>VDFB02000003.1:86531545-86702333 GCA_007258455.2 Sequoia sempervirens
TTGGCACATGTTGCCATCAATGACAAAGGGGGGGATTTTTATAATGAAGTATTGCCTTAATGTGTTGTCATTGATGTCAACATTGTTTTTTGATATCTACATTAATCTAGTGAACTGAGTTGGTTCGGTAATGGAGATAACCTGATCTGGTATTTTGGTTCACATTTTCTCATATGATAAGATCTACTTATGTGGTTCTAGTATGTTGTTCCTGACTATTATTTGTATTTGTGTTCAAGATTTCAGTTAGTTTGGATGTATAGTTTGGAAGATATAAGTGACAGTATTTTGGCATACAATTTTTGGCTGTGTAGTACAAATGGGTATGAGTAATCATGTTTGTGCTCCTTCAATGATAAGAATCAGACTTTACAATTTTGGGATATTTCTTATAGGTGTCAGCACATTGTATATTCCAGATGGCACACAATTATGTGGTCAGATTGATCGTTGGTGTTGATCAGTTAGCATTTTTTTTATTATGTCTAATTCTTGGCTACCCTAATGCTTGAACTGTGTTACAGTGATTAATTATGTAATGCAAATGTTAATGAGATCTATTTTTGGTCCATTCCAACCTAAATCAAGTATTTCACATTTTGGTTTAAGCATGAAGATGTTTTGGTTTAAGTTTGGATCCAACAAGGCAATTTTGATTTAATTTAGGGCTACATATAATTAGGTTGACCTAATTGAGCTATGTAGATGAATTGAGTATATATGCAAGATATTTTTAAGGTTGTAAGAATTGATGAATTTGAGTATCGAATTTTTGTATGTACATGATCTGAATAAGTAGCAGATGTGTTGTGAATATTGAGTAAAGCTAAGAGAATGTAAAGTAGATTAGTGTTTTTCATTTTGTATTTGATGAAGTGCTTAAAGTTAGTATATTGAGCTTCAAAGGAACTAAATTCAGCACAAGGAAGATGCATTTTTTATCAATTCACATTTTAGTTGTGTGGCCATTCTATCTGCTTCTATCTATCTTTCTATGAACAGTGAGTTCACCTCAACAATGAGTCTGTCTAGTAGTGAGTTTTTCTGTAATATCTTATAACTAGTTATAATATATTGTGAGCTAATCATTTCCATGTAAAAATAATGGTGGTCATGTGTTATGTGATCTTGATACTATTTCATGCTTTCATTCATTATTGCTATTGGATGCATTTTATTAACTGGATGGATTATGATCAAGTGGTTTAATAGAAACTGATTCACCCCCCTCTCAGTATTTTGGGTGTTCAACAAGGTTATTATAAAATAAAAAAAAAATTAATTTATAACAGAAATATAATAACAAATATCATATTATATTAAACACACATAATACCATGATTATCCTAGAAAACCCCTTTGGAAAAAACCCTAGTTGCAACATCAATATCACCCAATATATTACCAATATATGGAATGGTTACAAATATAATTAGCATTTCCTCTTATTGAAGTGATGCTACAAACATGTGTTAAGAACCTCCAATTTCATTATAGCACCTAATAAAACTAGTGATCAAACTAACACCATCTCTGCACTCTAGAAGCTTGTCACAATAGCCTCCAACCATACATAGATTGCATACTATATTTTCACATGTTATGGCTTCCTACACTTTTGTAAACATAGACTAAACTAATGTAAAACCTCTACGCCTTCAAGGAAATGATATATAAGCAAGGAATTCCCAAAAACCCACTAATGGTCTTCTCAAATCGTGATCCAAACCCATGGTCTTGTAGTGATTTCTTAAGTACCTTCAAATTATAATAAAATATTTGAAAGCATAGTATGCTAATATTATCATTTACAGTCAATTATTTATTTTAATTTTAATTTACAATCCCCAAACCCCTCCCCATATGAAGATTGTGGGATAATTTATTTAAAAATATGTTTATTTTTGAGTTGGCATGCTAATTATTTTGATCCATTGGATTACCCTATTTGATCAAAAGTTTATATTGCCTTTCTTTTTTTTTAAATCTATAAGTATAGGGTTTTCTCATTTCGAAGTATCTTTTAGAGCTCCTTATAAATGAAAGTGTTGTTTTGGTTTTTTTTATCATAATTTACATGGAGGGTTTTCTCTAGCTTGATTTCATGACTTTCGTTTATTTCCTTTCTTATGACCCTCTTCTAGAAGTGATATGAGCTAGCCCTACCTATAAACTTTGGCATTTTATGATTAATAGTTGGTTGAATGTTGAAGGAAGAATTGATTGATCACCAATTTTGGTTCATCATCTCATTTATTTTTCTCCCTCACCACCCTTATCTCCTTCTAACCTTATTCCACCATCTACCCCATTTCTCTACAAAAATTTGATTAATTTTTAGATTATATCGAGGAACCCATGCTTATCTTGAGTTTATTCACTTGTTTTAAGTTGTCTGGATGTAGACATCCAAGCTACTTGCTAGTCAAATCAACATTTATTTGGCCTCCATAGCTAGGAGTGTTATTTTGAGATAACAAATGAATTTTATTAAAATATAACATTGAATTACATAGGTATAACATTCGCAACAACCCTAAGAAAAACCTTATACACCCAATTATAGAAAATGGCATCTCTACCCTTACAAGATTATAATCCCTACCCTACCATTAGACCAAAAAGATAATGCATAGGGTGGTTGGGAGCAAAATTACAATTTAATATTGAGCATTTATACTCCTTAGATGGCCTCCCTTGAGCATCTATTACCTGCAACAAGTTTAAAGTATCATCAACATACTCATTTCCATCTTAATTTCAATATTATTAAAGTAAAAAGCGCATAAAAATAATATCTGCAAAAGGAAGAATGATTAACTTGTGGCTATTGCTTTTGCTATTGCTATTAAATGGAAATGTTTAACTTATTTTATTAGAAAATATTATTATTTTTTAAGCTTAAAAATACTCATTTCCATCTTAATTTCCCATATTCGTAAATAGTGTAACAAGTAGTGATCACTTATCACTAATGTTGTTTTATACTCATCTATTATTTTAAGATTTTATACTCACTTATTAGTTTTTTTTTGTTTGATTAACCCAACTACAAAATATAGCTTCCCAATTACTTCCAAATATTATTATTTTGAACTTTAGGAAATATATATTTAGATATATTTTAAGTTGTCCATATTAAAAAGAAAAAGGTGGTCATCTGTATATATTACAGATAATATATACTAAAGACTGTCGCTTTTCTTGCACTGAAGTTTCCACCCTCGATGCTTGAAATAAAATATTCACAGGCACGTGAATGCATTTTTAAAAAAATAGTTATTATTTGAAGCAGTCAAGTGTTAATTCTTCAATAATAAATGTTTTAATTACACTTTTTTGAATTATTTGTTTTTTGAAATTACAGCTTAAGGTGGATGTAAATATCCCAAATAGATATAAGGTGGATAAATCAAATAGATTGGATAAATATTTTTGTTATATTTTTAGTGAATTTATAATTAAGCCGATAGGCTTATTGTGGGAAAACTTAGGTCGCAAATTTCATCAACCTTCCCGATTTTGCAAACTTTTGGCGTGCGGCTCCCAGTGTAACACCTCTCTAACCCCAACCTAGGTAAGATAGCATTTTGATTTTTATTTGATATTTTAAATGTTAAATGTTGTTATAATAAGATTAGACATTGATGATTATGGAAAAGGTTATCAAGATTAGTTATTATTCTGGATTACATGCTTATATGTTTATATACTGTTATCATTGCTTTTGTATGATTATGGATAGGAAAGGGATGATGTCGTAACACTCATATTCGAGAGGCTTACGATATCATGACCCTCTTCATGATGATTGATGTTGCTTCAACTATATGATATATGTTATATGCACATGTACTTTGACATGTGATTGAAGTGATGTAGGTACTAAGTATCGACTCTGCCTAGATCCATAGGTCTGAGCATATTTGTATTCCCCGATGGTGGTTACTATAGGTAGTCACAGGTCAAACGTCCCCTACCCTAGCCCACTATACCTTGTTAGTGCAGTGTTCCTATATTGTTGTCTTATCGTCCGATTACCTAGCGGTAACATCCGGAGCACCTTTTGGTCGTATGTGGTTTACCAGTATGTCTTGTTGAGGTATTTTGTCATGGTTTCCGTTAATCTATTATGTGGCTATTTATTTTGGTTGTCGGTATTATGATGTGGTTTCATTGGCATTTTTTCATGGTTTCATATATGGTATTTTATATTGTTATTGATTGGAGATTCAAATGGTTATATCCATGAGATTTTAAATATGTTATTTTAAGTGATTTGTATTGATCATTCGAGAGAATGATATATTTCATTTGGAAATTTTAGATGATTTTACTAATCCTTTTTGTGAGCTCTTATAGTCTTATTTAATCCTTTTTGGGGAGTCTTGTCTATTTTAATGTTATATATTTAAATTAATTGTTTTTGGGAGCTTTAATAGCTTGTTTAATCAAATGCCTTATTTCATTTTTTATTATTTTGAGAAAATTTAAAAAGGGAAGGAAGATTTGTTTTGGGGGGGTTATCTTTTTGTTGGAGAAGGAATTTGTTGTTTTGGACGGAGGAGAAACCCCAAGATTTGTGTGGTAGAATTGGGGATATTTGTGGGAGATTTTCTAAGAAGAAATTTGTGGGTAATGGATTGTTGAATTCAGCGTGCCATTTCTTCCTTGTTGTCCTATTTTGGAAACTAGTTGTGCCTTCCAAACTGAGCATTCTTTCATTTTTGTTTTGGGGTAGAATTGAGGTATTTTCCTTGTTATTCTTGAATCTTTGTATGATTGGTGATTTGTGCATTATTCCCTTATGTTAGATTTATGCCTTGAATCTCATTTCAGTTCTGGATTACTTTTATTTTGTGGATACTTGGATGAACTCATTTATTCTACTTTTGTGAATACTTGGGGGTTGGATAATGTTTTTTTTTGGATTTGATAATTTGCTTCTCTGTAGTTTTTTTGTATGGAAAATTCTTGGTGCATTCCAATAAATAGGAAGTGGGTCGATGGAAATTTTTGATTTTTGGGCTCTTTCATTTTCTTTCTCTTTTGCCCAACTAGTTAAAACACATTTTTTCTTTGATATTCTTTAACCACATGTTAAAAACACAATATAAAGGTGGATTCCATGTAGAAATTCCCATATCTCAATTGGGTCTTTGTCAGATTTGAATTCTTGACACTTTCATTTTTGGTCAAAATTTGTGCCGCTAGGTAAAAAATATTTTTTGATGATGATCTTTAACTGCCTATTAAAAATTCAAAATAAAGTTGGATTCTGGTTATTAATGCCCATACCTCAACCAGGTCATTGTCTGATTTTTAATCTGAGCACTTTCATTTTTTATGTTTTTTGCCTAGCTTGGCTAAAAATGCGGATTTTAGAATAACAGCTTATTTTTTGTCATAAAATTAAAAAATAAAGGTGGAATCCAACTGGAAATGTTGAAATATGAACTGGTTCAAGCTCTGATTTTAGATATGGTCAATTTGAATTTTTATGAAATTTTTATGCCTCCTTTCCATTCCCTTAGCAGCAATTGGAACCTTGTTTTGTGCCTCAGTCGTATAGTAGTTTTTATTTGAGTTAAAAGTGGTTTTGTGGGATGATTTAATGAGGTTAATACTGATTACATGTTTGGTATTTTTTTTAAGTTAATGATGAAGGTTCAAATGATATTTGATCTACTTGTTAGTGTATGTGATCAACTATTTAAATGATTTAGCAACAAAGTTGTTTGGTTGTTTTAAAAGGTTTTAATGATGGATTTTAGTGGCTTTTTCATTGTTTCATAATTGCTATGGGTTCTTCATTTGGTTAAACAAGATGAACTTAGGTCTAGGTAATTAGAGTGGTCTTATGGAGTGGCTCTCTACGGGCCTGGGGCTGTAGGTGGCTGCTAGGGGAACTAGTAGTATCTAGTTATTGTAAACAAGTGATAACTAAATAAAAAAATTGGGGTAAAACACTTCCTCGTGCATGGCCTTGAGTGCTTGTAGAGGCTAAGGATGCACTCGAGAAGACCTATTCGTCTGCAGGGCATTGATTCGGGCATGATTGAGTCTCCTTGTTCATATGTGAGGTGTACTTGATTCTGTGTGGTGATGTCCCTTTGTGCACGCATGATGACACTCCATCCAATCTACACTCTAGTACCTTGTACCTTAGTAGTCATGAGTAGTACCTGATATGTTATTGGATGAGTATCTCCATGTTGTGACATTGGCCTTATGCATTGTTTTTCATGTTTGCTCTATGTTTTTTGTGTGTGTTGGCCATATGTTACCTTTGCCATGTTCTCTCTGTTTGGGCCTTGTGACTTCCTCCAAGCATGATGGGGTGGTCTCTTTTGAGTCCACATGGTAGGGAGGTGTTGCCACCACCATTGGCAACCAGTGTACAGGTTATTGGAGCATCAGTTGGAGGTGTTCTCTCTTGTACTTATTTTATAAGTTGATGTATCTTATTCATGGTTATGCCATTATACTCATGTATATTCCTTTATGTATATTGTGCTCTCTTGAGAGAGAAGATGTAATCATATAAAATAATGAGAAGAAATGTGATGTTTTCTATTTGGATTATGGGTTTCGATGTTGGTATCAGACTCGCTTGTACTATGATGATCATTTTGGCCTTTCTTTTAAAAGTTTTTATGCAAAAATCAGAGCTTTGGTTGTGTATTTCCTTCATGCAATAGTATGCAAAAGTTCAGGTGCAACACCACTTTCTATTTGTTGCTTTGTGTTGTTGTTGCTAAAGTTTCGATGCAACACCGCTTTCTGTTTGTTGCTTTATGTTGTTGCTGCTAAAGTTTTGGTGCAATGTCACTTTATGTTTGTTGCTTTTTTTTGTTGCTACTAAAGTTTCGGCGCATTGAAGCTTTTTGTATGTTTTTTGTGATGTTACAGCAGAAAGTTTTGGAGCACCAACGCAGAAAGTTCTAGAGTAGAAATTTCCAAAGCACCAGTGCAGAAAATTTCCAGAACACTGACGTAAAAAAATTTTGGAGCACCGACTTAGAAAGTTCCAAAGTAAAATTTTCAGAGCTATCCTGTTTCCTCCTATTCAGATTTTCTCTAGAGGATAAATCAGTCCTCTCCTCTTGGTAGTGCATTCGGCCATGCTTTTTCTTGTATGTTGTCGATATATCATATTGGTAACTACTTTATGTGTAAGTTATTCTTCATGTTTAAAAAATATATATTATTTTTTCCTCTTTTGGCTCTTACCCATTGAGGTTGTGTAGTGGGATGTTACATCTAGCATCAGAGCCCATGTTCACACACTGGGAGCTATGGCGTACTTGATCCTTCTAAGTTATGTTTTGTTTTTTGTGTGTGGTGTGAGCTTGTTATATTGTTTTCATAGTCTTGTTGATTAGCTTTCATGCCTTAGTATGGTGTATAGACCGTCCTTGTGATGATTTTTTTTTATGTGTTCCTTGTTTCCTTTAGGATTCCTCCTAGGGGCAAAGGCAGAGGCAGAGTTAGAGGTAGAGCCCATGTTGCAGCATTGGGATCCCTAGTTATGGTTGATACCTGCTTGGTGTGTTGTGTGTGGTGGATAGCAACAAGTATTATGTTGTTATCCACCCCTTGCATGTTCTGTTGAGGAATGTTTTTGTGTGAGGGTTAGTTAGAACCTTGAGCATACCAAGAAGTGTGTTATGATTGATCTCCTTCTTGATGTATGGCTCTTTCATTGTGTAAAGGGTTGTCACCCTTGAGTGGTCCGTGAGTGTGGTTTTAGCCCATGTGGTTGTAGTGTGCTTGATGTGTGTGTTCCAAGTGCTTGTTGTGACGAGATAGTCATAGGACCTCTTGCTTTGAGTGTCTTAGTATGGTGTTTTAGAGGGTTCAGTTTCCCAACCCTAGCTTGTGTTGTGGAGGAATGATGCATCCTATGCCTTGCCTTACCCTATAGGATTGGAGTGATTCCCTTGGTTGAGAGTCTCTTGACATTGAGATGGATTACTTTCATATATCCTATGTTGCGGGTGGGCATGTAGACCTTAGCTTTTTGGTGGGTTGCAAGTGACATGTGTTTCCTAAAATTACCCTTGCTTGGTTTCTTAGTTCATGATTGTTGGAAGGTCTATTTGACCTTGAGGGTTCCAAGAAGTTCCATTTTTGTGTATTCTCTTCTCGAGTCTTGTTGTTTTTCATCACCATGCAAAGTTTTCAGCACATGTCTTCTTGTGCTTTACCTCCTTGTGTTAATGATTATTTGATTGACCCCATGTGGTTTTGGAGTTTCTTTTGCATGTTTTATTGTATTGAGATTATAAAATATGGTAATAGAAAATGAATGATCATGTTGTTAGTTCATAGAGATTATTGCATACTCTCATATGATTGATGCATTTGTGAGAAATGGATTGTGTGATGATGAAACCATGTTTGCATTCGTGCCTATGTCAGAATTGTAAATCCCTGTCTCTCATTCTCTCTCTTCTCATTGGTTTAGAGAAGATGCCTATTTTTTAGTGTGTGGTGTATTGAAATCCATGGTATGCTTGTCTCTTATGAGAAAATGTTTATACATTCATGAAGGTTTGTTTTATTAGATCAAACCTTGGGTAAAGGACCTAAGTCCCCAAGTTGCACTCATAATCATGGAACATGTGTGAATTTGGATAGAAAATCATACTACATCAAGTAAAAGTTTAGAGAAAAAGGGAATGGTGAAACCATTTGCATGTTAATGATAATTTCATAATAGGTGCATCTTGTTGGTGAGGTCTATAGTCCCCAAATATATTGTTAAGTCTTAATAAAATCATGTAGATGTTAAATTATTGTACCTTAATTCAAAATGAAAAATGTTAAATGTATGTTGAAGTGATAATGTTGCATACCTTGTCTTGAGTAAACATTGTAATGATATTGCATTGTGTATAGGAAATAAATGTGGTTAACATATGTGTGTACTAAGGTGATTTACCACTTAATAAAATTGAATGCAAATGTGAGATTTATCATGGCATTGCTGATTTACTCCATGTATCACTGTGATATATTGTATGTGATAAAGGTTGTAATTATAAAATTATGATATTGCTATCAGGATTCAACCATGTAGTTTTCGATTCAAACTAATTGACCGATGTTTCATGAGTAGTGGTTCACAAGAACCCGTCTCTCATGATAATGAATGGCCCACTTGGCACTCATTGCATCCAGGTGATGCTCACAGAGGTGAAGCACTGGGCCGTCCCGGGAGGTCACCCATACCAGTATTGCTCCAGATCAAGCACACTTAACCATAGAGTTTTTCCCCAAGGTTAAGCCCACTTAGCTTGCAACCCCATTTGAAAAACCTTCAGCAAGTGTTGTTCCTATGAACCATTCATTATATATCCCCTTTAGCTCATCAATTGATAACTATGAGGTATTTTCCACAGCGTGTCAAATTATGATATTACTATCAGGATTCAGTCGTGTAGTTTTTGAGTCAAACTCATTGACCCATGTTTCATGAGTAGCGGTTCATAAGAACCCATCTCTCATGATAATTAATGGTCCACTTAGCACTCATTGCATCTAGGTGATGCTCATAGAGGTGAAGCACTGGGCCATCCCGGGAGGTCACCCATTCTAGTATTACTCCAGCTCCAGCTTAACCTTGGGGAAAAACTCTATGGTTAAGCACGCTTGAGCTAGAGCAATACTAGGATGGGTGACCTCCCAGGATGGCCCAGTGCTTCACCTCTATGAGAATCACCTAGATGCAATGAGTGCTAAGTGGACCATTTATTATCATGAGAGATGGGTTCTTGTGAACCACTACTCATGAAACATGGGTCAATGAGTTTGACTCGAAAACTACACGGTTGAATTATGATAGCAATATCATAATTTGACATGCTGTGGAAAATACCTCCTACTTATCAATTATAAAATTAAGTCAATGACATTATCATTGTGAAAAGAGAAGATTGTATGGATGTTGGGAGTAAAATTTCTTGGAAAGTTCATATCGACCTTACATAATTAGAGGTGGATAATGGTTTTATTTTGGTAAGAGGAAATTGTACAAAAAAAAAAGAAGGTACTCCCTGTTATGTTAACATCCTATATTAGTACTCATGTTGAGTGTTGTGAATACCATGTACTTTCTTTATGTGCCCATGGGATGGTGAGACTGTGTACCCATCCATGCAGAATATGTGGTATTTTAGGTGTGGGATTAACCATACCATTATGTGTGCTTGTATGTTTGTTATCTGATTAAGGGCCAACCCACATGTGGTTGAAATTTATATATATTTAAGAGTAGTCAAAATTTAGTTTCATAGAATCTATTATTTTGGTTCTCTAGTACCTCAGTCTATGGAGGGGTAGTAGCAACCACAAATTTCCTTGGGCGGGGTGTGTAGCATATGAATATTGTGGTGCAAAGCGGTCTCAACTCAACCGATCTCGAGGAAAGTACTCACTACTTCCCCTTATGATGGATTGGGGTACTTGATCCATATGTACTAGCCTAATCCTCTCAGTTTTGAGTACAACAACATTGGTTTGTTAGTATTGACTAGCCATCCATAGGGACATTGAGTTGGTGTTGCCTAGCCGCCTGTAGGGGTGTTGAGCTGGCATTAGTGAGCCAAGCTCATCCATATGAGAGGTGAGGCTTGATTTACCCATATTGATATACTCATATATGCATTATATCTACCGTGTTGCTGATGGGAGTGAGTTGGGCTCGAGGACATGATGCCACGTGCATAGATGTGTGAATGTGCACTATGAGATTGTGTTATGATAGCCTACTTGTGTGATGAGCGTAACAGGGCCTCATACACTTGTAGAAGGACACTCATGTTTTCTCTCGACAATATTTGGGTTGGTTGGTTTATGGGTATGTCTTAGCCATGTATACCTCTGGCTGCAGTGAGTACGTGTGTGTTCCTTTTCCATGAGGTATCACTATGTGGGGTGTGTTCTACGCGTGCCTACTTTTGTGGAGCCACAAACACACTTCCATGTGGCATACAACCAATACATTCCTTCTTCGGTTGGCATATGACCATGTCACATTGAGATGCGATGTGAGATGTGGCTGAGGTGCACATCCCTTGCAGGCAGCCAAGGAGTGTGTGGGCCACTTGGTGAGTCCATGCCGCATGACAACACAATGCAAGGTGTAGCCAAGGAGTACACCTCATGCCATGAGGTTGGTGTTCTCACTCCACCCCACATGAAGAGCTATTGCGATAGTCAGACATTGTTCCCTCCTTCCTCGTTTGGTGGCTAGTTTGGTCACATAGTTAGGTATTGTGCCATTTCAAAGATTGTGAATCTTCTTTTGGTTATTGATGACTTTATTTTGATTTTGAGGACTGAAAAAAATTTGATTTATCTTGTTTGTAATGGTTTAGCCATAGATTGTGAAATTTCTTTGCATGTATCCCTCATGGTTACATATGATTTAGTGTTGAAACTACACACATTTCTTGTTTTATTGCTGAAATTGAATCTTTATTTGATAATTATTTATGATCTTTGGTGGCTAAACTAGTTTTCTATTTTTTGTTTTCAAATTTTGGTCTTGTGTTGTAATGTCATTCTTCATCGAGAATGGGAGAGCTAAGATCGATTGAGTGTATACAAGGAAGTAGATACCGAAAACTTTGAGGATGGGGGTATGTGAGGCTGTTACACAGCTAGGACCCACTACCCACCTATGTGTGATGGCTATCTCTTGGAGGCTAACCACCTTATTCAATAAGAGATAGGTCATTGTGGTCTTGTTTGGATGGTCTCACCATGTGTGTGTGGCCTAACACTCTCAAACCAGTAAGTGTGAGGCATGGATTATGTGAGATGGATATTGGCTCTTGGCTCATGGTTTATGTATCATGGATTAGTATGTTGCTTACCGGTGTCCAGATGGACCCTTGTGTAGCCTTGTGATGTGATTTCCAGTGATGTAAGTATGTATGTATGTATGTATAAATGCATGTTTCATCTTGGATATGGCTACATATGAAAAGTTCAAAAGTTGGCTCATCGTGCTTTAGAAAGTGTAAATTGTTATAATTTGTTGAAAATGATGTCAAATATGTTCTAATGTGTGAGATTGGAAGTGTGTGGAAAACAAATATTGTTGCAAACAATGGTGTTTTGGAAATAATTGAATGCTTATGCATCTTCTTTACCCTATTCTTAGTGGAAATCAATGTTAACCTATCCTTGAATGAATTTGGATGTTAAAATAAATGCTTATTTTTAGAATTGTGACACATGTGATGTTAACGAGATTAACCATGTTATTTTGTTTCATGTTGAGACCTTATGAGTAAGGCATATGTCAATATATTGATAATGATTCTTAGAAAGTTGAATGTTAAATGGATGTCCTTTATATTTTGTTTAGTGATGAATGATATATATCATATTTCTAATCTTTGGAATGAGGTACAATATTTAATGTTGATTAATAGATTTTGAGTACTAATGTGTGACATGGCTGCATATTGAGTTTACATGACTTCTAGGAGTAAGTCAAATCTTAGGGAGGGAGGATGTAACATCTCTAACCCCAACCTGGGTTAGATAGAATTTTGATTTTGATTTGATATTTTAAATGTTAAATGTTGTTATAATAAGATTAGACATTGATGATTATGGGAAAGGTTATCATGATTAGTTATTATTTTGGATTACATGCTTATATGTTTATATATTGTTATCATTGTTTTTGTATGATTATGGATAAGAAAGGGATGATTTCATAACATTCATATCCGAGAGGCTAACGATATCATGACCCTCTTCTTAATGATTGATGTTGCTTCAACTATATGATATATGTTATATGCACATGTACTTTGACGTGTGATTGGAGTGATGCAGGTACTGAGTATCAACTCTGTCTAGATCCATAGGCCTGAGTGTATTTGTATTCCCTGATGGCGGTTACTAGAGGTAGTCACAGGCCAAATGTCCCCTACCCTAGCCCACTGTACCTTGTTAGTGTACTGTTCCCGCATTGTTGTCTTATCGTCCAGTTACCTAGTGGTAACATTGGGAGCACCTTTCGATCGTATGTGGTTTATCAGCATGTCTTGTTGAGGTTTTTTTTCATGGTTTTCATTAATTTATTATGTGGCTATTTATTTTGGTTGTCGGTGTTATGATGTGATTTCATTGGCATTTTTTTGTGGTTTCATATATGGTATTTTATAGTGTTTTATTGATTGGAGATTCAAATGGTTATATCCATGAGATTTTAAATATGTTATTTTAAGTGATTTTTATTAATCATTTGAGAGAATGATATATTTCATTTGGAAATTTTAGATGATTTTATTAATCCCTTTTGTGAGCTCTTATAGTCGTATTTAATCCTTTTTGGGGAGCCTTGTCTATTTTAATGTTATATATTTAGTGACTTAAATTAATTGTGTTTGGGAGCTTTAATAACTTGTTTAATCAAATGCCTTATTTCATTTTTTATTGTTTTGAGAAAATATAAAAAGGGAAGGAAGATTTGTTTTGGGGGAGTTATCTTTTTGGAGGAGAAGGAATTTGTTGTTTTGGATGGAGGAGAAACACCATGATTTGGGCGGTAGAATTGGGGAGATTTGTGGGAGATTTTCTAAGAAGAAATTTGTGGGTATTGGATTGTTGAATTAAACGTGTCATTTCTTCCTTGTTGTCCTATTTTGGAAATTAGTCGTGCCTTCCACACTAAGCATTCTTTCATTTCTATTTTGGGGAAGAATTGAGGTATTTTCCTTTTTATTCTTGAATCTTTGTATGATTGGTGATTTGTGCATTCCCTTATGTTAGATTTATGCCTTGAATCTCATTTTAGTTTTGGGTTACTTTTATTTTGTGAATACTTAGATGAACTCCTCTATTCTACTTTTGTGAATACTCGGGGGTTGGATAATGTATGTTTTGTATTTGATTTGCTGCTCTTTATTTTTTTTGTATGGAATATTTTTGGTGCATTCCAATAAATTTGAAGTGGGTTGATGGAAAAATTTAATTTTTGGGCTCTTTCATTTTCTTTATCTTTTGCCCAACTAGTTAAAACATTTTTTTTCTTTTCTTCTCTTTAACCACATGTTAAAAACACAATATAAAGGTGGATTCCATGTATAAATTCTCATATCTCAACTGGGTCTTTATCATATTTGAATTCTGGACACTTTCATTTTTGGTCAAAATTTGTGCCAACTGGTAAAAAATGTTTTTTGATGCTGCTCTTTAACCACCTATTAAAAATGAAAATAAAGTTGGATTCCATGTAGTATTTCCCATATCTCAACTAGGTCATTGTCCAATTTTTAATCCAAGCACTTTTATTTTTCATGTGTTTTGCCCAACTTGGCTAAAAATGCATTTTTTAGAACACCTTATTTTTTGTCATAAAATTAAAAACTAAAGGTCGAATCCAACTAGAAACATTGAAATATGAACTGGGTCAAGCTCTGATTTTAGATCTGGGAATGTTGATTTTTTATGAAATTTTTATGCCTCCTTTTATTTCCCTTAAGCAGCAACTGGAACCTTGTTTTGTGCCTTAGTCATGTAGCAATTTTTTATTTGAGTTAAAAGTGGTTTTGTGGGATGATTTAATGAGGTTAATACTCATTACATGTTTGGTCTCTTTTTTAAGTTAATGATGAAGGTTTAAATGATATTTGATCTACTTGTTAGTGTATGTGATCAACTATTTAAATGATTTAGCAGCAAAGTTGTTTGGCTGTTTTAAAAGGTTTTAATGGTGGATTTTAGTGGCTTTTTCATTGTTTCATAATTGTTATGGGTTCCTCATTTGGTTAAACGAGATGAGCTTAGGTCTAGGTAATTAGAGTGGTCTTATGGAGTGGCTCTCTATAGGCCTAGAGCCGCAGGTGGCTGCTAGGGGAACTAGTAGTATCTAGTTATTGTAAACAAGTGATAACTAAATAAAAAAATTGAGGTAAAACACCTATAAGATAATGAGTCCTCGTGCATGGCCTTGAGTGCTTGTAGAGGCTAAGGATGCACTCGAGAAGGCCTATCCATCTGCGGGGCGTTGATGCGGGCATGATTGAGTCTCATTCATATGAGAGGTGTACTTGAATTCATGTGGTGTTGTCCCTTTGTGCACGCATGATGACATTACATCTGATCTACACCCTAGTACCTCGTACCTTAGTAGTCGTGAGTAGTACCCGATATGTTATTGGATGAGTATCTCCATATTGTGACATTGGCCTTATGCATTATATTTCGTTTTTGCTCCATTTCTATTGTGCATGTTGGCCATATGTTACCCTTTCCTTGTTAACTCTGTTTGGGCCTTGTGACTACCTCTGAGCATGGTGTGGTGGTCTCTTTTGGGTCCACATGGTAGGGAGGTGTTTCCACCAACATTGGGGACCAGTGTACAGGTTATTGGAGCATCAGTTGGAGGTGTTCTCTCTTGTACTTATTTTATCAATTGTATCTTATTCATGGCTATGCCATTGTACTCACGTATTCCTTTATGTAGATTATGCTCTCTTGAGAAAGAAGATGTAATCATATAAATTAATGAAAAGAAATGTGATGTTTTATATTTGGCTTACAGGTTCTGGTGTTGGTATCAGACTCGCTTGTACTATGATGATCATTTTGGCCTTTCTTTCAGAAGTTCGTGCAAAAATCAGAGCTTTGGTTGTATATTTCCTTCATGCAATAGTCTACAAAAGTTTTGGTGCAACGCCGCTTTCTATTTGTTGCTCTATGTTGTTGCTGCTAAAGTTCCAGTGCAACGCCGCTTTTTATTTGTTGCTTTGTGTTGCTACTGATAAAGTTTTGGGGCAACACCACTTTCTATTTGTTGCTCTATGTTGCTGCTACTAAATTTTCGGCTCATCGGAGATTTTTGTATGTGTTTTGTGATGTTATAGCAAAAAGTTTCAGAGCATGAGTGCAAAAAATTCTAGAGCAGAAAGTTCAGGAGCACCAACGCAGAAAATTTCTAGAGCATCGATGCAAAAAATTTCCAAAGCACCGGCACAAAAGTTCTGGAGAAAAATTTCTGGAGCTATCCTGTTTGCTCCTGTTTGGATTTTCTCTGGAGGGTAAATCAATTCTCTCCTCTTGGTAGTGCATTTTTCCATGCTTGGCCTTGTATGTTGTTGATTTATCATATTGGCAACTCCTTTATGTGTAAGTTATTCTTCATGTTTAAAAAAAAAAATTATCTTGTCCTCTTTTTCTCTTACCCTTTTGGGTTGTGTAGCAGGATGTTACACTTGTTCGGTTGGAAAAAAATGTGGCAAGTTTGAAATTAAAGAAAAAAGTGGGGATTTTGAAATTAAATAAATTAAAAAATAAATGCACTTGGCACATCAATAGAGAAGGCCAATGAAATTGAATGCCGACTGGTCGGGCTTGGCATTTCAACATTAAATGATGTATGTTTTTCGTATTGTGGTGATGGTTTGGCGGTGGCTATAATAACACTTTGCAATCTTTGATAGGGCATTGTTGGATGTCATTCTTTGGGTTTACCTACTATGAGAGCTTTGAGGAACGAGTAGAGTTTTGTGGAGGACTTTCATGGTGATAAGGATTGTGTGTTTTTTCCTCTAACACTTATGGAAAATACGGGTTGCTTTGCAGGCCGAGTATATTGATGCAAAAAGGATAACTATATTTATTTATATCTGCACTTTGTTTTATATTTTGTTCTGGTTTCCTATAGGCATTTTTTTTTATGGGTTTTTTTGCATGTTTTATGTTTGCTTGTACATTGGCTTGTTTAAGGAAAAGTGGAGGGTTTTGAGAAAATGAGAAGGAACCTGAAAGAAAGCAAGCAGGAAGAAGTGCATTTGGAAAACACCTTTAAAGCAAGTGGGAAGAGGTACATTTGGAAAAAACCATTTATAGAGGATTTCAAAAATAGTAAGTCTAGCTACTATGTGTTTTGTGGTTTTTTCATCTCTAATAGTTTTCTTTGCGGGAAGAGGTACATTTGGAAAAAACCCTTTGTAGAGGATTTCAAAAATAGTAAGTCAAGTTGCTTTTTTCTGTAATAGTTTTATTTTCTTTTTGCAGTCCTTCGAGAAAGAAGGAAGTTGAAAGAAAGCAAGGAGAAGAGGTGTATTTGGAAAACCCCTTTAAAGCAAGTGAGAAGAGATACATTTGGAAAAAACCCTTTGTAGAGGATTTCAAAAATAGTAAGTCCAGCTGCTATCAGCACTCTGATCCACTAATCTTGTGCTATGTGGTTTTTTGCATCTCTAATAGTTTACTTTGCTTTTTGTAGTGGTTCAAAAAAGAAGGAAGCTAAAAGAAAGCAAGCCAAAAGAGGTGCATTTGTAAAATCCCTTTAAAGCAAGCGGGAAGAGGTACATATGGAAAAATCCCTTTGTAGAGGATTTCAAAAATAGTGTTTCAAAAATAGTTTATGTTATTTTCCATACGGCATTGTTGATTGTTGTTCTGTAGTGGTGATGGTTTATCATTTTATTGTTTATGGTTTTCGTGTAGCACTGATGGCGATCATTTTAGGGCATAATTATTTTGTCATTGTTACAAATAAAACACTTCATTATGTCGGCATTTGCAAATAACCATCATAATGTCCGTGTAACACTTTATAATGTGTGTCCATCACATATGTTAATCAAACACTTACTCCTTTGTCAGTATCCATGATTTTACCTTATTCTTTAGAATGCTCAAAAGTCTATGCACTTTGACTTGAAGAATAATCATTTAAATGTCCCCTTGAAAATGATAAAATAATCATCAAATGATATTCACCATGACCTATATAATAAGCACCTCCCTTATGTCTATGCAAGGAGATAACAATCATTTATCAATAAATTCATAGGCAATAAAATAGAACTTTATGTTGTTTTCGATAAGCTAGTTTATGTTATTTATAATAAGGCATTGTTGACTATTGTTGTGTATGTCTAGTTGTTATTAGTACTATGAGCCACCATTCGCCATTGTTTACCTCAATTAATTAGTATAATAGATTAATTTAAAGATGTTAAAAGTTGTGAACAAAATTGTTCAAGAGAATAAATAATTTCGAACTAATCAATAATAATTATTCATAGCATGAATTTTATCTAATTATTTGTGACAATTTATAATATGATATAATTGAGTACTTCTTATTGTCAGTTATTACAATTTAATTTGATATACTTATTTTAAACGAATAACTCTATATCAATCTCTATTTGTAAATAAGTTAATGAAGGCATATGTTATTGGCATATGCACTTAGAATACACTAACTTTTATGTAATTTTGTATACTTAAAAATAATGAGATAATTACTTGAGAGGAGAATTCATATATTTTTATTTCCTACCAAAATCAATCCAATTTATCCCAATATTTTATCTCAAAGGATATAATTAGAATCTCTTGAATACTATAACATAAAATAGACGCTTCTTAGTTATACATAAGATTTGGGATATGGTATCTAATAATTCATAGAGTCTGAATGTATGTCTTTCTGTCATTATCTTTAATTATTGACTTGCATATATATAGTTCAATATTATCATGTGAGGATTTGTATTCTTCTATTCTCATTGTTTGGTCAAATGTAAGGTTTGAAGGTTGATTTCAGTTATACTTGAGGGTTGTGTGTGTGTGTCTTTTGATTGTTTCAGAAGAATAATTTTGGGGCAGTGATGTTGTAAGTTTCATTACATTGCATCATGAGAGCTTTAGTTCAACCCCCTTTGAAAATAGATTATTGTTTTGATTATCTTTTACAAATGTTGCAAATATAAGGTGATAAAAGAGTTTACATTATTTTTGATAAGCCATTGTTTCGAATGGTTGCAAAGGAATTGAATAGTTTATGTTATTTCTAATAAGGAATTGTTGACTATTGTGTAAGCCCAACTGCTATCAACACTGTGAGCCGTCGTTCTTCTGCTTTGTGGTTTTTTTTGTCTCTAATATTTTTCTTTACTATTTTTTGTGGTTTGAGAAATAAGGAAGCTCGACTAATATAAATACCAATCTACATAGGGAGGGAGGAAATGATACTAAAAATCTTGAAAGTAAGATGAAAGGAAAACAATCCCAAGAGAAAATAACTAAGGAACAATAGAAAATTGAAGAATATGAAAAAACTAATGGGGGTAAGGATACCATGCTCATAAATAACAACTATGGGTCTCCTTGTTCCATATGTCATGTAAATAGGATCAAAATGGATCTACTGTAGATTGGAATAAAAAAGAAATTCTAGGAACTCAAAATGCCTTTGAATAAGATCATTAA
The DNA here is from genome assembly GCA_007258455.2 of Sequoia sempervirens. NCBI lineage: Eukaryota > Viridiplantae > Streptophyta > Pinopsida > Cupressales > Cupressaceae > Sequoia > Sequoia sempervirens. The sequence goes on from VDFB02000003.1 coordinate 86,550,806, forward strand.
TCTCAATAATCAAATTGTTAACTTCACAACAACTAGCTTTAAAACCCTTCGAAAGGAATAAGGGGAAAAGTAAAAAAAGGGAAAGATATCAAGGAGGACAATGGAGAAGGTTTGGCATCTCTTAAATTTGAGCTTCATAGGATTTTCAAAGAAATAAATTCTACTTATGGACTTAGATATTTTTCTAGATCCCCCACTTAATAAAGGTTGTATTTGTTGTTGTTATTATTGTTTTCAGCTATTAGAGATTTTGATTTTGATTTTGTTGGTTTTTTTGTTTCTCTTTTCCTTTGAACTCTCATTTTTGGGACTTGTATGGGTAGGGGTACATATTTAGTCCCTTTTATATTATCAAAAAGTTAGTATCCATATCTAAAATTATAATACTTGCAAATCATTTGATCTTAAAGCTTCTCTAGAAAAAAGATCGACTATATATCTATCTGATCATTATTCCTTTTACATATAATGAAATATGCCATCTTCAAAAATATATCCTCACCATTAATATAGAATTATGTGCCCTATATTATAAACAAACCCAATACCATATCCATACTTATATCCTCTTAAGGTTCCTGATAAATAGCTAATGATTGCGATATCCTAATATTTTTACTTGCATTTTTTAATGCACTATAACTCTAGATAAATATCCTTATGTACTTGTATATTTGTGGCCAAAATAGTTCTCAATTTCCAATGCCACTATCTTATCTATTCCAAAATTACCTTAGCACTAAATTACTACCATGAAAATTACCTTAGCACTAAATATAAGGCGATAAAAGAGTTTATTTTGTTTTCGATAAGCCACTGTTGTGAATTGTTGCAAAGGAATTGAATAGTTTATGTTATTTCTAATAAGGCATTGTTGACTGTTGTTGTGTAAGTCTAGCTACTATCAACACTATGAGTCGTCATTCTTCTGCTTTGTGGTTTTCTTCATCTCTAATAGTTTTCTTTGTTGTTTATTGTGGTTCGAGGAATAAGGGAGCTCAGCTAATATAAATACCAATCTGCATAGGGAGGGAGGAAATGATGCTAAAAATATTGAAAGTAATATGAAAGGAAAAGAATCCCAAGACGAAATAACTAAGGAACAACAAAAAATTAAAGAATATGAAAAAACTAATGGGGGCAAGGATACCATGCTCATGAATAACAACTATGGGTCTCCTTGTTCCATATGTCATGTAAATAGGATCAAAATGGATCTACTATAGATGGGAATAAAAAATAAATTCTAGAAACTCAAAATTCCTTTGAATAAGATCATTAGTCTCAATTAGCAAATCATTAACTTCACAGCAACTAGCTTTAAAACCCTTCGAAAGGAATAGGGGAAAAATAAAAAATGGAAAGATATCAAGGAGGACAATGGGGAAGGTTTCACATAGATCTTAAATTTGAGCTTCATAGGCTTTTCAAAGAAATAAATTCTACTTATGGACTTAGAGATTTTTCTAAATCCCCCACTTAATAAAGGTTGTATTTGTTGTTGTTATTCTTCTTTTCAGTTGTTAGAGATTTTGATTTTGATTTTGTTTTTTTTTTTCTCTTTTCCTTGAACTCTCATTGTTGGGACTTGTATGGGTGGGGGCACATATTTATCCACTTTTATATTATCAAAAAAGTAGTATCGGTATCTAAAATTATAATACTTGCAAACCATTTGATCTTAAAGCTTCTCTAAAAAAAAGATTGACTATATATATTTGATCATTATTCCTTTTACATATAATGAAATATGATATCTTCGAAAATATATCCTCACCATCAATATAGGATTATGTTCCCTATATTATAAACAAACCCAATACCATATCCATACTTATATCCTCTTAAGGTTCCCAATAAATAGCTAATGATTGAGATATCCTAATATGTTTACTTGCATTTTTTAACGCACTATAACTCTAAATAAATATCCTTATGTACTTGTATATTTGTGGCCAAAATAATTTTCAATTGCCAATGCCACTATCTTATCTATTCAAAAATTACCTTAGCACTAAATTATTTCCATTAAAATTACCTTAGCACTATATATAAGGCAATAAAAGAGTTTAATATGTTGTTTTCAATAAGCCACTGTTGTGAATGGTTGCAATGCAATTGAACAGTTTATGTTATTTATAATAAAGCATTGTTGATTGTTGTTGTGTAAGTCCAGTTGCAATCAGCACTATGAGTCGTCGTTCTTCTGCTTTGTGGTTTTTTGTCTCTAATAGTTTTCTTTGTTGTTTGTTGTAGTTCGAGAAAGAAGGAAGCTCAGCTAATATAAATACCAATATACATAGGGAGGGATAAAATCATACTAAAAAGGTTGAAAGTAAGATGAAACCTGAAAATAATCCAAAGAGGAAATAACTAAAGAACAAAATAAAATTGAAGAATATGAAAAAACCAATGGGGGTAAGGATACCATGCTCATAAATAACAACTATGGGTCTCCTTGTTCCATATGTCATGTAAATAGGAACAAAATGGATCTACTATAGATGGGAATAAAAAATAAATTCTAGGAACCCAAAATCCATTTGAATAAGATCATTAATCTTAATAAGAAAATCGTTAACTTCACAACAACTAGTTTTAAAACCCTTCGAAAGGAATATGGGAAAAATGAAAAAAGGGAAAGATATCAAGGAGGACAATGGGGAAGGTTTAACATCTCTTAAATTGAGCTTCATAGGATTTTCAAAGAAATAAATTCTACTTATGGACTTAGAGATCTTTCTACATCCCCCACTTAATAAAGGTTGTATTTGTTGTTATTCTTCTTTTCAGCTATTAGAGATTTTGATTTTGATTTTGTTGTTTTTTTGTTTCTCTTTTCCTTTAAAATCTCATTGTTGGGACTTGTATGGGTGGGGGCACATATTTAGCCCCTTTTATATTATCAAAAAAGTAGTATCCATATCTAAAATTATAATACTTGCAAACCATTTGATCTTAAAGCTTCTCTAAAAAAAAGATCAACTATATATCTGATCATTATTCCTTTTACATAGAATGAAATATGAAATCTTCGAAAATATATCCTCACCATCAATATAGAATTATGTTCCCTATATTATAAACAAACCCAATACCATATCCATACTTATATCCTCTTAAGGTTCCTATTAAATAGCTAATGATTGAGATATCCTAATATTTTTACTCACATTTTTTAACGCACTATAACTCTAAATAAATATCCTTATGTACTTGTATATTTATGGCCAAAATAGTTCTCAATTGCCAATACCACTATCTTATCTATTCCAAAATTACCTTATTACTAAATTACTACCATAATTTTTCTAAAGTTATAGTTATTGTTGGATTCTTTTGCAACTCATTCTATATATATTTATCTTCACATTTGAAATCACTTGACTGTAATTTCCTTAAGCAGATATAATAGTAGCTTTGTAGGGTTGAAATGGAAAAACATCCAACACAGAGGGATAATACATGGCCATGCTATTATTTATTATTTTTTTATCGTATTTACAAAGAGTAAATATGTATACCTTTATTGTTCACACTTTTTTACCTTTTTTTAAAACAAGAATTCTTTGTAGAACTTAAAAAGATTTATTATTGCTTTTTTAATTAAATATGGAGTTAGAGGTTATATATATACACTAAAAAATTTGATGTAGGGAAGGGAGGATTTTGTCTAACAATCACAATTTAAGAAATTTCAAACAATCTTTTCATCTCCAAAACCCTAACTTGGTGAACTTTCATAACTCCTTCACAATTTCCATGTAGTCTTGCAAATGGTGTTTTCTAAACATATCTTTCAAAATAAATTAAAGAAACACAAGCCATTTACCATTTTGAATACCCATTAAGGTCTACTTTAACATATCTCAAAAGTAGATAGGGTTGTTTCATAACAATACCCTCAAATAATTGTTGCTACGTTTGCACGAGCCTCAAATAGGTCACTTTTACAAAGCAACTACCAACTAAACACCCTACCAACCTTAAACCTCCATTTATAGAACTTAAATAGGTTATAAAATGACTAAATCCATAATTCTTACAAATAGAATCATCCACAAAAGCATCAAACTCCAAAATCTCATTTAACCACCTATTTAGGCTTGCTTCCAATGAGGGTTTATTGGATCTCTATACGCCCAGCCTCAAAAAACTTTGAAAATGGCTGAAAAACATCATTATGGGTCTACACATTCTTTATAAACCAACTCTCATCCTTTAACTATGCATTTTCCTCAAACTCTAACTTCTAGCCATCAATTTCAAGCCAAAAACCATGAAATTACACCTAGGGCAGCACCATATTCACTCAAAATATCCTTCCCTAATCCTATAAACCTACTAACATGAAATAAAACCCTAACTAACACCATTCCACCAAATTTCAGAGAATTTCATTGGTGGAATGGTCATTTAGGCCATTTTCTTACTCTCAAACCCACAACATAGGGTTTTATGGCTGCCCTTAGTAAAATGCTTGTAAAAACCTTCAAACCTTATAAAAATTCCTCAAATCAAAACCAGATGATGGCTAAGACATTCCTACATAAAATCAGATCATTTTCACATTAGTACCAGGTTGTACAGGCCATACAATCTTTCTGTAGCAACAAATTTACCAAAAAAACATAGAAATTTAAAGGATTTTTATTTCTTTTCAATCAAGATCAACTCCAGAATTTGTTTTCGACTCATACACATTGTATTTAAATATTAGACACTAAAAAAAAACTAAAAATTTGACCCAAACTACCTTTTGAACTTACTTGACCCTTCAACTTCTCATTTTGCACTTTTTGCAACTTTGCATTTGACAACATTTTGCAAGAATTGCAACATTTACAAAATGAACCCCTAAAGACTCAAATTACATTAAGTATGGTATATTATGACCTTATTACATAAATAAGACTCAAATCACACCAAAAATTATTACATGACCTTCTTTTGACCATATTTACAAAAATGGACTAACATGGTGCCCCTGCACCATACACCCGGCCTAAAAAAGATCTCAAGTCCCTTGAGAATTGAATTGCATCAAAAAAATGTTGCCTCTTATCATTCAATGATCTCCAAGCTGCATCTCCACCTAGTGATCCCTTCCAATGAGTTAGGAATTGGAAACATGCATTATCTCTGCCCTTTGACCACTTCCTTCCTTGAAATGTTGTCCTTCACTTAATGGATGTTGTCCAACTATCTTTTCATTTGGAAATGTTGCTAAACTTTTCTTCATGCTTGCAAACATATATTTTCCATTCTTTTCTTGGACTGCCCCCTTTTTAACCCTTGGTGCATACTCAAACTCACCCATTTGTCCTTTCCTTTCACCTTGTTTCATTCCACCTTTCCCCTTTATCTCTTTCACCAAATCCTCTACCCCTAGAATCTCTGAACCATCAGGTGTATAAACCTTTGTACTGATCAAATTAAACTTCCCTCTAGCCTCCTTTGCAATCAATGGGAAAAACAATGTCCCTATCATTACCTTGTCATTCCAATCTTGATTTTCCACAAGCAATTCATCATTGACCTTCTATTTATCTACTCTTGACATCATCTCATTATCTTTTCCCTCCAACAAGGAATCAACCTTCCAAAAAACCACAATTCAAGCATTTTTCAAACAATTTTCCAATCTTTAAAACCCTACCTTGTCCCTATTTTTCAATTCCCTCAAATTCCTCTTGTAGCATTGCAAAGAGTGTTTTTTGTCCACAACTTTCAAAAGAAATTGAAAACCCACAATTCCACTTATCATTTTAGATACCCATTAAGCTTTACTTTACCATATCTCAAAATGAGATAGGGTTGTTTTAGAACAATACCCTCAAATAGTTGCTGCTATGATTGCATATGAGCCCCAAATAGGTCACTTTTACAAAGCAACTACCAAATAAACACTCTACCAACCTTCAACCTCCATTTCTAGACGTTAACCGGGTTATAAAAGGACTAAATCCATAATTCTTACTAATAGAATCATCCACAAACACATCAAACTCCAAAATTTCATCTAACCCCCTATTTAGGCTTGCTTCCAATGAGGATTTATTGGATCTCTATACTCCCAGCCTAGAACCACTTTGAAAATGGCTCAAAAACATCACTATGGGTCTGCACATGCTTAATAAACCAACTCTCATCCTTTAACAATGCATTTTCCTCAAACTCTAACTTCTAACCATCAATTTCAAGTTAAAAACAATGAAATTACACTTAGGGAAGCAACATATTCACCCAAAATCTCCTTCCATGCTCCTAGAAACCTACAAACATGAAAGAGCACCCTAACTAACACCATTCCACCAACTTTCAAAGCATTTCATCTATGGAATGGTCATTTAGGCCATTTTCTTACTCTCAAACCCACAAAACAAGGTTTTCTAGCTACCCTTAGTAAAATGCTTGTAAAAACCTTCAAATCTTATGAAAACACCTCAAATCAAAACTAGATAATTGAAAAGACATTCCTACATCAACTCAGATTAGTTTGACATCAGTACCAGGCCATACAGGTCGTACAATCTTTCTATAGCAACAAATTTACCAGAAAAACACAAAAATTTGAAAGATTTTTATTGTTTTTCAATCAAGATCAACTCCTGAACTTGTCTTCGATCCATACACATTGCATTTAAACCTTAGACACAAGAACTAAATAAAAAACTGACCCAAACTACCTTTTGAACTTACTTGACCCTTCAACTTCCCATTTTGCACTTTATGCAACTTTGCATTTTACAACATTTTACAAGAATTGTAACATTTACAAAATGAGCCCCTAAAGACTCAAATTACATCAAGAATGGTCTATTATGACCTTATTACATAAATAAGACTCAAATCACACCAAAACCTATCACATGACCTTGTTTTGACCATATTTACAAAAATGAACTAACATGATGCCCCTGCACCATACACCCAACCTAAAAAAGATCTCATCCCTTGAGAATTGTATTGCATAAAAAACATTTTGCCTCTTACAATTCAATGATCTCCAAGCTACATCTCCACCTGGTGGACCCTTCCAATGAGTCGGGAATTAGAAACATGCATTATCTCTTCCCTTTGATTGGTTCCTACCTTGAGAATGTTGTCCTCCACTTAATGGATGTTGTCCAACTATCTTTTCATTTGGAAATGTTGCTAAACTTGTCTTCATACCTGCAAACATATCTTTTCCATTCTTTTCTTGGATTGTCCCATTTTTAACCCTTGTTGCATACTCAAACTCACCCATTTGTCCTTTCCTTTCACCTTGTTTCATTCCACCTTTCCCCTTTTTCTCTTTCACCAGATCCTCTGCCCCTAGAATCTTTGTACCATAAAGTGTACAAACCTCTGTACTAACTGAATTAAACTGTCCTCTAGCCTCCTTTGCAATCAATCGGCAAAAAAATGTCCCTATCATGACCTTGTCATGCCAATCTTGCTTTTCCACAAGCAACTCATCCTTGACCTTCTCTTTATCTACTCTTGAAATCATCTCATTATCATTTCACTCCAACAAGGAATCAAACTTCCAAACAACTACAATTCAAACCTTTTCAAATAGTTTTCCAATCTTTAAAACCCTACCTTGTCCCTATTTCTCAAATTCCTCTTGTAGCATTGCAAAGAGTGTTTTTTGTCCACAAATTTTGAAAAAAAATTAAAAACCCACATGCCACTTATCATTTTAGATACCCATTAAACTTTAATTTAACATATCTCAAAAAAAGATAGGGTTGTTTTAGAACAATACCCTCAAATAATTGTTGCTACATTTACACATGAGCCCCAAATAGGTCACTTTTACAAAGCAACTACTAACTAAACACCCTACCAACCTTAAACCTCCATTTTTGGACCTTAACTAGGTTATAAAAGGACTAAATCCACAATTCTTACCAATAGAATTATCCACAAACACATCAAACTCTAAAATCTCATCAAACCCCCTATTTAGGCTTGCTTCCAATGAAGGTTTATTGGATCTCTATACTCCCAGCCTCAAACCACTTTGAAAATGGCTCAGACACATCACTATTGGTTTTCACATGCTTAATAAATCAACTCCCATCCTTTAACAATGCATTTTCCTCGAACTCTAACTTCTAGCCATCAATTTCAAGCCAAAAACCATGAAATTACACCTAGGGCAGCACCATATTCACTCAAAATCTCCTTCCCTTATCTTATAAACCTACTAACATGAAATATCACCCTAACTAACAGCATTCCATTGATTTTCATAACATTTCATTGGTGGAATGGTTATTTAGGCCATTTTCTTACTCTCAAACCCACAAAACATGGTTTTTTGGCTGCCCTTAGTAAAATGCTTGTAAAAACCTTCAAATCTTATGAAAACGCCTCAAATAAAAACTATATGATGGCTAAGACATTACCACATCAACTCATATCATTTTGACATAGTACCAAGCCATGGAGGCCGTACAATCTTTCTGTAGCAACAAATTTACCCAAAAAACACAAAAAATTTGAAGGATTTTTATTGTTTTTCAATCAAGATCAACTATAGAACTTGTCTTTGACCCATACACATTGTATTTAAACCTTAGACACCAAAAACCAACTAAAAAATTGACCCAAACTACCTTTTTAACATATTTGACCCTTCAACTTCCCATTTTGCACTTTTTGCAACTTTGCATTTGACAACATTTTGCAAGAATTGCAATATTTACAAAATGAAACCCTAAAGACTCAAATTACATCAAGAATGGTCTATTATTACCTTATTACATAAATAAGACTCAAATCACACCAAAACCTATCACATCACCTTATTTTGACCATATTTACAAAAATGGATTAACATGGTGCCCCTACACCACAATTGAATCTTAGTCACAATATCATAATTTCATACATTATGAAAAATGTTTATTAATTACCATATATTTAATTAATTTGAGAATTATTAAACCTTTTGAATTCACTTACCTCTCAAAAACATAAACCATATAAAATCAATATTGTTTCGTACATATTTACCCATATGTAAACTTGTTAATACATGCAAGTACATATATATACTTGCATGTATTTATAAATATAGCAGCATAGAGAAATAGATACATATCTGCATGAAAGAACACATACATTAAAAGGTATAAAATAGACATATAGCTATTTCTATGTGATATATATAAATGTAGAGATATATGTATGTTGTGTGTGGCTTACTTGTGGTGGTGATGGTTGCAAGGCAATAAAATAGTTTATGTTATTTTCCATAGGGTATTGTTGATTGTTGTTATGTGGCCTTGAATAAATTATTTTATTTATGGTTTCTCTGTAGTGGCGATGCTTTCAAAGCAATAAAATAGTTTACGTTATTCTTAATAAGGCATTGTTGACAGTTTTTGTGTGGCTTGCAGAAACAGTTTGTGTTGTTTTGCATAAGCCATTGTTGATTGTTGTTTTGTTGCTTTAGCAATACTATTTTATTTGTGGTTTCCATATAGTGGTGAAGCTTGCAAAGGAATTAAACATATTATGTTATTTCTAATAAGGCATTGTTGACTATTGTTGTGTAACTTTGGCTACTATCAGCACTGTGAGCTACCCCTATGACTAGGGCTCCCTTGTTTAGGTTTCCTTGTTTTGTTGAGAATTCCTACTACATGTCAATATTATTCCATGTATGGTTTCCCTATAGTTTATTTATGTGCACATGTATGTATGTGAAATTACTTACAAACAACATTCAAAGTGAAGAACCCAGTTCAAGTGAAGTGCATGTATAGATTTGAGTTTGGAGCATATCCATGCTTACCTAAAATTCTATCAGTATCTAGACAAGGTGTAAAAAAAATTTCTTCACTTGAACTGGGTTCTTCATTTGAACTAGGTTCAACAAAAGATATGTGAGCAACATCAGATCCTTTTGCATGTTCTAACTACTTATGGTGAGATCGATGTTTCCTATTACACTTAATATATAGTCTATCATTCTAATTTCATATGAATTTTGTCTAGATCTAATTTCACATACATACATATCTTCACATAGGGAAAATAAACTAAAAGACAATAAAACAAGGCTTGTTTTCCACCCAACCATATTAACTTTACTGAATGGGAGTTGCATGTTGGATATGAATATCATATGTATATATGAATGTTGTATGCATCTAATTTCACATACATAGATATCTACATGTAGGGAAAATAAAATGAAAGACAATAAAAGATGCTTTTTGTCCATCAAAATCCTCTACAAAGGGTGTTCCAAGTGTGCCTCTTCCTTCTTGCTTTATTTCAGCTGCCTTCTTTGTCTAGTGTAGGGAAAAATGACAGATAGGAAAAAAACCAACTATTTTTGAAATCCTCTACAAAGGGTTTTCCCAATTGCTTTAAAGGGGTTTTCCAAATGCACCTCTTCCTGCTTACTTTAGATATAATTATATTTGTAGATATTTTTTTGTATGTGTATATCCAAGCAATAGATATCTAGATATATCACTACTGTATTTGACTCCACTTTCCGATGAATGTTTGTTGAATTGTCAACAAACTATTGTCGGAATTTCAATGAATCTCTTGAAAAAAATTCATCGCTAAATTTCCGTCGATATCCCGATGAGCTTCAAAATATTGAATTCATGACTGAACTTCGTTGATTTCCACCACAAAAAAGGGACCTTGTGTTCGTCGGAATATCAACAAACATTGTGTCGATCTAGCGGCAAACAATAGCCATAACACACATGGCATGCCTCTGCCAAATTGTCAAAACAGCATGAGATGTTTGTTGGAAATGCGACCAAGTTTCGTGGAAAGTCTAACAAATATTCATTGTTTCTTCGACGATCTCGTCATTGGAATGAGATCAAAATTGTGTCAGAGCTATAACTATATCGAGAGGACTAACTTGTGGTCTCATCGATGAGCATGACGAAGTATATTGGTGAGACTTATACCATTGAGGTAAGTTTTGAATGTTTACCTGACCCACTATGTCTCACTGATATATTCCCAGTGCTCCTGTCGGTGAAATAAATGACAGTCTCACCGATGAAACTTCATTAGTGATACTTAAACATTCGGGACAACATATACTTTTCATGCCGAAATGACTTTTCTTGCCAATAGATTCTCTTCATTGATGAGACCATAAGCTAGTCTCCCCGATATTCTGACAAACATTCATCGTTTGTTCGACGATCTCGCCATTGGAATGAGAAAAAAATTGCATCGGAGCTATAGCAACCTCGTCACACTTTTTTTTTCGTCGAACTGTGTCGTCGAAATTTTGACGAAACGTTGCAATTTAAAAAAAAAAGATCTATCGGGAGGACTGACTTGTGGTCTCATCAACAAAGCATGAGGAAGTATATCGGCGAGACTTATACCATCGGGGTAAGTTCTGAATGTTTACCGGACCCGCTATGTCTCGCCGATATATTCCCAGTGCTCCTGTCAATGAAAGAAATGATGGTCTCACTGATGAAACTTCATCAATGAGACTTAAACATTTGGGCCAGCATATATTTTTCATGTCGAGATGACTTGTCTTGCCAATAGATTATCTTCATCAATGATACCATAATCCAATCTCCTCGATATGTATTCTTTAGTAATCTTGATCGCTACAACAGTTTTGATGTCTCATCAATGTGCTAAAAAGTGCTTGTAACCCATAATAGGTCGGGAAGACCCATACTAGGATCATAACAAACACCAACAAAAACATCATTACATCGAGGAATTCCAATCCCAATCAAATCAGGAGAAGATCAAATTATAATTTCATCAGAAATCTACTTTCATTCAACCAAAATCCATTCATCTTCACAAGGCTATCAGCAACCAACTCACCATCTCATTTTATCTTTGTCAATAACAAACAAAAAAATATGTTTAGCAAACCTTGAACCAAAACACCAAGACCATAGCACTCATCACTTCAACTTACCTCATATCTTTATCAGGTTTGAATACAACTCAACCACCATTAGTATGATAGAAACAAACCATAACCAATTCTTGAACACTGAACCATTGCATTCTTTATTGATTCACCAAGTAATCTTCATTGCCATTTTACATGCTACAAGGAAAAACAACCTCATTCTTTCATTCATGCTACAAACTCCTATCTCAAATATCCAAGGCACTACAACTAACATATTTTGAAAGAAATAATCAATCATCCATTTCACAACTTTTGTCCATTTTCAATTTTACTGTCTTTTTTTTGTAGTCAAGACACTATCATGCACACATGACCAAACCTCTATACTATCATAACCTGCCTTCACAATAGTTTCCAAGCATAGACATAACTGTAATAACATCAATAAGACAAGATTCAAACATTCACATTCACTCTTTCCACTATTCCATCATATTTCTACTTTTAGTGAAGTTAAAGCACTATTTACCAATTAGGTTTCCATGCCTCAATCAAGTGAAAATCCTCAAACTCAACTTGTTTACCCTGAACCAAATGCACTTTTAGAAGCCCATTATTGTCAAAATCAACATAACAAAATCTTTCGGTCATTAGTTCTAAAAAAATCACCAGATCCTTAAACTGTACGCTTAAAAGGCTACAAATTTAGGCCTATTTTACAAAGGGAATCACCTTTACACCACCTCAAATCACTTGCCAACCTCAAACAATCACTTTCCATATCTCAAAACTCAAGATTATTCAGTTCTTAAAGATAGAAAGGCTTGAAAACTTATTGTTTAATTAAACCCTTGTTTATAGGGTGAAATAAACACAAAACAAGGAGGGTTTCTTGAATAACTCACTTCCAGACCTCCAATACTCTGGCCAACAATTGAATCATGTCTAAATACATCTGAAAAAGCATTTGAAGTCATGTCTAAACCCTTGTACACGTTGTTTCTTCAAAACCCTTCTTAAAACCACCATTTTCAAGAGAAGCAACTCATATTTTTGTCTTGTACCAGCAACTTAACATCATATTGAGAAATTTACATGAGTAAATCATTATATTATGTGGAGCCAATTCACATAAACTACTCAGAACTAAGGAAATGCAGAGTCAATGATACCTCAATTGTTGAACCAATTGTTTGAATGATACGATCAAAAACACTTGCTCTTTCAACTTCAAATGAACACCATTGGAGAAGTGACTTATAGATGATACATGAAACTAGAGGTATTCCATTATTAAAGCAAACATCTTCTATGATACACTTTTTCAATGCATCTTGATTTTCCTAAAACCAAAATAACAAAAAAAATGTAGTGTAAGGGAATAAAAAAGTCGCCAGAGCTTTATAATATAATGTAGTGTAAGGGAAATACAAATAGAAGAGATAGATACTCCTCCAAAAGGTCAGAATCATATACTTGTTTCCTGTCAATGAGAGTCTTTTGTGGCATCTTCTCTCCATCAGTGAGCTCTTTCAAGGTAGACATAGGAGTTTGTGAATTTTGCCAAACACATCTATTGGTTAAAATATTATTGAAAAATAATATTACTTATTTAAAATCAGGAGATAACTAAAATTATACATAAAAAGATATAATTTGTTTATATTGGACAACCATGAGTGTATGATCATGATGGAATTTACCATTTTAAGGCACAAAAATGGACAATACAAAATAAGTGGAAACTTAACCTCCTTGAGTTAACAGCACAAGCCAAACTAGCTTTGGTCTCTACTAAACAATGTTGCAAGATCATTGCCCACACACAGAAATTTGTGCTTTTGACAGTCCACAAATGCACCTACACAAGCAAGTACACACAATAATAGTGCTCACAACTATGCCAACCCTATTGCAGCAAGAAAGGTTCAACAAGATATTGCAGCAATACGTAGACATCTTTCTATCCCTCTCAGTCCTCTCTCTATCTCTTTCTATCCATATATTTCAAAAATAGTCCAAATAGATGAAACAAGTGATGCCTTGTAATCTTGGAAACAATGCAGCAAAAATCAAAATTAAAACATTACCCTCTTTATTCTCTTATTAAGGTTTGGGAGGTTAGGTGGACGCTTCCCCTCTTCTTCAAGCTCCTTAAAATCAGTACAAAACATATGAACAAAATCTCATGGTTAAGTGGAAGCCTCCCATCAACAACAAGATCCAAATATCTGTGTATCTATCTCAATCGAGCCTCTAAACCCTTCAGAGCTGCCAATTTTTTCACTAACCTGTTATGCACAAAATTCAAATTTTAGATTTATGTCACCAATAAAAACAAAAGAAACAGAGCTTTGAAACCAAATCCACACACAACACAATGTGGTATTCATAGAAAGCCATACAAACAAACTAAACTCAGAACATTGGAATGGAAATAACTTCAAATTATGATATAGAGCATGGATTCACTTTACTCAATTGGAGGAACATTTCACAATAATGGGTTCTTCATCTAAAACATTTGTATGAGGTTCAAATAGTAAACAGATTGATGAAAGATAGAGGAATTAAAAAGATACTTGGATGTAGTTGGATTGAAGATCGTAAACTATTCCATTTTTTTTGTGTAGGAGTCATATCACATCCACAAACATGGTAGAGCTATACAAAGCAAGAGAAATTGGCTTGGAAAATCAAGGCATCAGGGTATAAAGAATCATTTTTCTGCCACCATACTGAAAAGTTAGCACTTTCTTTCATCTTTGCATATTGGTTTGATGCTTCAAACGATGCATTTCTTATATTCAAAATTCCATTACCTTATTGATCTTCTCTTTGTTTCGAGAATAGTTTAATATTCTCTACTTAACAGGGCCAACCACATGATGGTGGAAGCTCATTTGGCCCCTCCCCCCCCTCACATCACTCTCAATTCCCCATACCTGATCATATATCATTAATCATTCATTCATCAATTAATAACATATAACATTCATTCATTCATATATTAATAACATATAACATTCATTCATTATCATATAACATTCATTCATTAACATATAATATTCATTCATTAACATATTCACATTCATTCATAATATGATTACAATCACCTTTTTTTTTGTTTCTTTTTTGAAGCTAAAAAAAGCTTAAGTGGAGTATCATTTTCTAAATCATATATCCCCCCTTCAGTTTTTTTTCCCTTTGCTTGTGATCTTAATGTATTCCTAGTCATGTACTCGCGACGTGGACACCGCTACAAGGGGGGTCTATTGCAATAACAAAGAAATGTTAAATTGATATGTTTTATTATTATTGTTACAAATATTTCATTAATTAAAATAACGTTAGAGTGATTCTCTTTACCTGATGGGGCCACATCATGTTCCTGATATTCTCTTATAGCCTCATGCTCAACATGTTGAACACCCTCTAAATTGTGATTTAGAGTTGAAACATGAAAGGTTACATTAATTAATACACCAATTGCAATTAAATATGTTTAAAAGAACATTAGAGTGGTCCTCTTTACCTGATGGAGCCACATCATGTTCCTAATCTTCTCTAGCTTGATCATGCTCAACATGTTGATCACGCTCTACATGCTCTAAAGTTGAAACACGAAAGGTTACATTAATTAATACACCAATTGCAATTAAAGATGTTTAATTGTATTAATCCATACTAAATTTTGTATATCACATGAATACATCTAGTACCAGGATGCACACCATGACCTTCATTTGCAGGTTGTGATCCACCCTCACCAGGCTGCATTCCAATGTCATGTGCAGTATTATCATTGCTTGTTTGTTTAAAAAAAATAGGCACATAATTAACTTATGGTGGAAATTAATATTGAATAGATTTCACAAGTATTCAATTTTAAATAAACTTTATTGAGCTTATTTACCTACATGTCGGATGCAATGGAAGATTGTGTTTTCCCAATCAAGACTCTTAGGCATTCAGCCACAATTCCATAGCCTTGCTAGAAGGAAATATTCAGGTCCTCTTCTGTGGGCACTCTATTGAATTCAGAGCCCTGCATTTTTGCATAAGATCATGAATTTTGTTTCTATGGTGTGATAAAACCAAAATTGTTTGCAATTTATTATTTGGATGCAATATTTCATTTACTGATACTTACAATTCGTGCGGCTAATTTCATATAACCACCAGAGCCAAGTTTCTGCTACCCATGTTTTTCTAGTCTTGCATTTGTTTCCTTTGTTGTGTCGGGAAGCCTATGAAAAGTTTGAAATACATTAGATTATGTAAAAAGAAAGAGTAATCAGTATATAATTACATTGTTGATAGTATCACATACCTTCCTTGGCTCGGTGGTCTCTTTCCTTTTTTCTTTTCAGCCTTCTCCTTTCCATCTGACACCAGGTCCTTCCACTCCCTCTCCAAAATCGTGGGGGGACACTCGTACTTTTTGTTCTTCTCTAAATGTGACCTATATTGGTCCCTCACATACTTTAGATAGGTACCATCTTTCTTAAGGACCTTCGTTCAGTTGAATGTTTTATCACCGAACATCACAACTAAACGGTTAATGATCTCATCTTTTAAATCTTCATTTTGGGCATTCTACTGTGTATGTATGGTGGGCCCGAAGAGCTCCAATGCAATATCACTTAAATATTTATAAAAAACATCATTTCCTACAAAATGATCATGGGATCATTAGTCTAAAAAGAGTGATCAATAAGTAAATTCAATTAGATTATATATAATAATAATTAAAATATTTTAAAGTACCTGGGACCTTCTCTATCTTTATGGGAATGAAATCCTTGGTCACCACAAATGTGACCAGAAATGTTCCCATACTAGTAATACAGGAAGATCCAGGAAATGTTGCTAAAACATCACCAGTACTAGTTGTGGCCTCTGCATCCCCAAGTACATGTCCTAATGCATGTTCCAGAATGTGTTCATTGCGAGAGGGTGCACTACCTGATGCATGCATGCTATGTGTTGCCGAAATTTGAGATGAAAATATAGGCATGGATGATGGGGTTGAATGATGTGATGTATGCGTAGGAATATTAGGATCGACACTTGTACCAACCCCTACTCCTTGGGCAGCACCTACAGTACCCTAATCATGGCCAACAGCATCATGAGGACGCAAATAATCCTGTAAAAACAACACATACTTTAGTTCATGACATAAAAGAGTACAAAATATAAAACCATGAATGAACTTATGTTATAATTAAAGGACTCATGACAGCTTACTTGCAAGTTTTGTGCTCTCTCAGTCAATATTTTAACCCTCTCTCTTATCTCATCTATTTGAGGCACTATCAATATCAACTTAAGGATTTCTTCATTGTATTTTTTTTGGGTCTTCCTTAACATATCGAGAGGGCTTGTTGAATATGCGATGTCATCATCACATAATATTGACTACACCTCCCTATGGATGTTCTCCTCTATTGCTGGTTTCTTTCCCCGATCAGTCAACTGCATCAAGAATATTAAAAACATTATCAAAATTAACCCAAGCAACTTATGAAAAAAACATAAAAATAAAACATTTTGCTCATATCTAATTTGTACAATTACATTGAGGTAAACCTGTCATGTGGAAGCAGTTGAAGATGCATCACGATCTGTGCTCTGGACTGGATCCTTCCCCATATGATCAATATTCCACTGTGACAAAAATTAAATATTAAAAAGCATTACTGAAATGAAACCAATAGACTTACGAAAAAAAACATAAGAATAAAATGGTATATTAGAGTCATTAATGGGAGGTTGGGTAAAATGGTACATAATACATACCACCCCCATAGTAACTGTGTTTGTAACTAAGTGATTCAAATTATAATCGATTAGCAACTCTTCCCATTCAGTTATTGATTTTATCGCACATACGAATACACGGTTTCTCTCGTGCAACTCGAATATGAAATTGAGTTGCTTATTTGTTGACCTAGGTCGTGTAGTGTTTATAAACCCTGCAATATTCCCTAGTGCTTTTAGCCTTCTATCAATGTACATAGCCACTCCTTTATTTTGATCCTTATCTTTTAGCTGTATATAATTTTTTGACAGTGCATACCTATGCATACTTCATGTATATCGAACTAGTTGCATCCAATCTTTGTAACTGTAACAAGGTCTGATATACTCCATCAATTCAGTAACTTTTTCGTAATAGACCTTTATCTCATCCATGCAAAATAATCCCAAACCATGTAATGACGATAGTGCTATGTGATATATCCCCTTGTTGAAAAAATAATTAGTGTTCATTGGAGGAAGTTCCTTGGGTAGCCATTGTTTCTCTAGATGTTTGTACCTCAAGGGCACCTCGATGTCATCTATGCTCTCGTCATCATAAGAACATGACTCCCCTTTAGCAAGAAAAAATCCCATCCATTTACAAAATTTTCTTCTAATCTTTTGACCTCTAGTCGATCTCACTCTTTTAGACCTACTACATGTCTCAGTTTCCTCTTCTCTTCCTGAATATCCCTTGCTCGAGGAAGACAGATCTAAAAAATACCTATTTGGTGGTACCTACACTCATAAGGATGTTGGATGAAGTTCTTTCATGGTGATGTGATCCCAAGGTGACATTATGATAAATCTATCATTTCATCGCTATAATTTGACAGGTTATAAGGTAATCAAGTCTTGATAGATTGCAAGTTATTGTTACTACCGTCTAAATGTGTCCATCACAAATCAAATCTACTTAACGTTTTAACTCCCAAACTTTGTAACAAGTGTTAAATTTGACTAGGGTCCACCAGTTACACAACCAAGGCCTCAAATGTATTATGTAATTGTAATCAAAGGACTTTTTCTCTTCATTCAAGTAAATAAACTTGAAGGGAAACACCACTAATTGGTTTATTGGACACCTACATGACTAAAAATAGCAGCAAATTTACATTTAATTTCCATATGTCTAAGTGGTTAACAGGGAGGGAGTGTGTACTAGGCCTGGTTAAGTCATCATAAGTTTATGCTTTGGCAATAAAATTTTTTTAATTCATCTTAAATATTCCTATGTCTAATTGCTAGGAGACTTTTGGTATGTTTTAAGGTAGGATGAGTGGTTGCATCAATGTTCTAGTTCTCTATGACAAGGTTTCAACATCTTCAAATAGTGAAGGTTAGTGTTCACAGTCATTTGAAATATAAACATTTTCATTCTGTATGATGGTAGGATTTGATAACTTAAAAGAATTGGCTACCCAACAAACTTAAAGTTAAAAGAAAAATTTTCACTTTAAGGGGTTAGCACTTTCTTTCATCTTTGCAAATTGGTTTGATGCTTCAAATGATGCATTTCTTATCCCACTTCTATCATATTGTATTCCCATCCCATTGCAATTGTTGATACCAAAATTTCATATCAAATACCACGTTCTTGAACCAATTTTCTATGTTTTTACTATTTTTCTAAAGTTCTTTTGTGTTGTATGGATCCGTACAAGCTTGAAATGCTCTGAGATCATTGGTGTAGATAAATATATGTGTTCATACAAGCTTGATATGCTCTGAGATCACTATTTTGTGGGAGAAAACAATCAAATATAGGGATTGCCCTATTTTTCTTGTGTAAGGGTTTGAGGGCTAAATAGAAATGACATCCACCAATCCACCCACTATCTTGGAACTGTAACTCAGTGGATTGGTGTACAACATGGTATGATAGAGGTTCATTGAATTTATGGGTTTGTTAAAGCAAAAAACTTGGCATTGAATTGATGCCCTAGGGATGACAGGGTCAATTTTCTTGTGAATTTGTGGTTGTTAAGTCAGGGTTTGTCAATTTGATGGATATATTGGTAGAGTCATGGTGACACTATTTGATGGTCCAATCTCTACTTTGAAACAAAAATATCTCTAACAACTCTAAGAGCTATAATGGGATGGCCACCATCCTAGGAAAGATTCTTCATTCTCACTTTTAGGTGTTAAAATTTAACAATACCTTGATTGATGAAAGAGCCCAAAGAGCCTTTCTCCATGGTATCCAAGTACACATAGTAGTGGTCTTCTCTTATATGGTTGGACATGATTTAAAGAACTTAGGTAGGAATTATTCATTTAACCTAAGGTTTTCTCATAATTCCATTATTGGACAAGTATGATCAAATTCTTCTATTATGAAGAATTGGTCTATGTGCCTCTAGTAATCACTATAAATTTTTTTAGGGATAAAATGACTAATTGCATCAGGTAGGAGAGAATCAACTTTGAGTTCTTCAAATATTATATTCCTCTATTCATAATTTTTAAGGGTTGTGTGTGGAGGAGGTTATCACTAGCAAGAAGGGAGGAGACCTTTCCTTGCATATGTTTGTGGTGGAGGTATTAAAGAAGAATTGTATGCCTCTATTTTCATTCATTAGATCTATCTTAGCCTAGCATATACTTGGACTAAGTCTATGATTGCTTCAGAATCATGCGATGAAGGCTATTTTTGATGAAATCCTAGACCTTTGGGGGTGCCAATGTACGAGAAGATCTTTGGAAACTAGGCATGACAATTGCAGGTTAAAGAGAATGGGGGTGCCAAACTTACAGTACTCATTGTCCCTTGGTTGTTGATTTTCCCTGAGTTCCCTCAACCTCATCCTCAGCGCTGGTATTGGCCTTGTATTCACTCCTCCAAACTCTTCCTCAGCGCTAGTATTGACCTTGTTTTCACTCCTCTGCTCTTCATCGACACTAGTATTGACCTTGTTTTAACTAGAAACTCTTCATCGGCACTAGTATTGACCTTGTTTTCACTCCTCCAAACTCTTCCTCGGCATTGCTATTGACCTTTCACTTCTCCAATTTGACGAGCTACAACCTAGTTTCGTTAGGGTTTAGAGTATGTTAATTAAATTTAAAATTATGGCACCATTTAGCTAGGTTTTAATATTCCACAATATAGTTAAGTATATATTAGTTAAATATATATTAGCTATATTAGATTTATATTTTGTAGCTCATTCTTGTAGATTAATAATAGACATTCATGTTCTTTCTTCATGAAATTATATATTCTATATTTTCCTTGGTGTTATCCCAATGCAAAATATAATTAATATAATATATATTTAATATAATAGTAATATTAGATTAAATTATATATAATATAATTATATTTATTATTATATAATAGTATATATAGGCTTTTACCTGATATTTTAGACGATTTTACCATTACACTATAGTTGGTTTACCATTAAATGGCAATTGAAACTTGTTTTCCAATGACACAATAGTGGTTTCCAGGCATGAGATTTGTTTCAAGCTCAAATCTCACAATATATGTAGCCTATTAGCTAATAGAAAGAGATATAGAAACTAAAAAGATAGAGAATGAGAGAAAGAGATGAACGTAGATAGATAGGGAGAGAGAGAGAGAGCATGAGAGAGAAATATAAGAGATACAAAGGAAAAGAGAGGGGAAAAGAGAAACTAAATTTTGATTGGTTGTTTCATGTCAACAATCCAAGGATGGCATGTGTCCTTGGGGAGTTATGCTCAAGGTAGCATGCCATTTGATTAAAGATATGATAATTCTCCTTTAAGACCTCTTCAATGTACCCATTGCACACTTAAGGAGACAAAGATAAATAAAGGGAAGAAAATATAGAGAGAGAGGGAGATAATGAGAAACATACAAATAGAAAGGGAGACAAAGAGATAGAGAGAGGTGGAGAGATAAAGAGATAAGGATGAATAGAGATATAGGGAGTGTGATTGATATATCTCTCCCTATTGCTCTCTATCTCCCTAAACCCTAAACCCTCTTCTCTATCTCTCCCCCTCTTCTCTATCTCTCCTCCTCTACCTATATATATCCCTTTCTCTCCTCTCCCTCTTTATCTCTCACCATCTCTAGTCCCTCCCTATCCCCCTATCCATCGACTCTCTATCACGATCTCTCTATCTCTTTCACCATCCCCCTCTATCTCTCTATATGACCCTCTTCTCTATCTCTCCTCCTTTTCTCTATCGCTCCTCCTATACCTATATATATCCCTTTGTCTCCCTCCCCCTCTCTATCTCCCCCTCTATATAAAAAGACAACGACACAATAGTGGTTTCTAGGCATGATATTTGCTTCAAGCTCAAATCTCACAATATATGTAGCCTATTAGCTAATAGAAAGAGATATAGAAACTAAAAAGATAGAGAATGAGAGAAAGAGATGAACTTAGATAGATAGGGAGAGAGAGAGTTGAGAGAGAGAGAGCATGAGAGAGAGAGAAATATAAGAGATACAAAGGAAAAGAGAAACTAAATTTTGATTGGTTGTTTCATGTCAACAATCCAAGGATGGCATGTGTCCTTGGGGAGTTATGTTCAAGGTAGCATGCCATTTGATTAAAGATATGATAATTCTCCTTTAAGACCTCTGCAATGTACCCATTGCACACTTAAGGAGACAAAGATAAATATAGGGAAGAAAATATAGAGAGAGAGGGAGATAATGAGAAACATACAAATAGAAAGGGAGACAAAGAGATAGAGAAAGGTAGAGAGATAAAGAGATAAGGATGAATAGATAGAGATATAGGGAGTGTGATTGATATATCTCTCCCTATTTCTCTTTATCTCCCTAAAGCCTAAACCCTAAACCCTAAACCCTCTTCTCTATCTCTCCCCCTCTTCTCTATCTCTCCTCCTCTACCTATCTATATCCCTTTCTCTCCCCCCTCTCTATCTCCCCCTCTCTATCTCTCACTATCTCTAGTACCTCCCTATCCCCCCTATCCATCAACTCTCTATCTCCACCTCTCTTCCTTTCTCTTCCCACATATCTCCATCTCTCTTTCTCTTCCCATATATCTCTATCTCTATCTCTCTATATCTCCCACTATCTATGTCACTCCTCTTCCCCCCTCTATCTATTGAGCTATCTCTCCCTCTCCCCCCTTTCTCTGTTATTCACTCCATCTCTCCCTAGCTCCATCTCTCCTACTCTATATCTCTATCTCTATTTCTCTTTTTATCTCCCTCTCAGTCCTCTCTCTATCTCTTTCTATCCATATATTTCTCTACCTCTATCATGATCTCTCTATCTCTTTCACCATCCCCCTCTATCTCTCTATATCACCTCTTCTCTATCTCTCCTCCTCTACCTATCTATATCCCTTTGTCTCCTTCCCCCTCTCTATCTCTCACCATCTCTCCCTCCCTATCCCCCCTATCCATTGACTCTCTATCTCCACTTCTCTTCCTTTCTTTGATGATTTCACTGTATTAGTAAGGGATGGATATGATATGGTTCTCAACAAATTTTTGCAATACAACATGAATAAGGGTTTGTTGGAACTATAAAAAATTTCAAAATTTTATAATGATTTACTCATATAAATTTCTCAATAATAATTAACTACATTTTGAGTCAGAAAAGGATGTAATTGGCCCTACAGAATATAATTACCCATGGTCACCTTGTTCTACTCTTGAAAATCCTTCTGATTAAAGATATTGCGGCAAAAAAATCACATCAGCATGAGTTGGCATGGGTCTTCCCGACCTATTATGGGTTACAAGCACTTTTTAGCACATTGATGAGACATCAAAACTATTGTAGCAATCAAGATTACTAAAGAAGACATATCGAGGAGATTGGCTTATGGTCTCATTGATGAAGATAATATATCAGCAAGACAAGTCATCTTGGCATGAAAAATATATCGAGGAGATTGGCTTATGTTGGCCCAAACATTTAAGTCTCACCGATGAAGTTTCATCGGCAAGACCATCATTTCTTTCACTGACAGGAGCACTGGGAATATATTGACGAGACATGTGCAATCTGTGTAAATCCTGAATGGTCACCCTACCCACTAAGTTACATCAATAGGAGGATATCAGCAGGAGTTCTGGCGACATATTCAAGACCAAAAGAAAAGATATCGATGAGACTTATAACATCGAAGGAACCACTGAATGTGTTAGCGATACTAAAAGTCAGGTCGATGAAGAAACAATTGAACCAAAATGATTCTTGGGGTGACTCTTGCTGATGTATACAGGGAAAATGTTAACATCAGTCAGATGTGTAGAGTGTTACCCCAATCAATAGAGTATTTAGTGAATGTTGGTTGGGGCCTAATGTATAGATCGCCCAAAGTTTGAAGGTGTCTTGCCGACTAGTTCATTCGATGTGTTATCGGTGAGACTTATAACATCGGAGGAACCACTGAATGTGTTAGCGATACTAAAATTCAGGCTGATGAAGAAACATATGAACCAAAATGATTGTCAGGGTGACTTTTGGCGATGTATATGGTACAAATGTTAACATCGGTTAGATGTGTAGAGTGTTACCCTAATCAACAGAGTATTCAGTGAACATTGGTTGGGACCTAATGTATAGATCGCCCAAAGTTTGAAGGTGCCTTGCTGACCAATTCATTTGATGTGTTATTGGTGAGACTTATAACATTAGAGGAACTACTGAATGTTTTAGCTATAGTAAAATTCAGGCCGATGAAGAAATAAATGAACCAAAATGATTGTCAAGGTGACTCTTGGTGATGTATACGGGACAAATGTTAACATCGGTCGGATGTGTAGAGTGTTACCCCGATTAGCAGAGTATTCAGTGAATTTTGGTTGGGGCCTAATGTATAGATTTCCCAAAGTTTGAAGGTGTCTTTTTGACTAGTTCATTTGATGTGTTATCGATGAGACTTATAACATAAGAGGAACCACTGAATGTGTTAGTGATACTAAAAGTCAGGCCGATGAAGAAACAAATGAACCAGAATGATTGTTGGGGTGACTCTTGGTGATGTATATGAGACAAATGTTAACATTAGTTAGATGTGTAGAGTGTTACCCTGATCAACAAAGTATTCAGTGAACGTTGGTTGGGGCCTAATGTATAGATTGCCCAAATTTTGAAGGTGTCTTGCTGACCAGTTCATTTGATGTGTTATCGGTGAGACTTATAACATTGAAGGAACCACTGAATGTGTTAGTGATACTAAAAGTTAGGCAAATGAAGAAACAAATGAACCAAAATGACTATTGGGGTGACTCTTGGTGATGTATACGGGACAAATGTTAACATCGGTTAGATTTGTAGAGTGTTACCCCAATCAGTAGAGTATTCAGTGAACGTTGGTTGGGGCCTAATGTATAGATCGCCCAAATTTTGAAGGTGTCTTTCCGAATAGTTCATTTCATGTGTTATCAATGAGACTTATAACATCGGAGGAACCACTGAATGTGTTAGCAATACTAAAAGTTAGGCTGATGAAGAAACAAATGAACCAAAATGATTGTCGTGGTGACTCTTAGCAATGTATATGGGACAAATGTTAACATTGTTCAGATGTGTAGAGTGTTACCTCGATCAGCAAAGTATTTAGTGAACGTTGGTTGGGGCCTAATGTATAGATCGCCCAAATTTTGAAGGTGTCTTGCCGACCAGTTCATTTGATGTGACAATAAGGAATTCAAAAATTTGTTACATTTGTGCCTAGAGTTAAAACATTAATGGCACCACAAAGTACAAGTAATTTCATAAATTGAAAGGAAATCGTTGCAAAATGAACATTGTTGTGAATTGGTAGCGAAGGAAATGAGGAGACAAACAAAGGGCTAGAGAATTGTTTCAGTTGAGAGACCTCAATCAAAACCAGTAAGTCCTCTGCATTTTAAATTTTTCATTTCTACAATTTTAAGTGAGTAATATGGAATCCATCAGATTAGGGAAGTTGAAAGGTAGAAAAAAAAGTGAGAGTAGTCACCCTAAGAGTAAGAAGCAGAAAATTTAGTCTAGAATTGAGTCGGAGGGTGATGAATGAAAGCTAAATCAGGATTTAATTGACCAATTGCCTAGCCCTGGGCCCAAAGGTAGGCACTCCACGCAACTGAGGGAAGAAGTGGAAAAATTGGACAACAAATGCAAGCACATAGGAGACATTTGGACCCCAATAAGAGGCTATGAATTGTTTAGATTCCACTTTCACTGAAGAGATTATTTTGAGCCAGTTTGTAATCCGTGGCATCTAAATTTGGGAAAGATGGTTTTCCCTAATGTGTTTGTCAATATAGAGCTGGTGAAATTGTTGGCCACCCACTATGACTCAAAACTTAAGGCCATATGCAAACCATCTGGGAAACCCTTCATATACATATCAGAGGCTTCAATAAGTGAGGTTTTTAGGTTGGACGGGTGGAGTAATGAGAAAACTATGAATGAAGAGTTGGAAAAGGTGTTTTGGAGAATGGACACCACTTACAAGGGTTGGAGTTTTCCCTTACATAGAATTAAACAAGATGGTAAGACTTCCCACTTGACGATGGTGATGGGCCTCTATTCCATGTGGACTTATTCGAGCCCTATATGAGATATATCTATTTCTCAATAGGACAAGTGTTGGGTATGGAAGTTCCTGAGTATATGTCCATTGTTCCCATGGTAATTGTAGCTAACATTCAATGTCATAATTCTAGGTTTTTTTACTATGCTTCATTTGTCTCCAAGGAACTCGACTTAGCATTCATGGAAATCAAGAATAAATCCATTGTTCTAAACCTTAGGCATTATTCTCTTTTAATGCATCTAGTATTGTACTTCGGACAAGAGTTAGGGATTTGGCCAGAAAAGTTGAAGGTTTCACAGTTTGATAAAGAGGGAAAATTGTTACCCATTCAATTCTGGACTGCCATTTAGGACAATAGGTTTGCTAATTCCAGTTACCTGTATTTTGAAGAATATTTTGTAAAGCCAATATATGAATTCTACAGTCATCCTTGTGCGCACTCATTGTCTAATGAAATAAAACGCTTCCTCATACCTCAAGACTTTAATGGACCAATTGATCACAATTGGGGAGATTGGTATTGCTTGGAAGATGCTACTATTGTAAAGGTGTTTGGTTTAGAGGATTCTCCATTCATTTTGCCTAAAACAGTCCCAGATAGGATTGCATATTTGGAAATTGTAAGACAAATGGATTTTTCTAGTTTCATGAATTTTGGTTCATTCGGGAAACAGGAATTTATGCCTAGTACTATGTGCTTTGGTGATTTTACTGTGCTTGCAAAGGAAGGATATGATTTGATCCTTGACAAATTAATGCAGTATAATATGAATAAGGGTCCACCAAGAAAAGGTTTTGATCTAGAGGGATATATCAATTCTACCAGACAAAGGATAAACTTTGGAGAATATGATCATGTGCCTTATCAATTTGATGACATGATTAGAAATTTGGAGGCAGAGGAAGCAGAGAGAGTGGTGGAGGAATACAACCAAGGGTTGTCAGATATAGAGTTCCCTTTTTCTAGAGATGAGGAATCTGGAGAAGATATGCCACGAGACCTACCTAGTAGGATTTCTAGATTAAAAACTCAAGATTACAACTACCCTCCTAGAGAACCAAGTGTTGAAGAGAGCCAAGATACAGACACCAGAGAGATGGCATATAGGTCATTTGTAGTAGACAATGAATTTGTGAATTCTTCATAATTCAGATCTTTCTTGTATAACCAAAAGGGCAAGGAGATAAGGGAGACAATTGATAATATTACACCAAGCAATGAGGAGCAACTACTAAATAATTTGAAATTAGTTGTGGATAGAGAAATGGCTAATATGACCCCTGATAAAGGAAGGAAAATGTTAGAGGATGTTGGAGTTATGATCTTTCCAGGGCTGGATTTGAATTCCGCATTGGTCTTTGATAGCTTCTTAAAGGATAATAGTTCCACACACAAGCTTAGTATAGAGGGGGTGACAGAAATATATGTTGGATCCAAATATAACCTGGATGAAGGAACACTCATGATATGGGCCTTGTATCCACCTCATAGAAAGTCAGTGGTGATTGATACTAAGAAAGCATTTGGACATGTCATGACTTTGAAGGTTGGAGAGGTAGATCCTGTGGTGACTGCAGACATTGGGATTAATGTGGAAAAACTGAAAAAAGCCCAAATACAAATGTTGATCAAAGAAAAGGAAATGTACAAAATGAGTAATGAAAGGATCATGAGAGAAAATGATCATTTGAAGGACATGCTAGGAGTCACAATGGGGCCTCCTAAATTAATAACACATGGTGAAAGCTCACAAGTAAAAGATCATTGGGATGAGTCAACTGCATATTCACAAGGTAAATATGATACACTCACTGCAATAATCAGAAAAAGGCAGACCAACTTAATGATTTGGTTGAATAAGCTATGGGGAGCATATTCAAAGAACCATGTTATAGGGAAGTAACACAAGAGAATTGATGGAAGGATTTAAGAAAAGCTCTGAGAATTAAATGAAAGAGATGTTCCTGAAAATGTGGCCATTGGTATGGGTGACCATATTATAAAGAAACACAAGGATGTTTATGAGGAGCTGCAAGAAGATGCAAATAGGCTGGTTGATGTTACGAATATGGGACTACCTACACTATTTGAAGATGGAGAAAATTTGATAGAGAAATCCAAGTGGATCAAATAATGTGAATTGATGCTACAGAGAATTCTAGAAAATGCTACAGGGAAGGATTTGACATTGGACGAGATTTGTGAGTAGAACGAAAGGACGATAAAGGTGGAAATATCAACCAAGAACACATTAGGAGATGTCGATACTCATCAATGGCAGGATTATCTACATCATTTATCAAATGTTCATCTATGGATAAATAGAGCCTAATCTCTTGTTTTAATTAGTTAATTAAAATAAAACATTTGTGAAGGGACATGTCCCTTCCAAGTTTTGATGTATTTATATTTGTTCCCTAGTAATGCAATAGATATAGGCGTTAGGAGATATTCAGTAGAAAGATTTCTAGCAAAATGATTTCATATACAAAGACTTAGATGCATGTATTTTGATGGAGTAAATGAAGATATCTAAGTCACAGATTAAGATTTTGGTATCAGTTGTTTGTTAAATTTATGTAGTTATTTGATTGTCTCCATTATGATGCTTCTATATTGTTTAAATTGATATAACAAGTTTATACTTTGTTTATCATTGTACATTTGCTATATATGTGTGATCTAGTTATTTGGTTCTCTCAAGTAGGGATTAAAATATTTTAATCAATCACAACAATTGGTAAGTGTTAGTTGGATTAATCAACAGAATCACATAACTAGAATTTCCATTCTATCTCAAGAAGAGTTTTTCAATTATTCACTTGCACGTTTACACAAGTTGTAAACATTTTTTTTGCCTGACAGTTTGAATTATTGTCATTATTGAAATCCACATTTGTAGATATTCATTAGAATCCATATACCCAATAAGGCACTAGTCTCCCCTTGTCCATCCATAAATCTAATTCATTTTATACATTTGTTAATTGAACATATTTCTCATTTAGTTCATGTTAGATTAGGATCACATATGTTCACTGTAAACTTGTCATTGTGGATAGATTACTATAGTTAAATAATGTCAATTAAGTCTGCTCAGTAAGTAGAGGTAGACCCACCTAGGTTTAGCAGCACCAAAAGAGAAGAAGGCTCGAGTCATTAAGCCTTGTACGTTACCCTGAAGTGTATCAAGAGATTGGCAACCTCTTGTGGTTTTTCAACCAGTGTTTTTGAGTGCTAACAGGGTCCACCACGAAAAGGATTTGATCCAGATACATATGCATTTACTGTTTTCATTTATTTCTCATGTAGTTTAATAGTTTGATTGATTTCATATTATATGTGTCAAAGACTTTAGAATTTCAATTACATTAATTTATGGATATGTTGTATCTATAACACTACAAAACCATATGCTCTTTGCATTTACACTTGCATTTATAAATACACATTTATATACATAGATATAGATTTCTTTAATGATATGTTGCATTTATTGTTCTAGGAGAGCATCCAGTAATTGCATTTACATGTACATTTTCAAATACATATACATACATGCATGCATGCATGCATATATATGTGTGTGTGTGTGTGTGTGTGTGTTTGTGTGTATCATTTATATTCAATGTTCAGACACAACCCATTAGGTCTGCACATGGATAAAAAATTCGTAAAATCAGATCTCCCATAAGTCAAATATAATTCTATCAAGAAATTAATATCAAATAGATAATATAATCGCATAACTCATACATATGTCAATGTAAACATCATGAATTAATTATGTAACCACATAAGTCAAATACAATTTTATCAAGAAATTAATATCAAATAGATATTATAATCGCATAACTCATACATTTCAATGTCATTGATCTTCTTCTTCATCCAACTCTTTGTCTATATCATCCGATCTAGATTTGACATTGTAAGGATTGGTCATATCATCATCATCGTCATTGATATCAGTTTCGATAATGTTATCATCCACACAGATATCATCTTCATGAACATTAACTCCTACATCATCATGATCTAGTTCCTCCTCTTCGACATCTTCGTCAGGCACATCATCAACTAACTGTTGATCTTGATCATCATCTACATCATCTTCTAGTTCTTCGGTATCTTCTTCTTCCACCACATTATACTTTACCATCCTTCCTCTTGGATCGTGTCTAACAACAAATGACCAGCCCGGTTTACCTAAAACCTCTGAGTAAAATACCTGCTCACATTGGCTTGGAAGAACATAGGGCTCATTTTCGGCTCACTCGATCGACCTTGTATTAACCATGGTAAATCCATTATCATGTTTAATAATTGTTCTCTTAGGATCATTTCCATTCAATTGTAGCATGTACCATAGCACAACAAACAAAACTAATTTAAAGGACTTAAAGTCACACTCAAGTATATCATCCAAAATCCCATAGTAGCGATTTTCTGAGACTTCTGGATGTATGTCGCTTCTAGATGAAACATTAGTCACTTGAAAGACTACAGTTATACCAGAATCACAAGTTTTCTTCTTGTCATCCAACTTTTTGATTTGAAATTTATGACCATTGCACCACATAGCCTTGTGGTGTTTCACCTGCAATATGTCAAACATGTAAAAATTATTGCAATATCATTAGTTGATAAACATATTTATTCTTGGCCGAATGTATGAAAAGAAAAAAATCTCAATATATATGTATTGGTGCAGGAGTACCTAGATCTTGTAAATTCCTTCAAAAGGCTAATAAGTTAAATTTACATGTTCAAGTCTAAATTTTTTTTCAATGCCATGAAAAGGCTAATTTGAATGTAATCAAATCATAAAATAAGTCACTAGGAGGTGAAAATGCAAAAAAATGCAAATAATGCAATATTATGTAAACAAAAAGACATAAATCAAGCATATTAGGAGATAAGAGGAAGTTTGAACCAATGAGAAATTAGAAAAGGTAGTTATTAAGAGGGAAAAAGTAATAAAAAGCATGGCAAGGCGTGGAAGAGTAGAATCTTGAAATTATTGTAACAAAATCTTGAATAAAAGCCATGTTTTTCTGAGTTATCAAGCATTCTTTCTATTTCTCTTAACTTGTATTGCTAATTTGGTAACATCCAAGAGTTAGTTCTTGTGTAATCTCATTTTAGAAAGATTACTTTTCATTTTCAAAGAGTCTGAAAGTTAGTTTTAACCAACAAAAGAATCAAAGACAATCTTGTGTCTCAGGCAGAGTTAGGTTCATTGTGATTTTGAGAGTCCCTAAAGAAGTTTAAGGCCCATCCTGCCAATGTAAGCCTAGTAGAAATGGTGGGATGGGATAAGTAGGGTGTCCTTTATGTGATTTTTTTTTGTGTGAGTGTAGGGTATCAAGAATATGGTGTTGTGTTGCTGATTTAAAGTTAATTTTCTGAATTTTCCTCTTGAAAATGAAGGTTTCTAGTAGGGTATTGGAGAAATAACGTATGCATGTCCAAGGAGATGTTTCTAAAGGAATTTTTAGACATAATGGAGCATGTTTCAATGGTTGGCCAGAGTATTGGAGGCTTGTAAGGGTGATAATCACCAAACCCTCATTGTTTTGGGTGTTTCCAACCTAAAATTAAGGGTTTGTTAATACACTTTCTAAATGGGTCTTTCAATCTTTGAAAGTGGATAAATCTGGTGTTTTGTGACCTTTACTTTGACGGTTTGAGGTTTTCTAACAATTTGGAGTTGGAAAAAAGGTGGATGCTTTATAAAATAGCCCTATTCTAGTAGCCTTTCTTGGGCGTACAGTCTAAAATCTGCTAGTTTTTCTAGTATAAATCATTTTGAGTTATTGATATGATGATATGGGCATTAAGAGGTCTCTAAATGTATCTTGTTTTTGAACCTAGTGTGAGTGGTTCACCCGATCTAGGGTATGGAGGTCTATTGCTAATTAATGTTTAGATTTCATGGACAGTGGAAATCTGTGTGTACAAGGAAGTGAGTCACCTTAAATACTTGAACCTTGTCATTTTGATGGAGTTACAGTAGAATTTATGCTAGAATAAAGTTGTAAAGGAAGTGCATATTGTTTTGAGAATGATGATTCTATTGTGTCTTGGTATCTTTATAGAGCAGGCAGATCTAATATTTATACACTGATGTATTGAATTGATTTCTCTCAAAACATGATGAATCTTGTGTCTTGAAGGACTGATTAACTAGTTGATAACAAGAAGGATTGGTCTTTTTTAGTTTTCCTTGTAAGGAAAATGAATTGGTGCTATTTGAGAAGTTTAGATTGTTTTCAATGATTGAAGTTTGGTTATTGACATTTTGGAATCTAATTTAGAATAAGTGTTTTGTTTCCTTGAGGATATGATGTATACAAGAAATTGAAGGATTGGTAATTGGTTGTGTAGCAAGTTAGCATAACGTGTTGCCTTATGAATGGCTGAGAGAATGTATAGATGTTGATATGGTGGTTGAGAATGATGTGAATCTGATTGATTGAGTCAAAGTTTTCTAATATGGTTTTTGCTTTTAATGAGTCAATTGGAAAACTGATATTGACATATGGTTTGTTGAAATTGGAGTGCTAACTTGTTGCCTTCAAGTCTTGTAGAATTGAAGAATCAAAATAAGTTGTATGAGTTTTGAGGAAAAATAAAGTGAATTAAGAATTTGATCTTCTCTCGATTCTGATTGGGTTTGATTTACCCTCATGAAATGATGTTGTTGGCGTTGTTGTTGGATCCTCTGCATCATATATACATTAATATAATTGAAAATAATTAAATAATATGGGTGATTAATATATTTATACGTACTTGTTTATCTCTTAAACCATATGCTAAATGAATTTCGCTTTGTGTAACATTGGAATCTCCATTACAATGAGCTTCTTTAACCAATGAAGCCACACCTTCCCATGTTAATGCGCAACCAGATTGTTGACATCGTTCAATCCATACCATCATCCAATCAAGATTGTTTGCGACGTACAAATGTAGTACATCCCACTCTCGACCAACTATATCAAAAAAAATTGAAATTCACAAACAACATATAATTAGTTAATTACCACGGTATACGACCTTACTTTATAATTGATGTATATTGAAGATTAATAATTAAATAAGTACAATATACATAAAAACCATATGTAAAATGTATTCTAATTAATCTCTTGACCATCTTATAATTACCTCTCACTTTCCTCAATCTACCTTTCCCCATCAGGTACTCCCCTTTGAATTTGTTAATGGAGTTGGGATCCCAAATGTGATCTACATGGATCTTTGCTGCAAACTTAGGAATATATTCACTAATGTACACCATGGTCTAGTATACCATATATCCCTCCACCATAGAACCCTCAGGATGTGCTCTTTGTCTAACCAAAGCCTTCCAAAATTTCAAGTGCCTCTCAACCATCCATATTGACCTTGTGTGTACAGGTCCACACAATTCAATCTCCTCAACTTGGTGTATGAGGTAGTGTTCTTGTGCATTGAAAAATGTCGAAGGTAGACACTTTTGCATTTCACACATTAGATGAGGAATTTTTCTCTTCCAATAATTTATATCTTTTTTATGGATTTCTTTAGATGACAACCATCTACAAGTGATTCAAGGCGCAAATATATTAATGAGATTTAACAAAAATATACAATATATTACATAACAAGTAAAACAAATGGAAATTACAAGATCTATACAACGAATTGAACAAATATCTCTACTTACCCCATGTATTTTCCAAGATCATATATAAATTATTTGAAATTGTTGTTGAAGTTGTCTAGGAGAGATAAAGGTAGAACGTACTGCAACAATTATAAAATAATTTTTTCATTATTTTTCCAAAAGTAGTAAACATAATATACTAAAAAGTACATGCAGTATACAAGTGTATATAATATACCAAAATAATTACCTTAATGAAGGTATGCCAATCATGTGTTTTCATCCCTAACCCAAATTCACCTTTCTTTGTTATGATATTGTTTATGTTCGCAGCAAATCCTGTGGGAAATCAAATTTTTTGTATGACTTCTTTTATAGCATTGCTTTGTTGCTCCGTTAATAACCAAGAAAGGGCACTTATATTAATTTGGTCTCCATCGCTATTCAATTGAATGACATTTTTCATTGCATGATTGGCTTCCTGAATGTCACTACAAATTTTAACATTTTTTTCTTTGTCATGCCTTTCATCCAATATTTTCCATAACGTTTCTGTTATATTTTTTCCGATATGCATTGTATCAAACAAATGCACAATTTGTAG
Source organism: Sequoia sempervirens (assembly GCA_007258455.2). Classification (NCBI taxonomy): domain Eukaryota; kingdom Viridiplantae; phylum Streptophyta; class Pinopsida; order Cupressales; family Cupressaceae; genus Sequoia; species Sequoia sempervirens. The sequence continues at coordinate 86,585,276 of VDFB02000003.1, forward strand.
CTGCTCATAGTAGGGCAACCTATTAAATTGTCTGGGATAACTTTTAAGTGCCTGTGGAAGCCTACCATTAATGCCTTGATGACCTTCATGAAGCATATAAGTTAAACAAATTAACAACAATCATTGTCAATTACAGCATGAGTAAACACAACACAATATAAAAATATAAATTCCAAACATATCATATATGATAGATAAACAATTTGATCTGATGTATAACCTTGACAATTAATTCTATTATATTCCAACTTCCATAGGTGAGGTGTCATTTTTCGTGGTTTTGATGTAGTCTCTTCTTTCCCATTGAAAAGATGTTTTTCAGTAGTTCAATACTTATGATTTATGTGGAGGAAGTGTCTATACTCATCAAACACCTGCTTTCCTAAACTTGTTGAACAACGAGATTTCATCTTTGGACCACAAATTGGACATGTAAATTTTCCCTTTGTTTCAAGACCTGCAAGATCATATATAATTGGATTAAATATGTCAATTTTTATAATTATATATAATGAATAGATTATTTAAAAAACTTGCATGATATTTACTTCATAAAATTAAATATCGTTAAAGTGCAGTCGAACATTATAACATACCACAAAAATTTGTTAGCCCTAGGGCATCATGAATTGTCCATACAAGCATTACATGGAGTTGAAATTTTCTTTGTCCTATTGGTCTAGAGACGTCATACATAGTGACGCCATTCAATAACTTTAGTAACTCATCAATAAGAGGTTCGATATATACATTCATATCTTTAACTTGGTACTTACCTAGTTGAATGAACATAAACATTACATAATTATTATAACCATTTTACTGCAATATATATATATAAATTAATATACATGACTATTAAATGAAAATAATATAAGTCATTATGCAACAAATAAGAAAAATGATATGCTGCTACATTAAAGAAAATTGATGTAAACAAATACCTAGAACAATCATTGACAAAATTATGTGCTCCCTCTTTATTGACATCCATGGAGGAATGTTATTGTTGATAACAAAAATAGGCCACACTGAGTAAATAGATCTTAGCTCTCCAAATGGATTGACACTGTCCGCTGCCAATGAAAGCCTGAAATTACGAGGTTCTTCTTTAAAGTGTGGCCATTTTTCCTCCATGTCCCTAAATACAAAACCATCCGCAGGCATTCGAAGAATGTCATCTCCACTTCTATTTCATGCATGGTAATCCATAAATTGCACTAAGCTTTCTCACCTAAATAATCATTGCATACGTGGAATAATGGAAATATAATGAAGAACCTTGCGAGGCACCTTTTTTGTTAGTTGATCTGTTTGATATCTACTGATATGACATTTTGGGCATTCTGTTGCAAATTCATGTTGTTTATGATATATATTATGATCATTGGGACATGCATCTATTGCTTGATACTCCATTCCAATATCTTTCATAATTCCAAATAAATCTCAATATGAGCGAGGTAAAATATTTGATGGTGGTAACAAAAATTCACTAATCAATCTACAACAAAAAAATATTTTTTTAATATAAAGAATATTAATGGTACATATTTCATCTTTTATTTACTAGTGATGAACTAACAACAATTAAAATAGATGAAAAAAGATGACATATATGACATACCTTAACATCCTGTGAGATTGCTATGTTGGATAAACCATTCATAACCTTCAAGTTCACTAGCAACAATATAGCAGAGAGAAGAGTTGTTTGGGAGCCTTCATAAAGGGGCTTGTATGCCTTCTTAAGTACAGGTAAATCATGAACATCATCAAAGTCATCTTGATCATCATGATTAGTTGTGCCACTAAATGTGTCATGGATCAATGTATTTGTACCATCATCTTCAACTGTGTTTTATGGCGCATGATCATCTTCTTCCATAGGATCATTAACTTCATCTTCAATATTCACAACTCCATGTTCCTCTGCTTGAAAAACCACATTCTCTGGGCCGTGATAATCCATATCATGTGCCCTAGGGCGCCCCACCTTTATAATAATGATAGACAAAAATAAACCATGATCATGATCAAGTGATTTTTTATATGCATAAAAAATGTTAAAACGATATAAACATTTACAAATTCAATCAATATAAACACATATAATGAGCAACTTACAAACGGACGATAATCATGCCCCCCTTCAACGTGACCATGCTGCCTACAATGTTTCTTAGTTGTTGTGATTAAAATTCTTCTCATCTTTAAGCCCTTGCAATTATTGCAAGGACAATAACATTTCTCATCACCCTTTCTTTTCAATCTAGCCCACATTCTAGCAATTGTCTCTTCATTTTGTTCTAGACTAATATTATCTGACATGATTTTTCTTTACCAAGCTTGAATATTTAGATCTTCAAAAAATTTCAAACTCACACTCCAATAATTTTTAATCATAGACAAGTAACAAAATCTAATGATTTTGGTACTTTACATCAAAAAAATTTAGCATGCAACCACCCCTGCAAAAGAGAAGATAGCCTAAAGTTAATGACCCCAAAAAACACTTTAAAATGGTAATTCTAAAACTTATTAAATTCTGATTTTACTATGATTTCCAACCATTTGACTCCTAAAATCAGAATATTGAACTTGCACAACAAAATCTAGAAATGAAATTCTCAAAATGCACAAGTCTAAAAATGAAATCTAATGAGATGTTGCTTTAAAATATGATTTTCAAACCTGGAAGTACAAATTTGACTTCACAAATGAATTTTGGAAAAGGACAATGACCACCCTCAACCTGGCGATATCTTCTTGAATTTTTTTTTATTTTTCCCAAGAAAATTGTCCTTAGTTCTCCACAAATTGTCACAAGTAGAGAAAATTTGCAAGTATAGCAAAACATTGTTGCAATAAATAGGCGAGCTCACTTTTATTTATGTCAACCACAAATTCATTTTTTTTCTGATTTTGAATGTTCGTCAAAATTTTGACGAGATTGTGCATCGAAATTTCAACGAAACCCAGGTTCATCAAAATTTCGACAAACGTTGACGATAAAATTTTAAAAAATTGAAAATTACACATCAAATCCCGACAATACATCAAATTATACATCTTTCGTCAGAATTCTTTGTCGAATTTTGCAATCAAATGAGTTAGTGTGTGCACATATATTTTTTTTGTATAGATGCATTTGCATGCTACAGATGGCTTAAATGATCAATGGTACTTTTGAAGATAACTATACAATATTATTGTTTATATGTACTAGCGATGGTTGCAATAACACCTACCATCTAAAACTTAGAAAATTGACTACTATTTTATAGCATCAACTTCTGTCAACTTTCTTCCCACTCTCTTTCTTTTAGCTTCCTCCTTTCTCAAACTATAGCAAAGAGAAAAGAAAACTATCAAAGACGAAAAAAACCACAAAACAGAAGAATTCACAGTAACAAACCCATGCAAAAAAAATCAAAATAACCTTGCACCCTCACAAAACCTTCGTTGCTCATCACACTTGCACCTTCGCAGGGGATCATGAATGGAAACCCTAGGCACAGTCGTGGCTCAGAGCTCTCATAGTAGTTAAAGCCATAGAAAGATACCCAACAATTCCTTGCAAAAAAAGTGTGCAATTTTTTTTATTGTTTAGCTATGTTTTCTTAAGTTTTAAATGGTAGGTGTTATTACAACCATCACCAAACCATTGCCACTATACAGAAAGAATACATCAATTAATGTTGAAGTGCCAAGCCCTACTAGCCAGCGTTCAATTTCACTGGCCTTTTCTATCAACGTGCCAAGCGTATTTATTTTTTCATTTATGTAATTTCAAGCTCACCACCTTTTTTCCAACTGACCAGGAGTCGCACAATGGGAGTTTGGAAAAATGGGAAGCCTGACAAAATTTGTGGCCTAAGTGTTCCTGCAATAAGCCTATCAGCTTAACAAGTAATAGATTCCTACATATCCATTCAATGCATGCAATGCATATATATGTAGTTGCAAAAAAAAATCTATACCGATATATGTATCTGAAGTTAGATGCACCTTTATGTGTAGCAGCAATGGTTGCAAGGAAATAAAATGGTTTAGGTTATATAGTTTATGATATTTTCCATAAGGCATTGTTGATTGTTATTCTCTAGCTTTAGCTATATTGTTTCATTTATGATCTCCATATAGTGGTGATGGTTGCAAGGTGATTAAATAGTTTATGTTGTTTTCGATAAGGCATTGTTGGGAATGGTTGCATGAAATTATTAGAATGATAGGATGTATATTAACTATAATATGAAACATTAATCTAATCATTGAACATAGTGGTGGATAATGTATGTTCTTGCTTGGGGGTTTGGTGAGAGGCTCAGATAAATAACATCCATCCTTCCAAAGAATAAACATAGGAAGGAGTTGATACCCACACATTGTTGATTGTTGTTCAATAGGTTCAACAAGATTATTTCATTTATGATTTCCATGTAGTGGTGATGGTTGCAAAGGAATAAAACAGTCCAAATATACGCTTAGAAAGCAAAATTTATACAGATATATATGCATCTAAAGTTATATGTAGACAAAATAACCTTGCACCCTCACAAAACCTCTGCATACATCAATTAAAAGGTAGGTGTTATTACAACCTTGCACCAAAACATTTCCACTATATAGAAAGCATACATCAATTAATGTTGAAGTGCCAAGCCCTACCAGCCAGCATTCAATTTCACTGGCCTTCTCTATCGACGTGCCAAGCATATTTATTTTTTCATTTATGTAATTTCAAGCTCGCCACCTTTTTTCTAACTGACTGGGAGTCGCACAATGCGAGTTTGGAAAAATGGGAAGGCTGACAAAATTTGTGGCCTAACTGTTCCCGCAATAAGCCTATCAGCTTAACAAGTAACAGATTCCTACATATGCATCCAATGCATGCAATAACCTTTCAAAGGAAATAAAAATAACCTTGCACCCTCACAAAACCTTTGTTGCTCATCAAACTTTCACCTTCACAAGGGATTGTGAACAGAAACACTGGGCACAGTCGTGGCTCAGAGCTCTCATAGTAGGTAAAGCCACAGAAAGACACCCAACAATGCCTTGCTGAAAAGTGTGCAAATTTTTTTATTGCTTAGTTATGTCTTCTTAAGTTTTAAATGGTAGGTGTTATTACAACCATCACCAAACCATTTCCACTATACAGAAAGCATACATCAATTAATGTTGAAGTGCCAAGCCCTACCAGCCAGCGTTCAATTTCACTAGCCTTCTCTATCAACGTGCCAAGCGTATTTATTTTTTCATTTATGTAATTTCAAGCTCGCCACCTTTTTTCCAACTAACCAGGAGCTGCATAATGGGAGTTTGGAAAAATGGGAAGGCTGACAAAATTTGTGGCCTAAGTGTTCCCGCAATAAGCCTATCAGCTTAACAAGTAACAGATTCCTACATATGCATCCAATGCATGTAATGCATATATATGTAGTTGCAAAAAAAAATCTATACCGATATATGTATCTAAAGTTAGATGCACATTTCTGTGTAGCAGAAATGGTTGCAAGGAAATAAAATGGTTTAGGTTATATAGTTTATGATATTTTCCATAAGGCATTGTTGATTTTTATTCTCTGGATTTAGCTATATTGTTTCATTTATGATCTCCATATAGTGGTGATGGCTGCAAGGCGATTGAACAGTTTATGTTGTTTTCGATAAGGCACTATTGGGAATGGTTGCATGAAATTCTTAGAATGAGAGGATGTATATTAACTGTAATATGAAACATTAATCTAATCATTGAACATAGTGGTGGATAATGTATGTTCTTGCTTAGGGGTTTGGTGAGAGGCTTAGATAAATAACATCCATCCTTCCAAAGAATAAGCATAGGAAGGAGTTGATACCCACACATTGTTGATTGTTGTTCAATAGGTTCAACAAGATTATTTCATTTATGATTTCCATGTAGTGGTGATGGTTGCAAAGGAATAAAATAGTCTAAATATACGCTTAGAAAGCAAAATTTATACAGATATATATGCATCTAAAGTTATATGTAGACAAAACACATATATATCCATAGGTGGACTTGTTAATATAGAAATCACCACAAGAGTAGAGGAAATAAACATCACTTGGCATATTCTACCACGACAACATTGTTTCATGTATGGTTTCTATATTAACAAGTGACGTTTATTTCCTCTACTCTCATGGTGATTTCTATATTAACAAGTCCACCTATGGATATATATGTGTTTTATCTACATATAACTTTAGATGCATATATATATGTATAGATTTTTCTTTCTAAGCGTATATTTAGATTGTTTTATTCCTTTGCAACCATCACCACTACATGGAAATCATAAATGAAATAATCTTGTTGAACCTATTGAACAACAATCAACAATGTGTGGGTATCAACTCCTTCCTATGCTTATTCTTTGGAAGGATGGATGTTATTTATCTGAGCCTCTCACCAAACCCCCGAGCAAGAACATACATTATCCACCACTATGTTCAATGATTAGATTAATGTTTCATATTACAGTTAATATACATCCTATCATTCTAATAATTTCATGCAAACATTCCCAACAGTGCCTTATCGAAAACAAGATAAACTATTCAATCGCCTTGCATCCATCGCCACTATATGGAGATCATAAATGAAACAATATAGCTAAATCCAGAGAATAACAATCAACAATGTCGTATGGGAAATATCATAAACTATATAACCTAAACCATTTTATTTCCTTGCAACCATTTCCGCTACACGGAAAGGTGCATCTAACTTCAGATACATATATCGGTATAGATTTTTTTTTGCAACTACATATATATGCATTTCATGCATTGGATGCATATGTAGGAATTTGTTATTTGTTAAGTTGATAGGCTTATTGTGGAAACACTTAGGCCACGAATTTCGTCAGCCTTCCCATTTTTCCAAACTCCCATTGTGTGGTTCTCGTTCAGTTGGAAAAAAGGTGGAGAGCTTGAAATTACATAAATGAAAAAATAAATACACTTGGCATGTCGATAGAGAAGGCCAGTGAAATTGAACGTTGGTTGGTAGGGCTTGGCGCTTCAACATTAATTGATGTATGATTTATGTATAGTGGAAATGGTTTGGTGATGGTTGTAATAACACCTGCCATTTAAAACTTGAGAAAACATGATCAATAAAACAATTTGCACAATTTTTGATAAGCCATTGTTGGGTGTTGTTCTCTGGTTGTACCTTCTATAAGAGCTCTGAGCCACCACAATTACTTTCTTATTATTTTCCCTATGTGCAAATATGTATGTATGTGATATTAGATGTAGGCAACATTCATATATACTCCTTCATATATTTATTCTTTTGGGATTACCAATTTAATCCACTTTTCTGATTGGGAGTTGCTTATGTATATTGTCTACATCTAATTCCACATACATACATTTCCACACATACTTTTTGTGTGTGTATATATGCAAGCAACAAATTTCTACATATGCATCCAAACTGATATATATATATCTGAAGTTAGATGCACCTCTTTAGTTATTACTTCTTTCAGCCTCAAAAAGTAATTCTAAGAATGGTAGGTTGTATATTAAGTGCAATATGAAACATTGATCTAATCATTGAACACAGTGGTAGATAATGTATGTTCTTGCTCAAGGGGTTTGGTGAGAGCCTATGAGTCTGCATGACCCAATATGGTAAGGTGGAGAGCAGGCCTTCTTTTGTTGTGTTTCATTTTATATTCCCTATGTGTAGATGTGTATGTTTATGATATTAGATGCAGACAACATTCATATGTATGATACACTATATATTAAGTTTGATATTAAACATTGATCTTAGCATTGATTATCATGCTAGATAATTTATCTTCTTGCTTGGGGGTTTGTTGAGAGTCGTCAAGGCTCCATGATGCAATAGAGTAGGGTGGATAGCAAGCCTTCTTTTAGTGTGTTTCATTTTGTTTTCCCTATGTGTAGATATGTTTCTATGTGAAATTAGATGTAGCCAACATTCATATATGGTCCAAATGTACATTCCTTTCCCACAAAAATTAATTGCTACTTGGCACAACTTGGCCCTCTGTCCATTCATCCAAAAATTTCTAGACATTGATCTCAACATTAATTATAGTGCTCGACAAATTATCTTCTTGCTCGGAGGTTTGTTTAGAGCCCTTGAGGATCCATGATGCAATATGGTAGGGTGGAGAGCAAGCCTTCTTTTAGTGTGTTTCATTTTATTTTCCCTATGTGCAGATGTGTTTCTATGTGAAATTAGATGTAGCCAACATTCATATATGGTACAAATGTACATTCCTTTCCCACAAAAATTAATTTCCACTTCGCACGGCTTGCCCCTTCTTTCCATTCATCCAAAATTGGCAAAAAATTTGACAGAAGAAAGGGTATATATGTTTCAATTGATAGTTGCAGTTTTCTTGTTCGAGAGCAGCATTGTAAATTTATTCAAATTGTTGTTGTTAATTGAAACATGTTGTACCTATTCTTGTGTGAAGTAATTGTCTTGGGAATACAATATCCAAGTTATTTTTGTGAAAAAAAAGAAAAACAACATCCAAAACATATGTGAAATTAGATGTAGCCAACATTCATATATAGTACTGCCTATTATGCATACAAGGAATGCAACGCATATATATATACTTACAAAACAAAATCTATACTGATATATATGTATCTAAAGTTACATGCACTTTTTGAGGTAAGATGCTTTGTTTTATAGTCTTCAACAAATAAAATTTAATATGTGCACATGTATATCTCTTTAGCTGCACTATTGCTCTTTAAGTTGGTGTTTGCAAGAAGCTCTATTTTATAGCCTTTAATGAAAAAAAAGTTTATATGTGGACATGTATATATCTAAAACTAGTTATAGACAACATCCATATATATACATCTTTCAAAGTTTTGTTTTCCTTGCTTCCTGTCTGTCACACCCATATGCACATGTGAATAGAACTTGTCCTCTTGGTTCTTCTTGTCCATCATGCTACTAAATAATTGTGACTTTTTGACTTGGCTTAATCTCTTTAGTTGCATTGTTGCTCTTTAAGTTGGTGTTTGCAAGCACTTTATTGTCTTCGTCATATTATGGTTCTAAGCTCTTCAAACGTGTTCAAGTTCTAGTTCTACATCAAGTGTGGAAAAAAAAAGCTAGCAAAATGCCAAAGAACCCAACTCTATTATGTATAGCATAGAGACTACATCTGTGAAAATTGTTAGCCCAAATACTTGCAACAAACACCCACACTAGCTCATCCTTCCTTGGCTAATTTTTAGAATGATAGCCTATATATTAAGTTTAATATGAAACATTCATCTCACCATTGATCGCAGTGGTGGATAATGTATATTTTTTCTCAGGGGTTTGGTGAGAGCCTATGAGGCTCCAGGACCAATATGGTAGGGTGGAGAGTAGGCCTTCTTTTGTTGTGTTTCATTTTATTTTCCCTATGTGCAGATATGTACATATATATATATATAAGTTTGCATCTATCTATATATGTATATTGTCTGCATCTAATCCAACATACATACATTTCTATAGATACTTTTTGTGTGTTTATATACCCAAGCAATAGATATCTACATATGCAACCAAAGCATGCAATGCAGATATATGCAGCTACAAAGAAAAATCTATACCAATATATATGTACCTAGAGTTAGATGCACCTTTGTACTTTTAATTTATTTCAGTGTCAAAAAGCAATTCTTAGAATGATAGGTTGTATATTAACTATAATATGAAACATTGATCAAACCATTGAAACTTCCAATGCATGCAATGCATATATATGCACTTGAAAAATGGAATCTATACCGATATATATGTATCTGAAGTTAGATGTACCTTTTTAGTTATTATTTCTTTGAGCCTCAAAAAGGAATTCTTAGAATAATAGGCTATATATTAAGTGTAATATGGAACTTTCATCTAACCATTGAACACAGTGGAGAGGAGGAAAACTTGAAAAACATATTCGTTTCCCACAAAAAAAAAATCCATTTATGGTTTTCTCTTTTATAACCATTGTAGATTGTGGTTTATGTGATTATGGAGGACAACCATAGACCATTGTCATGTGCTTGTGAGAGGATAGACAATTTGTTGGTTGCATCACATCGTTTATCCTTTTTGCATCAATATACTCGCCCTGTAAACACTACAACAAATCCCTGTGATTTGCTGCATTTTTTGATTCCACCTACTATTTTAATGTATTTTTGCAATTTTTTTGAAAACGTCAGTGCTATTTATCAGGATGGCACTATTTTTGGCATTTATTTGCACCGATCAGGACAATTAGGCACTAATTTAGGCGTTAATGTGTTCCAAAATTAGCATCGATATTGGCTTTGAGTGTGGCACCACCATTAGTGCCACCTTTGGCTCTGAGTTTAGCTTCGAGTTTAGCACCACTTTTCACTCTGAATTTAGCTTCGAGTTTAGCTTCGGGTTTAGTGTCACTTTAGACACCCCTATGTTGAAGATACTTATTTATATGTCTCATCGATGATGTAAAATAGTGAAATGTCAACAAGATATGGGCATATCGAGGAGAGAATCACTTACGTCACATCGACAAGGTATATCTACAAGTGCTTGGTGAAACACAACTCTTGGATATAACAAAGTAATGTCGATGAGACATTGAGATATTGGTAAGACAAATAAGATTGTCTCATCGACACTCATCAAGTAATGATCAAAAGCGTACACCGCTAGACCGTCGGGAAGGTGAGCAACATATGCGGTAGAGTGGTATACACCGCAACTGTGCAGCAAGAAGCCTTGAGCAAGGCGGTAATGCGGTAAATAGCTGAAGGGAAGGGAAAAACATTGCCATACTACAGCGATAATCACAAGTCTCCTCGACATGGAAGAGTTACACTAATATATAAAGAAATACCATCGAAGGAAAATATCGATGAGACAGTGGCATATTGGCAAGAGATATTAACTTGTCTCATCAACACTGGCAACCAACATCAGAGGAACATAAGATCTAATGTCGATGAGACATTGAGATATCGGTAAGACAAAGAAGATTGTCTCATCGACACTCTTCAAGTAATGATCAAAAGCATACACCACTATACCACCGGGAAGGTGAGAAAAATATGCGGTAGAATGGTATACACCACAACCCCACAACAAGAATCCTTGAGCAAGGTGGTAGTGTGGTAAATAGCAGAAGGGAAGGGAAAAACATTTCCATACCATAGTGGGTATAATAAGAGACGGCAGTAGTACGGTAATCGTGGCATCATTACAATTTGCAACACTAAATGTAGCAAATCACATCAGTCACAATCCATTTGAATAAATCATTTGTATAGAGCCCGCCAAAATACACTAAAACTCTAATAAACATACTCTAAAAAAAAATTCAAAATCTTATTTTCAGGCATAGCCCACCAGAATGGAGTTTTCATTTTAATAAACATATACAATAAAACCTTTGTTGAAATGTTATTTTTAGGCGTAGCCTGGCAAAATGGAGAAGTGTTTCAGTAAAGAATGACAGAGAATGGTAAGGAGATGTGTGTGATAGGAGGCATAGGATTCATTGTTGTTTATCTCATTCTTGCTCTGATCAACAAGGGTTACAATGTTCACGCTACTGTTTGTAATCCATGTATTTAATTGACATATGTTTGCATAATCTCAAATTCCTTCAAATGCTTTAGAAGTATCAATGTATCCTATATAGCGTTTAGAATGACTTATTATAATTTAAAAAAATAAATTAGATGCTTTTGAAGTATCAATGTGTCCTATATAGGGTTTACAATAATTTATTTTAATTTAAAAAAATAAATAAATGATGTATTTTCCTATGATTAGATAATATGGAGATCTCCTAAATCTGCCCTAGCACATTGTCCTCTTTTGCACTGTGTTCATTACTCCAGCTACTAGGGTTTTGCATTTGACATTTTTAATATCTTCATTATAGTGGCTTTTAAATAGATCTCAATCTTTTCTTTAATCTTTATCATGGTAACCCTTGAGTTCCATAATCCACCTTCAATCTCTTCTAAGAACGTTATCTTAAGCTAGACTGCATAGTATGCATATAAAGCATGTCCTTCATAGCTACCATTGTTCCAAACTACCACTCGTCACCTTGCTTGAAATGTTGCCTCCATAAACAAAATAGCATGTTTTAAAATCATGGTTGCCAGTGATTGACCATTAAGGTCACTACTTTCATCAAGATACAATGATATTTTTGTCTTCAAACTTAAGGCATTATGCAAGATAACATTTTTAATTGTTTGTTATGTACAATTTGATTTTCTTACACATTTAATGCTTTTCTAATTGCCTTTAAGACTGGATATTGCACCATCAACTACAATCTCAAACAACTCACTCACTATCATTTGAAGATTCCTTTCATAAGCATCCTTGTATAAAATCAAACTATGCCCTATAGACTGTCTACTTACTAATATAGGGACTCATTGTTTCATGGTATTTTGAGTTTTATTTAGAATGGGTTAATATGTAGCATTTTTATGTGCAGGAAGAATAGATTGTGATGCAACGTTCGAGTATGGATGGTTCAGGAAAAATTGGATTTCTATCGATGTCATAACCAAGTTGGATTGTACCTTGAGCCGGTCTGAAACACTTTCGGGTGTTTTCTCTCCAAGCAGAACTTGTGTGTAGGAATTTCCAAATATTCAGTAGAGGAAGTTCCTACATTCTAAAGATAAAATCATAAGTTTTCTTATCTAGTTTCTGATCCAACCTGACATCTTTAATATCCAATAGAGAAAGTTTGCACATTCTAAATATAAGATCATAAATCTACTTGTCTTTGTACAATCACTTTTTTGAATTGTTTCTTTAATAGTTTTAGGTCCACGTCCACGTACATATCTTGTTCTTTTGCTAGTTGAACACTCAGGCTCTGCATTTTCTCCAATCTCCATCTAAAATAATCAAAAACATGCATTAATTTATGATTGTACCTTGAGCCGGTGTGAAACACTTCTGGGTGTTTTCACTCTGAAGAACTTATGTGTAGGAATTTCCAAATATCTGACAAAGGAAGTTCCTACATTATAAAGATATATTCTATAAAACATTCCTTATTTTCTATGAAACGGTGTATATATTCTTGTACTTGTAAATATTCTCTTACTATTATATCTATTAAAGAAAACATAGTTTGAATAGAAAATGCTTCACCCTTTTTTGTAAGTGAGTATTTGAATTATTGTTTAAGGAAAAATATTACAGTGTTTACATTTTCAGTTTACTAGTTTCAAATATTCATTTGCTATGTATATAAAATTGTATATGCTCTTTATCTCTAATGACATAAAACAGTAATGTCATCAGAATCAGGGTTTTCAATTTCAGCACCATCATTGTCCACACTTTTCATATCCTGTTCACTTTTAAGTACAATCATCAAAATTTTATTTTTATTTCTTGTCCCAGTTAATCTTGATTCCTTTCAACACAACATAGTAGGTTGCATGTTAAATTTCAAACATTTTCTTTGTATTTTTTTGTATATATTATTTTCTCAGTGCATCATTATGTAACAACAATTTCACTTCAGAGATATACAGTAAAAATAAATGAAAGCACATGTTTGCTTTGTCAAGGGAAATGTATGGTGAATACCCTATGTCTTTCAGATAAGTGTGCAAGAAAAAAAGACATAACTGATTGAATTTGATTTTCTACTGTACAATTATTTTTTTATGCGGAGGCTGCAACAGCTTATCATGGATTAGTTTTGGCTAAGAAACAAGGTGTTCCTAAACTATGGCTAGAGGGGGACTCTCTTAATGTGATTAATTGTCTCATGATGAAATGTCCTCCTTCATGGTCAATTTCCAATTTTATTAATGACTTGAAATCTATTATTAACTCTTTTTAGGAGATCAAAATCACACATGTTTTTTCCTGAAGCGAACATGATGGCTAATGGGGTTGCCAACATGGTAGTGGCCGAGAGATCTAAGTGGGATTCTTTTGAATCGCTACCTCTTAATCTGAAGTGTATTTATAATGATGACTAATTGGCTTGTTTCTAGTTGAGATGTTCTTGGGGAAAGGTTTTTCATTATGATTTTAAGTTGGGTTTTGCACATCGACCCTTTGCTCTTTTAGTTTCATTATTCTTTCCTTGGTTTTTGTAGAAGGATGGACTGGAAATTTTGGCAAGGTTGTACTTGGAATGATAAGCCCACACATATTGTGGGTGTTTGTTGTATTTTTTTGAGTAGCGCCTGGTTCATTTTACTTTTTCATTTCTTCTAGGTGTTCTTTGGTTTTTTTTTGTTGCATGTCACTATGGGTGGTGACCAAAGTAGAATTGAGTTGAGTTCCTATGAAGAGTTTCAGAAAAATGCTACTATGTGCGAGCACTTAGAATTGGGGGTTACTCAATTTATGTAGAGAATTCAAGGCCCAGACCCTAATGTAATAGATTTCTTTGTGAAAGGATGGAATGGGAGCTCTTTGCATTACTAGGGCAATGAGTTTTGAACTGATGAGGATTTTATTGCAAAGGTAACTAGTCTTTTAGTTGCTAGGAGAAAGTTTTTTAGAGACAAGGGAGCGACTAAGAAGGCTTTTGCAAATTTCTTTAAACACAACAAGAGGAAGAAGATTAAGGAAATTGGAAGTGGAGCTTATGCTAGGAAGTCCCTAGAGCTGCTTTGGAGGGACCTTGTGTTGGCCATTATGTACTACTTCACCCTTGAAAGTAGATTCTCGGTGGTTTACACTAACCATTTTATTCTCTTAAATCATTTTAGGCATAATGTTTCAGTTTCATTTCCTTTTTACCTATTACATTCTATGGAGAAGAGTATTGAAGACGAAAGAAAGAACCCTAAGAAGGGGGTTCTTCATCAAGGGATTATGTGTTTTATTTTTTTCTCATGTCAAGCTAAAGTTGATCTCGGCCTCCCCTAAAACTCTTGGTAAGAAGGGACTTAAAAATGATTGGTATGAAACAAGGGACTCTTTCGGTGAATGGGTCGGTAGTTCGAAGGAGGAAGAGTTAGAATATGAGGATATTTTTGTTCATGAAGGAGACTTTGAGGAAAGGGATGAGGAATCAGAAGAATGGGGTAAGGGCTATGAGACTCATGTGGAGTTGTGGGAGACTATGGCCAATTCTGTCAAAAAATCTTCGAAGCGGAAAACCAAAGGCATGAAGAAAGTTAAAGCTTCGGCCAAAAGGAAAATTGAGATAGGCATTGAGGTGGTTGCCCCTAGTTTAAATGTGAATCCTGCATTGTCTTCTGGAAAAGAGGGTTTAAAGGTTTGTCATCCTATGGGTAATGAGGGTTTGAAGGGTTTTCATCCTATGGGTGATATGGATCCCTTAAATTTTGATTGTGTTTAGAATGCTTCGTAGGGAAACCCTATTCCTAGTAAGGATGGTTTGCTAGAGAGTTCCCTAGTGCAAGAGCTTAAGGTGTCGGTTAATTTGGGTGGTTAGTTGAGTGGTCCTACTGATATGGGTAACTCTAAGATGGAGATGAAGCCTAATGAGACTGGCCCCTTGGATATGTAGGGGATTGGTGTGGTTAAATGTTCTCAAGATTTTTCTACTGTGGAGAAGGAAGTGAAGAAGGAACATCTGGAGATGTTAGATGATTTGGATAATCTACCATATAAGGAGAGTGATGCAGAGCCAAGGTGGAGGTTATTCACAATAATGAAAATATCAACTCTAGAACAGAGAACTCTTCTTTACCATGCATTCAACTCACCCTCAATGCCAAGCAACCTTCCAAACTTAAAGAAAAAAAGGAATAAATTTTCAAATACACCTCACACCCATGAACCCAAATTCTTTTTGGATACCCATTATGGCCTATTCAAACATATCAGAAGTTCTTAAGCACTTGTTTCAGAAAGTATAAGAGTTCTATGATTGGCCTCTCTTGAACTAGGCCTAAATTGGTCCAATTTACAAAGAAAATACCCTTCAATCATGCAATATTCACTCAAAACCTCAAAACAGTAGATCAATATGTCATAAAACATCTAAATCAACAACCTCTTGAGTTAGTCTTGCATTTTAAAACCCCAAAACTAGAAACCCTCATTTTTGCTTACAAATTGGGAGGGTTTAATGAAAATGACATCTACACACCACACAAAACCTTGAAACCACTTGGAACGTGTCTCATTAGACTTTCACATGCTCACAAAACCTTCACATGGGAAGCCATAACATCAATTGACAAAAATTCAACTTCTACACCTTCATTTGCATTGAAAATGCACAAAAATTCAACTAGGGCATCACCTTAAAAAGTCATAGATGTCTACCTATGCATCCAAAACTTACACACATTTAATTTACATCATATTAGACCATTCCACTGAGTTACAGTGGCATACAATGGGTGGAATGGTCAAAAACTACATTTTAGACTTTCAAACCCTCTAATGGCTGTGCACTGGAAATTTTAATAAAATGTCAATAAAACCCTCTAAACTCAATGAAAATTCACCAAACCACTTTCAAATGAAATATGACACTCTCCTCTTTCCAACCATAATAGGGTTGAGCCCGTATAAGTCATACAAAGGTCGTACCACACATTTTAGCAGCACATTTACACATAGAAATTCCCAAAAAACAACCACTTTTTCATTAGAACTTAAAAAAAAATGATTCAACAACCATGCCTCAACCATGAGAGGCTTATTTAACATCCAACCACCCTTCCCAACATCCTCCATCTGAAATTTTTAATTAGGTAGACATTGGACACCAACTTTTTACCAATTAGACCCCTAATTGCCTAGTTTTTCACTTTTAACAATTTGTTGACAATAAGTACATTATTATGCAACCTTTTGTATTTTTTGAACTAACTAACATCAAATACCCTTAATTACATCATTAATGGGCCCAAAGGCCTTATTCAATCGTGAAATGACTCAAATACCCCCAAGTTTCCTAATACTTTCCAACTAATGTTGAATTTTGAAAATGTGTGTATTGGGTGCTCCTGCACCATACACCCTGCCTTAAAATTCTTCCAAGTCCCTTGGAAAATTTTGTACCTTCAAAAAAAATGTGATTAGATACTCCTCTTTGTCCCTGCAATTTTTGCATCTTCACCTTGGGCTTATACTTGTCCTCCTCTTGAAATTTCATGCTTGCTTTGTCACTTTGACTCTTCATGTCTGCTCTATGAACTTGAATCTGCACTTCTAGGCTTTGATTGTCCTTCATCCATCTTCCTTTTTCTTTCCCTTCAACTTCTTTCATTACAAACAAAATCATCATATGACTGTCCTCCTTCATCTTTACCCTTGGCTTGACCTCCATCAATAGTATCAACACAACTAGGAAGCAACAAATAACTTCCTTTATCTTTTGCTTCTTGACCTTCCTCTTCACACTTACCATGCCTGTTACCACTATCATAACAACACACAACTGCTCAATAACAAGTTTCATTAACCAAGGAAAATTCTCTACCCTTACCTCAGTCCTTCCCCTTCTCTCCATTTCAAGTGGAGACTTCACAAACTCTTTAGCCTTCTCATGGCCTAACTATGATTTCCCTGCACTCTTAGTCCATGTCCTCATAGAGACCCCTAACAAACTCTTCATCCTATTTACTTCACCCTTCATGGTGACAACCTTTTCTTCATACTCTTGCACTGTCCTTTTCACTTTTCCCTTCACTGTTTCTTTCCATTCTAACTGGCTGATTGTCATGTCTTTGTCTATCATAAAATTGTTATCCCTGTTAAGGCCTTGCATCAGACATTTTTCTTCCTCCATCATTGTGTTCTTAACATGCAATGTCCTCTCAAACTCATTACATTCATGCCCCATCATTGGGCTATGCAATTCATCCTCTTGACTGTCCATACTTTGCCTTCTACATTCTTCCTCAAGGACCTCTGTCCTACTAACTTCAAAAACACAACTTAATTGTTCTTCACCTCCTCTTAACATCATGCTTTCACATTGGTTTACCTCAACCAATCTACTCTCCATCACTTGCCATACCCCTTGGGATTCTCTCTCATCTACCTTCACCTCACTGTCCACCTTTTCCATTGTATTTCCAATGTCCATACTTTCTGTATTTCCAGTATTAGACTTATTTTTGTCTACAATCAACTTCACAGGACACCAAACTGTCCCTATCATAATCTTCTCATCATCTACAAGGCTTTCAAGACTTGTTCCTTTGTTGTCATCTTTGGTACCTTCATCCTTTACCTTTACCTCAGGTTTTAAGACCCCTTTATCCATAGGTTTGTCAATCACATCTCCATATAATTGCTTCTTTTCACTTTCTTGCACATTCAGTGGATAACTCACCTCTTCCCTTGTGCTTTCATCATTCCCAAATGGCTTATGTTCTTGAAACTCTTATTCACTCTTCATAACCTCATCTCTTCTCCTAAGGATCTCTGTCCCAAGAATCTTCTTTTCACAACACTCTATCTCAGTCCCATATACCTTTGCATTCTTCATGGTTGCCTGCCCTAGAACACTATCATTCCTCATTGAAAAAACTCTTACATGTTCCTTATCTTCAATAAAACATTCATGCTTACCTTGCTCTTTCAAGGTCTTTTCATCTTTGTCCTTCACTTTCTTTGTTTCCCTTGTGTCTTCAAATTGTTTTGTTTTCCTCAATTCTTCCTCATGGTGTTTTGCTTTCAACATTGCTTCTATGCCATGCCTTTTTGTCTCTCCCTTATACCCTTGTTCCTTTTGTTCCAACAACTCTCTTTTTCCACACATGCCTATCCTTCTTTGTGTCCCTTTATACTGCAAAAAATTCAAGATATACCTTTGCCCATCCTTTTCAATTTCATACACATTTAGTCTCCCATCATGTTTAGCAAATCTATCAAAATGTCAAACCCTTCCTAGTATCATATGGAAATCTCTTATAGGAATTATATCACATAATACAACATCATTATAAGGACCAATCTGAAAATCTACGAAAGCTTTCTCTCAAACCACAACATGCTGATTACTATTTACCCAATATGCCTTGTAAGGTGATTCATGTTTTAGCCTTGTCAAATGCAATTTTTCAACCATTTCCTCTGAGACATAATTATCTAATGAACCTGAATCAATCAGTACCTTACATATCTTACCTTTGCATTTGCATCTGGTCTGGAAAAGAGCATTTCTCATTTGTTCTTGTTTCTCATCCAACCTTTTCAATTCCATTGTATCTTGTATCTTCAAATGATTCAATCCAAATGCTTCTTCAATCTTCAATAGATCTACTTCCTCGCTCTGATACCACTATGATGTAGAGCCAAGGTGGAGGTCATTCACAACAATGAAAATATCAACTCTGGAATAGACAACTCTTATTTATCATGCATTCAACTCACCCTCAATGCCAAGCAACCTTCCAAAATTAAAGAAAAAAAGGAATAAATTTTCAAATACACCTCACACCCATGAACCCAAATTCTTTTTGGATACCCATTATGGCCTATTCAAACATATCAGAAGTTCTTAAACACTTGTTTCAGAAAGTATAAGAGTTCTATGACTGGCCTCTCTTGAACTAGGCCTAAATTGGTCCAATTTAAAAAAAAAATACCCTTCAATCATGCAATATTCACTCAAAACCTCAAAACATCAGATAAATATGTCATAAAACATCTAAATCAACAACCTCTTGAGTTAGTCTTGCATTTTAAGACCCCAAAACTAGAAACCCTCATTTTTGCTTACAAATTGGGAGGGTTTAATGAAAATGACATCTCCACACCACACAAAACCTTGCAACCACTTGGAAAATGTCCCATTAGACCTGCACATGCTCACAAAACCTTCACATGGGAAGCCATAACATCAATTGACAAAAATTCAACTTCTACACCTTCATTTGCATTGAAAATGCACAAAAATTCAACTAGGGCATCACCTTAAAAAGTCATAGATGTCTACCTATGCATCCAAAACTTACACACATTTAATTTACATCATATTAGACCATTCCACTGAGTTACAGTGGCATACAATGGGTGGAATGGTCAAAAACTACATTTTAGACTTTCAAACCCTCTAATGGCTGTGCACTGGAAATTTTAATAAAATGTCAATAAAACCCTCTAAACTCAATGAAAATTCACCAAACCACTTTCAAATGAAATATGACACTCTCCTCTTTCCAACCATAATAGGGTTGAGCCCGTATAAGTCATACAAAGGTCGTACCACACATTTTAGCAGCACATTTACACATAGAAATTCCCAAAAAACAACCACTTTTTCATTAGAACTTAAAAAAAAAATGATTCAACAACCATGCCTCAACCATGAGAGGCTTATTTAACATCCAACCACCCTTTCCAACATCCTCCAATTGACATTTTTAATTGGGTGGACATTGGAAACCAACTTTTTACCAATTAGACCCCTAATTGCCTAGTTTTTCACTTTTAACAATTTGTTGACAATAAGTACATTATTATGCAACCTTTTGTAATTTTTGAACTAACTAACATCAAATACCCCTAATTACATCATTAATGGGTTCAAATGCCTTATTCAAACGTCAAATGACTCAAATACCCCCAAGTTTCCTAATACTTTCCTACTAATGTTGAATTTTGAAAATGTGTGCATTGGGTGCTCCTGCACCAGAGAGGATAAAGGTGGATGTTGTGGAGGTCGAGGATTCCCTAGCCAAAGAAGAGGATGAATAGAATAGGGATTGTTCTGATGCCTTGTTGACTTGGAGCAAAAGGGTCAGCCTTCGGTTAACTGGGATGAAATTGACATGAAAATGTTTTGTAGAATGGCCAAAGATGGGACGAGAAACCTACTTTCCCTGGTTAAATGGTTATTTTCTAAGATTAAGGAGCTCAATATTCAAATGAAAAATTTGCAGGATGTTTGTGTTGCTATGCTAAGAGGTAACCGAAAGGAGTGGGAAATAAAAGACAAAGTGAAATCAATGCATATTAAGCTTGATAAGCTACTAGCCGATGTTGATCATTTAGGGGTTTCTCATGAGGAAAGAATTTCCTCTTTGGAAGTTATTGTTAATAAAATATTAGAGGACAAAGTGGAAATTCTGGAGGATAAAATAGGAAAGATGTCGGAGGATTTGAAAATGGTGGTCAATATCAGCAATAACTCTTTGAAGACCATTGCTATGGGTCTTTCTATTCTAAATGAGAAGGTGCTGAATTAGATCGGAAAACCGCTTGACTTGGGTAATATGGAGGAAAGGATTGAAGAGATTAGTGGCTCTTACTTGGTGGAGAAAGTAGAAGCTTCTACTCCTGTGCTAGAGAAGGACATGCAGGTGGTCCTGTACCTTAGGACGAGGAGCAAGATGAAAAAGAGGGTTGTTGTTGTTGTTGAGGAGTTGAAGGATGTTATTAGTATGCATGAAGAGGTCATCAAGGATAACATGGCCACGGCTAATGTTTTAGATAAATTTTTGTAGCTGGTGCTTCCTTTTTTGGTTTAGCAGGTTTGCTGATGTTTTTTGCTTTTTGGTTTGCTAACGAGTTACTAATGTTCCATCTTATGTCAGCTTTTTGGTTTTTTGGGCTGCTAGGCTTAGTGGTTTAATTTCTCTTGCAGCTTGTTATCATTGTAAAGGGTTTCAGGGGCCCTTCAAAACCTATTTTTCCTTATCAAAAACTGATTGAATCTAATTTTCTATTGTACAATTTTTTTATGTGCTTTTTAATTTTTGCATGTGGATTACCCTCAGAAAGAGACTACTTATCTTTTCTTAAATGAATCCTTTACATTTCCTATCCAAAAAAGGAATTTACTACTTGACAACATGTTCGTGAACTTCATACAAATTAAGATTGGTGTAAAAGGGCATCCCCGCAAATGTTGTTTGTATAGAATTATAATGGAAAATAAAAAAGCTTGCTAGGAGAATAAAATAGGTTTTCAATTGTCCAAGTACAACATAATATTACTGAAGAATTTCAAAGTTTAGGTACTTCAAATTCATGGATCTTCTTGGAGGTCACCCACCTAATATAAGAATAGTAAATTATTATGAGCCTTTAGTCATAAATTAAAATGCAATATAATATCTCTATGTCTCTCACACATGAACATTTCATATAACCACATACCTTGTAAATTCTATCAATCGACTTAAGGTATTCCTTAAGTCAATTGTAAGAAGGATTCCCCCCTAATTTCCAATGGCATGATATTCTATCAAACACATTTATGAAAAGTTCATTAGTAATTTTTTCTCACACAACAAAATATCAAAATAAATTTAGTGCTTAATCAATGTTGTCTCATCTATTTCCACCCACTTTCCTCTCAGCAATTTAGTATTTCTACATCATCCATGTCCTCTCTCCATGGCCTCCTCCGTGAATAAAAATGTTGCCACGGAAGCTTTCACTACACTACCGCCGAGAAGGAAGAAGTAACTTGCGGGACCGCGGTAAAAACTGCTCTACCGAACCGAGTTGATGAAGGAGTCATGAGATAGCGGTGGTCACTGCACTACCACACGCCAATGGTAGAATACTTGCGAGAGTCACTGCAACACTGCTAGGAACATAAGGAAGACTCATGTGCTACCACAAAAGCTTTCACCGCACTACCACTAAGAAGGATGAAGCACCTTGCAGGACCGTGGTAAAAACCTCTCTACCACACCAAGCTGATGAAGGAGCCACAGGACAACGGTGGTCAAAAAAAAGGTAGGAATTGGGATTATTTATAATGAAAATAGTCACTATATAGCAATGATAGGCACTCAATTAGGCCCACTTGGCACCGCCTTAGGCACCCAAAATTGATCACATTAATGGCCAAAATTTGGTGCTAAATTCGGCATTAACTAACACCGACTACTGAATCAAAATCAAAAATTTAAAAATTTCCTACGTGAAGGAAGAAATCAGATAAAAAAAAGGGAAAAATGTCACGTGAAGGAAGAGAGCAGGGTGCTACCAGCAACTAATGAGAAATTTGATTTAGTTTGCGACACCATAGGTAAGGTTACAATTTTTTTTCTTGGTTGAATTCATGATTGTTTACTACTCTTTGTATTGCATTTTAATTATGATTGTTTACTAGTTCATGGCCTAACCTATCTAGGCAACCTCTAAATTTTCCCATCATTATAAATTGTAAAACCTTTGAGAAACCAACAAAAAAATTTACCCTACCCATTTGAGCTTTAGCTCAAAATATTATAGCACGAAGCCAAGATGCATGGAGGAAGTCTGGTGAGGAGAGTACACAGGTATTTGAATTTGCTGATAAGATTATATCAAATTTATTAAATGATATTTTTTTTTTTAAATATCAATGATAATATTTTTATTTTATTTAAGATAAATCAAAATATACAAAGGTCAAAATAAAAAGTTCTTCCAGCACCATCACATCATGTATGTTAAAACAAAATAAAAACCTACGGATCAAAAAGCCCTACCACAACTTCCTGAAAACTATCCAACCAACTACACCCAAACCCCAACTATTTACAGTATCAAAACCAAAAATAGGGCTTAACCCCTTAAGCTTATACATCAACATCTAGCTTAAACACAGTAAACTATACAAAAAATTAGCATTGAGTTTACGCAAAAGTTCTAGAATCGCTGCCCAGATGCAATGGGCACAATTCTACAAGTGGCTTCACCTTCTTTCTTGGACGCAAAACCTTCTTCTCACATAGCTCCTCTTTGGAGATGGCTTTGATTCCCACTATTATCTCCTTAGTCTCCATTAATTCATCACACGGTTTCAAAGCTTGCCACCCCTGTTCCGCACCCTCTCTCCATACAGCTTTGGTTCTTCCTTTTGGCCACCTAATGAAAGGGTGATTTATCTCTGCTACTTTCAAGTCCACACCTTCCATGCCTTCACTCACATTAAATCCTTTTCCTAGTATAGCCCCTTCCAAGATACTCTCCATGTTCACTAAAAAATCCCTATGCACCAACGCTTTCATCACTTTCCTTACAACCTCCACTGACTCTCCTAAGTCCAATCCCCACGCCATGATCAAAGAGTATATATCCATATTAGTCCAATATATGTGCTTCAAATCTTTGAAGCCATTACCCAAAATTATTTGCAAAAATTGTGCCACCTTTACTAACTTGTATAGGAACGAGCCACACAGTCTCTTCACTGTCACTTTTCCAACATAAGGATCCAATTTTCTTGCTTTCAGAGTGAAGTTGGCCTCCATTTCTTCTCTAGTACATTAGCCACCATACTACTTCACACTATCGTCCTAACACTCTCCTTACTCCCACAAACCAAGAAGCATTGAAGGAAATGCAAGGAAAAACTTCATTACATAGCAAATTTTTGGCCATCACCATTAATTTCAAACGCACGTCCAGCACCGGTAGCAAAACCTTCATCAATGCTTCATGTCCTTCAATAATTTCGAAAAACATTCCTCTACTTACTAACTAACACCACCTTGCATTAAATGCACTAGACAAAAATTACTCCAAAGAAACTCCTCTAAAATACTCAATTATAAATTCATCCACCTCTGCAAACGTTAAAGCCCATTTCGATAGGGTATATGCTTCCATGTTCCTTGTTCTCCTAACATATCTAATCTTTTAATCCTCAAAAAGAGTTAATTCTTCAATAATTTTCCTTATCACACCATGCAAATTCCAAGCATCAATTCCTCCTTTTATTATTGCTTGGATGATTATCAAGGAATCACCCTCCACATGAATCCTTCTGGCCCCTGACTTCCTAACTAACTTAACAGACCTAACAATATTTAAATTTTATTTGTGCATAGTTAAATTGAATTAGTATATGTTTCAAGATAAGGCCTCCAAGGCTAGGCTTGAGAAACTTTGTGTCACGTATCGCAGTGGCCAGAAAGGTTTACAAGCCTTGATCTATACATTTGTAAGTATATTTAATATGTTAAATGATATAATTTTTTTTATTTCCTTGGAAAAATTAAATGATTGCATATTAATTAGTTTAACTAGTCCATGTGCCATGTTTTGACAGGAGGAGAAATATGGCTGCCATCCAAAGCAATTTGAAAAGAATATGTTACAAAACAAAAAGTGGAACAATTTTGTAATTTGGATGGAGAAAGAGGTACTGATAGTTGAGTTTCAATAACTTATTTAGATATTATTGTGTTAATATGTCAATTTGCATCTCTTGTGTTGAGTTGTTTATTGATGCGTAGGATGAGTAAATAGAGCTCAAATCTTATGATTGCAAGATGACCGTTTATGTGCATGAATAAATAGTAAAAGGATGTAGATGAACTCAATTCATCTGACTTTATGCCTCTTGGTAGGAATTCCTCTTGAATCTCTAATATTAGGTACTCGAGACTTCCTTGTAGCTTTTACCTTTTGTTGCCACCTTTCCTATTCACTGTCAGACTCGTCTCATTTTTCCTTATCTACATTTCTAGCTTTGGCTTCTAATTCATCCCATGTTTTACCTTCCTCTTCAAAATCTTCTTCTTCTTCGTCCTCCTCTGACTCCACAAGAGATTCATCTTTTAAACCTTCCTCATCTAATTTTGATTCCTCTTCTACATCAGAGGGTTCGTATCCTTGATCAGACTCTTCTGAATTATCAAAATCAAAATCACTAGCTTCCATATTCAAAAATTCCCAACCACCATCTTCAATAAATTTATCTAGATCATCAGTAATACTCTTCAAAATTGGCAGCCAATTCAAGTTCATTCTACTTTCATAATACTTTATATCCATGGAGTTCAACCATTCCTTGATGCCATCAAGTGAAGATTGAGGAATGGCATACATGCAGAGTACATCCCGCTTGAAGTCTTTGAAAACAATAGCCATATCAAATTCCTTTTTCCCAAGTCCTACTCTCTCAAGGTTTAACAATTCTCAATCTCACTAATAGCGATTACTAAGAAAGGTAATTCCACCAACTCTACCAAATAGTTTACCACATGAACAATAAAAGTAGAGGATGTGAAAGGAACTCCATGAAAACCAAGCTCTCTAAATGGTATATCAAACTCTAGTTCAAAATATTTTAGATGAGGTTGCTCCCATAGCTCTCTTACTCACTTGAAAAATCCTTGAAACTTTTTCTTAACATTCAAAAGATAAATCAACACCTAGTAGATCTATCCAAAAAAGCTAACTAAAAACACAAACGTGCTCCTACACATAATGGCCTAATGGCTGGTTGTCATAGAAGTCAAACTATCAAAGTCACAACACTAATCGAGTTAACATATATGCATCATTTGCATAAATAGCTGAAATGCGTAACAAATAATCAATACATTAAATTTTGAGATGCGTTGAAATAATTAAAAAAAACTTGTTTTGGGGAAAATATCAGCAGCGTGGGGGAAGAAAGAATTAACCCTAATAAAATCATTTTTTGTTGTTCTTGATACACCATCTGTAAGTTTTCCTTGGATGAGAGTACTCAATTTCTATATGTTGTACCCCTTAAATGTCCTACATGTTACAAATATGGAATAACAATGCACAACTTTGTATTGAGTCCAAAGGCCAAGGCATTCTGAATAAGGGTAGCCAAACTTCATAAGGATGCAGTCACTATTACACGTATTGACAATCTAGAATAGTCATGTAAAGACAACTGCCTGTGAAAACCATAATCAATCAAATTATGCACATTCAAATCTAAGTTTGAAACCTTGCATTTCAGTCCATGCATCTAAGTCCTTGTTGAAGATTGAGGGTGTCAGCAACAAAGCTAGAATAGCTCTCCTTAAACCATAGCTAGTTTTAAAGTGCAGTATTTCCAAATTCAAATCCACTTCTTAGCTAAGCAAAGGAGGTAGGATTGTTGGGTGCTACCTCAAATAGAGAAGGCCATAGAAAAAATTGAAATAGAAGATCCAATAAGTGAGATGGCATAGTTGTAGACCATAGATAATCAAAAAAATTGTAATGCACAAATGCTTGTGATACAAACAAAAGGTGCTTACACATTGACTGAATATATCCTCATCAAAATGACCAGAAAGAAATTTCAAATTTGTAAATAAACTCTGACAGTCAAGAAAAATAGTCATAAAAATTGGAAGTAAACTTTGGCAGACATGTAGGTGAACTTAATTCATTTGACTTTATGCCTCTTGGAAGACATCAGGATCTCCCCTCCTAAAGTTTGGACCACATCCATTACCTCCACATAAAACTGGACATCCTTGGTCTTCTTGGTTCCCACGCCTTGATATGGTTATGCAAATGAAAATGAAGCAAAGTAATCATCTCCTTCTCTGTTGGCTGGAAGAATGCATGCTTAATGTTTTGATATATGATATCATCTCTCTCTTTGCTCTCATGGTTGAATACTGAAATCAAGTATGGTGGGCCTCCATAGTTCTAGTCATCTTTCATCCTCTTTCCACTCAAATGTTGGTTGATCCACATGTCCTGCTAGCCTAATTGGTTTTGTTTTTGAAAGTTGAAGCTTCTTTTTGACATTCAAGAAACTTGATAAAAATTGGAAGTAAACTTTATGATATGTAGGTGAACTTTAATTCATGCTTTATGCCTCTTGTGACATAGGATCTCCTCCTAAATTTTGGACCATCCATTACCTCCACATAAAACTGGACATCCTTGGTCTTCTTGGTTCCCACACCATGATATGGTTATGCAAATAAAAATGAAGCAAAGTAATCATCTCCTTCTTTGATGGCTTGAAGAAAGCATGCTCAATGTTTTGATACATGATATCAGCTCTCTCTTCTTCTCTCATGGTTGATTATTGAAATCCATTATGGTGGGCTTCCAAAGTTCCATTCATCTTTCATCCTCTTCCACCAAATTCTATCCTGATCCACACATTTTCCAGCCTAATTGGCTTCATTTTTGAAAGTTGAAATTTCTCTTGAGTCACTAGTGTAGCTCTCTCTACCTTTTCTGACTCTTTCATTGCTATAGATCATCTCTAGGATTTAATCATTTGTACCACATGGTTGATGTGCTTTGAATCCTTGCATCTAAATGAAATTTCCTTAACATAAATATTGCTAGGAAATTTCAATGTTTCCATTGTAGTTGGCATTAAATTTGGTACCTACAACATTGAAAATTATCCTTATATAATAATTCCCTCCATCTTGTTGGCTTGTAACACTCTTGATGGTGGCTACATGAAATCTAATTCTAATTCCTCTTCTACATCAGAGGGTTCATATCCTTGATCTGACTCTTCTGAATTATCAGAATTAGAATCACTAGCTTCCATATTCAAAAATTCCCGACCACCATCTTCAATAAATTTATCTGGATCATCAATAATACTCTTCAAAATTGGCCGCTAGTTCAAGTTCATTCTGCTTTTATAATACTTTATATCCATGGATTTCAACCATTCCTTGATGCCATCAAGTGAAAATTGAGGAATGGTGTCAATGCGGAGTACATCCTGCTTGAAGTCTTTGAAAACAATAGCCATATCAAATTCCTTTTCCCAAGTCCTACTCTCTCAAGGTTAACAATCTCAATCTCACTAATAGTGATTACTAAGAAAGGTAATTCCATAACTCTACCCAAAAATTTACCGAGGAATAATACATGAGGCTTTGAAAGGAACTCCATGAAAACCAAGCTCTCTAAATGGTATATCAAACTCTAGTTCAAAATATTTTAGATGAGGCTACTCCCATAGCTCTCTTACTCACTTGAAAAATCCTTGAAACTCTGTATTGA
This sequence comes from Sequoia sempervirens, assembly GCA_007258455.2. Classification (NCBI taxonomy): domain Eukaryota; kingdom Viridiplantae; phylum Streptophyta; class Pinopsida; order Cupressales; family Cupressaceae; genus Sequoia; species Sequoia sempervirens. The sequence goes on from VDFB02000003.1 coordinate 86,613,984, forward strand.
TTTTATTTTTCCTGTCCCTCTCTTGTTGTTCTTCCTCAATTTCATCAAGATCATAAATTGACCTTCTTTCCCCTCCTAAAGTTTGGACCACATTCATTACCTCCACATAAAACTGGACATCCTTGGTATTCTTGGTTCTCACGTTGTGATATGGTTATGCAAATGAAAATGAAGCAAAGTAATCATCTCCTTCTCCCCTAGTTGGAAGAATGCATGCTTAATGTTTTGATACATGATATCATCTCTCTCTTCATCTCTCATGGTTGAATACTTAAATCCATTATGGTGGGCCTCCAGAGTTCCAATCATCTTTCTTCCTCTTCCACCAAATTTTGGCCTGATCCACAAGTCTGCAGCCTATTTGGCTTTGTTTTTGAAAGTTGAAGTTTCCCCGACTCACTAGTATTAGCTGTAACTTTTTTGAAATTTTATTATGGTATGTGCACTTTGATATGATGTAATATGATTATGTTTTCATCTCATATGTTGTAATATTAGATATATAATAGAAAAATAAATTATTGCATGAAATAAATAATAAATTTTCATTTTAAATGTTTTTTTTGTAGAACACGGGTCTTCCAGAAGATCAAGATGATCCTCAACATGATATAGATCCACAAAATATTGGTTCTTTTGGTACAAATCATGTGGCAGAGGATGATGATGATGCAGATACGGAAGACACCAAGGTCGGTGACAATAATGACGACGACGACGACGAGGATGATGATGATGGTGGTGGTGGTGATGATGATGATCACGATGGTGATGATGATGATGATATAGTTGGTGATAGTAACCAGTGACATTCATGATCATATAGACTACATCATGGATCATTTCTGATATATCATTATGATGACTCTTTTCATGGTTACTATCATATGTATCATTTTCATGGCCTACAGTACTATATTGTTGAGTTGTATCATATTGACATGTATCATTTTCACTATATCATTTGGAAATGTATCATCTTGACTTGTATCAATTTGAGTTACATCATTTATTAATTTTATTTATATCATTTGTACATGTGTCATTTTCACTTATGTCGACTGCTGGACATGTATCATTTTGACATGTTTTTGATGTACTAAAATATTTAACTTTCACTTGTTTTAGTTATATATGATGATGATCTTATCAGTAATGAATTGTAAATTTATATATATTAAAAGTGGTCGATGATTTTTGGATGGCTATTTATTAAGTATGATGATTTTAATTTACTACTCAAGATGGATGTTGTCAAATTCAATTAAATTATAGATATTTGACTCACTTGTTTTAATTATAGATGATGATCATGTTACAATAATTATATTGTTGTTTAATCATATGAGTTAAATAATTAAATTACTTACTCTATAATCATATGATTTATTTAAGAGGCACGATATATATAACTAATTAAATTGAAATAAAACATATTAAATTAATAAATGGAAGCAAAACAAGAAGAATTTTTAGAAGCAAAAAAGGAAACAAAAATGGAATCCAAACTAGAAGAAAACCAGAAGCAATCTTGAAAGCAAAACTGCAAGCAAAACTAGAAGCAAAACTGGAAGCAAACCTGGAAGAAAAACTAGAAGCAAAACCGGAAGCAAAATTGGAAGCAAACCAAGAAGCAAAACTAGAAGAAAAACTGGAAGCAAACCTGGAAGCAAAATCGAAAGAAAAACTGGAAGCAAGACTAGAAGAAAACTTGGAAGAAAAACCAAAAGAAAAACTAGAAGCAAAACTGGAAGAAAAACTAGAAGCAAACTTGGAAGCAAAACCAGAAGAAAAAATGGGAGAAAAAATGGAAGCAAAACTGGAAGGAAAACCCGAAGCAAAACTGGAAGCAAAACTAAAAGAAAAAATGGAAAGAAAACTGGAAGCAAAACTGGAAGAAAAACTGGAAGCAAAGCTGGAAGCAAAACTAGAAACAAAAATAGAAGCAAAACTAGAAGCAAAAATGGGAGTAGACATGAAAGCAAAACCAGAAGCCAAAATGGGTGCCAATTTTGGTGCAATTTCTGATGTTACTTCCCGGCGCTATTTTAGGCACTAACGAAGGTGCTATTATTTTTCGGCGCTATGTCTGGTGCTAAATTCGGCAGAAAAGTCAACACAAAATTTGATGTCGAGTTGACCATGCCTATTTGCATCAAGTTTAGCACCAGCCAAATTTTTCAATTCATGACTCAAAATACACTAAAATTTGATGCCAAATTCGGCGCTAATTGCATGTTGTGTTGTTGTGAAAGAAACTCATATTTTCCATAAGTGTTAGAGGCAAAACACACACAATCCTTATCACTATGAAAGTTCACAAAACTCCAGTCATTCCTCAAAGCTCTCATTGTAGGTAAACCCAAAGAACGACGCCCAACAATTCCTTTTTTAAAATTGGAAAGTGTTATTACAACCATCGCCACTATACAGAAAGCATACATCAATTAATTTTGATGGCCTTCTCTATCAACATACCAAGCGTATTTATTTTTTCATTTATTTTTAATTAAACCGATGAATAATTAAATTAAAAAAATGTTGATGTGCCAAGCCCTGTGAGGATGAGCATAGTGAATGACATGCCATGTAATTCATAAACATGAAACTATTTTTCCTAATGAGCATGTTGCTTTTGCAGATAGAAATCTGCATAACTGTAATCATGGGATATGCAGAACATTGGTTAAATATTTGTGAAACATTTATTGCATTTAAGATTGCGAGAATGAAGAAATAGAGGAGCCATTTTGGCCTGTAGAGAATGCAGGGAAATGTTACAAAATTTGTGGCATTTGTCATGACTTAAAAATTTATGGCATTTTCCAAGAAATTACAATTCATGTTGTTTGCCATGGATTTTGTAGCACTTCTGACTGCATGCACTAGAGGGAAATAGTGTTTTCATGCGTGTGCCTTAGATTTTTCACATGATGATTATGTGCATTACATGTTGTGTATACGTCTACTTCAGCACGGGTGCTCCAAAATATGTGTTCGTCACTCCCAACTATATAATGTTCGCATATCAATAAAAATATTTGATGAACCAATTGTAAATATTAAATGTGGTAGGGTGGAGAGCAGGCCTTCTTTTGTTTTGTTTCATTTTATATTTCCTATGTGCACATGTGTATGTTTGTGAGATTAGATGCAGACAACATTCATATGTATGATAGGCTATTTATTGAGTGTAATAGTAAACATTCATCTTAGCATTGATTATAGTGCTAGATGATTTATCTTCTTGCTCGGTGGTTTTTTGAGTGCCCTCAAGGATCTATGACGCAATATGGTATGGTGGAGAGCAAGCCTTCTTTTAGTGTGCTTGATTTTATTTTATTTTCCCTTTTTTCCCAATGTTCGTCACATCAAAACAACTTTTGTTCTGCATCCTGCTCTTCCTTGACCATTTAAAACTTCAAAAACAATATTTGTTTCCCACAAAAAAAAAATGCCATTTACGATTTTCTCTTGTATAACCATTACAAATTGTGGTTTATGTGATTATGGAGGTCAACTACACACCGTTGCCATGTGCTCATTAGATGACAAACAATTTTTCAGTTGCATCACATTTTTTATCCCTACAAGCACATGGCAATAGTGTATGTTGCCCCATTGAACAAAACCATTTTCAATGTTATGGTTGGCTTGGTTTTCATGTTGTACATGTCTACATTTTTTTATTTTTGGTTATTGCTTCTTATATTTACCCAGGTTTTCTGAACAAATTCCTACATATGCATCCAAGTCATGCAATGCCTATATATATACTTGCAAAACAAAATCTATATTGATATATAGGTATCTAAAGTTAGATGCACCTTTTTAGTTATTATTCCTTTGAGCCTCAAAAAGGAATTGTTAGAATGATAGAACGAAATCTATACTGATATATAGGTATATGAAGTTAGATGTACTTTTTTAGTTATTATTTCTTTGAGCCTCAAAAAGGAGTTGTTAGAATGATAGGTTGTATAGTAAGTGTAATAAGAAACATTGGTTTCACCATTGATCAAAGTTGTGGAGAATGTATGTTCTTGCTCAGGGGTTTGGTGAGAGCCCATGAGGCTCCATGACCCAATAAGGTAGGGTGGAGAGCAAACCTTTTTTTTTTTGTTTCATTTTGTATTTCCTATGTGCACGTGTGTATGTTTGTCAAATTAGATACAAACAACATTCATATGTATGATAGGTTGTATATTAAGTGTAATATTAAACATTGATCTCAGCATTGATTATAGTGCTAGACAATTTATATTCTTGCTCGAGGGTTTGTTGAGAGCCCTCAAGGCTCCATGATGCAATATGGTAGGGTGGAGAGCAAGCCTTCTTTTAGTGTGTTTGATTTTATTTTCCCTATGTACAGATATCTATCTATGTGAAATCAAATGCACTCAACATTTAAATATAGTATTTCCTATTATGCATGCAAGAGATGCAATACATATATATATACTTACGAAACAAAATCTATACCAAAATATATGTTTCTCAAGTTAGATGCAATTTTTTGCAGCTTTTGTTGGTTGGACATATGTTTTCTTTTCCCTTTTCCCAATGTTTGTCACATCAAAACAACCTTTGTTCTTGATCCTATTGCTTTGCTGCTTATAGAAGTGGTTATACATTGAGACAACATGCTTTGTTTTTTAATCTTTGACCAAAAATTTTTATATGTAGACATGTATATATGTGAAATTAGTTACAAACAACATTCATATACATCTGCATTTAAACTTGTTGATACACACACACACATATATGTATATATATACATCTCTGCAACTTCTGCTCTTCTTACTTCATGTCCATCACATGCATATGCACTTGTGTTTAGAACTTCTCCTAGTTCTTGTCATCCTTTATGGTACTAAACAATTGTGATGTTTTTAGTTGGCTCAATCTCTTTAGCTATACCATTGTTCTTTGAGTTGTTGTTTACAAGAACTTTATTGTTTTCCCCAAATTATGATTGTAGGATCCTCAACCCTATTCAAGTTCCATTCCTACATCAAGTGTGGACCCAAAAAAGGAAGAAAAATTCCAAAGAAACCAACTCTATTATGTGCAGCATAGAGACCAAATCTGTGCAAGTCATCACGCCAAAAACTTGGAACAAAGAGTTGTTGTAGTTCATCCTTTCTTGGCCCTTCCAAATCAAGATTTCGCACCACAATTGCTACCGAACTTGTTAGAAACACATGACCCTTCGTAGCTTACATATAACCTTCCCAATGAAGGTTCCTCGACAATGGGTGGATGTGACTCTCAGTACAACCTTCCCATGCATGGCTTGGCACCCACGCCATCTACCCATCACCATTTTAAAAGTATGTTTGGAGATCCTTTTTGCGTTGCAATGCAGTCCTTTCGCCAGCACATTGATGCTTTGTCTGATTTGAAAGTTTGTAGTGTTTGCAAGGAAAGTTGCATTGTCATGAAAGTGTGAGCATCCAACCTGGTTGTCGTTTGCCAGTGTTTTGCTTCTGAAATGGGCGTTCATGGATTCAATTCAATGAACAAGATGGACCCAAGACCACAGCCTCCTATCCTTGCAAAGCTTACTCAAGTTGAAGAAATGCTTATAGCTAGAGTTGCTCTAGTTTTTCAAGTGACCCATGCTAGAGGCCAATACAAATATAATGGCCATATTGTATGCTTTCCTCAAGACATCACAGCCATTGCAACTTTGTTGCGACATCGCCTACATGATATTGAAGTGGTCATTGTTCGAAGAACTCGCATTCAGGGAACAAACTATGATTGTTATGTTGACAAACATAATGTCATGGATGCATTGATATAGAAAATTAAAAATGATCCATAATATAGTGATGTTGCAATTGATTGTGATGCTTTAAATTTGTTTCCTGCTACAAGTGTTGACATCTCCAATCTTTTGTACATAATGAAAGAACCAATAGAGAACATAGCTGAACTAGTACCAACTTCTAAAATTCTTGCTGATGAGGAAGCTAAGCTTGAGAACTCATCATCATTTATTCCATTGTTGCCCAACCCTCCTCAAGAATTGCAAGCAATCAGAGAATCCTTGTAGATTGAAGACATTATTCAAGATACTTTTCCTTGGCCTAAGATAAATTCTAACCCTATCAATGAATACAATACAGATGGGTTATTAAGAAATTATTTTCCAACATTGTTCCCCACTAGAACAGCGATGCCCATACAATTGAGAAGCATACAAATTCACTTACATGAATATGCATTGCACTTGATGAGATACTATGATAATAGATTTGGAAGGCATGTCAGATTTAGATATTACCTTTATAATTTAATAATGAGGCATCGAAGCCAACAATCGGCTTCCATCTTCATGAAAGAAAACTTGGAAGAGAGGATCCCAAAGTCTATCATTGCACTGCGACAATTGCTTCGGAATACACCAGACACCCAGATTGCAAACCAGCTCATTCACTTTGGTGCATCCTTGAGAGGGACATGGTCATATTGGGGAAAGTGTTGACAAGAGCTCGCTGCAATGATCCACCAGCTCAAGACACCGACTCTTTTTTTCACTTTGAGCTTCGTAGACACAAAATGGCCTGATTTGCAGAAGACCCTTGATCTTGGTGCTCAGTAGCATGTGCCATACTCCTGAAGATTCTTCACAGGCAATGTTGTCCAGAACCTGCATGTAACATCCTTGTACATGCACTTGCAGTTTACCATTTTCCATGAGGTTCTTAAGAGTCTTTTCCATACAAAGGATTATTGGTATAGGTATGAGTGGCAGCATCGTGGATTGGCACATGTACATGGTTTCTTGTGGCTCCCAAGTTCCCTGAATATCGACATACTTGATTGGTTCAGCCCACATGAAGTTTAGTAGGAAAAAAGATTCTTTGATTGCTATGTTTCATCATGGAATCCTCGTTCCCCAGAACAGCTAATATCAAGAGTCCACCACTCTTCCCTGGAGGACCCGTGTTTTCTTGACACTTCACAAATTGCTTGCATGGACCCAATGGTGGATTACAAACAGCTAGTGAACACGGTACAAAGGCATACCAAATGTACTCAGTACACATATCTTAGGAAAAAAGGACAACAATTACAATTTCGCTACAAAGCTCCATGGAATGCACAACCATCATTGATATTGGCAATTCACAATGAATCAAAAAAATCCTACAAGCCAGCAAGAAATGATGAGCACCTTAATATCCACAACCCTGAGATGCTTGCGATCTGGTGAGAAAACGTTGATTGCCAGCCAGTCTTGTCAAGACAAATTGTGCTAAACTACATTTCCAAATATGTATCAAAGTCTGAAAATAAGTCTGAAAGCTATATTGATATCTTGTGCAGAGGCTTGCAAATACAAATTCATCTGGGGATAAAGCGTTGCTTGCCTATGAAAATTTCATGATGAACTTGGTTGCAAATCATGACATTGGTGCAAAAGAAACATGTCATATGTTGTAAAAGTTGCCCCTTGTCATGTCAAGCTGGAATTTCCTATCTTTAAATGTGAGTAGGAAAACCTTGTACTGTTTGAAAACAACTAATAATGGTGAAGATCTTGCAAGTAGTTATATTCACTGTTACATGCAAAGACTAGCTAACATGGACACTATATCCCTTATTCAATTTGCACAATTGTATACCCATCAAAAAAATATGTTGTGATCATTGTTTACCTGCTATTCAAGTCTACCCCTCCTGAGCATTGTGATATGTTTGAAACATTTTGTTGATCGAAATTGCTCCTATACAAGTCATTTTGAAATGTCAAAGCAGATATAGGCCTCACCAAAGATAGTATAACACACAACTAGAGGCTATTTCATGTTGTTGGCTATCACCCTTGACATTTCAATAGAGTTATTACTCCCCCCACCAATCAAGAAGAAGGCGATAGTGATACCAACAGCACCTAGTCTCCGCCTCCCGCAGATGAATACGAATGGGAAGTGCTTTCTTGCCTCGATGCTACAAACAGTGTCTGCATGGACCAGCTGCAGCTATTAGGTAGGCGGGACTTCGATTTAAATCACATGTGGGACACACATGATGTTCCTAATATTCTACATAGTGTTGCTATAGATTTCATCTCAACAAGTAAATTGCATACAGCTAAAGATAGTCCTTTCCCACCTAATGCACCTGCACTTTTTCATCAGTTATCACCTAAGCGAGAGCTTGCTCTAAATATTATTAAACAACACCACCTTGGTCCATCTTCATCATCACCATTGTGTATGATTATTCAAGGTCCTATAGGTCATTTCTTATAGACAACATCCGAAGAGCACTAAATACATCGCCAAATTGGAGAATGAATCCTTTGCTTGATTTAGCGCCAACGGGGGTGGCCACTTATAATATATGTGCCTCTACAGTGCATACAGCTCTTCGGATACCAATTAGAGATATGAATATGTTGTAAGGACAAACATTGACCATATTTCAAGAGGACTTTAAACACATTAAGTACATGTTAATTGATGAAATGAGATTCTTGGGACCCAAGTTGTTACTCAAAATAGATAGTTGGTTGCGGCAAGCATTTCATTTTAGATATATGCAACCATTTGGTGGTGCCTCTATTATACTTGTGGGTGACCTCGCACAGTTACTACCTATTTTGGACAGGCCTATCTATGCTTCTCACTCCACAGCCTTAGCTCTTTGGTACACTTGTAATGTTGTCACGCTCAACACAGTCTTCCGCAAACATGGACAGTCTAATGCACAACAAGAGTTTTGTACACTCCTTTTGAATATTTGAAATACTCAAGCATCTCAAGCTGATTGGAAAACTCTTATGAATCAAACAAATGCCATGCTTTCAGCTCAAAAAAACCAAGAGTTTGATACAGCTATTCACTTATTCCCAACAAATAGCTTGGTCACATTGTAAAATATAAAAATTCTTAAACAGTTAAATGCTCTTGGATTGTAATCAATATTGTTGAAACTACTCAGCAAAACACACCTAATTATGTTGATGACGAGCAACTTCAAGTAGAGCTCTTACTTGCAATTGGCGAACAAGTTATGTTAACAACAAATCTTTGGGTGGCAACTGGCCTGGTCAATGGATCATTGGGTATTGTCAAGTCTATCGTATATGCTATGGGTGTTAAACCACCTCAATATGTTGTTGTGCACTTCCAGAACTACATTGGCCCAACATGGGATCAAGACAACCCAAAAGTCATCCCCATTCCCCCGATCACACAGGGCAACTGAACACAACTCCCCTTGACAATGGCTTGGGAAATAACAATACATAAATCTCAAGGCTTGACTTTGGAGAAAGCTACAATAGATATTGGAACTAAAGAAAGATAAGGACTAACATTCATAGCTCTTTCCCATATAAAATCAATTGCAAGAAAACACATAGATCCACCTTTCTCTTTTGACAGATACTCTAGATTACATGCCAACAAATCAGTGCACTTTGAATCAAAGAAGAGGATCACCTCTAATAGCTCTATCCATTGCCATCATGATGAAATTTTTTTCTTCTTTTCAATAACTGTATCACTTTTCCCTTCCCTTTTCATTTCAATGCATTTAGAATTTCCACAATTTCTAATTGTTCAATTCCATATGTAACTTGACTCACTGTTTCCTAACGTTCTCAGTTGTAACTATAGATCTCCACAATGCTAAATAGCTTCACGATGGCATGTTTTGCATGCTATACGAGCTGCAAATACACTCCAGTAATATACAAGGTAAGGCTATATGTAATTTATTCCATCTCTTTTTCCACAACTACATTTTAAATTCTTTCTCATAAACGATACAACTGTATATACTTTTAATAATGTATATCATTGATTTCAACTCTGCAAAATCCACAGGTAACGGAAAAGAATTAAATGGGACTTGTAATTGTAAAGATATTGCATCCCATTGCGTGCACAAGGTATGTTTGCATCTTATTTATTTGATCTCTTCTATTACATGTGCATTACATATTATTTCTTATAAATTATAGAATTGTTTTTGTTTCCTAATCTAGATATTCACTAACAATAACGCATATTCATCGCACTAAACTACACATTTTTTTCAATTCCATATGTAACTTAATTCGCTGCTTCCTAATGTTCTCAATTATAACTACAGATATCCACAATGCTAAATAGCTTCACAATGGCATGTTTTGCATGCTATACGAGCTGCAACTACACTCCAATAATATACAAGGTAAGGCTATATGTAATTTATTCCATCTCTTTTTCCACAACTGAATTTTAAATTATTTCTCATAAATGATACAACTTTATTTACTTTTAATAATGTATAACATTGATTTCAACTCTACAAAATCTGCATGTAACGGAAAAGAATTAAATGGGACTTGTAATTGTAAAGATACTACATCTCACTATGTGCACAAGGTATGTCTACATCTTATTTATTTGATCTCTTCTATTACACATGCATTACATATTATTTCTTATAAATTATAGAACTGTTTATGTTTTCTAATCTAGATATTCACTAACAATGACACATATTCATCACACTAAACTACACATTTTCCTTTCATTTTTGCAGGTACTCAGGTCAAACAAATTCAGCAATAAGAAGAATACTACAATGGACATAATGATAATAATCATATCATCAAAGAACCAGCCTACAACCACTGATTTCAATATGGGCTATTTATATTTGTTAAATGCTTCACACTTCCATTTATTAGAAATGTTGCTCTTCATTTATAACATTGACTATGGTTGTTCTCAATTATCATGGAATTTTTTTGAGATTTCAAATAACTTCAAAATATTCTCCTATGTGTAGTTACATAAAAAAATATAACTTTTTAGTTATTATTTCTTTGAGCCTCACAAAGGAATTATTAGAATGATAAAACAAAATATATACTAACGTATAGGTTTTAGTTATTATTTCTTTGACCCTCAAAAAGGAAATTTTAGAATGGTAGAATCTATATTAGGTGTAATAAGGAACATTGGTTTCACCATTGATCACAGTGCTCGACAATGTATGTTCTTGCTACAGAACAACAATCAACAATGCCCTATGGAAAATATCATTAACTATTTTAAAAAAATAAAAGAATCATGGATCACATTGTTGATAGCAACTGGACTTACTGTTTTTGAAATACTGTACAAAGGGTTTTTACCAAATATATTATCTACCACTATGTTCAATGGTTAGATCAATGTTTCATAGTGTCATTAATATAAAGCCTATCATTGTAAGGATTACATTTTGACATTGAAAGAGATAATAAGTAAAAAGGTCCATCTATCTTCAGGTACATATATATCGGTATAGATTTTTCTTTGCAATTACATATATCTGTATTCCATACTTTCAATGCATAGATATACTTCTAGTGGCGATGGTTGCAAGCCAATAAAGCATTTTATGCTATTTTTCATAAGCCATTGTTGACTGTTGTTCGATGGCCTCAAATAAATTATTTCATTTATGGTTTTTGTCTACTGGTAATGGTTGCAAAGGAATAAAATAGTTATCGAAAACAACATAAACTGTTGTTAAATGCTAAATGATTGTTATCTCCTTGCATAGACATAAGGGAGGTGCTTATTATACAACTCATGGTGTATATCATTTGATGGTTGCAACACTGGTTTACCGAAAATAACATAAATTGTTATTAAATGCTAAATGATTGTTATCTCCTTGCATAGACATAAGGGAGGTGCTTATTATACAACTCATGGTGTATATCATTTGATGATTATTCTATCATTTTCAAGGTGACATTTAAATGATTATTCTTACAAGTCAAAGTGCATAGACTTTTGAGCATTCTAAAGAATAAGGTAAAAATCATGGAGACTAACAAAGGTGCAAGTGTTTGATTAACACATTGATCGACACACATTATAAAGTGTTACACGGGTATTATGATTGTTGTTATGTGCAAATGATGACATAATGAAGTGTTTTATTTGTAACAATGACAAAATAATTATGCCCTAAAATAATCACCATCGCCGCTACATGAAAAGCATAAATAATAGGCCATTGTTGATTGTTGTTCTCTTGCTTTAGCGATACTTACACAACAACAGTCAACAATTTCTTATTAGAAATAACATAAACTGTTTAATTCCTTTTCAACCATTCCCAACAGTGGCTTATCGAAAACAACATATGTTTCATTTCATAAATGACAATTACTTTGACCACTTCGTAATCAAAGTTGAGATCAATGTTCAATATTACACTTGATATATAGCCTATTCTACATATGAATATTGTCTACATCCAATTTCATATGTCTGTTACATGCACAATAGCTCAAAATTTGGACTTCCCCTCTACCTATCAGCTCATCGTTGCATGTCACTACACGTAACTACTAGTAGAAAATATTTTGTGTAATCTAAGTTAGACACATTAAAATGTTTGTAATATGTTAATTATACTTGTTTTATTTGTACAATAATTAATAATTAATTATGTATTTTTATTATTATATATAAATTATATTCTTAATACAATTAGTAAATACAATTGTACAATTAATCTATTTTAATATAAAACAAAAAAATTAACATACAAGGGTGTACACCTTACACCCTCCCTGGTGCAAGTGCTAATTACTTAGACACATAATGATTATTTTAAAATATCTCTAATTTAAATATCTTAAATATACTTTGAGAAAGGATATCATATTAATTTAATTTATACTATATAAAAATATATTATATACGCACAACCTCCTTCAATTCTTCATCAGAAACCTGCGATCAGGGCATAAGCATAAGGTTTGAGAGGGAAATAAAGGAAATGCTCATTTCAGAAAAATTCCTTCTCTACGCTTGGCCCTTCATCATCCAAGTCTTGTGTTGAAGATTCCAAAATGGAGGCACAATATGCTTGTATAGATTTTGAAAGACCTGCTAGGGTTTTTGTGGGGAGAAACTTTCAGCTTGGGAATGCTTTGGCAGATGGTCCATTTGTAGATTTCTCCAAACCTCTCAGACAGGCAACTTTTTCCCTTATTCTAGAATTGGATGAGGATATTAAGCAACAAGTTACAGAAGGTGAGCAATTCTTCACGGCTCATGGGCTAATCGGCCTAGCCTCCTAGATCTACACAATTGGATTGTTAAACCCTAAACCCTAAACCCACATGCATAACTACTATTATTAGTATTGTTGGCTATTGTTTAGCTCTATAGGTTGCAGTTGTTTCAATGTTGTTGTTCATGCTTTGATTGCTCATGCATATTAATGACAATACAAGTAATCACAGAAACTTTGGTAGAAGTAAAGTCAGGATTAAATGGAACCCTTATATAGTTAATGGTTGGTTGCGTAGTAAGGATTTGGGAGTGGCATAAAAAAAACAATGTTAAAGGCTAAAATGTCTTTTAGAAAACCTATTATATAGGAAGACATCAAGGGTACGGTCCCATGGAGGGGGATTTCTAAAAAAATTCAACAGATGCTGCTGAGAGTTTTTAGGAATATTTTAAAGTTGGTGGTCCCATGAATTCAGTTTTGCATTTCAGCTTAAAAGTTTGAGCTCCAAAATTTAAGGAACAAACTAGAATATTTTGATAAAAATTAATAAATAAATAAAAATTCTCTCATTTTTTTGGTTTTTTTAAGAATTTAAAATTTTAAGTGACACAATGGTAGAAAAAATTTCTAAAAAATTTCTAAGTTGTAGGGGCAATTTCTATCCCCACCCCAATTTCACCAGCTAAAAGCTGCATTCCTATACTATAGGGACTCCTATTTTTCTGGAAAAGATTTCAATTAATCCCATAGCACAATTTTTTTTTTCCATGGGACCCCGTGCTCCATGAAAATAGAAGCCCAAGCCCCCCCATGAGACTGCTCAGTAAGAGTCTTCATTTAAGGCTCCACGTAATTCCCATCTAAGAAGCCTTTCTTAAATATGGGACACTTAATTCAATGTCCATTTAATCTTTTTCTTAAGGGAAACCAAAAAAATAGAGAAAAGTGAATTCTACTTCTTGGAAGGGGAGGGGAGGGGGAGGCAATAACATTAACAATAATGCTAAAGGCTAAAATGTCTTTTAGAAAACCTATTATATAGGAAGACATTAAGAGTCTCCATTTAAGGCTCCAAGTAATTCCCATCTAAGAAGCCTTTCTTAAATATGGGACACTTAATTCAATGTCCATTTAATCTTTTTCCTAAGGGAAACCAAAAAATTAGAGAAAAGTGAATTCTACTTCTTCTTGGAAGGGGAGGGGGGCGAAGCAATAACGTTAACAATAATGAGAGAGCAATTTCTGGATTAGATTGTGTAAGCTTTTTGGATCGACGCTTGGATCACACTCAGTGATCCATCATCGGATAGAGAGCTCAAGGAGATGGATCACGGAGTGTGATCCGAAACGTCGATCCAAAAAAAGCTTACACAATCTAATCCAGAAATTGCTCTCTCACATTCTTATGGATTGTGGAAACCTAATAACATTGGTTAACAATAATGCTAAAGGCTAAAATGTCTTTTAGAAAACCTATTATATAGGAAGACATTAAGAGTATCCATTTAAGACTCCACGTAATGCCCATCTAAGAAGCCTTTCTTAAATATGGGACACTTAATTCAATGTTCATTTAATCTTTTTCTTAAGGGAAACCAAAAGAAAATAGAGAAAAGTGAATTCTACTTCTCCTTGGAAAGGGGCGGGGGAAGGGGGCAGGGGGGCAATAGTAAATTAAAGTGAAAAGAAACAAAAGAATAGAAATACGTATAGTTAGTATTTTTTTTAAGAAGATGGGAGTTTTCTCTCATTTATTTATTGTGGTTATTCATATTCTTTTGATTTGCTTTTAAAGTGCATAAATTAAATATATATGAGTAGGTATATTCTTTTTAAATACTACTAAATCTTTTCATATGATTACTCTAGTGTAAATTAATATCAACAAAGGGTAAATTAGTACAAAGAGTACATCCATAGTAATATCGATTATAATATTCATGAACAATAGAGTATAATGATGGTATTGTCTTATGTGGAGAGAAAATTGGTCTGTCAATAATATTAATGTGGGTAATCTTTGAAAAAAAATTATAATAAAAAAAAAAAAAGCAGTATGCATGAGTAAATTAATAAATTGATATTAATATTAATAATATGTTATAATGATCGTATTAGTGTGAATAATAGATTATGGGACTTGATGTTATGGTAGTGGGTGATCAAATAAAGATAGTAATATCAATATTTACTCGATTGGTCATCTATTGCCATATTGATGATAACAATGTTTAAATGACAATTGATTAATAAACTTACCCTTGTTTAAGATTAATTACTCTTAGCTAATAAATGGTGACACCTTTAAATAAGTTGATTATGTGAATAGATAAATAGAAATGCAAGTTATAAGCCTTCCACTATAATTAATTGTGTATATTTTGATGTCACTATACACTTATATAATCATAATGCATCAAGGTAAATAGTAAGAGATGTCACTATGTCCACTTGTGAGGTTAATCTTCCATTCTAAGTAAGTCAATCATAATTATGGGTTGGATCTTATATTTTGTTGTATTTAATCTATTTTTAACTTTGTTATTTATTTTTAATCTATAGTTACCTTGCTAAGGGAAAACGTGAGTTAACCTTATTAAAACAATACAAATGAGAGAATATGTTTACCAATACAACACTACAAATTTTAAGATATAATACTATTTAAATTGTGAATAGTATTCATTGTATGGTCTAGTGTTGGTTAGTTGCTAAAAAGAGCTAAATTGTATTTTATGTATGTATACCTCAAAGCTTCTAAGGGACCTAGTTTAGATGGACTATTTAATATAATTAGTTATATTTGACACCTAAATTTAAGTAAGGGAACTTTGTGTATAAGATGCATTTCAATATAGATTGTTCATTACCACCATCTCCTTAGGTGAAAACCTCGATGGATGATCTATTCTTAACTATAACATACCTATCATGTGATTTCGTCTTTAAACCATGACATAGAATTCTGGAGAAGATAGAAATGTTAAAAGAAATTTTTTAAGCTAGCTTGAGAGTTATAAGGGTGTTAATACCAAATACCCAAGAGGATATACCTTCATGATGTCAAGGCTTGTGGGGTACAAGCTCATATGTCAAACTACGGTTCCTCTGTGAATAATATACATAGGCAAGGCCATCAGAGACGAGCCCCCAAGAAATTAGGTATGGCCCCTAGGGTTTTCTCTCTTTTCATTACTTTGAGTTAATATTGATATATTGTGTTTGCATAGCTTCTGACTTGATTGTGCCTTCTAATTAAGAATTTTTTTGTATAACTAAGTATTCCCTGATGATGTGATCTTCATGTCTCCCTTTCAACCCCAACCATGATTGTCTAAGAAATTTAGTTATCTAACTAAAAAATTATAGTTTATGTCAGCTCAAAATTTGTATGCTATCTTGTAGTGCCTACTTTGGTAGCAAACTTTGATAGTTTTGCAAGCATATGAGAACGAAAATTGAAATTTTTGTATTTTCCTTAATTGAAATTTGGTATAATTTTTTGGGCATTACATGGGTTAACTCCCTAAGGGGGGAGTCAATATATTCATTTTAGTTATTTCCTTGTATATATGCATCTAAGGGGGAGTTCACATGTGTGTTATTGGCACACCCTTCATCCTTGATGTCAAAGGGGGAGTAATCTAGAGTTTTTGGAGAAGTTTGGAGTTTGTGGGAGAAGATTAGAGTTTTAGAGATTCATTTTTGGCACAAGTTGTCATCAATGACAAAGGGGGAAATTTTTGAAAGAATGAAGAAGCATCCCCTTAATGTGTTGTCATTGATGTCAACATTGGTTTTTGATATCTACATTAATCCAATGGATTGAGTTGGTACGGTAATGGAGATAACCTAATCCGGTATTTTAGTCTACATTTTCTCATATGATAATATCTACTTATGTGGTTCTAGTATGTTGTTTCTAACTATTATTTGTATCTATGTTATAGATTTCAATTAGTTTGGATGCATAGTTTGGAAGATATAAGTGACAGTATTTTGGAATATCATTTTTGGCTATGTACAGTGCAAGATGGGTATGAGTAATCTAGCTTGTGCTCCTACGGTGATAAGAATCAGACTTTGCGATTTCAGGATATTGCTTACAGGTGTCAGCACATTGTATATTCTAGATGGCATGCAATTATGTGGTCATATTGATCGTTGGTGTTGATCAATTAGCATATTTTGTGATTAGGTTTAATTCTTGGCTGACCTAATGCTTGATGTGTGTTACGGAAAATAAATATGTAATGTGGATGTTAGTGAGATCTATTTTATATCAACGCTGACCTAAATATGTGTATTGCACATTTTGGTTTAAGCATGAAGATTTTTTGGTTTAAGTTTGGAGCTAGCAAGGTAATTTTGATTTAATTTAAGGCTACATCTAATTAGGCTGACCTATTTGATGTTTGTGATGAATTCAGTATATATGCAAGATATTTTTGAGGTTGTAAAAATGGATGAATGCAAGTAAAAAAAATTTGTATGTACATGATCCAAACAAGTAGTTGATGTGTTGTGAATATTGAGTAAAGTCAAGCGAATGTAAAGTAGAGTAGTGTTTTGCATTTTGTATCTGATGAAGTGTGCATAAAGTTAGTATATTGAGCTTCACAAGAACTGAATTCAGCACAAGGAAGGTGTATTTTGTATCAGTTCACATCTTGGTAGTGTGGCCATTCTATCTTCTTATATCTATCTTTCTATGAACAGTGAGTTCACTTGGACAATGAGTCCACTTGGTACTGAGTGTTTTTGTAATATCTTATTACAGGTTATAATATATTGTGAGCTAATCCTCGCCATGGTTTTTCCCTTTTTTGGTTTTCCACATAAAAATACTAGTGTTCATGTGTTATGTGATCTTGTGACTATTTCATGCTTTCATTCATTATTGCTACTAGATGTATTTTGTTAACTGGATGGATTATGATCAAGTGGTTTAATAGAAACTAATTCACCCCCCCTCTCAATATTCTGGGTGTTCAACAAGGTTATTATAAATACAAAATAAATTTAATTTATAATAGAAACATAATAACAAATATCATATTATATTAAACAACACACATAATACCATGATTATCCTAGAAAACCCCTTTGGAAAAAACCCTAGTTGCAACATCAATATCACTCACTATATTACCAATATTGAATGGTTACAAATATAATTAGTATTTCCTCTTATTGAAATGATGCTACAAACATGTGTTAAGAACTTCCAATTTCATTATAGCACCCAAGAAAACTAGTGATCAAACTAACACCATCTCGGCACTCTAGAAGCTTGTCACAATAGCCTCCAACAATACATCCATTGCATACTATATTTTCATATGTTATGGCTTCCTACACTTTTGCAAACATAGACTAAACTAATGTAAAACCTTTATGCCAAGGAATTGATATATAGGCAAGGAATTCCCAAAAAAACACTAATGGTCTTCTCAAATCGTGATGCAAACCCATGGTCTTGTAGTGATTTCTTAAGTACCTTCAAATTTTAATAAAATCTTTTAAAGTGCATAATATGCTAATATTATCATTTGTCAATGATTTATTTTAATTTTAATTTAAAATCCCCAAACCCCTCCCATATGAAGATTGTGGGATAATTTATCTAAAAATATATTTATTTTTAGGTTGGCATGCTAATTATTTTGATCCATTGGATTACCCTATTGGATCAAAAGTTTATATTTCCTTTCTTTTTAAAAAAATCTGTAAGTATAGGTTTTTCTCATTTCTAAGTATCTTTTAGAGCTCTTGATAAATGAAAGTGTTGTTTTGGTTTTGTTTATCATAATTGACATGGAGGGTTTTCTCTAGCTTGATTTCATGACTTTCGTTTATTTTCTTTCTTATGACCCTCTTCTGGAAGTGATATGAGCTAGCCCTAGCTATAAACTTTGGGATTTCTATGATTAATAGTTGGTTGAATGTTGAAGGAAGAATTGATTGATCACCAATTTTGGTTCATCATCTCGTTTATTTTTCTCCCTCACCACCCTTATCTCCTTCTAACCTTATGCCTCCATCAACCCCATTTCTCTACAAAAAATTTATTAATTTTTATATTAGATTTAGGAACCCATCCTTATCTTCATTTCATTCACTTGTTTTAAGTTGTTATGTAGACATCCAAGGCTACTTTCCAGTCAAAACAAAATTTATTTGGCCTCCATAGCTAGGAGCGTTATTTTGAGATAACATATGTTTTTTTTTTAAATATAACAACGAATTACATAGGTATCACACCTGCAGGGGACTAGTCTCATCCCAGCTCACACCAAGTACCCAAGATACGTTTTGTTAGGCTGTTGGGCTAGGTCACGTGGATGCCCCTGTTGTATGAAAAAAAAAAATTGTAATCAACCTAAGAAAAATTTCATACACCCAATTATAGAAAATGGCATCTCTACCCTTACAAGATTCTAATCCCTACCCTAGCATTAGACCAAAAAGCTAATGCCTAGGGTGGCTGGGAGCATAATTATAGTTTAATATTGAGATTTTATACTCCTCTGATGGCCACCCTTGTGCATCTGTTACCTATAGCAAGTTTAAATTATCATTGACATACTCATTTCCATCTTAATTTCAATATTATTAAAGTAAAAAGCACAGAAATATAGTATCTGCAAAAGGAAGAATGATTAACTTATGGCTATTGCTATTGCTATTAGATGGAAATGATTAACTTATTTTAATAGAAACTATTATTATTTTAAGCTTTAAAATACCCATTTCCATCTTAATTTATCATATTCCTAAATAGCTTAACAAGTAGTGATCACTTATGGCTAATGTTATTTTATACTCATTTATTATTTTAAGCTTTTATACTCGCTTGTTAATTATTTTCTATTTGATTAACCCAATTACAGAAAATGGCTTCACAATTACTTCATGTTGTGTGAATAAATGTCTTGTACCTAGTTATTTCACTTACTAGGGACTTAGGGGACATATTCACATGTTAAGTTTACTTAGGTTGTAAGATTCTTTTTGGAAGGTGTTAGTTGTCATTAGTTCTTATCTTATCTTTTGACAACTAACACATGTGACCTATGTAGTTGTGTCAAGTTGTCTCATGTCATATGATTAAGACACTTGTCATAATCCTATGACATCTTGCATCTCACCTTGGCTATATAACCAAGGGGTCTCTACTACATTTGTACATCGACTCTTTTTGCATTCATTCATAGGAATACAGTTTATTCTTGTCATATTCATCTTCTGAGTATTTTGTGCTTTCCATAGGCCTTTAGATCTTGGGTGGCTATGTCCATAGCCAAATCTTACATTGTATTAGAGCCTGTTGAGTACCTTTGGTTAGTCTTTTGGGAGATCTTGAGTGCAATCTTGTATTTGTGTGATAGAAATACCACATTCTGGGGGGTTCCATTTTTGGCTTTATATTGCAGGTGCATTTTGGGAGCTCATTGCATAGATCTGAGCTCACCATTGCATCCAGAGCTTCCGAGAAAGTCAATTTTTCCTTTAAATTTTTGTCCTAGTTGGATATTGGAGGCCAAATCTACAAGGTTTTGAAGATTAATGTTGGTTGCTAGATCCAAGAGGTAGCCATATTTTCAGAGCATTTTGAGTCAAAAAGAACCCTGCCATCACATCTGGGAGGCCCAAAAACCCCAAGATCAACTTCCAAATCATCAAATTTGGACAAAGTTGTTTGTTGAGGCGAAAAAAAAATTGTTGGCCGAGTCGTACGGCCCACCCATTATTGTGACGATATAGATTTTTTTTTAAATATATATATTATTTTAATACTCAGCTTTTTTCCTAGTAAAAGAAAATTCCCAAATACAGTTTGGCCGAATAAATATATTTAAAAAAAAAAATTGTTTTAAAAAGAAAAATTAAAAAGTCTACGGACTTTATAGTCTGCAAACGTACTATGTGTACTAGTCTGTATGCGGCCTGCCACGTGGCACTCGCCCCACCCTGCCACTTGCAAGCATCGGCAGTCATTTATGCAACTAGCCGGAAACTTAATAAAAATTGGCAGCAACTTTAATTTTAAAACCGGCAGGCTCCATTCCAAAATCAACGCGATTTTGAGAAAATTCTAGCATCGATTCTTGGGTATCATCTAAATAATATTTCGTTGGCCTGGAAATATTCTTATACATTCGAGGACCAAAGAATATATCGATAAGTATAGAATATTTTGGCATAGGGCTAATGGTGACTTTGATGGGAAGATAGCCGTCAAATTTAAATAGGAGGTTTGCTAACGTCAGCGTATTTTTGAAAATTTTGACCCGTCACGGATGGCATTTTTGAATTTCTAATTCATTTTCAAATGTTGATAACTTGGTCATATGAGCTCCTTTTTCTAAGCAGTTATTTTTATTTAGGCTAATTTTTCATGCTCTATGCACTAGTGTAATCGGTTTCTGCTTTTGATGCACGAATTTTGAAAAAAAATCAAGTTGTCACAGGTGTTTTTGAGTTGTCACCTTTTTTGGAACTTCTAGGGCTCCATTCGGGCTCATATGGACTCCTTTGCAAGTGCAATTTTAAAAAAAAAAAACATAATTTTGCAAGAAATTCATAGTGGTGCTATCAGTTTGTATTCATTTTGAGCAAAAATTGTACTTTAAGCACATAGCCTTATTTGGCTCATTTTAGAAATTGTATTGCATAGATCACAGTTTGATCTTTTGCATGTTGATCACGGTTTGATCTTTCCTTATTGTGACAATTGTAAGCATTGAAATCAGAAGTCCACTTAGCTAATTCTTGTGAGTGGCAATTGTAACCGCACTAAGTATAAAGTGCCAAATCATTTGCTTGGGGGGAAGGGGGGGGTTCTTTGATTGAGTGAATTTGGAGGGGTTGTGTTGTGTTGTTTTTCTTTGAGTTCTCTCTTGTGCTCTTCAGATTTCAACCATGGGTCATCCTAAGTTTCCTCTTTTAACTCCACATAACTATGCAACATGGAAAATAAATGCATGGAGTAAACTAATGGAAAAAGGATTAATTCAATACATTGATGGATCTATTCCTGAACCAACTGATCCAAATTTAAAAAGTGAATGGCTCATTAAAAGTACTATGGCTCTTGGAACACTTAGAAAAAATGTTTCCTTTCATATTGATAAGTGTAAATCAGAAAAAGAAGCTTGGGATAAACTTGCTCAATTGCATGGACAAGTTAATGAGATTAGGGGATACAAACTTGATAATGATCTTACTAATCTAGATCCAAAGAATTTTGCTACAATCTAAGACTATGTAACTAAGGTTAATGAACTAAGAGCACAACTCAAAGATTGTGGTATCGATAAGAAGGATGCACAGTTGGTCTTCAATTTGTTGGACAAGCTTCCTTCAGAATATGCAGCTTTTGTTTCTAGTTTTCAGACTCATCGATTGACTATGGTAAGTGCCTATAATACACCTTCATTTGATTCATTCATAGATATGTTGATGCTTCAACAATCAAAGTTGATCAAAATGGGTATTCTCAAGTCATCCAAGTCACAAGCTTTGGTGGCAGGACATGGGTCAAGATCTAATAAAAAACAGAAGAAATCAAAGAAAAATCCACGCAAAGATCAAGCACAATCCTCTTCTCCTCAACAAGGAGACTCTTCGTCATCTTCCAAGAAGGAGAATTCACAAAATAAGGAGAAACCGACTTGTGCATATTGCAAGAGAGTTGGTCATGACGAGCATCGTTGTCATACTAAGCAAGTTGATGAATTGAATAATCTCCTCAAAAAGAATAACATCAACTTGCCATCTTCCCACAAAAAGGAAGCATCTCCTTCTACTTCTTCACAATCAAAGAAAGGAAAAGGATAGGCACTTGTTGCAGCCATAGGATCGTCACAGCAATGGATACTTGACTCGGGTGCTACACACAATATGGGTTCTGATAGAGAATAGTTTTCTTCATTGGAGCCTTGTACAGTACCACACATTCTTACAAGTGATAATACTCAGGTGGAAGTTGTTGGAAAAGGTTTGGTTGACATGGATGATGGATCATTTAAGAATATTCTTTATGTTCCTAAATTATGTGCCAATCTTCTTTCAGCCTACCAAATCACTCATCTTGGGAATGGGAAGAAAGTTGAATTTTCTCCATACATAGTTGTCGTCAAAGATCCTAAGGATAATGCCTTGGTTGCAGTAGGAAATGTCAATCATGAGACTCGGCTATATCAATTTTGTCACTTTGTGCCATGTTCTCCTTCTACATCATTGCTTACTCATTCAGATTCAATGAGTAAGTTATGGCATGAGTGGTTTGGACATCTTAACTACTGGTATCTTCAACAGCTTAGCTCACATGATATGGTCATAGGTCTCCCTCGCATCATCTTTTTAGATGGTGTATGTCCAGGTTGTGAGATGGGTAAGCATCCAGAAGAGAAGTTTGATAAAGGGAAGTCTTGGAGGGCTTTATAAGTTCTTCAATTGGTTCATAATGATCTAGCGAGCCCATTTCTAGTCTTGTCCTTCAACAAGGCTCACTATGCACTCACCTTCATTGATGACTACTCCAGATTCACTTGGGTCTACCTTCTTTGCCAAAAGAATGAAGTATTTGACAAGTTTCAAACTTTCAAGGCTCATGTTGAGAAACAATCTTCAAAGTATATCAAGATTCTTTGTACAGACAATGGTCGAGAATATGTGAACCACAACCTTATGCAATTTTGTACTCTTGAATGGATCGATCTTTAGCATTCAGTTGCATACACACCACAGCAGAATGGTGTTGTTGAAAGGAAAAATAGGACCCTCAAGGAAATGGCTAGTTGCATGATTCATGCTTGTTCTCTTGGTCCATAATTTTGGGATGAAGCCATTAATTGTGCTACATACATTTAGAATCAGGTTCCCCACAAGGCTTGAAAGGCATGACTCCTTTAGAGGCTTGGTGTGGTAGAAAACCAGCTATGTGAAATTTTCAAGTTTTTGGATCTCTAGCTTGGGCACGTATTCCTCCAGAGAAACGCAAGGCTTTGGAACCTCAAAGAAGGCCTTGCATCTTTTTTGGATATCCAGATGGTTTCAAAGGGCATCGACTCTTGGATCCAGAGACACATGAGCTATTCATTGAGAGGAGTGTTCACTTTGAGAAAAGCTCTCCTAGCTTGACCTCTGATCCTCCTCATCCTTCCTCCATAGTGGACTCAAATGATAGTGACTTAGATGATTCTACCTCACCTCCTACTTGCAAATTTTCACCTTCGTAGGGTTCTCATTTTGAGGTTCAGGAATCTTGTCCTTCATCTCCATCATCTTCATGACCCTGTTGAGCTCAATAGACTCTTGAGTCTACAAGCAATCTTCTTGGGGATCCTTTAGACACTCAAAGGACTCGGTCACAACATGAACATCTTCCACATGTCTACATTGCTACTGCTTCAGATCCATAATCCTTTAAGGAGGAATAAAGAATTCTTGAATGGGATTCAGCAATGGAGGAAGATTGTAGTTCCTTGATGAGGAATCACACATGGGATTTAGTTCCTCTTCCTAAGGGGAGAAAAATAGTTCGATGTAAGTGGATCTATTGAGCCAAATATGGAATGGATGGAACAATGGATAAGTTCCAAGCATGACTTGTGGCTAAAGGTTTCTCACAGGTTCCTAGCATTGATTACATGGAAACCTTTGCCCCTGTTGCTAAGATGAACTCCATTTGCTTGACTCTTTCCATTGCAGTAGCTCATGGATGGGTTTTTCATCAAATGGATGTGAAGAGTGCATTTCTTCACAAAGATCTTGTAGAGTATATTTACATGGAGTGTCCACAAGATTTTTTCAACATTCTTCTTTAGTTTGCAAATTGTGTATGTCTATCTATGGCCTCAAACAGGCCCCTTGAGCTTGGTATGCCAAGACAAACTCCTTTCTTCTCTCAACAGGATTCTCTCAATGCCACTCATATTTGAATGTATACATTTGTGATAGGATGACTCTCACTTGCTTCTTTCTCTCTATGTTGATGACTTGATCATTACTAGGATTACATCATCCATCATTGGCAGGGTCAAATCTTCTCTACATGACAGGTTTTTTATGACTAACTTGGGCCTCTTGCACTACTTTCTCGAGATTAAGATCACACAGACCTCTTTTGGGATCACTCTTGCTCAGCCCAAGTATGCTCTTGACCTTCTAGCTTGGTTCCACATGTCTAATTGTAAGGCTGCACCTACTTCCTTTCTGTTAGGATTCAAACTCGATGCCAAGTGTTCTACTCCACTCGTTAATGCCACTTTGTATCGTCAGCTTGTTGGGAGCCTCATCTACTTGACTCACACATGCCTTGATATTTCCTTTTTAGTTGTCATGGCTTCACACTTCATGCAGGAACCACATAAGCTTCATTGGAAAGCTTCTGAATGCATCTTGCATTACATATAGGGTACACCACATTATGGGATTCACTATGCAGTAGGTACATGGCTCAACTTGGTTGGATATATAGATTCTGATTGGGTTGGCAATCTTGATGATCGTAAGTCCACTTCTGGCTACAACTTTCACCTTGGGTCTGGCCCCATTTGTTGGTAGAGTAAGAAGCAACATGTTATTGCTCTCTCTTCGACTGAGCCTAAGCATCAAGGAGTTGTTAATGTTGCTACAGAAGCTATTTGGCTTTAGAATATTCTAACTGAGTTTGGATTCATCGTTCAATGGCCCACGTTCCTCCATTGTGACAATTAGAGTGTCATCCAAATCTCAAAGAACTCGGTTCAACATCAGCAGACCAAACACATCGATATCCATATGCACTACATTAGGGAGTTGATACAGGAGCAGGTCATGATTTGCAATATTTTCCTATAGCAAATAAGGTTGCAGCTATCTTCACCAAATCCTTCACTGAGAGTACATATCACCATTTTCGAACTCTCTTGGGGGTGCGGGATGTTTCTTCAGGGGGTATCACTTTACCTTCTTCATTCTCTCTTTTGGGGGGGACTTTTTCCTCACTCGAGGTTTTGTCCTCATATTTTTGAGTGCAGTTTCTTGTTTTTGGGGGGGAGTTTTTTCGCACTGGGTTTTCTCCCTTTCCCCATTTGTGGGGGATTGCATTGCATTTGTACATGGGTACCTAGCATGGCCTCATAGCCTGGACCCATCTTTGAGTCATTTGCATAATAATCTTCCCCCTAAGTTACACTTAATGAGGGGTGTTGGTGTGAATAAATGTCTTGTACCTAGTTATTTCACTTGCTAGGGACTTAGGGGACATATTCACATGTTACGTTTGCTTAGGTTATAAGATTCTTTCTAGAAGGTGTTAGTTGTCATTAGTTGTTATCTTATCTTTTGACAACTAACACATGTGACCTAGGTAGTTGTGTCAAGTTGTCTCATGTCATATGATTAAGACACTCGTCATAATCCTATGACATCTTGCATCTCACCTTGGCTATATAACCAAAGGGTCTCTACTACATTTGTACATTGACTCTTTTTGCATTCATTGATAGGAATATAATTTATTCTTGTCATATTGATCTTCAAAGTATTTTGTGCTTTACATAGGCCTTTAGATCTTGGGTGACTATCTCCATAGCCAAATCTTAGACTTCCAAATATTATTATTTTAAACTTTAGGAAATATATATTTAGATATATTTTAAGTTGTCGATATTAAACAGAAAAAGGTGGCCATCTATATATATTACATATAATATATACAACTATCCCATACTTTCTAGTTTATATTATAATCAGTAAAATTTACTATATATTTTAATTGATTATATTAAATAATAATATTATTATATTATATTATTAAATGATAATACTAATTTATTATTCATATTAGTATTATATTATTGAAATTAAAACATAATATTCAGATGCATAGAGATAGTTTAAGATTAAAACCTAAACTAAATCAATTGGAAAATCTAAATGATTCTTATCATTGGAATCTTTCAGATTCACAAGCTTGAGTTCAAATTAGTGTTTGATGACAAAAAAATATAAATTGGTGTTTTTGTTCCAAGAAAAATTGTGATTAATTTGCTTCATATAAATTTGAATTTTTAAAAATATAATTATATAAATTATAAATCCATAAAAATAAAATAATATTATGTTAAATTTGAAAAAGTTATAATATAAATATGTTTAAAATTTTAGTTTAAATATCATTAATATATAAAACATTAATATATTATGATTAAAAATATAATTTAATTATTTTAAATATTAAATTTTAATATAGGGGAGAGGACCCAAGCATGTTCCAATAGTTGTTATAGCATTTGTTGGTTTAATGTCCAATATTTTTAACAATATTTGGCCAACAGTTGTGATTTTAAAGTTTTTAGTGTTGATGAGTACCCATAATTGAATGAAATGTATTCCTTAGATCTAAAAAACAACAAATCATGTGATGCCACATCAATGCACAAATAAAATATGATTGATTGCACAACTATCAGTCTCATTTTATTTTTATTTTTAATGTTTTTGGGTTGAAGGGCCTAGCTCAATTTGTTACAGCATCCTCCAGGCAAGAGGTCACGAGGTATAGTCTCCCCCCATCTCCGTGGTACCGGAGGGTGTGTCATGCTAGCATCATTAATCACGTGAATGAAATGTATTCATTTTTTTTATAAGTTTACTAGATGCATTGCAATTTAAAAAAAAGTCAATTTTTTTGGGCCTTTTTCGACACCTTGAAAAAAATCGTGTTGATGTGACATCATATTTGATGATGTGGCCCTCAAACCTTACTTATAATCAGGGGACTTTCCAAGTAGTTGTAAAAAAATGGGAGTGATTTGAAATTTCCATATAAGATTTAGAGAAGCGCAAAGTTAGGGTGCTCAACTTTTCGATCCTCTCCCCTATTGAATAAAAAACAAATTGACATTGTTTAAAAAATAAAATATTAAAAATACTAAATTTTATTTCAAAAAAGACAAAATAAAAGAAAAAAAAAATCTAAAAAATTAGAGTATAGGATATGTAGGGATGAGGGTTGATGGTGTATGATTTAGTGTTTAAGGTATAAGGTTGAGGGTGTAGGGTGTAGCGTTTAAGTATAAGGTTGAGGGTATAGGGTATAGGGTTTACAGTTAAGGGATAATGTTTAGGGTTAAGTGTATAAGATTATGTGTTTA
Organism: Sequoia sempervirens; assembly: GCA_007258455.2. Classification (NCBI taxonomy): domain Eukaryota; kingdom Viridiplantae; phylum Streptophyta; class Pinopsida; order Cupressales; family Cupressaceae; genus Sequoia; species Sequoia sempervirens. The sequence continues at coordinate 86,642,171 of VDFB02000003.1, forward strand.
GGGTATAGGTGTTAGGGTTTATAATATTTGGCATAGGGTTTATGGTATGGGTTTTTTGGTATAAGGCATAAGGTTAAGGTTTTAGAGTGTAGGGTTTATGATTTAAGTATAGGGTTGAGGGTTGAGGTATTAGGGCTTAAGTATTGGTTTGATAGTATAGGATATAGGGTTGACGGCTAAGGATTTACAATTGAAGGATAATGTTCAAGGTTGAGCATCTAAGGTTAAGTTTATATGGTATAGGGTTTAGGGATGATGATTGAAGTTGTAGGGTTTAGGGTTTAAGGTTTAGGATTGAGGTTTGAGGGTATATGGTATAGAGGAGAGGGGTTGAGGGTATATGGCATAGGGTGAAGGGTTGAGAGTGTATGGTTTTGGTTTAAGTTTAGTGTTGAGGGACAATGTTTAGGGTTTAGGGTATAAGGTTTAGGGTATATGGATGAGGGTTAAGGGTGTATGGTTTAGGGTTTAATGTATAAGGTTTAGGTTTGAGGATGCATGGTTTAGTATTTATCGTATAGGGTCTAGGGTTGAGGGATTAGGGATTAAGTATAAGGTTGATGGTACAAGGTAATTGGGTTAAAGGTATGGGTTGAGGGAATAATGCATAGGGTTAAGGATTGAGACTGTATGGTTTAGGTTTTAAGTATAGGATTGAGGGACAATGTTCAAGGCTTAGACTATAAGGTTGAGGGTATAGGGTATATGGATGAGGGTTGAGGGTTTAGGGTTTAAGGATTAAGGTATATTGTTGAGTGTTGAGGGTTGATGGATGATGTCTTAAGTATAGGGTTGACGGTTTAAGATTCAGGGATGATGTTCAGCCTATTGAATGTATAAGATTAAGTGTGTAGGGTATAGGGATTATGGTTTATGATATTGGGTATATGGTTTAGGGTTGAGGGATTGAGGGTATAAGGCATAGGGTGAAGGTTTGAGAGTGTATGGTTTAGGGTTTAAGTATAGTGTTGAGGGAAAATACGTGCATAGAGTATATGGTATGAGTATAAGGGATTATTATTTCAAGTATTGGGTTGAGGGTATATGGTATAGGGGTGAGGGATTGAGTGTATATGTCATAGGGTGAAGAGTTGAGATTGTATTGCTTCTGGTTTAAGTTCAAGGTTTAGGGTATAAGGTTTAGGGTATAGGGTATAGGGATAAGGGTTAAGAGTGTATGGTTTAGGGTTTAATGTATAGGGTCTAGGGTTGAGGATGTATGGTTTAGGGTTTATTGTATAGGGTCTAGGGTTGAGATATTAGGGCTTAAGTATAGGGTTGATGGTATAAGGTAATTGGGTTTAGGGTTGAGGTTTGAGGGATTAGGGATTAAGTATTGGGTTGAGGGTATATGGTATAATGGTGAGGGATTGAGGGTATATGGCATAGGGTGAAGAGTTGAGAGTGTATGTTTTATGGTTTGATTTTAGTGTTGAGAGACAATGTTTGGGGTTTAGGGTATAGGGTATAGGTATGAGGGTTTAGGGTGTATGGTTTAGGGTTTAATGCATAGGGTCTAGGGTTGAGGGTGTATTATTTAGGATTTATTGTATAGGGTATAGGATTGAGGGATTAGGGCTTAAGTATAGGGTTGATGGTATAGGGTGATTGGGTTTAAAGTATGGATTGAGGGAATAAGGCATAGGGTTAAGGGTTGAGACTGTATGGTTTAGGCTTTAAGTATAGGGTTGAGGGACAATGTTCAAGGTTTAGACTATAAGGTTGAGGGTATAGGGTATATCGATGAGGCTTGAGGTATAGGTTTTAGGGATTAAGTTATATGGTTGAGTGTTGAGAGTTGAGGGATTAGGGCTTAAGTATAAGGTTTAGGGTTTATGGTTAAGGGATAGTGTTCATTTCATTGAATGTATAAGATTAAGTGTGTAGTGTAAATGGATTATGGTTTATGATATTAGGTATATGGTATAGGGTTGAGGGATTGATGGTATAAAACATAGGGTGAAGGGTTGAGAGTGTATGGTTTAGGGTTTAAGTATAGTGTTGAGGGATAATAAGTGCATAGAGTATATGGCATAGAGTATAGGGGATTAGGGCTTAAGTATTGGGTTGAGGGTACATGGTATAGGGGTGAGGATTGAGAGTATATAGAATAGGGTGAAGGGTTGAGAGTGTATGATTTCTAATTTAAGTTCAGTGTTGAGGGATAATGTTTGGGGTTTAGGGTATAGGGTATAGGGATGAAGGTTGAGGGTTTAGGGTTTAGGGTTTAATGTACAAGGTCTAGAGTTGAGGGTGTATGGTTTAGAGTTTATTGTATAGGTTCTAAGGTTGAGAGATTAGGTATTAAGTACAGGGTTGATGGTACATGGTAATTGGGTTTAGGGTTTAAGGTTGAGGTTTGAGGGATTATAGCTTAAGTATTGGGTTGAGGGTATATGGTATAGGGGTGAGGGATTAAGGGTATATGGCATAGGGTGAAGGGTTGAGAGTGTATAATTTCTTTTTTAAGTTCAGTGTTGAGGGATATGTTTAGGGTTTAGGGTATAAGGTTTTTGGTATAGGGTATAGGGATGAGGGTTGAGGGTGTATGGTTTATGGTTTAATGTATAGGGTATAGGGTTGAGGGTGTATGGTTGAGGGATTAGGGCTTAAGTATAGGGTTGATGGTACAATGTTCAAGGTTTAGGCTATAAGGTTGAGGGTATAGGGTATATGGATGAGGGTTGAGGGTGTAGGGTTTAGGGATTAAGATATATGGTTGAGTTTTGATGGTTAATGGATTAGGGATTAAGTATAGGGTTGAGGGTTTATGGTAGATGGATAGTATTCAACTCGTTGAATGTATAAGATCAAGTGTGTAGGGTATAAGGATTATGGTTTATGATATTGGGTATATGGTATAGAGTTTATCGATTGAGGGTATAAGGCATAGGGTGAAGGGTTGAGAGTGTATGGTTTAGGGTTTAAGTATAGTTTTGAGGGATAATACGTGCATAGAGTATATGTCATAGAGTATAGGGGATTAGGGATTAAGTATTGTGTTGAGGGTATATGGTATAGGGGTGAGGGATTGAGGGTATATGGAATAAGGTGAAGGGTTGAAAGTGTATTGTTTTTGGTTTAATTTGAGTGTTGAGGGATAATGTTCAGGGTTTAGGGTATAAGGTTTAGGGTATAGGTTATAGGGATGAGGATTGAGGATGTATGGTTTAAGGTTTATTTTATAGAGTCTAGAGTTGAGGGTGTATGGTTTAGGGATTATTGTGTTGGGTCTAGGGTTGAGGGATTAGGGCTTAATTATAGGGTTGATGGTACATGGTAATTGGGTTTAGGGTTGAGGTTTGATGGATTAGGGCTTAAGTATTGGGTTGAGGGTATATGGTATAGGGGTGAGGGATTAAGGGTATATGTCATAGGTTGAAGGGTTAAGAGTGTATGGTTTCTAGTTTAAGTTTAGTGTTGAGGGATAATGTTTAGGGTTTAGGGTATAAGGTTTAGGGTATAGGATATAGGGATGAGGATTGAGGGTGTATATTTTACGGTTTAATGTATAGGGTATAGGGTTGAGGGTGTATGGTTTATGGTTTATAGTTTATGGTTTATTATATATGGTCTATGGTTGAGGGATTAGGGCTTAAGTATAGGATTGACGGTACAATGTTCAAAGTTTAGGCTATAAGGTTGAGGGTATAGGGTATATGGATGAGGGTTGAGAGTGTAGGGTTTAGTGATTAAGGTATATGGTTGAGTGTTGAGGGTTGAGGGATTAGAGATTAAGTATAAGGTTGAGGGATAATGTTAGGGTTTAAGGTATAGGGTTAATGGTTGAGGGATTACAACTTAAGTATTGGGTTAATGATATAGGGTATAGGGCTGAGGGTTTACAATTGAAGGATAATGTTCAAGGTTGAGTGTCTAAGGATAAGTGTATAAGGTATAGGGATTATGATTTAAAATATTGGTTATAGGGTATAGCGTATGGGTTGAGGGTATAAGCCATAGGGTTGAGACTTGAAATTGTAAGGTTTAGGATTTAAGTATAGGGTTAAGGGTTGAGGTTGTACGGATTAAAATTTATGGTAAAGGGTTGAGTATTGATGGATTAAGGATGAATTATTTAGTTCAAGACATATGGTATAGGGTTGAGGATTGAGGGTATAAGGAATAGGGTGAAGGGTTGTGTGTGTATGGTTTAGGGTTTAAGTATAGTGTTGAGGGAGAATGTTCAGGGTTTAGGATATAAGGTTGAGGGTATAGGGTATAGGGATGAGGTTTTAAGGTGTAGGGTTTAGGGTTTAAGGTATAGGGTTGATGGTTGAGGGTGTATACACCTGAAAATGGTCATCGCATTCAATTAATTAAATACAACCTATTTGATTAATGCTTCGACTACATATAAATAAGGTCTTACTTTATTTATATTGTTCACTTTCCTTTTAATTCTCCTAATTCACATTCTTCTAAATTAAATAAACAAAAATCCCTAAACGTGTTTATTTAATTAATCTTCCCTAATTCTGATTAAGAATTAGAGCACATTTCTATAACTTTTTTATGTGCCACCTCATAAAGGTCACATGAAAATAGAAAATCCTAATTATTAATTAGAATTATCCTCACACACTTCCACCAATAAGAAAAAGCACATGGCTTTATTCCCCCACACTTCCAACAAATTTGAAGCACATGAGTCTTTGTTTCACACACTTGGAATCTCATACATTTGGCATGCTTCCAATTTTTCAAGGGGATTCTCTTCACACACATAGCATGTTGTCCTTGGTCAAGGGGACATTTCTTCTAAATTAAATAAACAAAAAACCTTGTTTATTTAATTAATCTTCCCTAATCTTGATTAAGAATTAGAGCACATTTCTACAACTTTTTTATGTGCCACCTCATAAAGGTCACATGAAAATAAATAAGCCTAATTATTAATTAGAATTATCCTCACACACTTCCACCAATAAGAAAAAGCACATGGCTTTATTCCCCCACACTTCCAACAAATTTGGAGCACATGGGTCTTTGTTTCACACACTTGGAATCTCATACATTTGGAATGCTTACAATTGGTCAAGGGGATTCTCTTCACACACATGGCATGTTGTCCTTGGTCAAGGGGACAACATCCTAATTCCTTTCATCTCCACCGTCTATCTTGTCTCCTTTGAATCTGAACCGTTGATAGGTGCCACCTCACAAAATGCTTACAAAACTCTATAAATACACCCCTCATCCTTTGCATTATCATCCACCTTTTGAGTAATGTTATAATGCTATTTTGAAATACAAATTGGAATAGTGTTATAATGCCATTTTCCATCCACACTTTGAGGATTGTTACCATGCAGGTTTTTCGTAGGAGCTTGGAGCTTTCATGGAGTCTTATACTTAGCTTGCATATCATATGTTACTTTGCATTCTCATCTTAGATTAATTAGTTGCTTCATAGTTACATTTTAGGTTAGTTTGTTTTATGTTTGCATTTGAGCATATGCACATTATAGTTGCATATCATCTCACTCATCTCCACTTGTTCATCCATCACCAACATCATCCTTCCTTTATCGCTACATTCATCATCAATTCCATCATCTTGTTTCATTTAAGAGCATACCATTAATCCTTCCACCATACATTTTCACATAGAAATCATCTTAGCTTGCATATTAAGCATAAAATCTCGTTTTCTAGGTAGTCATTTTAACAACCTTTGTGCTCATAGAAATCTGAGGGCCAAATGGTTTAATAAATCCCTAGAATTAGAGAACAATGATACGTATTGAAAAGTTTGATTGTATTACGAAATAGATTAGTTTTACTTGCTTCAAACTTTGAATGTAAACCGTCTCATTAAGGTTTGTGTTGACATTAGGATAACTAACTCTACACACATTTCGACACACACACAAAATGGTGCCCACCGTGGGGCCTTTGCCTCACTTATTGCTAACTTTTTTGATGGTTTCATGATTTTAGGTGCAAGGTTTATGACTTGGGAATGTTTTGCACCAGTTTGGAGGTTTTCCCAGATTCGTTGTCAAAGACTCAAAACACAAACTACTAACATATTGTAGGGGCTGGATGTTATGTACTTGTTTTCATTTTGGTAAAGTTAGGAACGTAGCTTAAGTAAAGGGATAATGAACATAATGTTTCCTTTTGGTTAAGTTAGGAACATAGCTTAATTAATGGATTAATGAACCCCATTTCTTTTGTATGTGATGGATGGTAGGAATATGCTCTCCCCTTAACTGGGTGATCGAAAAAGCTAGACCCATTCTTGTTTATGTGTGAGTATAAGTGGGGTATATGGCATGAGTTCTCTCTTTATTCATTCGAAATAATGATCGATCGAACTATGGGTATACTTGCTTGCTTTTGTTTATCCTAGAGGGCCTGCCTTGTGGGAAAAAGTAATCACCCAAGGGAACGACCCAACCAGTAACATGCTAAATCCAAGCGACTTCCAACCAGGATATAAATGTGGATACTTGAGGAAAGTTCAAGTATCACGAGGATAATTCCAACGAGATGGATCGAAAGGGACTCTCACTGTATGGATTATCCCCCATGAACGGAATGCCCGCATTAAAAACCTTGTTGTAGATTTTCCAAAATCCTTTATCTATTCTTTGGTGCCACAACGGTCATTGCCAAGGCATCCACATTCTCGCAGTTTTTAGTAGAGGTGATTAGTTCACCATGGGAGTTTCATGGGGACTAGAAGCTTGGTTGGCCTGAAGAGAGTGCACTATAAGGGGGAGCTCATGTAGCCAAGCTTCTGAATTCATCTGCTAAACATAGTGTGGTTGGGGTAAAACCCGTGTGGAATCTAAAAGAATATAGTCTTACACAGCTTTAGGAGTGTATATTCTGCTTGATGTGTCTTCAAAATGAAACTCAAACCAAACACCATCAAAAATGTTACATTTTTGTAAGTGAAAACCTTGATTTAGAACTACATTCATTGAGGTAGACAAGTCGGTAACTTAGGTCCATCCATTTTTAGAAAATCAGTCCTTCCAACAGTGTTCAACCATTCCTTAGGCAAAACAAAGTCAGAATATGTGGTTTACATGATGATTTCATGAAAGTTCAAGGTTATAAAACCCAAGCTCAAGCCTCTTAGTTTCAAACAACACCAAAAACGTTTGTCTATGCTCTACAACTTTAGAGAAAGACTAGCCTTCAAATTTTACAAGAGAGCTTGCAAGGACAATCTAGAGTTATACATGAAGTACTATTGTCAAAATCTAAGACTTTTCCAGCATTTTGAGTACCTTAATTACACAACGGGACTCTAAACTCCAAGTCCAACATCGTTCCTTAGATACCTTAGAAGTCTAAACATTGTCAAAATGGAACTATACAAGTGGAACTTTTTAAACTAAACCTAGATCTAAACATTTCAAGGTGCCTAAATCAATCAATATCCATCACATCTTTGTTTGTACAACCTAGTTTCATCTTTGGGATTTGTCATCCTTCTATCAACGAAACGACGTCACGCAATCAAATCAAACTTAGTCTAATCAATATAATTTGTCATTCTATTTGACTTAATTTTAATCCTTGGTATTATTTCAAACTTAGATCAAAGCTTAGTCCAAATCATAACATTTGTATGCCCGTCCAAATAAGATAACAAAAGAGGAGACTCAAAGACAAGGAACTTGGAACACCCCACTTTGTAATGGAAAACATAGGAAGTCCGAGTAGTGAAACTTTCGATATCGAAACTCCCAACATTGAACCTCAAAATAGTCAGATCCCTAGAAACATGGTTGATGTAAAAGAAATCCCTATTCCTGGACTCAACAAAACTCAAGGGGAAGAAATAAACGATGAGGATATCAGAGAAGTGCAACAAGACCCCAACTTCCATAAGTTTCTGGAAAATATTTTTGAAAGAGATGGGGAAAAATACCTATTAATGTTAGCCAATCAAGGAGTCAAACTTCCCCCTAATTTTGACATCAACATCTTAAAAGCACCTCCCCAAAATCCTGAAAAGGAAACAGAACAAATGGTTGCTTTAACTCACCAAATGAAGAACCTTCAACAACAAGTTCTAGATATGCAAAGGGGAACTTTGAAATGATACTTGATTGAGGACATTTGTCCTTATCCCTTTAATCCATCCATCAACATGATTCCTTTCCCTAAACATAGTGAATTTCCAAAGTATGATAAATACAATGGTACAAATGATCCATTAGATCACGTAAGGGAATTCTGAACCATGAGTTTAGAATTTGTGCATGAGGAAACTTACTTGATGAGACTATTTCCACGAAGTCTAGGAGGGACATGCCTTGAATGGTTTTCAAAGATTACACCCCCCGTCAACACATTTGAAGAGTTGGTTAATAGATTTCTCACTCAATACTCTTACAACATCCAACATGATATCACCATGAAAGACCTTTCCAACTTGAAACAGAAAAGGGGTGAGTCCTTCCTCATTTTCTTGCAAAAATGGAGGAGATTGTTCGCAAGGAATTCTCGTCCCATGCCCGAAAAAGAAAAGATAGATATTTGCATTGACAACCTAAACGATGAGATGAGTTATAGGTTGGAATTACAATGTCCCCCTACCTTCAAAAAATTGATTGAAAACGGAATTAAGATCGAAGAATACTTAGTCAAAAGAGGGGTCATTAAGATATACAATGAAAACAACTCATCCACTTCCTCTAACAACTACAATGGTGGGGGCAAACCTAAATTTTGGCAACGAAACAAGAACGTGGGTACCAATGAGGTCATAGCTGAAAATCAAAATACCAAACTAGTATTCAACCTAACTGTAGCTGCCACCAAGACTAATTAGGCCAACAATCCTCCCAACACTCCAAATGTTAGCCAAAATAACAATCAAACTAATCTGGGGACTAAAGCAACACTATTTCCAAAACCTTCCAATCGACAAAAATTTACACCATTGGGACAATCCTTAGATTCTGCCTTAAAGGAACTTACTGAGGCTAAGCTTATCACAGTGCTAGAAGCATGAAACTGGGATCCGCAAGTCAAACCCTTTTGGTGGAACGATGCCCATTACTGTGATTATCATCAAAACAAGGGTCATATGATGAAATATTGTTGGAAATTAAAACACGCAATCCAAGATCTCATTGATAACAAAAAGGTACACATTGAAGGACCCCAAACAAAGAGTGATCAGGGAGTGTTCAAGAACCCTTTACCCAATTATGAAAAGGGAGAGTCCTCTACATCGAATACCAAAGGCAAGAATATAAACTATGTTTATGATTCTACCATTCATTGTATTGAGATGGTTGAGAATTCCATCCAAGACATTAAAATCGGAAGCCAAGGGAAGGATGCCACTACTGAAATCCAGCACAATGATGACACCACCTCACACCAAATCAATGATCTTGAACCTAGAAATCAGAGCACTAACGTTGACACGAATGACAATCGAATTAACATCGTCAAAATCACAAACGATCAAGACAATACACCTATCAATGTGATCACAAGAGGACAAGCCAAGTTAACATTGAAAGGAGCTACCCCTTCTACATCCAAAATGAATGTTTTTCCTGTAACTCAATATGACATTATCGATCAGTTACAGAAGATACCTGCTCAAATATCCATATTGGAACTTCTCAAGATTTCGCCAGTGCACAAAGAAATCTTGGAACAAGCTTTAGTTGCCACCACAGTACCAAAAAATCTTGAAGTATGTACATTTCAAGCTATGGTGGGACATTTGACTGCACCTCATTGCTTATCATTCTCTAAACATGACGATGAATCCACCACCCATCCACATAATGTTTCTCTTCATAGCGAAGTCCTCATCCATAAACATCATGTCAAACATGTCCTTATAGATGGAGGAGAAGGCCTAAACATTTTCACTCTCAAGCTTGTTCATGCATTAGGATATTCTAAAAATGTTATTGATCCTAGAAGGAAAATCACCATAAAAGCATATGATGATGAAGAAAGATCCTCCCAAGGATTAATCATCTTACCCATTCAAGTGGGACCAATCGTCAAGGACATAGTGTGTCAGATGTTACACAAGGAATTGACATATAACATACTCTTGGCACGACCATGGATTCATGAAATGCAAGTGGTACCATCAACCTATCATCAGTGCCTGAAATTTCCTTTCAATGGATAGGAGGTCACAATTGCTGTAGATTCTAATAATCCCCAATATTGTAGTGCACTCAGAACAAGTCAAGATACCTGTGTAACACATAATAGAGAAGTCATCAGTTCTGATCCATCAAACAAAGAAAGTCCAGTGGGTTCTTCATCAAGATAGTATAAGGAAAGGGATCAATCAAAAGGAAAAAGGATCGTTGACTCTATTTCATGCAACAATGGAAGTCAATTTGATGCCTTATCAAAACAGTTGGAAAAGATCCAAATAAAAGACAAGGCCATGGGGGAATACTCGTTTGAGCAATATTCATACTTATCACAACTTTCATCTTCTCCTAAGTCACATGGACAACCATCCACCTCAAGACAACAATCTTTACAACCCATCATGCTCTTTGATGGGAAGTTTATAAAAGCAAGCACTCAAGGAATCAGAAGATAGGGATGTCCTAAACTGGTTATACAAAGATGAAAAACCTTCACAGGTATCAATGTCCAATATATGCACAGATAAGTATGGAAAAGATCAGACAATCTTGACAAAAATGGGATATGAGGGAAATGGTCCTTTGGGTAAAAGGAAAGAAGGCATCAGTGAACCAATACAGCTTGTTACAATGAACCCCAAAGGCAAAACAGGGCTAGGCTATAGGGAAGACTTAAAAGAGGAAGCTACTCAAAGAGCTGTCAAAAGAATCTTATAGCTACAGGCTAGTGAGGATCATGAAACAGATTCTAATGAATATGAATGGGACTCTCTCTCTGAGGAATCTTTCCATGACAAAGATATCGATGTAATCCAAAAGTATACACCAATATGTATGAAAGGACAAAGTTCTGGTTCTAGACCACTTGAATTTGGATCACAATATATCATTGACTCAAGTGAAGACGATCATTCTTTGAGTGAGATAGACACATCGGAAGAAAGTAACATCTTAGACCTCATTGGACAATTTGACAACATGGCTATCCTAATGCTTACACCTTATGACCTTGACCAATCTAATGATTCCTTGTCCTTAATGCATCCTGAACTAATTGATTAGGATCAAAATGAGTCTCTTGACATACCCACCTTTTCAAACGATGATACCCTTGTGAACTTCCTATGTTCCGACGATCCTGACACATATTCTACCATTGAATCTTAGAACAAAGCTCCTAACAAAGGGAGTGTTAAACCTTTCAACTGCAAAATTAAAAATATAAGAAATGGATCTAATAGTGAAAACCATCTAATGGCACTATTAAATCAGGAAAAAGTAAAAACAAAGAGCGTATCTCAAGGTGAAAACCTCCTTGAGGCACCAAGAGATGGAAGGTTTGACACTCTCCCAAAACACTATCAAGAGAGATCTTCAATGCTAATAGAACCTACACAATCCATCAATGTTGGTACAGCTGAGGTAGTGAAGATCCTGCGTTTAGCGGAATCCATGATAGAAGAGGAAAAACCTCTTTTCACCAAATTCTTTGAGGAGAGGCAAATCAACTTTGCTTGGTCAAATGCTGATATGCTAGGCATAGATCTAGAACTCATTATGCATCATTTATCATTACCACCTGGCATGAAACCAGTAAAGAAAAAACTGAGAAAGATGCATCCCCATATCACCCTTCTGGTGAAAGCTGAGTTGAAAAAGCTATTAGATGTAGGAATCATAAGATCTATTGACTATGCCGAGTGGATATCAAACATTGTTCTGGTATCCAAACCAGATAAGAGCATCAGGATATGCACGGACTTCAGAGATCTTAACAAATCCTGTCCGAAAGATGATTTTCCTCTACCAAACATTGATCTGATTGTAGACTTGACTGTTAGGCATGAAATGTTATCACTTATGGATGGCTTTTCAGGATACAACCAAATAAAGATAGCACCTGAAGATCAAGATAAAACAGCCTTCACATGTCCTTGGGGCACTTTTTGCTAGAATGTGATGCCTTTTGGGTTGAAAAATGTTGGAGCTACATATCAGAGGGCTATGACTACCATCTTCCATGACATAATGCATAATTTTATGAAAGACTATGTGGATGATCTATTGGAAAAATCCTACACTAGAGAAGGACACTTAGATATTCTAGACCAAATCTTCACAAGACTGGAGAAATTCAAGGTAAGGTTAAATCCCAAGAAATGTGTGTTTGGTGTAACATCAGCTAAACTTTTAGGATACATTGTCTCAGCTAAAGGCATCGAGGTGGATCCCAAAAAGGTCAAAGCCATTATGGAAATGCCTCCTCCTAAAAACATCAGTCAACTTAGATCATTACAAGGAAGGTTCTAGTCTATCAGAAGATTCATTACACAACTCGTTGATAAAACTCATCCTTTCAACCACTTATTACACAAGAATGTCTCTTTCAAGTGGGATGACAAATGTGAAGTTTCCTTCAGTCAACTAAAGCAGTACCTTATGACACCACCTATGTTGATACCACCAGTCAAGGGGAAACCATTATTATTATACATTACAACAACTAAGATATCTTTGGGAGCCTTATTAGCATAGGAAGATTCTATAGGAAAGGAAAGAGCCATCTATTATATCAGTAGGACCCTAAATGGTTATGAGATCAATTACTCCTTTATTAAGAAAGCCTGCTTAGCAGTTGTATTTGCAACAAAACAATTGAGGCATTACATGCTGACTCACACCATTAAACTAATTGCCAAAATTGACCCATTAAAGTACTTACTCAGCAAAGTTGCTTTGACGGGGAGGTTAGCCAAATGGGTCATGATATTGAGTGAGTTCAATATCTAGTATGTGGACAGGAAAGCAATCAAAGGTCAAGCCATAGCAAATCAACTAGCTGAAGCACCATTTCGAGATAACAATCCAATGAACATTGAATTCCCTGATAATGATATCCTAACCATATGTACACAACAATGGTTGCTATACTTTGATGGATATTATACACAACATGAATCAGGCGCAGGAATCTTGTTTGTCTGGCCACAAGGATACACAATTCCTAAATCCTATATATTAATATTCCCTTGCACCTGTTGGAACTGTTAAAATCTGATGATTTTACATGTTTTTCATCCCCCTGAGTTTCCAAAATAATTATCATCATATGCACAAGGGATTTCCATCATGATATTTTGCTTGCATTTTGGCCTATATTTATCCCATAAATCTGTCGAGTCCTACATTTTTCACATCATGGTCTGTATCGGCGTGAGAATACCATTGTCTCCCCGACCCATTTTGCGTTTTCTACTAACATGAGTCTATGTTGCCTATTGGCAAGACTCATTTGATGTCACAGCGATCGAGGTTTGTGTGCAGGCGGCTTTCGACAGGACATTTTCATAGTTTCGGCGACAAAGGATATTTCAAATCGGTAGGAGTTATGCTGTCGGGATGAGGTCTTATCGATTTCAATGTCTCCCCAACTGGCCACAAAAGGTGCTCATCGGTGAGAGGTTTTCCTTCATTGTAATGTCATGGCGATGCTCCTTTGTCTTGCCAACAGATAGGATGGATGAAAATTTTGGCAAAGGTCTTGGCTTCGGTATTATGTCATACCGAGCCCGTCGGGTCTTGCTGACAAATGTTTTATGAACGGCTTTCGGTGAGAGGTTTGTGTCGTCTTGGCAAACTAATGTGCTCGGGTGTTTCGGTATGACTTTGTTGGTTCTCTGGGACCTCTCCCCAATTTTGAATTATCTTGGCGAAATCGAATGGGAGATGGTTTTCGGTGAGAGGTTTGTTGTGTCTCGCCGACCGACAACATAATGGGATGCGTATCGATATGAGTTAAGGTTCTCGATAAGAGGTCTCAGCGAGTGACCTTTGGTCCTGCCGATGGAAAACAGTGAAGGACCTTGTCAGCGAGAGTGTGCTTTTGTCTCGGCGACTAAGAATGGACAATGACTTTTGGTGTAACATAGTGTACTCTATGAAAGGTCTTCCCTAGAGCGATATGTTACGGCGACAAGTTTGATCACGGGGGCTCTCGGCAAAACAAAGGCTTGTCTACATGACGTCTCCCCGATAGTTGAAGGTTATAGCGACACGCAAGATGAATAAGGGGCTTTCGATGAAACACGATGTGGTCTACGTGAGGTCTCTCCAATATCTTAATGCTATGGCGACTGTGAACGAAACAAAAGAACACATCAGTGAGAGATATCTTTGTGTTTCAACAAAAGCACGTAAAGAAATGTATATCGAGGAAACATAATGCTGGCTGTGTGACATCTCCCCGACTCTGATATGTCACAGCGAAGGCGAGTAACACCAAGCAGAGCGATTAACAATTAAATTTCCTTCAGCATAGCTATACGATATGTCTCGCCGACTGTTTCACTGATGAATAACAAAAATGCCGACTGTTTCACTGATGAATAACAAAAATTCAAACACTATGGCCAACATGTAAATTGCTAAAATACCATTGCAGGCCGACTTGATTTGGGCCCAAATTCTGTGGAAAGCCGACATGGAATTTCAATATGATTTATTTTCTTGATGTTGGTGTATAAATAGGCATTTTGTAATTGTAAAATTATCAGGAGATATCAGCTATTAGATATTCGATACACAGCAAGTAGATACAGTACAATAAATTTATCAAATCAGAGACTAAGGTGCATGTTTTCAAAATGGAGGTATTTATGAAAGTCAATTGATGTTGCTGCACATTTCTGATGTCAATTATCTGTTGAATTCAATGAAAAATACTGCTAAGTTGTCTCCATGATTGATGCTTTCTAGTTGTTTAAATTGACATAACAAGTTTATGTTCAGTTTATCAACGCACATTTGTTGTATCTGTGTGATTAATCAATTGGTTCTTTCAAGCAAAGATTAAATCCTTTTAGTTGATCACAGTAATTAGAGAGTTTCATCTGGATTATTAAAGTAGAGCTTAGTAGTTGCAATATTGCATGTTTATACAAGTTGTAAACAGAATATATGCCAGATAATTTGAGTTTTCTCTAGAGAGTGTTGCTCATCTTGATTTCATTTGACTCCGCATACCCAATAAGGCACTGGTCTCTACAATTTCATCATTTGGATTCATTCATTTTCTTTATATCTGTTAATTAAGCACTTTAGGATTTAGATCAGAAGATTGCTATTGCTATCAAGTTTGATTTCATTTGTTCACTTCCATCTGCCATTGTGGACAAATCACTGAATGAAAGATAATCATAAGTGCATAAAGTCTGCTTCATTCAAAAGGGTACACCCGCCAAGGTTTAGCAGCACCTGAAGAGTAGAAGGTTGAGTTCTCTTGACCTTGTCTGTTACCCTAAAGCGTATCAAGAGATTGGCAGCCTCTTGAGGCATCCTTCCTGCATTTTTTAGAGCTAACAAATTGGCGACTCTGTTGGGGATTATATCAGAAAATTCGGTTGAAGACCACATTATAGAGTCATTGAAGAAAAGGTTATAATTTGAGAAGATTTAGAAAGAGTGATTCCACCGGGTAAAAGATCAGAAATAATCATTTTCCTACTTTTGGAAAAGTAGGTGGTGACTCTGAAAGAAACATTGCATTTGTTCAAACATGAATGGAAGAAGATCTCAATATAGGGGAAGTCATACTGGAGCTCCTACTAGTAGCAGTAAGTGGACACACAAAGATGATAAGGTTGATAAGGGAAAAGGAATAAGTGAGGACATGTGCATGACAGATAAAGATAAAACATCAAGAGCACATTTTGAAACATGTGATCGCTATGATACATGGAGATATAATTCAAGTGCTGAACTTTTTACCCCTGAGGATCGAAGAAATCCTTTCTTTTCTCTTGATCCTCAAAAACTGGCTAAGTTTGAAGCTGCACTTGAGGCTGAACGAATCAGAATTCAGCATTAATATAATCAGAAGATGGAGAGTAACCAAATTGTGTTTATTGATCATGAGCTTCCTAAGGAAGTAAAAGTACAGTTTGAATTACAGAGGAAGAAGATAGAGGAATTAGAGGCTAAATTGCAGAAAACTCAAGTTACTAATTAGACGGTTGGTTGCCCAAAGTATGTTCTGCCTCATAAGTAGGGTGATAAAGGTGCAGGGACCTCTAATCAATCAAATGCTCCTCATAATCAGACAGGGAATCAATACATGCAACCAAACCATCCACCTTACATTCCTACTCAGCATACAGGTATGCATCCACCTCCTGGTCAGCCTTTTATCCCACAGTATAATGCACAGTACAATAATCCCTTGCACCAGCATCAGTGTCCACCCATTCCTCCCCCTCACCAGTATGTAGCAATGATCAGACAGTTTGATTTAGCAGGTTTTCAGTTATACCCTTACCCTATAGATGGCAGTTGGAGGGGTATGGTGCCCAAATTTATAGGGAGTAATGCAATTACTGTTGAAGAACATTTAAATAATTTCAATGTGTTCATCCAAGACATAGGTGTGCCATATGAAGATTTACATATGAGGCTATTTATGATGTTGCTTCTTGAAGATGTCAGGCATTGGTTCAACAGCTTGCCAGCGTCTTCAATTAATTCTCTCCAAATATTCCAGGATAGATTCTTAGAGCAGTATGGGAATCTAAATGCACCAGATGCAGCTCTTCATGAATTGATGCGAATTCAAAAAAATCATAATGATTCAATTTATGATTTCAACCGAAGATTCAACAAGTTGCAGACTAAAGTACCTCCTGGATCAAGGTTTCCAGATTCTATAGCACTAAGTGTTTATTTGAATTCTTTTGATCCTAAAACTGGGTATGAATTGAGAAATAGATTCCCAAGAGATTTGGCTGAAGCACAGAAGATGGCATTAACAATTGAAAACAACAGGAAGGTTGCTGGTATAATTAGTAAAAGAGACAATCCTAGGGCTCCTCAGCAAAGCAACAATTATCAATACAGACAGGAGAATACATACAAGAATAAAAGGTCGAGGTTGCATGATATGCCTTATAATACAGACTAGAAGGATGGAAAACCTATAACAGCTAGGCCTGGAAACAAAGAGACTCCTAATCCATTGAGCAAGAAGGGAACTTATATGGTGAGTAACAATTACTTTTGTGAAGCTTGTGATAAGCCACATTCCCCAGACTATTATGTTGTGGCTCAAAGGATGCAAGAAGAAGGAATGTTGATGGAAAATAGTGGAGAAGATCATAAAGTGTATTTGACTTCGAACACTCTTCACCATGTTAAGGAAGGGTACTCATCTTCAGAGGATGAAGGATATGAGTACGATGTTTCAAATCAAAAATACAGTGTCCATATGGCTAAACAACAGGTCTTTTCTGATTCTGAAGAGGATTATATAGAACCACATTCTGATGAAATTCCTACTCACTGTAGTATGAGGAGACTCACCAAAGAGGAGATAGAGAGACTAATTGTTGTTGCAGTTGAGGAAGCAAAGAGTAAATACTAGGTGAGAAATAGAACAGTAAATGAGAATGAAGGTGTCCCCAGGGGAATTTTCATGAAGGACCATAAGGCAACACAAGGAATTGTGAAGAAGCCAGAAAACAAACAGCATAATAAAAATGAAGAGAAGCCTGTCCAAGAGGAAAAGGTGAAAGAATTACATAAAGAGATACAAATGCCTGACCAGCCTAGTAAAAAGGAAAAAGAAGAAAACAAAGGAGAAGCATTGGAGCAGAAGAAAATCGTTAAGATGGAGGGCTCTTCTTTTGACTTCACTCAGGCATTATCCCAAGTAAAAATGTATGTTCCACTACTTGAGATGATGAAAATTAAAGAATACAGAGACTGTGTTGTTCAATTGATAATGAATTCTGAAAACAAAGTAGCTATTAAAGCAATCAATAGGCAAGAGAAAGTAAATATCCCAGAAGTTTACTTGAGTGATGTATTGACAACTCCCCCACATGTTGATCCATTTTCCACTACATTGCGTATAAATAACAAGTTGTTGAGGAATTGCATGATAGACTCTGGTGCAGCTATAAACATCATGCCAGTAGGAGTTATGAAGCAGCTTGGCATGTGGGTTGATACATATGAGGGGAAATGGTATGCAATGGATAACAGACCTATTCCTGTGGTAGGTATTATGAGAAATGTTGAAGTCAAGCTAGCTACTTATCCACAGGTGGCATATAATATAGATATAATAGTGATTGATACTCCTCCTCAATTTGGGATGCTTTTATCAAGACAATGGATAGCAGCAGTTGGGGGAAATATCCAATTTGATTTATCTTATGCAACTATTCCAATGAATGGTCAGAAAGTCAGGTTGTATAGGGAGCCAAGAATGAGCCAAATTGTTGACTATGTACAGCAAGATCAAATCAATTATTTTTGTGATGTGAATTTTGGAAACTTCAAGATAGAATCAGCCGAGCCAGAGTTAATCAGTACTGATCCAATTAAAGGTTCTTGTGGTGATCGAGAGAAAGAAGCAATGGACAATGTGAGTTCATTTGATAATGAGTATATAATACCTCCTATTACAGTTGAAAGTCATGAAGACTCATTTGATGAAGAAGAAAGGATGTTTTTCCAAGGTATGCCCAGGAATGAATTCTAGGTATTTTCAAATCTACTTTATCGTAAAGAGGAAATAATTTTAGACAAGCTAGATGATGGAATAAGTGACTTCGCTAGTAATGTATCTGATTTTTCATTCTCTGATGATCTTGGACCTCTTTTTGATGATGACAAAAGTGAATAATATAACTATAGTGATGAGGATGTTGAGACTTGTTCACTCAGCAGTGAGCAAATTTCAGGTTTGTTGACTCTTGAATACCAGAGATGTGTACAGGAGGGTGATTTTGAAGTTTTGTGTCCAGCTTACATTTTCCTTGACAGTGAAAGATCTTTGTATGATGATTCTTATGACTCCCTGTGCATTTTTTGGAATGATGGTGAAACCTTTAGTGTTGATCAAAATTCTGTTTCCATTCAGGATGAGGTATGTGATTTTGAAATTTCTAATTCATATGGAGAAGATGTTTATTTTCATGCCAAGGATGATAGAATTCTAGCTTTGATTGGTTCATATATGCTTGACACTGGAGATGTGAGTTATAATCTGATATTATCTCCAAATGACAATTTGGAAGAGGTGCAAAAGGTTTCAGATTTGTTTGTTTCAGACAATATTGATATAACAAAATTTTTTGTTTCTCAAGAAAAGCACTTTGATGATGGATTTTCAATACAGCTGAGAGAGTGTGTTATAGTACACAATAGTGAGAAAGATAATGAGAAATTTTGCATTGAATATGCATATATTTTCTATGTTGAAGATAATAGTGATTTTCCTCATGACTATGAAGAAGTTGAACTACAGAATGATGAAGGGAATTTGGGCCAAGCTGAATATGATGATTTTCTAAAAACTTGCAATAACAGTGACAGAGAAGATTGCAAGAGTATTTTCAAGAGGAATCTGATGAACTCAAGACAAAACCAGGTATTTGATAGGGGAAAGTATGGTTTGATTTTCAGATTGTAATAGCTCAAGACAGATGAAGTTGAAACACAGAGGATTAAGGGTTGCCAGTGCATGGACAACTATTGCTTGTCCTCTTTAAAATTCTTTTCCATGCACAGTAGTTTAGGATTATGGTCCCCTTCATTTTGCATCCATTTCACTTCCATTTTGCACTCACTTTCCATTGCCATTCATTCCATTTTTTCTCACTGGTTCATCATTGTGTGTTTGGTCTAGTCTACTCACCCAAAGATTTTGGATCCTTGCAATGATCTCACTATCATTCATCCCCAGATGGAGCCACTGTTGGAACTGTTAAAATCTGATGATTTTACATGTTTTTCATCCCCTTGAGTTTCCAAAATAATTATCATCATATGCACAAGGGCTTTCCATCATGACATTTTTCTTGCATTTTGGCCTATATTTATCCCATAAATATGTTGAGTCCTGCATTTTTCACATCATGGTCTGTATCGGCATGAGAATACCATTGTCTCCCCGACCCATTTTGCATTTTCTGCTAACATGAGTTTGTGTTGCCTATCGGCAAGACTCATTTGATGTCACAGTGATCGAGGTTTGTATGTAGGCAGCTTTCGACATGACATTTGCACGGTTTCAGCGACAAAGGATATTTCAAATCAGCAGGAGTTATGTCGTCGGGATGAGGTCTTATCGATTTCAATGTCTCCTCAACTGGCCACAAAAGGTGCTCATCAGCGAGAGGTTTTCCTTCGTTGTAATGTCATGGTGATGCTCCCTTGTCTTGCCGACCGATAGGATGGATGAACATTTTGGCAAAGGTCTTGGCTTCAGTATTATGTCATAGCGAGCCCGTCAGGTCTTGCCGACAAATGTTTTATGAACGGCTTTCAATGAGAGGTTTGTGTTGTCTTGGCGAACTGATGTACTTGGGTGTCTCGGTATGACTTTGTTGATTCTCTGGGACCTCTCCCCGATTTTGAATTGTCTTGGCAAAAGCAAATGGGAGATGGTTTTTGGCGAGAGGTTTGTTGTGTCT
Organism: Sequoia sempervirens; assembly: GCA_007258455.2. Lineage (NCBI taxonomy): Eukaryota > Viridiplantae > Streptophyta > Pinopsida > Cupressales > Cupressaceae > Sequoia > Sequoia sempervirens. Next base: position 86,662,752 of record VDFB02000003.1, read on the forward strand.
CACCGACTGACAACATAATGGGATGCGTATCGATATGAGTTAAGGTTCTCGATAAGAGGTCTCGATGAGTGACCTTCGGTCTAGCCAATTGAAAACAGTGAAGGACCTTGTCGGTGAAAGTGTGCTTTTGTCTCAGCGACTCAAAATGGATGATGACTTTCAGTGTGACATAGTGTGCTCTATGAAAGGTCTTCCCGAGAGCGATATGTTATGGCGGCAAGTTTGATCACGGGGGCTCTCGGCAAAACAAAGGCTTGTCTACATGACGTCTCCCTGACAGTTGAAGGTTATAGTGACATGCAAGATGAATAAGGGGCTTTCGGTGAAACATGATGTGGTCTACGTGAGGTCTCTCTGATATCTTAATGCTACGGTGACTGTGAACGAAACAAAAGAACACATCGGTGAGAGATATCTTTGTGTTTCAGCGAAAGCACATAAAGAAATGCATATCGAGGAAACATAATGTTGGTTGTGTGACATCTCCCCGACTCTGATATGTCACGGCGAAGGAAAGTAACACCAAGCAGAGTGATTAACGATTGAATTTCCTTCGGCATAGCTATACGATATGTTTCACCGACTGTTTCATTGATGAATAACAAAAATTCAAACACTATGGCCGACATGTAAATTGCTAAAATACCGTTGCAAGCCGACTTGATTTGGGCCCAAATTCTGTGGAAGGCCGACATGGAATTTCAATATGATTTATTTTCTTGATGCTGGTGAATAAATAGGCATTTTGTAATTGTAAAATCATTAGGAGATATCAGCTATTAGATATTCAATACACAACAAGTAGATACAGTACAATAAATTTATCAAATCAGAGACTAAGGTGCATGTTTTCAAAATGGAGGTATTTATGAAAGTCAATTGATGTTGCTGCACATTTCTGATGTCAATTATCTGTTGAATTCAATGAAAAATACTACTAAGTTGTCTCCATGATTGATGCTTTCTGGTTGTTTAAATTGACATAACAAGTTTATGTTCAGTTTATCAATGCACATTTGTTGTATCTGTGTGATTAATCAAAATGTTAGATTTCAAGCAAAGATTAAATCCTTTTAGTTGATCACAGTAATCAGAGAGTTTCATCTAGATTATTAAAGTAGAGCTTAGTAGTTACAGTATTGCATGTTTATACAAGTTGTAAACAGAATATATGCCAGATAACTTGAGTTTTCTCCAGAGAGTGTTGCTCATCTTGATTTCATTTGACTTTGCATACCCAATAATGCACTAGTCTCTACAATTTCATCATTTGGATTCATTCAGTTTCTTTATATCTGTTAATTAAGAACTTTAGGATTTAGATCAGAATATTGCTATTGCTATCAAGTTTGATTTCATTTGTTCACTTCCATCTGCCATTGTGGACAAATCACTGAATGAAAGATAATCATAAGTGCATAAAGTCTACTTCATTCAGAAGGGTACACCCGCCAAGGTTTAGCAGCACCTGAAGAGTAGAAGGTTCAGTTCTCTTGACCTTGTTTGTTACCCTAAAGCGTATCAAGAGATTGGCAACCTCTTGAGGCATCCTGCCTACGTTTTTGAGAGCTAACAACACCAACAACACAACTGAATATGAAGCATTGATCATTGGAATCAAGATAGTTGTTGAATGGAAAATCACAGAATTGCTAGTCTATGGTGACTCACAACTGGTCATCAACCATGTCAAAGATGATTATCAAACAAAGGATGACAAGTTGTTTCCCTACAAAAGGACGGTGGATGATTTCAAAAAGTACTTTGTTGAGATCAAGTCTGCACAAGTTCCCAGAATAGAAAACAAAGTTGCAGATGCAATGGCCACCATTGCTTCTCTCTTGCAGATACCTGAACAAAGAATACATTATGAATTCATGGTAGAACAAGTGTCCAACCTAGCTTATGAAGATCCAAAATCCCAAGTGATATGTCATATTGTCAACCCTCAAAATTTCCTCTATGGAGAGATCCATACCTACTTGCAAGACAATATCCTTCCAATTAACTTATCCCGAAACCAAAAATGAAACTTCATTCAACAAGCTCGCCACACCCTAATAGCTGATGTACTTTATAGATGAGGTTTGGATGGTACTCTTCTTCGATGTCTAGAACGTAGCAAAGTTGAAACCACTTTACAAGAGGTTCACGAAGGTATATGTGGCACACATTCAAGTGGCTTAACCTTAGCTAAGAAATTGTTACGATTGGGGTATTACTAGCCGAATATGGAGAAAGAGTCATTTCAATATGTCAAAAGGTGTTCCAAATATCATATTCATGGAAACTTGATACATGTACCTGCACAAGAGTTGCATCCTTTCACAGCTACATGGCCTTTTTGTTAGTGGGGATTGGACCTTGTAGGTAAGAATCACCCCTCTTCCTCCAATGGACATAAGTTTATAATCACAGCCACAAAATACTTCACCAAGTGCATTGAAGTTGTTCCTCTAATCACCATCACCAGAAAACAAATCTCATCATTCATCCTGAATTATCTCATATGTCGGTATGGTGTTCCTCAATCTATCATTACAGACAATGGTCGGCCCTTTAAGAATCAAGATGTTCAAGAGCTCTGTGAAAGATTCCATATCCAACATTGGTTTTCTACACCTTACTATCCCCAAGGGAATGGCCAAGCAGAGGCCTCAAACAAGACTATTCTAAATATTTTGAAGAAAACCGTTAATGAAGTTGGACGTGATTGGCATGTTCAACTAAACCCAGCATTGTGGGCTTACAGAACCAATAGCTCTACCCCGACAGGAGAAACACCCTATTCTCTTGTCTATGGATCAAAATTTATTCTACCTATCGAGATTGAGATACCATCCATGCGTCTGTCACTTAAAGGTATGATTTCAGAAGAGGATTACAGAGTATCTAGGCTACAAGAACTAGAACTAAAAACATAGGATCTCCCAGGAGGTTGATGTCTCTCTCCCATGGGCCGAGTGACGGCTATATGCTCCCATGCCCAAGTCTGTAGTAATGTGACACCACATGACAAACTCGTCGCCCTGTAATAGACAACCTCGTGCAAATCTAGATATAAGTGGGCTAACATATAGGAACCCCAAGCATACCTTGTACCATCAAGTGTCATCCTCAATAGCACACGACCCCAACCTATTGAAAATCCCTTTGACCTACGATCAGGACAAAGGAATCCACCAATGAATTTGGAAAGCACACACGGAAAAGGAGCATATATGTTGATCATTAATGTCCAAGGGATCCATCGGCCCATAACATACTCATCTCAACATAATCTCTGCAATGCAGCTATCCCACCCTACTCTCTCTTATCGTACACTACTATCTCTCCCATCACTGGGATCCGTAGAATACAATAGACATCCTCAAGAGTCACGGTCATCTCTTTAGTCGGTAAATGAAATGTGTTATGATCACTGTGCCATATCTCTGCCAAAGCTGTCAATAAACCTCTGTTGATTCTATATTGTGGAATGTCTAACAAGGAAGTCAACCCACAACAGGAAATAAGCTCTAAGTCAGTTGATGACAACCGGCGAACCATGTTCTAGGTCTTCGGGAATCACTCCGAAGACTGGAGTACATCTCCATCTCCCTAATCATGAATACAAATCAGTCAATTAATGTCATGTTCACTCAAAATCATCAGTCAATTAAACTAATGTGCAGTCATTCAAATCCACTCAATCAGAACAACCAACATCTTGATCAATCCTACCCATCGTTCCTCACCTATCATGAGGACGATCTGCTATCAATCCTACCCATCGTTCCTCACCTATCATGAGGACGATATGCTATCAATCCTATCATCATTCCTCACCTATCATGAGGACGATATGCTATCAATCTTACCCATCGTTCCTCGCCTATCATAAGGACGATCTGATATCAATCCTACTCATCATTCCTCGCCTATCATGAGGACGATATGCTATCAATCCTATCATCATTCCTCGCCTATCATGAGGATGATATGCCATCAATCTTACCCATCATTCCTCGCAAATCATGAGGACGATCTGCTATTAATCAACCCATCATTCCTTTCCTATCATGAGGACAATACGCTATCAATCCTATTATCGTTCCTCGCCTATCATGAGGATAATACAACACTGGTTCTATCATTTAATTCTCGCCTATCATGAGATCAAATCATCATGCAAAACATCAATTGAACACTGCACATACCACAATCTGACTGAAATCAATCCAAAACATGACAAACTGACGACTCCTAGGCTTCAAGAACATCTTGCGAACATCACCTCAAAGGATTTCCGCAATCACACCCCACAAAACGGGTCAAACGACAAGCTAAACCACTTCAAATCAACAAAAATGACAACTTTCCAAGGCAACAAGAGGCACCATTTGGGACCCCAAATGTGCCAAAACAGAGTATGCAACTCAAAACAAGGTTTTCAAATATTACAAAAGGCGCCACTTGGGACCCCAAAGGTGCCAAAACTCTTAAACATGCTCAAAAACACTCAAAAATGACAAAAACATCCCCCGAAAGTGAATCAATAGCATCCCATAAGCTACAACATCTATCTATGACGTTCAAAATGCTTCTAAAAGGAAAGAAAATGACTAACAAAGAGGTTTCTCGTAAAGTGTACCGTAGGTCCAGAGGCAGCAGACTGATCAAGTTGGCGAAGACACTCAAAACGATGCTTCTAGTATGGGATCACCATCTTCCTCTAAACTCTCCAATCTTCAACTTCTCCAAACTCAAAATGTGCAAATGAATCCCATTTTACCCATTTTCACCTTTTTGGGGTAAAATGGAGGGAATTATGGTGGGATTTATTTCCCATTTTTACCACAAAGGACAGGTAATTAATCAACACTATTCAAAGAAAGAGCTTGCAATGAACTTTCGAGAGATAAATCATCTCTGACATCAAACCTTCACCGAATCAACATTGGATCATTATTGCATCATCACAACACTTATCACATCATTCAACACTTCATTTTCTCATCCTTGTATTCACCAATTTATCTCTCGAGGGGGCATAATATCCATCAATACCTGAAATTCAAAATTTGGGGCATCGAAATCTCACATCATCTAAACATCAACATCAAAATCTTCTTTGAATTAACATGTAAACACATCACTTCAAAGAGGGGCAAAATGTATACACCTGAAAATGGTCATCGCATTCAATTAATTAAATACTACCTATTTGATTAATGCTTCGACTACATATAAATAAGGTCTTACTTTATTTATATTGTTCACTTTCCTTTTAATTCTCCTAATTCACATTCTTCTAAATTAAATAAACAAAAAACCTTAAACGTGTTTATTTAATTAATCTTCCCTAATCCTGATTAAGAATTAGAGCACATTTCTATAACTTTTTTATGTGCCACCTCATAAAGGTCACATGAAAATAAATAAGCCTAATTATTAATTAGAATTATCCTCACACACTTCCACCAATAAGAAAAGCACATGACTTTATTCCCTTACACACTTCCACCAATAAGAAAAAGCACATGGCTTTATTCCCCCACACTTCCAACAAATTTGGAGCACATGGGTCTTTGTTTCACACTTGGAATCTCATACATTTGGCATGCTTCCAATTTTTCAAGGGGATTCTCTTCACACACATAGCATGTTGTCCTTGTCAAGGGTACATTTCTTCTAAATTAAATAAACAAAAAACCCTAAACGTTTATTTAATTAATCTTCCCTAATCCTGATTAAGAATTAGAGCACATTTCTACAACTTTTTTATGTGCCACCTCATAAAGGTCACATGAAAATAAATAAGCCTAATTATTAATTAGAATTATCCTCACACACTTCCACCAATAAGAAAAAGCACATGGCTTTATTCCCGCACACTTCCAACAAATTTGGAGCACATGGGTCTTTGTTTCACACACTTGGAATCTCATACATTTGGAATGCTTCCAATTGGTCAAGGGGATTCTCTTCACACACATGGCATGTTGTCCTTGGTCAAGGGGACAACATCCTAATTCCTTTCATCTCCACCGTCTATCTTGTCTCCTTTGAATCTGAACCGTTGATAGGTGCCACCTCACAAAATGCTTGCAAAACTCTATAAATACACCCCTCATCCTTTGCATTATCATCCACCTTTTGAGTAATCTTATAATGCTATTTTCAAATACAAATTGGAATAGTGTTATAATGCCATTTTCCATCCACACTTTGAGGATTGTTACCATGCAGGTTTTTCGTAGGAGCTTGGAACTTTCATGGAGTCTTATAGTTAGCTTGCATATCATATGTTACTTTGCATTCTCATCTTAGATTAATTAGTTGCTTCATAGTTACATTTTATCATCTCCATTGCATCATAGTTACATTTTAGGTTAGTTTGTTTTTTGTTTGCATTTGAGCATATGCATAATCATAGATAGCTCATTATAGTTGCATATCATCTCACTCATCTCCACTTGTTCATCCATCACCAACATCATCCTTCCTTTATCATTGCATTCATCATCAATTCCATCATATTGTTTCATTTAAGAGCATACCATTAATCCTTCCACCACACATTTGCACATAGAAATCATCTTAGCTTGCATATTAAGCATAAAATCTCATTTTCTAGGTAGTCATTTTAACAACCTTTGTGCTCATAGAAATCTGAAGGCCAAACGGTTTAATAAATCCCTAGAATTAGAGAACAATGATACGTATTTGAAAAGTTTGATTGTATTACTAAATAGATTAGTTTTACTTGCTTCAAACTTTGAATGTAAATCGTCTCATTAAGGTTTGTGTTGACATTAGGATAACTAACTCTACACACATTTTGACACACGCACAGAGGGATTAGGTCTTAAGTATAGGGTTGAGGGTATAGGGTATAAGGTTAAACATTGAGGGTATGGATTGAGGGTATAAGGCATATGGTGAATTGTTTGAGAGTGTATTGTTTAGGGTTAAAGTATAGTGTTGAGGGACAATGCTCATGATTTAGGTTATAAGTTCTAGGGTATAGGGTATAGGGATGAGTGTTGAAGTTTTAGGATTTAGGGTTTAAGGTATAATGTGGAGAGTTGATGGATTAAGGCTTACTTGCATAGGGTTGAGGGTATAGGGTTGACGGTTGACGGTTGAGAACTTTTATAGTTGATAGATAATGTTCTGGGTTAAGTGTCTAAGGTTAAGTGTATAGGGTATAGGGATTAGGGTTTAGGATATTTGGTATAGGGTTTAGGGTATGGATTGAAGGTATAAAGCATAGGGTTAAGGGTTTGGATTATAGGGTTTAGGGTTTAAGTATAGGGTTGGGGGTTTAGATGTTTATGGTTTAAGGTATAGGGTTGAGGGTGTTCTCTCCCTCCCTCTAACTCCACCTACCCCTTCCCTTCATCCCTAACTCTCTCTACCTCTCTCCCAATCTCCATTTCTTTGTCTAGATTTTTTAATAATAATAAAATATATAATATATATTAAAATATTAAAATACATTAATATATATAAATATTAAAATTTACATTAATATATATAAATATAATATATAATATATATAAAATAATATATAATATATATATAAATAATAATAATATGTAATATATATACAATATATCATATAATATATTATACATAATATAATATTTAATATTTAATATATAATATAATATTTAATATATAGTATAATTTTTAAGTTTGATATAATGAATATCCATTTTGGACAAGATGACTTCCCCATATTTTAAAACAAGCCCCATGCTCAGTTTGTTCTAAGGTGTACATAATGGATATCTATTATTGTTGATTTATATATTAAAATTAATATATATTAATATATAATTTAATATAATATTATTTAAATAATATAACATTATAATATTATAATATTATATTAATATTATGTACATTAATATAATATTATATATTAATATTATATGTAATTATAAATATATATAATATTATAATAATTACCATATTAATATATTATATGAAAAAATATATTATATTTTTTATATAAATATAACAAGTTTAAAATAATAGATATCAGTTTTTGAAAGAAAAATGGATATTCGTTTTGCAAATCATCTCCCACACAATGTGCAAACCCGTGAATGACTCTAATCATAATGAATTTTTTTTTTGAAACGAAAATAGATATCTGTTTTGTAGACCAAATGGGTATTTGTTTTTTAAGAGTGGAAAAAATGGATACAAGTCAATTTTGTCTATTCCAAGAGCCCCCACATTCTCTACTCTATTGAGAATATCGTGATTTATGTGCATTACAGACAAGAATTCACTTTTGGAGCACTCATTTTTATAAAAAGTTTATTCTTTCAATCATTTGGTACATGTTTGGGATAGGATAATGGGAAGAAACAGTCATCGCAAAGCAAAAATGAAGAGGAAGTGCAAGTGGAGGCAATTGAGGAAAGTAAAGAGAAAGATAGAGAAAGGAAGAGGTTGAAAGAAATTTGAAAATATTGAAGAAGAAATTCAAAATGTTGAACATGGAAATGAAATTTAAAATGTTGAGCATAAAAATGGAATTCAAAATGTTGAACACTCAGTTGAAAATATCAATGTTGAACATGAAATAAGTGAAAATGAAACAAACATTTCTTGGAATGTAGTCAAAAAATATTGTACAAACAATTTTGTAAAGCACATTCAAATTTGTAAGTCTCACAAAGGGATTTTGAGTCTTGTAAGTCATTTTATTGTGTACCTATTGATATTTGTAATGCATGTTGATGTAAATACCATGTTGATTTTTCAATCTATCATGAATTATTATGCTATATTCATTCTACTATGCATACTAATTAAATGTTACAAGATTGTCATGCAATGTAACTTCCCAAGTTATCTAGGGGCTTGTTAGATTCATTTTTATGTGTTAGAGGTGATGGTTGTTTTTTTATAGAAATTATTGTTTAAATGAAATGTGTTTGCAATGTGGTGGTTTATCAAAGTTTGTAACTTGTTTTCATGAGGGCAACGAATATGATTTTTTTAACAAGATTGTTGATAAAAAAAGGTTTGAGATAGTCAAAAAAAGTTTGAAGAGTGGAGGTGAAGGTTCTAGATGCGAGTTGGTTACAAGAGAGGTAAGTATTGTTGATTTTATTTCTAATTTTAATTAAAAAAAAATCTACAAGTATGCAAGGCATAACCATAGGTCTTAGTGGTTGGATCGGCAATTCAGGATGTGTAAGGACTCTTTCCCAATTGGAACTAGTACATCCATGGTTGATTTTTCTGAAAATGACACATTGCAACCACAAAATGAGGTACAATCACAATATTAAAATTCTATTAAAATTACTATTTTTGTCCACATAACATATATGCATGCCCTTGATAGTACAGAAGAGGACAGGAAGATAATCAGGGAGTACCCTTTTTTTCATGAGTGATGATAGATCTCATTCCTTTGAGTTTGTGCAACATTATTTTCAAAAAAAAAAAAGTTCTTGTAGAAAAAAGGAATTACAATGGGTTGACATATCATTTGGTCAAATAACTGCATGGGGCAATTCAAGAATTCTTGTATATTTTATTGGTTTAGTAGGATGCATGTAGAGAGGGGTGTACCACATATTTGGTGGGCATGAAAAAGGCGAGCATGATGGCACATGTGCATGTGTGAAGAGAGCTTTGTTTAAGGAACAAATGAAGATCAAAGGTGGTGCAACATTCAATGATGCACGTTCTATTGTCGATTGGTGTACTTATGCATTATAATGAGGAGGGACACTTGATTCACAAGTGTGCAGGTTCTTTTGGTTGGTTGATGAGGGCATAGTGGGAGATAAATTGGAATGTCGAACAATCAAAGAATCTTCAAAGATGCATTCATTTCAAAGAAAATGTAGGTGCATGGACTATATGGACATGAGAGTGTTTTTTTTTATCACAATTGTATTCAGTGTGATTGGGATCAACGTGAGTCAAGTGACTGGGTAGATACATGAATTCCACAATATCTAACATGTTTATCTACAACACAATCCTCTTTAGAATATGAAATGGAAAGTTCACTTGACTATGACCATCTTTCAAATCTTGTACAACCAGGACATGTCTATGTAGTTGTTGCACCACAGAGGAATGAAGAGGGATTAGACTTTTGATTGGCACGATGTGTATAGGGAAAGAAGAAGCTACCACAACCAATGATAGATGATGATGGGTTCATGTATCCTACAGGTTCAGTTGTTGTTGCTGAAACTTGGTTGCGAACATATATGATTAGAAAAAATGGAATACTTGCATTTGAAGACTATGAGAAATAGAAAACCATTCTCATGTATTTGCACCTTGTTATAGCAACAAATTTTAAGTTATCAAAACATCATTCCAAAACAAGAACAAAGGAACTATGGACAATTAGTGGTGTTGATCATGAAGCATTACTCGATACTTTGAAGGTAAGAGATGACCCTTCAGGCACACTTGAGTAGTGGATCGTTTATTGTATGGGACATGTATGATATTGTTTATCTTATTTTGATTCATGTTATTTCTATGGGTTGGATTAAAATTACATGAAAAGATTGCATACAAATTAACTAATATGTAAAAATGTAGGTTTTTTGGAGAACAAAGGTATATTTTCAAGCGATTCAAATAAAAACATCCATGTTAGATCATGTCGATCAATATATTTTGAAAGTACATATTTGTTAAATTATGTTGTACTATACATTTGAGTTTCATACTACTATGTTTTTGTGATGGTTCATCTTTATTATAAATTTTTCATTTTTTTTCTCTTTTTTTTGTCCTTGGGGTAAATTCTAATTGATTTCCATCTCAACATATATACATTGAAAGAAGTCTTATATGTTTAATATATACATGATCTAGACATGGATTAGAAATTACCTATATCTAAACAAATCTTAGGTAGTCAATGGAAAAAATATTAGATCAAACTTGTTCTTTTGAAGAGAAGGTGCATCTTTACTACAAAATTCTCATTTTGTTTCTCTTTTCTTTGTCCTTGGGGTGAATTTTGATTGATTTCCATCTCAACATTTAGTATACATTAAAAGAAGTTTTACATGCTTAAGAGACTACCCCTGAAAGAGCACCCCTGAACGATTAGGTGACATGGGAAACAAAAAGAGACCTTCCCGAGTCTTTACTTACCTACCTTGATGTGTCCATGCTTCCCATTTGTCAAAAATACTGAAAACTTAATAATTTTGCATTTTTTGCGACACTTTCAAGAATACTCCAAATTAGTGCACTCCAAAATCACGAGGGGAATTCAGCAATAAAAGGAGGATTTTTCTAACATTGGACTTCCCACCTTGACATGTTAGTATAGTAGGTTTCACTCCATTATGCAAAAAACAAAACAAAAAATGTTTTTTTTTTCATTTTTTGCACTACTTTCCACTGACAATTTTTGCAAGAATGCATTTGACATTGGAACACGCAAATGGTGTTAAGTTGATCCAAACTGAGAGATGTTGGTTTGAAGGGATTTAATATCAACCTGTAGGTCCAAACAAAGCATTCCTACATGCCATGAGCTCTCAAAACAATTTCATCATAGTTTGATAATTTTTAGATTTTAGGGCTCTTGAGAGACTATCCCAGAAAGAGCACCTTGAAATAATTGGGTGAATTGGACAATGAAAAGAGACCTTCCCTAGTATTTACCTACCTACCTTGACATGCCCATGCTTCCCATTCATCAAAATTACTAAAAAATTAACATTTTTGGCTCTTAAGGCACTTAAGAGACTACCTCAAAAAGAGCATCCCAGAACAATCGAGTGACTTGGGAAATGAAAATATATATTCCCTAGTATTTACCTACCTACCTTGACATTCCCATGCTGCTTTACTAAAAAATTAACATTTTTTGCATTGTTTGCTCTTAAGGCATTTAAGAGATTAGCCCAGAAAGAGCACCCTAGAATGATTAGGTGACTTGGGAAATGAAATTAGACCTTTCATAGTATTTACCTACCTACCTCAACATGCCCACGCTGCCCATTCATCAAAATTAATAAAAAACTAACATTTTTTGTATTTTTGGCTCTTAAGGCACTTTAGAGACTACCCTGGAAAGAGCACCCCAGAATAATTGGGTGACATAGAAAATGAAATGAGACCTTCCCTAGTATTCACCTACCTACCTTGACATGTCCATGTTTCCCATTTGTCAAAATACTGAAAACTTAACAATTTTGTTTTTTTTTCTCTTATAGCACTTTCAAGACTACCCTAGATTAGTGCAATCTGCAATCACGGGGGGACTTGGGCGACAAAAGGAGGCCTTTTCTAGCGTTGGACTGCCCACCTTGATGTTTTACTATATTTTTTTTCACTCCATTATGCACAAAACAAAAAAAAATGTTTCTTTCCATTTTTTTCACTGCTTTCCACTGACATTTTTTGCAAGAATGCATTTGACACTAGAACACACAAATGGTTTTGAGTTGACCCAAACTGGGAGAGGTTGGTTTGAAGGGATTTAATATCCACCCATAGGTCCAGCAAAAGCATTCCTACATGTCACAAGCTCTCAAAATGACTTTGTCAAAGTTTGATGTTTTTTGGCTTTTAGGGCTCTTAAGAGACTAACCTAGAAAGAGCAACCCTGAAAAATCGGGTGACTTAGGTAATGAAAAGAGACCTTCCCTAGTATTTACCTACCTACCTTGATGTGCCCACACTTCCCATTCATCAAAATTACTAAAAAAAACATTTTTTGCATTTTTTGCTCTTAAGGCACATAAGAGACCACCTCAAAAAGAGTGCCCTAGAATAATCAGGTGACTTAGGCAACAAAAAGAGACATTCCCTACTGTTTACCTCCATGCGTTGAAATGTCCACACTGCCCCTTTGTCAAAATTACTAAAAATCTTACAATTTTTGCATTTTCCAATATCAATGTTTAATTTTAACCATTGTTGAGTCAATAGTAGATTCAAGTTTATGTTTCTTAACAATTACTAACAAATGTAGGTCATTTTGATGGACAATACTATTGCATCAAGAAGCGATTCAAAACAAATTTATAACATTTTTCTTGAACATTGAGGACACATTCAATGTAATTCATAAGGAGGTATCTTATTCATATAGTTTAATCTCTTGATTTATAATTTTGCATTTGATTTCAAAAAATGACCAGTTTACTTTTATTTTCACGTTGTTTATATTCCATACTTTACCAGTATTTATATGTAGGCATTTCTCAACACAATCTTTGAGTAGGATGTGAGGTTTGATGGAAATGCATCCAACATTGTAGTTCATGTTGCTTTCATTGTTCAATTACTTTTACATTGTGTTTTTTTCTATTTTTTAACAATTTTTGTAATATTGTAATGTAGATGTCTATGAGAGTAGCAATGATTTGAGATGTGCATTACATAGCAAGGATATTAGGGGCACATATTAGTTGTGTATCTAAGATAGCTTCATAGAAAGATGCATTGATGTATTTGTACATGAGGGAATCGATAAAATTATATGGCATTATTAGTTGCATTGATGATTTTGATGGTTAAAAAATGATATGTGATGTATTTGTACATGAGGACATTAAAAATATGATATACAAGCATTATTGGTTATATTGATGGTAGAATGCATGTTGTGTTATGATGATTATGAATCTCATGTGTATGTTGAAAAATGTCTCATATTTGTGTAAACATGATCAAGTGTATCAAATGTATGCAATTAATGATGATTATGATGAAAAGATTCATAGAATAACAAATATTATGTGTATGCATCTACCTATGTATGTTCCTTCCAAACTATCTTTTCTTAGTTTCCTTGTTTTATAAATTTCATAGCTTTATATTGTTTCCTTGCAAACTATCTTGTTCACTTTTCTATTTGTGAAGCTTATTTTCTTGTCTTATTAAAAGCATCGAAATTAGTGAACTTGTATTAGTGAAAACCTTACAAGGAAGGTCATTTAGGAAAAAAGAAAATTCCTAGTTGCATTCATCTTATAGAGAGAAAACAATAGAATATTACATTCTTGTACATAATTTCTTTTAATAGTTTAGATTTTCCTTTCATAACTTTGGTAGCATTATTTATTGCATCAAAATAACTACAAAATCCAAAAATAGAAAAAGATCTCAAATCTATCAAAACATAAAATAATCTTATTGTGCATCCCTTACACTTTGATGTGCCTTGGGTATAGACCAAACATAATTAATGATTTGTAAGAAGAGGGTATTATCATTCCTACCAATCCCATCCCCTTTTTTGAGCAACATGGTGTGCTTAATAAATATTTGTTCCCTCATCAACTTTAAGAGTTCATTCCCAACCTAGGCAAAGGTATAGGCACCCCAACATGTCATTTATTTTGATGCATTAATTTGAAAAACAAAAATTCAAATTTCAAAATATCCATCAATCTTAAAGGGGAAATCTAAATTTATTGAAAAGATAAATACCAAAATGAAACTATACAGACTAAGGATGTTAACGGATCAAGGAATCAAAGGGTAAAGGATGTTGCAACTATAGAGACTAATGATAAAGGGATCAAATTTGAAGAAGTTTCCCAAGGCAACCAAGTTTAACAGTACAATAACATGGGTTAAAATGATCTATGTAATTCATAAACTATTAAAGTGCAATATTGCAAGAAATCAATAAATATATAACATGTTATCCATCATAGCTCAACCATTATAAAGTGATTATATATTCAAATTTTAAGTTTCAAAATAGGAAACCATGTAGACAACGAACAAAATATGCCAAATGTCGATTTTTATATATAAGTGTAAAGTAATTATGTATCTACATATACAAATTTGGCATATATGCTAACTCAACAATATTTACAAAATGTGGCATATGTCATCTTTGGTCTATATATATATATACAATGTATATGTCAAATGGCTATGCCATGTCAAGAAAATCCTAATCTTCTAGTGGATCACCAAAATGTAGCCTCTTCACACTACCTAATGGATGAGAAGATGTCTACACAAAAACAATTCGAACCAAAAATTAGACTAATTAGCTCTCAAAGGTAAATAACTTAAACTACTAAATATAAAGTTATCTGCTATTTTTTATTATTCAAAATAACATCTAATCACTATACTAAACTATAAATTAAAGTCAAATTCAATTATTCATTACTTCAAGAATTTTTCTTTGGCTACCATAAGTTCAGCAAATGATGGTCCCTTGGGATTCTTAGGAGTCCTACCCTATTGTCTTGGTCTTGGATCCATGAATGTTGATGGTGGCATACTCTACAAGAAGAAAAATAAAAATGGAAAAATTAATATATAATTACTAATAAAAACACATAAACTAACATATATCTACATATATATCTACAAACTTATATAGATTTACTAGATATAAAAAAAGTATATAACCGAATAGGTGATGCAACTGAGATAATTGATTGAGAAGAACTCATCATGGTAAAAGGTGTCACATCAGTCACATCTAGAGTAGACTACAAAAGTAAAATAAGATCAAGATATAAATTAGTATGTATTTAATTAATTGTGATTTAAATATGAGTACAATAAAAAAGTTTTACATGTACACAAAATTATACCAATGTGTGTAGGAAAAAGTTAATGGTTGAAAGAGTGCCATGTTGCACATCTCTAATCTATTCCTATGTCATCAACAATTCAATCCCACTTAAATATACACTAGTAACATGTACTATTTGTTATAATAATTTTAAATAAAATACGCTATAAAATAAATTTAAGTTTTACATATACAAAAAATTGTTGTTATTGCTCCTCATCTGCAACAGTGAAGAGCACTACATGTGTTCCTCCCTCACACGTCTTCATTGCACCTACAATATGCATTGATGCCTCATCTCCTCCAATTAACACCTCAAACTCAGATGTGTCTAGGGGAGGCTCATCCATATCTCCCATAGGACCTAGACATGTATGTTTGCATGTATTACACTAATGAGGCACACAAATATTCCTAGATGATGATGTTGCACTAGTATCAACTGAAGCATGAGGAGCGTCATCCTCTGGTAGTTGGGAAAACTCTGACAAATGTGAAATCAAATGGCTGGTCAAAGAGTATATCACCAAGAAACTATGCTAGGTCGCATCAGCAACAAGGTCTTGATTAGGTGTTGGAGGTGGGAAAAGAAGACAAGGAGGGGGAAAATAGGAACCTTGCATGATACGCATTGCCCCATGTCTATATTGAGGTATGCCCATACCCACTCCTTGAAAGTCCCTGAAATCAAAATAGTTGACATGTCTTCCAAAAAAAAATTATGCATATAATTTGCGAAGAAAGTATAGAGGGACATCAAGATTTTTTTTGGGTTATTTATCAAACACCATCCACCAACAATCCCAAAAGTTTGCAACTATGCCTTGATGGGTGCACCATTTTATGAAAAAAATCGGTTTGTGTAGACCAACATTTTGATATGTTCTTGGGTTCACAAAATGTTGTGCTAAATCGGATTTAGATATTTCTAATATTTTAATATCATACCCCAAACCATTTGCATATTGCAACCTCTTTGCATCTCTTCACTATTGAAATGAAGAATGCTAGCTAGTGATGTCCCTAACATGGTTAATTATGGCCTCTATATTCGGTGTGACTGATCGCAAATGTTGATGGTTACAGTTTCTCTCAGCAATATTTGTCAATTCAATAATATTTATTTCAATTAGGTCCTGAATTGAAGGAGGGTTTGTTGGATGAGGGTTTGGAAGAGGAGGGTTTGGTTTCTGAGAGCACTTTTTTGTTTTAATAAATGACATGATAGTTAATATTAATATTTTAACAATATATTAATATATTAATGATGTATTAATATATTAATGATATATAATAATATATTAATGATATATAATATATATATATATTAATAATATAATATTATATAATATGTATATTAATATATTATTATTATATTATATTATTATATTATATTATTATATTATATTATATTATATTATATTATATACATGTACTTGATCTCAAAAAATTGTAAGTTTCCAATAACGGATATCTAATATACGTAATGAATATCCATTGTTAAAGCCAAGGAATTAATATCGCCATTTTTTGGACCCCCATGATCCTCCACTCACCCTTTTCCTTTTTTTGTTGTCTAGAACCTGCTTCACTATTTTGTAAAAAAGAGGAACAAACAAATTCACCTTCCTTCTCATCCTCTAATTCAATTGTTGCAGATTTTGATGTAGTATTGGAACAAGAACACAATCAGTTTAATTCTACCAAAGATCGTAACTCTAAGGACAAACTATCTCTATTTCTTGTAGTATACTCTTCTGCATCTTCTTATTATTATATATATCCTCCTAAGCATGTTCCTTCTTATTCTTCTTCATTTAGGCATGTTGCTTCTAGTTCTATATCATACATATCATTTCTTTCTTCATCGCCATATTCATCATAAATTTCATAAGGGAAATACTAACAAATAAACTTAAAATTTACCAACTACAAACAATATATTTCATAACTCACATCCACCAAGAAAAACTATATTATTGCTAGTTGACAACATCACATCCAAGGTACCTACCTTTTTGTCTCTAGGAATAACAATATCATGTGAAAACTATCACTATAGATCTAGATTTTACCATGTCACAATGGTATTCATCCCCAATACCATAATACCATCCACATAAACCATAGCCAAAGCTCCCATTGCATTATTGATGCAAATTCTAAGAGCTCATCAAAGCATCCTGATTCACATCTTCACAATAAAAAATCAATCCCCAACTAATAAAATTTCAAATAATTGTGTTCCTCAAAAAGCCTAAATTCCATTCATTTATAAGAACAATAGATTTTAAAAACCATGTCATCAAGATAAAAATTCTCAATACACACTATCTAGATTTTTCCATAGCAAAATGGCTCTTTTCTTCAACTAGTATTCCTTTAGCAACATGTATCTACAAGAATAGTAAAAATAATCACTATATTTTGAACATCATGGTTACAAATATGGGTGGAAATTTAATTTTCCTTCAACTAGTATTCCTTTAGCAACATGTATCTACAAGAATAGTAAAACTAATCACTATATTTTGAACATCATGGTTACAAATATGGGTGGAAATTTAATTCCATGTTGAACCTACTTCTTGCTTGGAATCTAGGAAAGAGAGATGATTCAAGGTATTTTCTAAAAAAGGAGGAATCACACCTTACTTTCTAGTAATGAAAAATTACAATTTTGTGCTTTCTCATCAATTCATTAAATCTTAGAAAGAAAGAAATGTTGCAATGGTTAGTAATAGGTTCATGACTATAGAGTGGATGATTGGGCAAGCTACTAGTCTAACTTGTGAAGTTAGAAAGGTAAAGTGATTAGGAAAAAGTAGATAAAAAGAGTATCAATTATTTTCTAGAAGGATAGGATAAATTGATCAAATTCTAAAATAAGTTTAAGCAGCGCAACCTACTAGTGTCATAGAGTGAGTTTGGATGATTTTTCATTACATATATAACTTTAGAAGGTAGGTACATGTGTGTTCATACTTATTATTTCCCACTATTGTATCCTCTTAGACACCACAACCTTGTCATATTTACTTTTTATATTCTATCATCTTTGAATCAAGTTGATCTAGTCTTGCATGAAAGACTAATTAATTTCCTTTACCAATTTAATATTAAAAATAATCCTTATTATGTACTTCCTATAGGCCTACCTAAGTTTGTTACATAATAATGATAAAGTTACTCCTATAAAAAACCTTTTGATCCATGAAACCAAAGAAAAGAAAATGTTTAATGTTGTAACTAATGATTGTGATTATGATTATGTTGGTTCAACTTTTTATAACAGTAGTGGTAAAGGAATTGATGATAATGTAGGTTCTACATCTCAAAGAAAGAATAGAAAATTAAAAAATGTCAAAATCAAGTCTAATATTGCTAATGTTACCCTTTATGCATCCTTCATCCATTATCCTAAGAATGGGAATCCTCGTAGTAAAAGGATAAGTAATTTACTAGTATGTAGGTTCCTATGTTTGATAAGTTGATAATGCTAGGAAAATAGAAAAATGATGAAATATGGAAAGAAAATTTAGGTTGATATTGAAGGAAAATTTGAGAGTTATAAATCCCAAAGGATTGCAACAAAAGAAAAGAATATTTCTAAACAATTGTCTACTCAAGAAGTTATTGAGTAAAAGTATGCAGACAAGGAATCTCTCCTATTTCTTCAAATTAGGCAATATCAAGAACAAAGTTATTAAAATGGAAGAATCTATTTCTAAGGTGGTTAATATAATCAAATATACCACAAGATGTTTCACAAATATCATTGTCTTATTGTAGATTGAAATTCAAAAGAGAAAGAAGATAAAAAAATTGTGGAGAACTCAGGCAAAAAGAAGAAAGTTCAATTGACTACTATAGATATTGAAGAATGGGAAACCAAGTTGAATTTTCCTCAGAAGAATGGGAGGGTATAATAAAGCTTTATGTACAGGAATATGTTTCTATATAGTTATTTTTTATTTAATTTAACTATTTATCTTGATCATGTGTTGTTCTTAAGATACGTTATTGATGTTTTGTTTGAGTATGCTACTCTGATAGCATTTTATTCAAAATATTGCAATGTGAGGGTCTTGGGACCTTACACACACACACACACACACACACGAAAATATGGTTACAAATATAATGAGAAGTAATAACTCGCAAAGAAAGACCCACTTCAAGAATAACACCTCTTATTACAAAAGCACAATGTAATAATATTTCCATTCATGTGGTTCTTCTTCCAACAACATACAAAAATATTCCTATTTTAAATGTACATTTCCTCATTGATGTTTTGTTTGAGTATGCTACTCTAATAGCATTTTATTCAAAATATTGCGATGTGAGGGTCTTGGGACCTTAGTTACACACACACACACACGCACGTCAAAATATGGTTACAAATATAATGAGAAGTAATTACTCGCAAAGAAAGACCCACTTCAAGAATAACACCTCTTATTACAAAAGCACAATGTAATAATATTTCCATTCATGTGGTTTTTCTTCCAACAACATACAAAAATGTTCCTATTTTAAATGTACATTTCATCATTGATAAAACTCAATTTCAACGACACTAAAACATTCAAACTAAGATTAGCAAAGAAAGAGGGTCTCTTCCTCCAGTTTAAACAAATCACACAATTAGGCTTTAATACCACTTGTGAGGAAATTATCAATAATCTATCCAAGAAGAAATAAAAGGTTTCTTGAAAGAATGAAGAAGGATCCCCTTAAAGTTTTTTCCTTGATGTCAACATTGGTTGTTGATATCTACATTAATCTGGTGAACTGAGCTAGTTTGGTAATGGAGATACCTTGATCTGGTATTTTGCTCTGCATTTTCTCATATGATAAGTTACTTATGTGGTTCTATTAAATTGTTCCTAACTATTATTTGCATCTATGTTCAAGATTTCAATTAGTTTGGATGTATAGTTTGGAAGATATAAGTGACAATAGTTCAACATATAGTTTTTGGCTATGTATAGTGCAAGTGGGTATGAGTAATCTGGTTTGTGCTCCTCCGGTGATAAGAATTAGACTTTTCGATTTTGGGAGATTGCTTATAGGTTTTAGCACATTGTATATTCTAGATGGCACATGATTATGTGGTCAGATTGATCGCTGGTGTTGATCAATTAACATATTTTGTGATTAGGTCTAATTCTTGGTCGGCCTAACGCTTGATGTGTGTTATGGTGATTAAATATATAATGTGAATGTTAGTGAGATCTATTTTAGGTCCATGCTAGCCTAAATTGAGTATTGCATGTTTTGGTTTAAGCACGAGTATTTTTTGGTTTAATTTTTGAGTCGACAAGGCAATTTTGATTTAATTTAGGGCTACATCTAATTAGGCCAACCTAATTGATGTATGAAGATGAATTGGGTATATATGCAAGATATTTTTGAGGTTGTAAAAATTGATGAATGTGAGTATGTGAATTTTGTATGTATATGATCCAAATAAGTAGCAAATGTGTTGTGAATATTAAGTAAAGTCAAGCGAATGTAAAGCAGAGCAGTGTTTTGCATTTTGTATCTGATGAAGTGCATAAAGTTATTATATTGAGCTTCAAAGGAATTGAATTCAGGACAAGTATTTTGTATCAGTTCACATCTTGGATGTGTGGCCATTCTATCTTCTATCTATCTTTCTATGAACAATGAGTTCACTTGGACAGTGAGTCCACCTAGCAGTGAGCCTTTCTGTAATATCTGATAATCAGTTATAATATATTGTGAGCTAATCATCACCATGGTTTTTTCCCTTTTTGGGTTTTCCACAAAAATATTGGTGTTCATGTGTTATGTGATCTTGTGATTGCTTCATGCATTCATTCATTATTGCTATTGGATGGATTATGATCAAGTGGTTTAATAGAATATTGATTCACCCCACCTCTCAGTATTCTAGGTGCATTCAATAATTGGTATCAAAGCTCGATTCCTTCTAAGAAGCCTAACAGCTTGAGGAAGATCTTGGAGTTTGAACACATGGCTAATACAAAGTATCCTATTCCTCTTGAAGATATTTTTGTTGTTGAATATATAGAGGATAGCTGCATGATTGACAAAGAAGAAATCAAAGTTCCTCTTGAAGAACTTTACAAAGTTGAAGGAAAAAACAAAGATCTAAAGGAAAATCTCAAGCAAGCAAATGAATGCATCAAAAAAATGAGAGAACAAGTCAAGAATTTCATAGAAAGGCATAAGGAAGTTAATGAATAGTTGAAACAAGCAAATGAGAACATTAACGGACTAAAAGTACAAGTGGAAGAAAAGAAAAGAATTGAAGAATTCCTTAATGCAATAATGAAAAATAAATCCAATGAATGCTCAAGACTTGAAGAAGAAGTTGTGACCATGAGATATGAATTCGGAAGGGCAAAGAATCATGAAAACAAGTTCAAAAGAAGTACAACCATGCTAGATGAAATGATTGTTGGTCAAAAGGAATCTAAGAACAAAATTGGTCTAGGATTTGATGAAGGGGAAAGTTCAAAGGCTAATCGTACCTCAAACAAAGTTGAAAATCAAGAGAAGACTCAAGGAAATGGAAAACAAATCAGAGATCAAAGAAAAAGACCACCAGTAAGACAACCAAATACATAAAGGTACCCATCTTTCAATGGTTTCTATTTTTCTTGTGCAATAAGTTTGGACATAAGGCAATAGAATGTAGAACCATAATGAATCAAAATGTTGGATCTTTTGTTGGACAATGTTTTGCATGCAAGAAATTTGGACATAGAGCTATTGAGTGTAGAAGTCAAATAATGAATAGATATAATGCTAGTAGAATTGTTCAATCTTTCAACGGTTACTGCTATGTGCATGCAATGCATTTGGAAACAAAGTTAACCAATGCAAATCTAGATTGAATAGAGGTCAGTTTGGTCAAAACAATGTTGTGCTACAATTGCAACAAACCTAGACACATTTTAAAATTTTGCAAAAGTAAGAATGGAAGACAGTCTAATCTGGTAAAGAGGAATGAACCTGTGAAGAAAATTGATCTAGTTGAAACCAAGAATAAGATGAATAATATTTGGAGAAAGAAAGAGGAGACTGAGAACAAATAAGAATCGGGAACTACAAATGAACCTGCACCTTCCTCTGGTGTAGGTAATTCTTTTGAAAAGTGAACCTAGGCATTGGCTTAGAGGGAGAAATAACAGAAAAACCAAACAACCCCCTGAAAATATGAGGTGTCAAGGAATGACACAAAGATATGTGGTATAAAATAATATGCTTAAGCTTTTGGAGAAGAAACTGGCAGAAAATGTGCAAATTTGATGAAATGCAAAGTGTTTTAGGGTTTATCGTTTACCAGTAAAAGGTTTATCAACTTTATGGAATTTGAAGCATTTAATGCGAATTTAGGGCAAATCAGAAAGATTTAAAGTGATATACCTATTCGATTTCAATCACATTTGTGCATTCAAAGAGAGCAAAGCGAGTTGAAGGAGATTCAAAGAAAATTTGGTGCGAAGTACTCAAACCCTAGATCTTGTTTTGTGCATAAAAAGGTATTTACTAATTTTTGTGCTTTGTGGGTTCAAAGTAGATTTATTTTCTTAAGTAATTGATTAAGGTTACAATGGCTACCCCAACTGTTGTTCACATCACAGAGAGGCCTAGACCAAAATTTAAGATATATCCAATGAAAGTGTTTGAGAATGACCCCGTTGGTGCTTTCTTGAGCATACCACTTTGGGTTTTTCCTACGGAAGATATTAGGGCATACATACATGGAAGGTTGGAAGAATATAATCACATGAAAATCATAAAACTATGGACCACTGAGCTTACTAGAGATGATAACCTTGTGAAACCAAAACATGTTAACCTAGTAAGGGAGAAGCTAGATGTCTAGAATTGGTTCCCTAATTACAGTTGTGATGACAAGTTTGTGAGGTTAGCATTGAGCCAATTACATGAAAAGTTCCTATGGACTAATTTGCCTAGACTTATAACAAAGGATGTTAATGGGTT
The DNA here is from genome assembly GCA_007258455.2 of Sequoia sempervirens. Classification (NCBI taxonomy): domain Eukaryota; kingdom Viridiplantae; phylum Streptophyta; class Pinopsida; order Cupressales; family Cupressaceae; genus Sequoia; species Sequoia sempervirens. The sequence goes on from VDFB02000003.1 coordinate 86,686,319, forward strand.
GTGTGATACCGGACCCGTACCGGTAATTAAGTCTGTTAAGAATGAGGTTAATATGGAACTTATTGGTGTCATCTATGACAAAAGAGCTTTAGCAACTAAACCTATTCAGAACCTTGTTGTGAGATATTCCTCCATAATGATAGGTCATAAGATCTATTTTACAAATAGATAAAACTCAGCTTCAGCCACAACTATCAATGTTGCACATGAAATGGTAGTAAATGGAAAGGATTTTCATTTATGTGAGTTGCTATGGAAACTTCTTGATAATTTAAAAATGACAAGGGAGAAGAAGTATGCATTTAAGTTTGGCATTCTGGTAGTTTGTTTCCTGTTTTACTTCCTAAGAGAGCTTCACAGAAGAAAGGATGTCATATGGGATAAGAGAAGATCAGTGGCACATCAGATTCTAGAATACATGCATGACTTAGGTGGCATAGAGGCTCAAAATGATGCCTTGACTGCATTCTTTGCAGTCTTTCAAAAGAAGATGCATGAAAGGGAGAGAATTCCTGATAGACATGTGGAAAAATATGCAAAGGATATAACTTTTCTTGTTACATCTGATGAATGTGTTATTGAGGAAGTTGAACCGAGGATGGTATTGATTGTCCCTCTTGGATATGAGATTTTTGAAGATGAAGTTAATGGATATGTGGACATATTGCTTAAAAGTCCTAAGGACCCCTCATAGGAAAGGTATGAGACATGTGAAGAAAAATCTTTACAGGTGCACAGTGAATTGAAGAAACCTAAGATTAAGAGAAAAGGAAGGAAAGCAATGGAAGAATGGGAAAAAAGTGAAGGATACATAGATGAGCATATTAGAGAGGCTAGAGCAAGAGAGTCTTGTGTTGTAGGTGAGTCCTCTTGACCTAGGAGATTTGGAAGAACAGCTTCCATCCTTACCTCTATAGTACCTAAGTCATCCAACGCTGCTACTGCTACTGGTAAAGGAAAGAAGATGGATCCCAGTGCTCCAGTGATTGAGTAAATTACCACTCCAGCTAAATAGAGCACAAGAACAAGCAAGAGAAAGAATGACTCTGATAGCAATCCCTACTACCTCCACCCAAAGGAGAAAGAAACAAAAAGCTTTCAAATAAAAGAACCTGAGCGTAGTTGTTGAAGAAGAAATCGAACTTGGATTAGAGGATGAACCACAACTAACAAGAAGAAAAAGAGGTGGTGCTATTGAGAGCAGTGAATGTGCTTCACAAGAAGCAAGCACCAAAGCTAAGAAACAAAAGATTGATATTGTCAATACATCAGACGAAGAAGAAACTGAAATGGAAAAGAAAACCTTTACTATACATATTCATGAAAAGTTAGAGAAGAAGGAAAGAAGACATAGGAAAACCCATAGGAGAAAAAGAAAAAGAAAAAGTATCCTTCGATAAGGGCACATAGTCCTATGAAGTTGGATGTTCTAGTTAAAAATGTGTTGCATTATGATAATATGCTAGAAGATACAACAGATTTGTATGAAGAGGTCGATAAAACAAATAGAAACACAATTATTGAAGCCATTATTAAATATATCACTGTTTTAGAAGTTGATATCAATATTAAGAAAAAGGTTCCTAGAACTATTTGAGATGCATTAATAGAAAGAAGACAAGAGGTCATTGAAGCAGAAGAAAAAATTAGAACTAATGGCTTAGAGGAAATTAGGTCCTCCTTATTTGAAAATGATAAAGCCACATTGGCGGAGGTATACACTAAGAAATATAGAGTCAAACAATGAATTACAATTCTTATGGGAAAAGAAAAAGATTCTAGGTAGAAAAGCTAAATCAACAAATAGTAGAGAAGATTAAAGACATTGCTAAGAAATTTGGTATGTTGACTGCTTCCACTTTCGAAACAGCCCAAGAAAAAGAACAAACTGATGAACAACAAATGCACATTGAGGAAAAGGTTACTAATGCAGAGGAAAATCTTCCTCTTGATTCAAATGTGCTAGAAATTGAAGAGGTCATGGAAGAAAAAGGTGAAGATGATTGTACCATAGTGACTCATGATATAGGGAATGTTGTGTCCTCCCCACCACCAGTTAATGAAACACAAGCTACCCTAGACACCTTTGTTCCTGTGAAAGACACTGATAAGCCCATTGATGATGATGGAAAACAAGGTGTAGAGAAAGAAAAGGAAAAGACTGATGCAGATGGTATTGAGGATAGAACTGAAAATCAAAATGAGGATGGTGAAGAAGAGCAAGGAGAGAAAGAGAAGGATGGTAAGAAAGATGATGACAAGAAGGAGGATGATAATAAACAAAAGGATAAAGCCTCCGGTGAAGAAGAAAAATCTAAGGATGTAGAAAACTCTGAGGAGAGAAAGAATGAAGTACATAAGACAATGGATTTACCCAAGCCCTCCAGAGAATCCTCCTCTGACAATCCTCTTAAGGGTCTTTTGTCAAGGAAAGGAATATTTCAACCAGTTGTATCTAATTAGTTGTTACAAATACATATGCATCAAGGATGTGTAGATCTAGAGAAGATCTCACCTATTCAAAAGTTGGAGCTTGGAGATGTTTTTCATGCTATTGCAAGGAAGGAGATCACTGACACTCACCAAAAGGGCACTGAGCTAATAAATGAAGAAGTAAAGTATTTGCAGGATGTTACCCTTGATTCTTCCATTGATAATTCTTTATTTACTATTCAAAATATCAAGTTTTTTATAGATTCTTTTGAGTACGCCTCCAAACTAAAAGGACAGGTTGAGAATGAAGTTGAAATAAGACTTGGAGAGAAGAAGCTCTTGAAGTTGATAGAAAGATGTGCATTAGCACATAGTAAAGTTGAGAAATGCCTAAAGGATGTTCAAGCATGTGAGGATGAGGCAAAGACTCTATTTTTGTATTGCATGAAGTGGTCAAATGCCACTCTGGGCATTAAGGACCTAATGGACTTAATTGAGTCTCAAATAACCAATGCCTCCAGCACCTATGATCCGGCACATGACAGAGATGACAAAACTTAGAGTGCCATCTTGGGCCTACACGACAAATTCTTCACATTGCAGAGGCAGAAAGAAGATATCATAAGGTGGTTTGGGAAAGCTTAGGGACTTGGTGAAATCCAAGTATATATTGGTATCAAGTGCCCTAGCTAATACTAGAAAGCTCTCAAAGATAAATCTATACCCCAATACTCCATATGAGGGAGAGGAGAGTATAGTCGAGCTAGAATCATTGTATAGATCACTTGTAGCATCCAAGAAAAGATGGAATGAAGGAAATTCTTCTTGGAAAGATATTCCCAAGAAACTTGAAGGACCCTCCTCTAGTTAAACATCTTTCTACTTGTATATTTTCATTTTTTTAGTTTTTTAGTTTTTCAATTGTACATGCGAATGGTTCAAGCCTTTGGGTTAACTCCCTAAGGGGGGATTCAGTATATTCATTTCAATTATTTCCTTGTATATATGCATCTAAGCGGGAGTTCACATGTGTGTTATTGGCACACCCTTTGTCCTTGATGTCAAAGGGGGAGTAGTCTAGAGTTTTTGGAGAAGTTTGGAGTTTGTGGGAGAAGATTGGAGTTTTGGAGATTCATTTTTGGCACATGTTGTCATCAATGACAAAGGGTGATATTTTTCAAAGAATGAAGAAGGATCCCCTTAATGTGTTGTCATTAATGTCAACTTTGGTTGTTGATATCTACATTAATCCAGTGAACTGAGCTAGTTCGGTAATGGAGATACCCTAATCTGATATTTTGGTCTGCATTTTCTCATATGATAAGATCTACTTATGCGGTTCTAGTATGTTGTTACTAAATATTATGTGCATCTGTGTTCAAAATTTTAGTTAGTTTGGATGTATAGTTTGGAAGATATAAGTGACAGCAGTTTGGCATACAGCTTTTGGCTATGTATAGTGCAAGTGGGAATGAGTAATCCGGTTTGTGCTCCTTTGATGATAAGAATCAAATTTTGCTATTTTAGGATATTGCTTACAAGTGTCAGCACATTGTATATTCCAGATAACGCACGATTATGTGGTCAGATTGATCGTTGGTGTTGATCAGTTAACATATTTTGCGATTAGGTCTAATTCCTAGATGACCTAATGCTTGATGTGTGTTACGGTAATTACATATGTAATGTAGATGTTACTGAGATCTATTTTAGTTTCATGCCAACCTAAATCAAGTATTGCACATTTTGGTTTAAGCACAAAGATGTTTTGGTTTAAGTTTGGAGCCGACAAGGCAATTTTGATTTAATTTAGGGCTACATCAAATTAGCCTAACCTAATTCATGTATGCGAATGAATTGGGTATATATTCAAGATATTTTTGAGGTTGTAAAAATAGATGAATGCAAGTATGGGAATTTTGTGTGTACATGATCTCAATAAGTAGTAGATGTGTTGTGAATAATGAGTAAAGTCAAGCGAATGTAAAGTAGAGCAGTGTTTTTCATTTTGTATCTAATGAAGTGCATAAAGTTCATATATTGAGCTTCAAATGAATTAAATTTAGCAGAAGGAAGGTGCATTTTGTATCAGTTCACATCTTGGTTGTGTCGCCATTTTATCTTCCTTTTATCTATATTTCTATGAACAGTGAGTTCACTTGGACAGTGAGTCCACCTGGCAGTGAGTCTTTCTATAATATCTTATAACTGGTTATAATATATTGTGAGCTAATCTTAGTCGTGGTTTTTGCCTTTTTGGGTTTTCCATGTAAAAATATTGGCGTTCATGTGTTATGTGATCTTGTGATTATTTCATGCTTTCATTCATTATTGCTATTAGATGCATTTTTTAACTGGATGAATTGTGATCAAGTGGTTTAATAAAACTGATTCACCACCCCCCCCTCTCAATATTTTGGGTGTTCAACAAGGTTATTATAAATAAAAAATAAATTTAATTTATAATAGAAACATTATAACAAATATCATATTATATTAAATAACACACATAATACCATGATTATCCTAGAAAACCCCTTTGGAAAAAACCCTAGTTGCAACATCAATATCACTCACTATATTACCAAAATTGAATGGTTACAAATATAATTAGCATTTCCTCTTAGTGAAATGATGCTACAAACATGTGTTAAGAACCTCCAATTTCATTATAGCACCCAAGCAAACTAGTGATCAAACTAACACCATCTTGGCACTCTAGAAGCTTGTCATAGCCGCCTCCAACCATACATCCATTGCATACTATATTTTCACATGTTATGGCTTCCTACACTTTTGTAAACACAGACTAAACTAATGTAAAACCTCTATGCCAAGGAATTGATATATAAGCAAGGAATTCCCAAAAACCCACTAATGGTCTTCTCAAATCGTGATCCAAACCCATGATCTTGTAGTGATTTCTTAAGTACCTTCAAATTTTAATAAAATCTTTTAAAGCATAGTATGCTAATATTATCATTTGTCAATGGCCTATTTTAATTTTAATTTAAAATCCCCAAACCCCTCCCCATATGAAGATTGTGGGATAATTTATCTAAAAATATGTTTATTTTTAGGTTGGCATGCTAATTATTTTGATCCATTGGATTACCCTATTTGATCAAAAGTTTATATTGCCTTTCTTTTTTAAAATATCTATAAGTATAGGGTTTTCTCATTTCTAATTATCTTTTAAAGCTCTTGATGAATGAAAGTGTCATTTTGGTTTTGTTTATCATAATTGACATGCAGGGTTTTCTCTAGCTTGATTTCATGGCTTTCGTTTATTTCCTTTCTTATGACCTTCTTCTGGAAGTGATATGAGCTAGCCCTAGCTATAAACTTTGGCATTTTTATGATTAATAGTTGGATGAATGTTGAAGGGAGAATTGATTGATCACCAATTTTGGTTCATCATCTCGTTTATTTTTCTCCCTCACCACCCTTATCTCCTTCTAATCTTATGCCTCCATCTACCCCATTTCTCTACAAAAAATTGATTAATTTTTAGATTAGATCTAGGAACCCTTATCTCCTTCTAAACTTATGCCTCCATCTACCCCATTTCTCTACAAAAAATTGATTAATTTTTAGATTAGATCTAGGAACCCATCCTTATCTTGAGTTTATTCACTTGTTTTAAGTTGTCCATGTAGACATCAAGGTTACTTGCCAGTCAAATCAACATTTATTTGGCCTCCACAGCTAGGAGCGTTATTTTGAGATAACAAATGAATTTTATTAAAATATAACAGCGAATTACATAGGTATAACATACGCAGCCACCCTAAGGAAAACCACATACACCCAATTATAGAAAATGGCATCTCTACCCTTACAAGATTCTAATCCCTACCCTAGCATTAGACCAAAAAGATAATGACAGGATGGTTGGGAGCATAATTATAGTTTAATATTGAGCTTTTATACTCCTTCGATGGCCACCCTTGTGCATCTGTTACCTGCAGCAAGTTTAAAGCATCATCGACATACTCATTTCCATCTTAATTTCAATATTATTAAAGTAAAAATCACAGAAATATAATATTTGCAAAAGGAAGAATGATTAACTTATGGCTATTGCTATTAGATGGAAATGATTAACTTATTTTAATAGAAAACATTATTATTTTAAGCTTAAAAATACTCATTTCCATCTTACTTTCCCATTTTCGTAAATAGCTTAACAAGTAGTGATCACTTATGGCTAATGGTATTTTATACTCATTTATTATTTTAAGCTTTTATACTCAGTTATTAATTATTTTCTTTGGATTAACCCATAACCCAATTACAGAAAATAGCTTCCCAATTACTTCCAAATATTATTATTTTAAACTTTAAGAAATATATATTTAGATATATTTTAAGTTGTCCATATTAAACAGAAAAAGGTGGCCATTTGTATATATTACAGATAATATATACAACTATCCCATATTTACGTCCGAAGCGTTACCTATTTGAAAAGACCGACCTGAGAAAGTTAATCAACGGTAGATATTGCTGCTTAAGGGATGCAAGACGGTCAAAAGAATCCTGACCATTCGTCTTTTTACTGTCATTTTTTTCCGCTTTCATGTTCACAAAACATAAAAAATGGACAATGCTTTATGCACTTTTCCTATACTGAAGACCACCACTTTGCCTATATTGAAGTTTCCGCCCCCAACGCTTGAAATAAAATATTCCCAAGCGCATGAATGCAGTTTAAAAAAAAAAATCTTATTATTTGAAGCGGGTGTGTTAAGTCTTCAATAATAAATGTTTTAATTACACTTTTCTGAATTATTTGTTTTTCGAAATTAGGGCTTAAGGTGGATGTTAATATCCCAAATACATATAAGATGAATAAATGAGATAGATTGGATAAAGCTCAATGATTAATATCATTTAACATTAAGATTAAGACATAATATTTGGATGCATAGGGATAGCTTAAGATTAAAACCTAAACTAAATTAATTGGAAAAGCTTAACAATTAATATCATTGGAATCCGTGAGATTCACAAGGTTGAGTTCAAATTCGTGTTTGGCGATAACAACATATAAATTGAAGTTTGTGTTCAAGGAAAATTTGTGATTAAATTCACTCCATCTAAATTTGAATTTTTAAAAATATAATTTCATAAAAATAAAATAATAGTATGTTAAATTTGAATACATTATAATATAAATATATTTAAAATTTTAATTTAAATATCATTAATATATAAAACATTAATATATTATGATTAAAAATCTAATTTAATTATTTTAAATATTAAATTCTAATATAGGAGAGAGGACCCAAGCATGTTCCAATAGTTGTCATAGCATTTGTTGGTTTAATGTCCAATATTTTTAACAATATTTGATCAATAACTGTGATTTTAAAGTTGTTAGTGTTGATGACTACCCATAATTGAATGAAATGTATTCCTTAGATCTAAAAAGCAATAAATCATGTGATGACACATCAATGCACAAATAAAATATGATTTAGTGCACAACTATCAGTCTCATTTTTTTTATTTTTTTTGGGCCAAGGGGCCTAGCTCAATTGGCTAAAGCATCCTCCAAGCAAGAGGTCATGAGGTGTAGTCTTTGGTCACATGAGAAAAAATTATAAGTTTACCAAATGCACTTAGTTTATAGGGGGGCTACCCGATTCTTGTAGTCGAAAAAAAAGTCTTTTTTTTGGGCCTTTTTGGACACCTTGAAAAAAAGCATGTTGATGTGGCATCATATTTGATGATGTGGCCCTAAAACCTTACTTATAAGTAAGGGACTTGCCAAGTAAGCTGCTGTAAAAAAAAATGGGAGTGATTTGAAATTTCCACATAAGATTTAGAGAAGCGCAAAATTAGGGTGCTCAACTACTAGATCCTCTCCCCTATCGAATAAAAAAACAAATTGACATTGTTTAAAAAATAAAATTAAAAAAACCAACTGTCGATTTCCCAGGAAAAGCCAGAAAGACGCGAGATAATTGTTTCTCTGTTTAACTGCCTTTGAAAGGATCATCGCAGTAGCTTCTTCCGATTTTCTGGTTGTTTTCACTTTCATTCCTTCTAAGTATATTTAGGCAATTTTTTGGGGTAATTGAATTAATCGCACTTCATTATTGTGTCAATCTCTTTTCAAATACTTAGAATGAGTGCAGGCCATGTATTTGTTGTAGCCTACCCGTAGCATGAAAACATAAGCTGTCGCCTTATGTCCTTTTCTGTTCATTGGCAAAGTGAAGCTCTACTATGCGTATTTCCAACAGTGCATATGCATTTATTTGTGAATGCCAACCTTTGATTACCTCGCGCTGGCTTCCTATCCTGCAATTACTTCCAGATAATGTATATTAAAACATATGCTGATTTGAGGTTTTCACCCGTGGACGTTATCAATCTGTACAAGGTGATCTCGAGTCAAGTTATTTTTATTAATTAGAGCAATGTGATGATGGCTCCTTGAGTATTGGGCGATTTTGATGTATATAGCATATGCAAAGGGTATATGACATTAATTCACTGTAGATCTGGTATGTTTGCAATGTACTCTGGTATTTAAGAACATTTCTATATGGCATGTAATCAGATTCAAAATGATTTCACCAGCTATGAAAAATCATATCGCATGCAGTTGAAACCTATATTTATGTCTTTGGAGAGTTGGAATGCTTTGTTATTAATTTTATAAATATGTTAATAACTCTAATGGTCACAAGCACATCAAAATAAGGGTGGAGGTGGGAGATAGTGGGGATGGGAGATATAGAGGCCCTTGGTTGGTGGAAGTGAGATGGAGACATCGAGGAATCGGATCCTTCTCATGCTCATGGAATAGAGCGGGGGGACACAGTGAAACTCACCCATCTAGGGGAGAGGACCCAGTACCTAAGCATGTTTCAATAGTTGTGATAGTAGTTGTTTATATAATGCCCAATATTTTTATCAATATTGGACCAATAGCTATGACTTTAAAGTTGTTAGTGTTGATGATGACTACCCATAATTTAAAAAAATGTATTCATTTGATCTAAAAAGCAACCAATCATGTGATTCCACATCAACACTTAATAAAACATGTTGTGAATGCACAAGTATTTGTCTCACTTTTTTTTTGGATCTTTTTGGACACCTTGACAAAAAGCATGCTGATGTGGCATCATATTTGATGGTGTGGCCTTGAAACCTTAGTTATAAGCAGGGGACTTGCCAAGTAAGCTGCTATAAAAAATTGGGAGTGATTTGAAATTTCCACGTAGGATAATTAGAAGCGCGAAGTTAGGGTACACAACTACAAGGTCTTCTCCCCTAGTCCCCCTGAATTCTATTATAATCGCCACTTAGCCTTCACTGGGGGAGCAACCATAACCTTGGGGGGGGGGAGGGAATCTTAGTTGGTTACTGTTACTCCTTAGTCAATCGAGTAGGGGTGGGAGGCCTTATCTACCTATCTCGTCGCACTGTATTGGTTAGTCTGGGTTGGGTCACCATGATTAGATATGGGGTTTAGAACTGTCAATTGAGAGCCTAACTAAAAAACTAAATAAATTTCTCCCTAATTCTAGTTATAGTTATAGTAACTCTTTTCCTAAGAATGATAAATGAATATGTAATTTTTATTTTTTATATTCACGAGTATATATATATAGGGTGGTATAGTATTTTATTTAGGAGAATTAATATATATAAAAGATAAATTTAGTTGAAAATGTTTAAATATAGATCTTTTAAGTAAATTTTATGTTTAATATGGACAAGTTGAAGTCATAATTTCTATAAAAGAATGCACTAGTAATGATAACTAGAGATCACACAATGAAAAAATTTGGTGCGGATGATAGACTTACTTGTGTTGGCAGGATGGGTTGTGTCGTGTTTGCCAAGGTGGACAGCTTTCAACATGGTCTTCACACGTAGAGCCCAACTCTTAATTGGAGTTACTATTTATCTTAGGTGGCATCGTTCACTAAAGATAATATTATTCGATGTCAAATCAAATTATTATTTCCTTTTATGGCTGGCACGGGATCCATACAATATACACTTTGCGATGGTGGCAAGTCATTTCACAAGTATACAAGTAATCATGTCTCGATCTCTGCAAATGCAAGATGGAGGCTAGCCATTAATAATTGGTTGGCAATTCAGACGGGCACGCACAAACTTGTGTGGGATGCCTTAAAATGATTTTATCCCGATGATAATATGATTTCGGAGGAACAATTGCTAAGCATTGGTTTCTTTGTTTTTTGGTGATGACACGGTTGGCGGTTCAAGGTCTATTGTGCGCATGTCTAAAGAGACCCTCATGAGTATTGGGGTTGATATGCCCATTCAACTCGACAACACCGTGCAAAAAATGGCCTTTAGAGGTAGGGTGACAGACCAGAGGTTGAAACAAATTATGATTCATGATGTTGCTCTAACTTTGGTGGTGGTAAAAATCATTATGAGCAAAGGTGTTTTGGAGGATAGTGAAGATTTCTGGGTCACCAACATAGTATCCCGGTTCTTGGCGGTGCTATTAGATATTTGCACTCCTAAGTCATGGCAGAGACTTTGGTAAGGAAAGTTTTCAAGGCTAACTTGTTGGTAGGATTGAAGGAAATTATTTATGCGGCTGTACACTAGGGGTATGTGTTTCTCGTCCAAGAGACGTGTATCTTTTACAGGATCCAGGGGAGGTTATCAATACTACTTGATCTTGCTCGACCTCAAAGGGATGGCATTAATCAAGCATAGGGAGCATGTTGAGGTTGGGGTGAAGTTTTTGAAGAAATTGTTGTCGCTAGTGCCGATGTGGAGTCAATTCAATTGGGTCCCTGATGTTGGCCCCACGATTGATGTTGCACCAAAAGATCGGCCTATTAATGCCTAATAAAACCACTAGAGCTAATTAATCAACGAGAGGTGAGTAAGCCATGTCACGAATCTCAAGGGGAGTGTTGACCATCTGCCAACAATCCCCCTCAGTGCTACCCGAGGGGATTTGAACCTTGCATCTTTGGCTCTGATACCAATTATTGGCCCCACAATTGTTGTTGCACCAAAAGATCAACATTTTAATGCCTGATACAACCGCCAGAGTTAATGAATTTGTGGGAGGCGATTAAGCCGTGTCACAAATCCCAAGGGGAGCGCTGACAATCTACCAACACCTGAATTCCATTCATTTACTCGTGCCCTTGGATTCATTTGATCTCTAAAAATGAAGGGATTCGTCTTTTGTTTAATCTGTCACTATGGCATCCATATAGTTTGTGTCAATTTACAGTCCAAATGTTAAGGTATTGTGCTCGAATGTTCTAATGTAATTGGGTCATAGTATTTTGTAGCTCTTGTTTTCTGTTATGGGTATGTCCACAAGCAGCTTTGTCATGTTTCGTTTAGGGGTTGGTTGGGGAAGTATATCAGGGGATGTAATTGGTAAATGGTCATGGCAATAAATATAGTGCATTTTGGTATCTGCTTGTAGAAGCTATAATTTCCCTGTTCCTATCAATATAAATTACCCTTACGTATCAAAAAAAGAATAACCTTTGTAGCCTCCTAGTGATGAGTAAATAAACCATCAAGACTATAACCATCAAGCTCTACATATTATAAGGGGCTACTTCTCAAGATAGGGACAAAGAAGCGACCCTAACACTCAAACATTTGATCCCATGGAGGTCACATTTGAAGAATAAGTTAATTTTTTCTTCAAGGAGTCATTTGTCCTACTTATCCCACACTAACTCATTTGACAGCAAAATCTGACGAAAATGTCCAACGAAATATGTATAATTTGATGTATCGTCGGGTGCTTGTAAAATTTGATGTGTAATTTTCAATTTTTAAAAAGTTTATCCTCGACGTTCGTCGAAATTTCAACAAACATGAAAAATAAGAAAAAAATCAAATTGTGGCCGACATAAAGAAAAGTGAGTTCGTTGATTTATTGCGATAGTGTTTTGCTCTACTTGAGACAGTTTGTGGAGAACTAAGGACGATTTTCTTGGGAAAAATCAGAAAAAATTCAAGAAGATATTGCTAGGTTGAGGGTAGTCATTCTTTTTTTGCATAATTCAGTTGTGAAGTCAATTTTGTAGTTTCAGGTTTGAAAATTATATTTTAAAGCAACATCTCATTAGATTTCATTTTTAGAGGTTTAGAGTTTTGAGAATTTCATGTCCAAATTTTGTTGTGTGGAATCGCCATAAGATCACAACCAAGGAACAAATTCTTGTGACTGTAATTATGTGATCCATAACTCTATTGGTCATGTGGCACAGTTGTGCTATAACAAATACAGGATGCATTCATGTGTGACCCAAGTTTAATGTGGCTATGTTGATAGAAATGGAGGCACTCATATAATGTAGTTAATTTAGGTTGTATAATGTAGGTGTCAATCATCATTGGGTGCATTCAGGTTGTCTCAAGTTTAACAAGTTATGATGTAATTATAGCATGATCCAAGAGTGATTACATTTTGCTGCAATAAAGAGCCTATAACTCTGGTTGATATGTAGAGTGGTTGTGTTATATCAATTATGTAGTGCATCCAAACACAACCCATGTTTAATGGGCTATTTTAGAGAGTGAGCAAGATTTTCTAAACCTTATGAATGTTACTTAAAAGTGTATAGTTTAAACTACAAACCAAGTTTGTTACATACTTGAATGCAATCTTGGGTTACCGCAAACTATAATAATGTGATCTGCTAATAACCATTATGGAAAGTATTAAAGCAAGACCCATGCTATATAGGAATACATTTCCCTTATCAGGTTTACATACCTTAATGATCAAACACAAGCTTCCCACACACTCTAGGATACAATCCAAGATCATACCACAACTTTGTCAACACAACTAATTTTCTTACCCAAGATTTAAGGTTGTTTTTAAATACCAACAAAAGCATTGGTAAGAGCATGATTAGGGTACAAACCCTAGGTCTCCGTAGAAACATAAACAATAACTATAGCGGATTACTAAGGTTGCAATACCAGAAAGATTGAGACATTGTAGCTAATAACAAAATCTTGCAATCTAAAGATTGTAGCCAATAACAAACACACCATGTAGCTTAATGACATTTGTAAATGCAATCTACGGTAAAAAGAATGTCAGTCATTTGAGATGTGACAGTCAAAAAGAGGCTGAGCAGTGACAAAATAATAAAGTTCAAACCTTGCATAGTAAAGTGGAGATTTTAACAATGAGTTCCCTTACCCCCTTGCTGACCTTAAGGGTTTTTCAAATGCTTTTGGTAGTGTTAGACAAAGCAAATGCAATCAGGGAATGATTGTCCAAATGAAGTAACAGTGGTAATCATAGGTTCAATGTTTCTTCTTAGCCATTAATGTATAATGGAGGTAGTGGATTGTATGTTTGAGTAGTGTTTGAGACTCATCAAAGATGGGAGAATAGTGAATAATACCTTGTGGACTGTGAAGTAGTGTTAATAAGGCTGAAGGATCTTAAAATCTACAATACCATGAAATAATGAGTCCCCTATAGTAAGTAGGTAGTCTATAGGGCATAGTTTGATTTTATAGAAGGATGTTCATGAAAGAAATCTTCAAGTGATAGTGAGTGAGCTGTTTGAGATTGCAGCTGAGGGTGTAATACCTAGTCTTAAAGGAAGTTAGCAAAGTAGTAAATGTGCAAGAAAATTTAATGGTACACAACAAACAATTCACAATGTTATCATAATGCATGAGTTTGAAGACAAAATCTCATTGAATCTTGATGAAAGTGGTGACCTTAATGGTCAATCACTGGAAACTATGATTTTAAAACATGCTATTGTGCTTACGGAGGCAACATTTTAAGCAAGGCAGTGAGTGGTGGTTTGGAACAATGGTAGGTATGAAGGACTTATTTTATATGCATACTATGCAGTCTAGCTTAAGACAACGTTCTTAGAAGAGATTGAAGGTGGATTATGGAACTCAAGGGTTACCATGAAAAGGATTAAAGCAAAGACTGAGATCTATTTAAAAGCCACGGTCATGAAGATATTAAAGATGTCACATACAAAACCCTAGTAGCTAGAGTAATGAATACAGTGCCCAAGAGGATAGTATGCTGGGGCAGTTTTAGGAGATCTCCACATTATCTAATTACAAAGAAATACATTATTTTTATTTTTAATTAAAAGAAATTATTTTAAACCCTATATAGGATACATTGATATTTCAAAAGCCTCTGAAAGATTTTGAGATTATGCAAATATATGTCAAGTAATACCTAGATTACAAATAGTAGCGGGAACAATGTAAAATTTGTTGAGCAGAGCAAGATTGAGATAAGCAGCAATAAATCATATGCCTCCTTTCACACACATCTCTTCACCGTTCTCTGTCATTCTTTACAGAAATACTTCTCCATTTTGGCGGTCTATGCTTGAAAATAATGTTTTGACGAAGGTTTTAAAGTATGTTTATTAAAATGAAAACTCCATTCTGGTGGGCTACGCTTGAAAAATAAGATTTGACAAAAGTTTTAAGGTATGTTTATTAAAGTTTTAGAATATTTTGGCGGGGCTATATTCTTGATTCATTAAATGATTTATTCAAATGGATTGTGACTAAATAAATCACTAACTATTTAGTCATTTTTATTTATTATTGACTAAATAATTTTTTAATCAACGACCAAACTAGTGAATTTATTTACTCATTTATAGTGAGTTGCAAAAAAATGAGCATAATTTAGTTATTTTTAATTGTTGTGACTAAAAGTTTTGGTCACCTAGTCATTTATTTGTCAAATTCTACTAATGTGTGCTTCCTTGTGTGATTAGGGCTCTCTCATTGTTGAGGGCCCTAGGGATAAGCTCGTCATAAGAAGTGACACATTGCATCTTTAACTAAAAGGATAAATCTGTATTAACATTAGCAATGATGATTCTGACTCATTGCTCCTTAAGAATGGGTCACTTGCTCTTACTAGCTCGCTACCTCCATTGTTGTAGGAATTTTGTGATCAAATTCAATATTCTAATTTTAAGAGTCTTAACAGTTGGAAATCATAGTAAAATCATAATTTAATAAGTTTTGCAATTAGCATTGTAAAGTGTTTTTTGGGGTCATTAACTTGGACTATATCTTCTCTTTGCGAGGGGGTGGTTGCATGCCAAATTTTTTTGGTGTAAAATATCAGAATTATTAGATTTTGTTACCTGTCTATGAATAAAAATTATTGGAGTGTGAGTTTGATATTTTTTGAAGATCTAAATAGTCAAACTTGGTAAAGAAAAATCATGTCAGATAATATTAGTCCAGAACAAAATGAAGAGACACTTGATAGATTGTGGGCTAGATTGAAAAGAAAGGGTGATAGGAAATGTTATTGTCCTTGCAATAATTGCAAGGGCTTAAAGACGAGATGACTTTTAATCACAACTAAGAAACATTGTGGCTGACATGGTGCACATTGAAGAGTGATGGCATGATTTATAGATCCATTAATTAAATTGTCCATTGTATTTGTGTCTATCATTATTATAAAGGTGGGACGCCTTAGGGCACATGATATGGATTATCACGACCCAGAGAATGTGGTTTTGCAAGCGGACGAACATGGAGCTGTGAATATCGA
>VDFB02000003.1:86702433-86716759 GCA_007258455.2 Sequoia sempervirens
AATATCTCCTCTAAACTGGCCGTTAGAATACAATATCAATCTTGAATTCTCCAAAGTGATATCATGATGACATTCCAGCCCAACTTAAATGGCACTCCCTTGGAATTCAGCAACAAAATATATGTTCTCTTTGTCTGATTCCATCAAAGTGATAACTCTATTGCATTGGCAATTAATTATTCCAAAATTCTTCAATGGACATTTCATCAGAGCCAAAACTTGGAATGGATTCCAGTTTAGGAGAATAGGGTATGCCAGCAGCAAAATCTATTGCAAAATCTTTATAGAATATATCCTCCACAATAGAACCCAGGTATTCACTTTCCACTGTTGTTTGAGACACATTGTTAACATTGCTGCTCACCTCATTGCCATTTTCATTGACAGATTTAACATTACCATTTTCTACTGCATTTGAGGATGAGCAGATAATGTTTCTTTCACCAGAATTGCCTGAGGTTTCTTGACTTGTTCCAGTTTTCTTTCCTCTTATTACCTATTACAGAAAACATTCCACAGTGTGCTTACCATGAATTTCTATGCATATTCTTTGATAACGGATGAAAACATTTTACAGTAATGTCAACCCAAAAATTTCTTACATATTTTCCTCTAGCAGCATCTTTGTAAACCATTATAAAGTCTCCACGAGTAAGATCATGTGATTTCACAAAGTCTCCTGCAAAAATATTAGATTTATATTTATGTTTAAATGACAACAGTAAAGGATAACACAGAAACATTATATATGCACACACCTGTGTTCTCCAAGATGTACATTCTGCTTTTGTTGTTCGGCCAAAACCTAGAAAGAAGTAGCACTGTTTTAATTCATTGATATAGTACAAGATTCGATGCACTTCAAGGAAATGCAAATAACACTGAAAAAATATTTAGGGTTTCACTATCAAAATGGGTTTTGATAAAACCTGTATTTGAAGTTCCATGTTTTTGAGCCATCAATATCCTCCATTGATAGAAGCATTCCTTCCCGAGAAAGTGTGGGAAGATGGGCTTCAGCTTCTTTCTGAAAATTTCCCATTTAGAAAAATATTGCAGTGTTATTTAATTCTCCTCAAACCAAAACGAAAACCTAGATATCTTCTTCCATTAAATAAAACATTAATAGAACACATATACTGCAACTTTGTCATTCTAAATGACAGAGATCACAAGAAAAATGTTAAAAAAATATTTTTCCAGAAAAAACTTGCACTCACTTTTGGAAGCACAATTCTTCCAAGAGACCCTACATCACTATTTCGGAGCTCCTTCTGGAGAAGAAACTTGAGATCCTTTTTCACCATCTCCTGCAAAGATGCGGATTGAAAAGAATGGATATCAAGGCTTTAAACCATAGCATTTTCTTCCCACCCACCTTACCATCTTCAAATTTTCCATACATTAGCATTCTCAGTAGCAAAGAAACAAAAAAATTACATTAAAGTGAAATAATCCAGCATACCCACCTGATCATTTTCCTGCAGACCCACCTGATCATTTTCCTGCAGATCTACATTGTTGTCATTGTACCCTCGACCTCTAGGCTTATGACGGAGCACAGTGGATTGAGATTCTTCTATGTTAGCCAAAGAATGAGATTGCTGAAGGAAGTTCTGGTGCAAATTTATTTCCATAGTCATACTACCCATTCTCCTCTGCCTGGCCAGTCTTCTCTTTCGGCTGGCTCTCACACTGGCAGCACTTCGCAAAGTTTCAGTGAATCCTCCTATGTGAAAATTCAATGGCAACTCATTTGGAAAACAAATGGCCAGTGTATTTTCTTCTTCCTTCATCTGAAGAGAGGGCAGATCACCAGTAGAGGAAGATGAAAGAGGCATTGCCAGATTTGGGACATTGTTCAGTGAGTGAAGCTGTGATCCAGAGGCCGACCTATACAAAGTATCGTATTCAGGAAAACTGTGAAACAATTTCCAATCTGCAGATGGCAAAGTGTTGTTCCATATTAGAGGAGGAGACAGCTGCAACGAGGATGTAAGGGACCAATTTTTGTCACTGTCAAAACAATGGTTACTACTCATCCTGTCTCTCTCTGCCATCTCCTCCAATCCCTAGCTTCTATAACAGAATCCTACAAGCAATCAAAACAGAAATATTAAAAATAAGTACGTGTTACATACCCAAATCTTTTCAGCCATATTAAGATATTCAGATCTACAAGGGCTGGCAAATGCTCTAAATACCCGAGATTACCCAGGATACATACAGCTATCTTTCCTTTTATAGTACTCCTCCATACCCCAAGCAAAATCTCCTCTGCAAGGAAGCTTCAAACAACACAAGTTCAAGGAACCTTCATGATATCTTCAAAGAAGATGTAGAGAGCTGTTTCTTGATCTTGCTATGCAAAAAAAAGTGTTGGTATTTAAATTAAAAATACCACCGAAGAAAACCTAAAACAGGTTTACAAAAGCACAAGTTTAAAAGCTAATCCATGTCATAATTCTTGGAAATAGCAGATCCATACACACCAAGAAGAAAGATTCGAGAAAAATCAGATAAAAAGGCCAAGGAAGGAGAAAAAACACTAAAATAAAAATTAAAAACGCAGAAATATGGGAAGGATTCCAATTTCCCGAATTGGGAAGCTATTTTAACGGGGAGTGACTATAATTTAGCTGCCAAGTGGCGCTGGGTCAGAGTGGAGAGAGTGGACGCTGCCACTCTCAATTAATATGGTCTCCATTTGGTGTAATTTAAAAAAAACAAAAAATAAAAGAAAATCTTAATCACTACATTATTTCTGCAGCATAGTTTCCATGAAGTTTTTGGTGGAAAAATCAAATCTTGAAGATGACTGGCAGTATAGCGTTTCCGTAATATTGGAGCTCTTTTTTTCCCATTTTAATTTTTTTGGGCGCCACGTTTGATGAGAAGCTCTGTATTATTTTTCTCAGCGCCAAGTTTATCAGAAAACATCTGTTATCTCGTCACCTACGGCTTTAACTAGCTCGGTAAAAATGTCGATAAACAATTTCAAATTCTTGCATACGATATAAAAATTATGAAAAGAAGAATGTGCAGGCTGCCCACTTCATGTACAGTTAATTTTGTTTAAAAATGATTCTTTGCTGAAGATTGATGAAAAACTTTTACAAAGAACTTCATGTATGTAATTTATTATTTAATTAATATATTAATATTATATTAAGAAAATTATAAAGTAATTATCTTTTTTAATACAAATCTCAATATTTTTATGTGTATATTATTATGATGAATATTTTAGATATTCTAAATTTTTTATATGTAGAAGATATATTTGTAATATACATATTAAGTAATAGTTTATCTTAATTAGTTTATCTAATCATATCTTTTCTATTTATTAAAGGATTGCCAAATTCTTGACATAAATTGTTGTCTATTACATATGATTAATATCTTTAATTGGTTTGAATTCTATTCTATTTAAATGTTAATTATAATTTAAACTTTAGTATATAAGGTATTGTTGAATAGAGAAAAAAGTATTTGTTGAAAAATATTACATATATATTATGAAGTAATTTTATAATACAAATGGTGGCAACTATAATCCACTATTATAATTTTACTTCACTAAGATGTTGCAATATGTAGTATTTTTTTGTTTTATCTTCTTGATATGTTTAATTTAATATTATATAATAAAAATAATGAGAAGACTATGAATATGTATCAATGTCCTTGTAGATGTCGAAATAAATCTCAAGCATATATTAGATCTAAACTTAGTATTAAATGTATCGTGTGTTGATATTAAATATCTACAAAAGTCTTATAAGATGATATCAATAAGTTACATATGCAACCAAGAATGAATGTAAATTTGTATTTCTTGACTTGAACCCCTTAAACTTTATATAGCATATGCAACTTGGGAACCCATAAAAAAGTAGCTATATATTGATATTTTTGACACAAGATCTCAAATTATGGGACAAAATTAGTATCACTAAAGTATGCAATATGCTAGTGCTTTAGAGTATACTACACCTACCTAATAGGGAACATAGATAATGTGATTTAATAAATGATCTCATCATTCAACCACTTAAGAAAAGTACCTATCTATCGAGAAACATAATTATAATTTAAAAAGGAGAGAAATATTCATAGGAATCTAATATAAAGAGCTAGAAACATATTTCTGCAAATAAAAGTTACAAGAGACATTACATATTCATATCTACTTCAATAATTAATTCCTACTCAAAGAATTATTGTGTATTATTTTAAAATTATCATTAGAAATAAATTTCGATTGTTTTATAATCAATATGGTGACAAATAATAAAAAATAATAATAGGTCATCAAATGTGATCCTAGAGATATTTACATGATTACTTAGAACATCCTAATTAGGCATGGAAACACCTAGAATATGGAGGTGTCTCTACTGGACTACACCCTCTATAGAATCAAGACAAATGACCTGAACCAAAATATTCATGTGAGATGCGTAGATGAAGAATGTTGTAATAGATCTCAACAAAAATGAGTATAAAATATAATCAAATATAAAATACCTACAAAAAATAAAGTAGATTAAAAAGCATCTAAAATTGGAAGTTAACTTAAATAGTGGAGCAAAGATGCACTCAAAAAATGTGTAGCAAAATGTTGGAATATATTAGAAAACACAACAATACATAGCCTTCACCATAAATTTAATCTTTATACATGAAGTTGTGTCGTGAACCAAAGGGATTTCATTTAAGGGTTTTCTTCCTTAAATCTAATAGATGAACATGAGTGCTCAAACTATGAGAAATTGGGGTTTGATTTTGGTTGATAAAGTGATAAAACATGAAGAATTGTGAGGTTTCTAAATTATATATAAATTGAACGCCTGGCATGGGATCTTCACATGTTAATAATTGTTTCAAATTCTTCCTTATTATTATCATATCCAATTGATTCCACTAATCACATCTTGAGTCATGTAAGGAAATAAGTGTGGTTTCCATTCTGAATGTTAGGGTTTTAGGATTTACATGTCAAAGGGTGTAATTACAAGAGTGACATAGGAAATTGGGAGTCACAATCTAATTTGTATAATTTTCACCTTTTAAGTTAGCATTAATATTTTTGAAGGTCCAAAGTTAAGAATTTAGGGATTAGGATACAACCTGATCCCAAGATGCAAGGGGATGAAAGGGTATATGATCCTAAGAAGGGTGAATGGTAGGCCAATGGTGAAGAGGGGAACAGGATGCGTGTAAACAATTTCACAAGAAGAATGGTCTAAAAGAGGGATTCACATGTCAAAGGGTGTAATTATAAGTGACATAGGAAATTGAGTCATAATTTAATTTGTATAATTTTCACCTTTTATGTTAGCATTAATATTAAATTAGAGGTCCAAAGTCAAGAATTTAGGGATTAGGATACAACTTGATCCCAAGATGCAAGGGGATGAAAGGGTATATGATCCTAAGAAGGGTGAATGGTAGGCCAATGGTGAAGAGGGGAACAAGATGCTTGTAAACAATTTTAGGAGAAGAATGGTCTAAAAGAGGGAAGTATGATGGGTTAAGTAGGACATATGACTCCTTGAAGAAAAAATTAACTTATTCTTCAAATGTGACCTCCATGGGATCAAACGTTTGAGTGTTAGGGTCACTTCTTTGTCCCTATCTTGAGAAGTAGCCCCTTATAATATGCAGAGCTTGATGGTTATAGTCTTGATGGTTTATTTACTCATCGCTAGGAGGCTACAAAGGTTATTCTTCTTTTTTTGATACATAAGGGTAATTTATATTGATAGGAACAGGGAAATTATAGCTTCTACAAGCAGATACCAAAATGCAGTATATTTATTGCCATGACCATTTACCAATTACATCCCCTGATATACTTCCCCAACCAACCCCTGAACAAAACATGACAAAGCTGCCCGTGGACATACCCATAACATAAAACAAGAGTTACAAAATACTATGACCCAATTACATTAGAACATCTGAGCACAATACCTTAACATTTGGACTGTAAACTAACACAAACTATATGGATGCCATAGTGACAAATTAAACAAAAGACGAATCCCTTAATTTCCAGAGATCAAATGAATCCAAGGGCATGAGTAAATGAATGGAATTTAGGTGTTGGTAGATTGTCAGCGCTCCCCTCGGGATTTGTGACATGGCTTAATTGCCTCCCACAGATTCATTAACTTTGGTGGTTGTATCAGGCATTAAAATGTCGATCTTTTGGTGCAACGACAATTATGGGGCCAACAATTGGTATAAGAGCCAAAGACCGGTTCAAATCCCCTCGGGTAACACTGAGGGGGATTTTTGGTAGATGGTCAACACTCCCCTCGAGATTCGTGACATGGCTTACTCACCTCCCATTGATTCATTTACTCTAGTGGTTTTATCAGGCATTAATAGGACAATCTTTTGGTGCAACATCAATCGTGGGGCCAACATCAGGGACCCAATTGAATTGACTCCGCATTGGCACTAGCGACAACGATTTCTTCAAAAACTTCACCCCAACCTCAACATGCTACCTATGCTTGATTAATGCCATCCCTTTGAGGTCAAGCAAGAACAAGTAGTATTGATAACCTCCCCTGGATCCTGTAAAAGATGCATGTCTCTTGGACGAGAGACACGTACCCCTAGTGTACAGCCGCATAAAGAATTTCCTTAAATCCTACCAACAAGTTAGCCTTGAAAACTTTCCTTACCAAAGTCTTTGCCATGAATTTAGGAGTGCAAATATCTAATAGCACCGCCAAGTATCGGGATACTATGTTGGTGTCGACCCGGAAATCTTCACTATCCTCCAAAACACCTTTGCTCATAATGATTTTTACCACCACCAAAGTTAGAGCAACATCATGAATCAAAATCTGTTTCAACCTTTGGTCCGTCACCCTACCTCTAAAGGCCATTTTTTGCATGGTGTTGTCGAGTTGAATGGGCATATCAACCCCAATACTCATGAGGGTCTCTTTAGACATGCGCACAATAGACCTTGAACCGCCAATTGTGTCATCACCAGAAAACAAAGAAACCAATGCTTAGCAATTGTTCCACCTAAGATAAATAGTAACTCCAATTAAGAGTTGGGCTCTACGTGTGAAGACCATGTTGAAAGTTGTCCACCTTGGCAAACACGACACAACCCATCTTGCCAACACAAGTAAGTCTATCATCCACACCAAATTTTTTCATTGTGTGATCTCTAGTTATCATTACTAGTGCATTCTTTTATAGAAATTATGACTTCAACTTGTCTATATTAAACATAAAATTTACTCAAAAGATCTATATTTAAACATTTTCAACTAAATTTATCTTTTTTATATATTAATTCTCCTAAATAAAATACTATACCACCCTATATATATATACTCATGAATATAAAAATAAAAATTACATATCCATGTATCATTGTTAGGAAAAGAGTTACTATAACTATAACTAGAATTAGGGAGTGATTTATTTAGTTTTTTAGTTAGGCTCTCAATTGACAGTTCTAAACCCCATATATAATCATGGTGACCCAACCCGGACTAACCAATACGGTGCGACGAGATAGGTAGATAAGGCCTCCCACCGCTACTTGATTGACTAAGGAGTAATAGTAACCAACTAAGATCCCCCCCTCCCCCCCTGAGGTTATGGTTGCTCCCCCAGTGAAGGCTAAGTGGCGATTATAATAGAATTTAGGGGGACTAGGCGAGAAGACCGGGTAGTTGTGTACCCTAACTTCGCGCTTCTAATTATCCTACGTGGAAATTTCAGATCGCTCCCAATTTTTTTATAGCAGCTTACTTGGCAAGTCCCCTGCTTATAACTAAGGTTTCAGGGCCACACCATCAAATATGATGCCAAATCAGCATGCTTTTTGTCAAGGTGTCCAAAAAGACCCAAAAAAAAAGTGAGACAAATACTTGTGCATTCACAACATGTTTTATTAAGCGTTGATGTGGAATCACATGATTGGTTGCTTTTTAGATCGAAGGAATACATTTTTTTTAATTATGGGTAGTCATCATCAACACTAACAACTTTAAAGTCATAGCTATTAGTCCAATATTGATAAAAATATTGGACATTATATAAACAACTACTATCACAACTATTGAAACATGCTCAGGTACTGGGTCCTCTCCCCTAGATGGGTGAGATTCACTGTGTCTCCCCGCTCTATTCCATGAGCATGAGAAGGATCCGATTCCTCGATGTCTCCATCTCACTCCCACCAACCAAGGGCCCCTATATCTCCCATCCCCACTATCTCCCACCACCCTTATTTTGATGTGCTTGGGAGCATTAGAGTTATTAACATATTTATAAAATTAATAACAGAGCATTCCAACTCTCCAAAGACATAAATATAGGTTTCAACTGCATGCGATATGATTTTTCATAGCTGGTGAAATCATTTTGAATCTGATTACATGCCATATAAAAATGTTCTTAAATACCAGAGTACATTGCAAACATACCAGATCTACAGTGAATTAATGTCATATACCCTTTGCATATGCTATATACATCAAAATCGCCCAATACTCAAGGAGCCATCATCACATTGCTCTAATTAATAAAAATAACTTGACTCGAGATCACCTTGTACAGATTGATAACGTCCACGGGTGAAAACCTCAAATCACCACATGTTTTAATATACATTATCTGGAAGTAATTGCAGGATAGGAAGCCTGAGCGAGGTAATCAAAGGTTGGCATTCACAAATAAATGCATATGCACTGTTGGAAATACGCATAGTAGAGCTTCACTTTGCCAATAAACAGAAAAGGACATAAGGCGACAGCTTATGTTTTCATGCTACGGCGAGGCTACAACAAGTACATGGCCTGCACTCATTCTAAGTATTTGAAAAGAGATTGACACAATAATGAAGTGCGATTAACTCAATTACCATAAAAATTTGCCTAAATATACTTAGAAGGAATGAAAGTGAAAACAACCAGAAAATCGGAAGAAGCTACTGCGATGGAATTTGTTGGTCTATTTGACCGTTTTTTGCATTTTGGACCGTATATTACAATCTATAAATTTATTAGACCGTATCATTTGACTTGCTATATTTTTATATAACCGTAAAATTGACACTTAAAATTATTATTAAACCGTAAAATTTTATTGTATATATATATTAAAATAATTTTTATGATAAAAATATAAATTAGTTTAGATTTGGAATATTTTTTTCTAATTTCACTTTATATTAATATATATAATTTATTATAAATATATTTATTAATTCAAAATCTGTTGAAAATAGAATATTTTCAAGATTAAATATAGTTTTTTCTATTTTTTTAAAGATTTTGACATTTTTACTAATAGTTATTATTGTTTTTTATTAATATATATGATTTATAATATTTATTATAAAAATTATATTAATTCAAGATCTTTTCAAAATAGAATATAATTGATTTTTAACTTTTTGAATATTTTAACAAGATTTATTTTCTACATAATTTAGAAACTTTAACATTAAATTTAAGATTTTTAGATTTATTTCTAATTATCAATATTTTCTAATTTTACATTATTTTAATATATATAGGATATCCTTATGAATCACATAACACAAATTTTCACTGTTGAAAGCATTTATTTAATAGCATTGTAACTTGTTTTTTCAACAACATTTTGTTTGCAGTGATTATTGGTGAGCAATGAGCATGTTGAAATTTTATTTTCCTTTTACAAATAATTATTCTCAGATTTTTTTCAACATAATACAACATTTAAGGATTAAGCATTTTATTTTCCTTTTACAAATAATTATTCTCAGCTTTGATTTTTTTCAACATAATACAACATTTAAAGATTAAGCATTTTTTTTTACAGGCGATTCACCGACTTTGATTCACCAGCTTGATTTTTTTCAAGATAATACAGTAGTTGTGTTTTATTGGTGAGCATGTTGAAATTTTAGATAATGAGTTGAATAAGGATTGGCTTCTTATTATCCATTAGATCGTCAAACTCAAGATAATATCTCAGAGCGTTGGCTTAATAAGCTTCTCCAACATTTGCAACATACTACTTCAAATAATGTATATGAATTTGTATCCATATTTGATGTTACTGGTTGTAAAAGGGAGTTAAACTCTTTTGTTGATTCATTGCATTTGAGTTGTGAGGGTTTTAAGATGAAAGATGCATAGAGAGTCTTTCGTAACACAAAATATTGGCATAGAAGCTATCCTCATATGATGAATATGGCAAGTTGCGCTTACTATTCCTGCATGTACTTTTGATTGTGAAAGAGGATTTTCAAAACAAAACATCATCAAAGATGTTAGAAAGTCAAAGTTGGGTTTGGATACATTGGATGCATTAATGAGAGTGTCTTTAAATGGACCTCAAGAAAATGATGTAAATTGGAATAAAGTATATCAAATATGGAAGAATACAAAGTCAAGAAGAGTTCTCGACTTTTGATAACATTTATTTTTGTTTATTTTCTATGT
The DNA here is from genome assembly GCA_007258455.2 of Sequoia sempervirens. NCBI lineage: Eukaryota > Viridiplantae > Streptophyta > Pinopsida > Cupressales > Cupressaceae > Sequoia > Sequoia sempervirens. Next base: position 86,712,915 of record VDFB02000003.1, read on the forward strand.
AATGCATCATTAATTTGTGCATCTCAATTTAAAAATAATAAAAGAAAATAGTTCTTTTCTTTCCAAAAGTTGTTTTTTGTGTTTAAATATATGCAAATCATATAATGAAGGTTTGTATCAAATTATTATATTTTTTATTATTTATTTGGTATTTTTAAGAAGTATGATTCGTATAAAAAATACTTAATTAATTTATATGATACATAATATTTAAAAAAATCAAATTACTTGTGTTATTAAAAATATAAATTTATAAAAAAAAAATCATATTTAATATGTATGATTAATAAAATCAATAATATTTTAATATAATTTAAATATTTTTTGACAATTAGATTTTTTCATAAAACGTAAAGTGAGGCATTTAAATGAACAAACCGTCACAAAATTTTCATATGACAGGTAGGGGTGGCCGTCAAATTCCAGGCCTGACTGCGATGATCCTTTCAAAGGCAGTTAAACAGAGAAACAAATATCTCGTGTCTTTCTGGCCTTTCCTGGGAAATCCGCAGTTGGGTTCTTTGGCAATGACCTAGCAGTGAACTGCAGGTGAAAAGTAGAGTTGACTGGTGTGTAGAACAGTGAACTGGAGTTTTGGGTCTTCGAAACGACGCTACAGTGAATTACACTCTGACGGTGAGTTAAGTTGCTGAGAACCAAAGAAGTGGAGTTATGATGTATGGAAGGCATCCATGCTCCTGTGCATTCTAGGGGCTGGATAGCCGCTTCCATCATGGAGAGAGTTTTTTCTTTTTCTTTTTTTTCTTTTTCTTTTCTGAAACCAAATTTAGTATTATTTGGCATAATTTCAAAAAAAAAAAAATTACTAAAATAAATTTTTATTTTATTTAAAACGTATCAATTTGTTTTTTTTCAATGGGGAGAGGCTTGAGTAGTTGGAGCACCCTAACAGAAACTTCTCTAAATCTTGTAATGGAAATTTCAAATCCTCCCATTTTTTTTTACAGCTTGCTTGGCAAAGTTCCACGCTTATAGAGTAAGGTTTTAAGACCACATCATCAAATATGATTTACCGCATCAACATGCTTTTCAAGGTGCTTAAAGTCCCACTGCTTATAGAGTAAGGTTTTGGGGCCACATCATCAAATGTGATTACCCATCGGCATGCTTTTCAAGATTGTGTCCAAAAAGGTCCAAAAAAAAGACTTTTTTTTCAACTACAAGAATCGGCTGTCTGGTAAACTTATAATTTTTTTCACGTGATCAGAGACTGCACCTCATGACCTCTTGCTTGGAGGATGCTTTAGCCAATCGATCTAGGCCCCTTGGCCCTAAAAATAAATAAAAAAAATGACACTGATAGTTGTGCACTAAATCATATTTTATTTGTGCATTGATGTGGCATCACATGATTTATTGCTTTTTAGATCTAATGAATACATTTCATTCAATTATGGGTAGTCATCAACACTAACAACTTTAAAATCACAACTATTGATCAAATATTGTTAAAAATATTGGACATTAAACCAACAAATGCTATAACAACTATTGGAACATGCTTGGGTCCTCTCTCCTATATTAAAATTTAATATTTAAAATAATTAAATTAGATTTTTAATCATAATATATTAATGTTTTCTATATTAATGATATTTAAATTAAAATTTTAAATATATTTATATTATAATGTATTCAAACTTAACATACTATTATTTTATTTTTGTGGATTTATAATTTATATAATTATATTTTAAAAAATTCAAATTTAGATGGAGTGAATTTAATCACAATTTTTCCTTGAACACAAACTTCAATTTATATGTTGTTATCGCCGAACACGAATTTGAACTCAACCTTGTGAATCTGAAGGATTCCAATGATATTAATTGTTAAGCTTTTCCAATTAATTTAGTTTATGTTTTAATCTTAAGCTATCCCTATGCATCTGAATATTATGTCTTAATCTTAATGTTAAATGATATTAATCATTGAGCTTTATCCAATCTATCTCATTTATTCATCTTATATGTATTTGGGATATTAACATCCACCTTAAGCCCTAATTTTGAAAAACAAATAATTCAAAAAAGTGTAATTAAAACATTTATTATTGAAGACTTAACACACCCGCTTCAAATAATAAGAACTTTTTTTTTTAAAATGCATTCATGCGCCCGAGAATATTTTATTTCAAGCGTTGGGGGCGGAAACTTCAGTATAGGCAAAGCGGTGGTCTTCAGTATAGGAAAAGTGCATAAAGCATTGTCCATTTTTTATGTCTCGTGAACGTGAAAGCGGAAAAAAACGACAGTAAAAAGACAAATGGTCAGGATTCTTTTGACCGTCTTGCATCCCTTAAGCAGTAATATCTACCGTTGATTAACTTTCTCAGGTCGGTCTTTTCAAATAATTAATGCTTTCGACGTAAATATGGGATAGTTGTATATATTATCTGTAATATATACAGATGACCACCTTTTCTATTTAATATGGGCAACTTAAAATATATCTAAATACATATTTACTAAATTTTAAAATAATAATATTTGGAAGTATTTGGGAAGCTATTTTCTATAATTGGGTTAATCAAACATAAAATAATTAATAAGTGAGTATAAAAGCTTAAAATAATAAATGAGTATAAAATAACATTAGCCATAAGTGATCACTACTTGTTAAGCTATTTACGAAAATGGGAAAGTAAGATGGAAATGAGTATTTTTAAGCTTAAAATAATAATGTTTTCTATTAAAATAAGTTAATCATTTCCATCTAATAGCAATAGCAATAGCCATAAGTTAATCATTCTTCCTTTTGCAGATATTATATTTTTGTGATTTTTACTTTAATAATATTGAAATTAAGATGGAAATGAGTATGTGTCGATGATGCTTTAAACTTGCTACAGGTCACAGATGCAAAAGGGTGGCCATCGAAGGAGTATAAAAGCTCAATATTAAACTATAATTATGCTCCCAACCACCCTGGGCATTATCTTTTTGGTCTAATGGTAGGGTAGGGATTATAATCTTGTAAGGGTAGAGATGCCATTTTCTATAATTGGGTGTATGTGGTTTTTCTTAGGGTGGTTGCGTATGTTATACCTATGTAATTCGCTGTTATATTTTAATAAAATTCATCTGTTATCTCAAAATACCGCTCCTAGCTGTGGAGGCCAAATAAATGTTGATTTGACTGGCAAGTAGCCTTGATGCCTACATGGACAACTTAAAATGTCTACATGGACAACTTAAAACAAGTGAATAAACTCAAGATAAGGATGGCTTCCTAGATCTAATCTAAAAATTAATCAATTTTTTTTAGAGAAATGGGGTAGATGGAGGCATAAGGTTAGAAGGAGATAAGGGTGGTGAGGGAGAAAAATAAATGAGATGATGAACCAAAATTGGTGATCAATCAATTCTTCCTTCAACATTCAACCAACTATTAATCATAAAAATGCCAAAGTTTATAGCCAGGGCTAGCTCATATCACTTCCAAAAGAGGGTCATAAGAAAGGAAATAAATGAAAGCCATGGAATCAAGCTAGAGAAAACCCTACATGTCAATTATGATAAACAAAACCAATATGACACTTTCATTCATCAAGAGCTTTAAAAGATAATTAGAAATGAGAAAACCCTATACTTATAGATATTTTAAAAAAGAAAGGCAATATAAACTTTTGATCAAATAGGGTAATCCAATGGATCAAAATAATTAGCATGCCAAACTAAAAATAAACATATTTTTAGATAAATTATCCCACAATCTTCATATGGGGAGGGGTTTGGGGATTTTAAATTAAAATTAAAATAAACCATTGACAAATGATAATATTTGCATACTATGCTTTAAAAGATTTTATTAAAATTTGGAGG
>VDFB02000003.1:86716859-86730596 GCA_007258455.2 Sequoia sempervirens
AATCCACCCTCTTACATCCCTTCAACTCATTCTATCAACTCCCCTTAATCCACCCTCTTGCATCCCTTCAACTCATTCTATCAACTCCCCTTAATCCACCATCTTGCATTCCTTCAACTCATTCTATCAACTCCCCTTAATCCACCCTCTTGCATCCCCTTAATTCGTCCTCTTAAAGGACCCTTAAGTCATATCCTCTTACATCTCCTTAATCCTCTTAGGACCCGTTAAGCCATATCCTAGGGTTCATGAGATGCATCCTCTTAACTCCCCTTAAGGAATTCTCCTAAGAACCCCCCTTAAGCTATATATCCTCTTAGGTCCCCTTAATCCATCCTATGGCTAACATCATTTGAATTTGTATGGAATTTACTATATGTTGTTATTTTCTTGCATGAATTTTTTACTTAAATGACACGTAAAAATTGTAGTTACATTAATTATTTTTGCAAGTTCTCATCAAGTCGGTCTACAATGTGATTGTTGAACTGAAAAACTATTTTATCTAGAGACTATGTAAATATCAATTTTTGGTATTCACCTAAAAGTTGATAAGCTTGAATTGTATCTACATGCACATATATGTTTCATCATGTTATATAGTTCTACATTAAACATCTTGATGTACATTATATATGTTTGTTCGATGTCACTTTTTAAATATCTTATTCCAATTTTATAGATTATACATATTTCATGTGTCTTCTATTTACCACATTTTATATAATTATTCAATTGTATAGATTATACATTAAATATACATACAAGGACATGGTTTTTTGTTTATTGATTCAAATATTTGCTATGTAATTGGAAAATAGTTAGAATTACTTGCCCTTAATTTATTATGAATATGATTTAAGAAACTATTTAAGGAATGTTTTAATTTGTCACCTAACCATGTGATAAGTTATATATATATGAAATTTGATTCTAGATAAGAATTTATATAGTGCATGTATTACTTGAAAATTTGATAAAATATAAATATATAGATATGTATATAAATGCATATAATTATGAAAATGAACATAACACGATCTCATAATTGAATGCATATATAATCATCATATTAAAGTCAACTGATATAAATAAACACACATATATGATAATAACATGTTCAAAATAAAACTAGAGATCTAGATAGTCCATAAAATTTATATGTCAAGTCCAACACATATATTGAAATAAAACTAGAGATCTGTAGTCCATAAAATATAAAACCATCTAACTCTCAGGCTGATCGGTCAAATCAAGTCTCCTCTTTGTTCCATGTTGACTAGATGTACTTGCATCATGCTGTAAAAGAGTTCAAGAAACTCAAAATTAGATTTAAATTTATTTAGAAATTTTGATATAATTAAACATATTTAAAATTGAAAATATAAACTTTCAGATAAAAAAAAAACTAATTAAATATCGACTAAATATAGTAAAAATGATTTCTAGTATGCATAAATTACCATATGGTCATGTGAATCAACTGGCACATTTTCTTCAACAGGTAACATAACTGTCAATTGAGAAGATGCAAATGCCTAATCCACTATATTATCTGCACTCATTCTCATATAAAGCAAACAATATGTGAAAACCTCGAATATATATATATATATATATATATTTAAAAGGTCCGTAAAAATTGTATAGGAGATTTAAAGTAAAGTTTACAACCTCAAATGATATGACCTCATGATCACGCACCTAAGATTGCCCATGAATAGATGTCGATGATGTCTCAGGTGCGCGGCCCGCCATGGTTATCTCATAAAATCCCTACATATAGATGTACAACAGTTCATATAGATCATTCACACATGTGTATGTAAATGAAAAAATTAAATTAGATCTATGATGTGTATTTAATTTAAACTTAACAAACTTTTGAAAGCACGCACCTGAGCTGATGATGTCTCAGGAGCGCTCACCACTGTAACTTGTGGCTGTCAATACTAGGAATAGTATGACCTCCCTGCATCTAGATATAATATATCAATTCACACATGTGTACAAATTCAAATTAAATTATATATATATATGACACACAAATTATTTAATATATTTTGGTTCAAGTACCTGTCGAAAAGGTGAGCCCAAATCTACAGCACTCGACATATACACACGATGATGATATTGAGTTTCGGGCATCACGTCATCATGCGTCTATACACCAAACACAAAATTATTGAATTAATATTATATTATATATATAGTTTGATGTTATTATTTACATGAATTTTTTTACATTTCAAACTTGAATTAAATTTAAGTTCAAAAGATGAACATACCTGTGTGGGACGATCCTCAAAATATAGTAAATTTAGGTATGATCCCACCCCAGATGCATGTGCCTCACCTGAAGTGGATGTCTGAGTATCCCTATAGCCCGAGCCTCCATGCTCTGTATTGGCCACTTCAGTGGCCGTGTGTGTTTGTTGAGTGAGATGTCCTGAAAGTGAACTCAATGCTCCTAGTGTAGATAACATGGTTTGCTCTGAAATGCAGCGGGAATACCAGGAGGAGGAGGAACAAGAGGAGCAACTGGAGCACGTCGCTGAGGATCGACACGTGCTCCTAGTCTATGTTGGGGCATGCCACGCCCAGCTCCTTGAAATGACCTCATATCAAAATAGTTGGGTTTTTTACCCAACTCAAACTCAGCCCATAACTTTCTCAAAAAATATAAGGGCACATCACTGTTGCCATGTGGTGGAGTATCAAACACCATCCATCATCTCTCCCAAAAATGTGCAGCTATCTGCGGGTGCCTACACCATAAAATTGAAATTCTTTTTTTTGTGGGTGGTATTGGTTCGTTTGTTTGGGGGTTCACAAAATATTGGCACATAGCTTGTTTAGTGATTTTTAGGTCATTGATTTCTTTATATGACAGTCCATCTACATAGAATTGTCTCCTCTCTTCTCTCCATTGATGGAACCTATCTAGGTCCGCATCGATAGATCAAACATAATCGACAATAGTTTGCATCGTAGATGCAAACCGTGCGAGATGTGGAGGGATTCTAGTCTCATTTTTTATGAGATCTATGTTTCCTTGAATGACAACTAAGTTGGCTCGAATATTCTCTCTTAGTTGATTTTGGTCAAATGGAGGAGGGGGTGGGGGGTCAGGTGGTGGAGAATGCGGAGGTGAGTGAGGCATATCCTCATGTGGTGGGGTGGGATGTGCACCAGGATCTATAGGAATTTCTGGATTAGGCATGAAATCCTCTAAAGTGAAAAGTGGATCCATGGACGAGAAATGATATGGCAACTACATGTTAAACAATTAAAAAATATATATCAACAAACTAATTAAATAATGCACACAATTTCAAAGTTATTTAAAAATCACATTGAACATGCACAAATTCAAAATATATTTCATTTGAATACCATTCAATTTATAACATTAAAAAATCATAGCATTAAAAATTCATATTATAAATGAGAGTTGAATAGAAACCGATAGTCACTTAAGAACTATAAATGAGAGTTGAATAAAAATAGAAGGTTAGTAGAACAAGTGATGAAAAATATTGAAAATCATTGAAGACCTCTCTTGCACATTCTAGGAGACAACATAAATGGTAACCTCAACTACTAAGATGATCAAATAATTTTCAGATTCACTGCATGAGTCAGTATCCAAGAATTATATTTCAAAAGAATGATGAAAATAAAAAAAGATATTCAAAAATTCCAAGAATCTTGAGGTGGTTGATTTTGATGAACTACAAGGGAACTTAGAAGAATCTACATTTTCTTAGAGGATTAAGTTTAAGTATCAAAGGGGCCCTAGTATGAATGATCTAAATGAATTTATTAATATGTTGTCTTGCAAAGGATTATCTTATCTTGGTAATAAATAAAGGATTGTAATAAATGTAAATAAATGTACATTGAATAAATTGGTGAGATTTGTATTATTGAATTCTTCATAGGGTTATGTCTCACAAATGCACATGAATATGGTGGTATAACCAAATCTAGTGAATGTAGTGAGAATTATTGTTGTCAATTTTATTCAATTTTTATCTTCTCATCCCTATTGCTCTTATGATTTTTCTGTAAATTTATTGATAATAAACAAAACACTAGTTCCCATATGTACCCTACGTATTCATTGGTTTTCACTTAAATTTACTTAGATACCTAAGAATAATGTTCATCTACACTAACTTAATTACCTAGAAATAAGACTATGATTTAAATCATATAATTTAACTAAGAGTTAAGGTAGCCACAAACCAACTACTTATAACCTTATGCACACTATGGGGTTAAGGGTAGCAAAAATCACAAGAATCGATGAAGAGGCATAGAGGTAGACGAAATCTCAGGAAATTAAACATAGTAAAAATATTGAACAGGGAACAAAAAGTTTGGAGAACTTCTTGACAAGATACTTGGGTAAGGAAAAACTTGAAAACTGAAATATATAAAAGAACTTAGAGGAAACCTAAGAAAATGTGCAAATGGGGAATAATGGAGGAATAGTGTGTTAGCAAAGGAAAGTATAAAAAATCACCATAGGCTAAAAATAGGGTCAATCATACTCATACATATGAGTTTATTTGATTTGACAATTTAGGCATATGATGAAGACATGAGGGGAGGCAAAGCATGACTTGAATTTCACAAGTTAACCAAGAGACCCATTTTAGTAAATCTATGATCTCATAGAAATGATGGGTACTTGAGGGAACCAAAGATATTAAAGGGGAAAATACTAGGCTATTAAAAATTGCAGCTCTAATTTGAAAAAAAATAGGTTGAGTGGTTTTATCTTAGCTTGACTTATCATCTTAGTGTAAATAAAAATATTGATGTGATGAATAGGAATTTTGGGCTATTTACTAATATTTATAGTTGGTGAAAAACCAAATTAGTCAGAATTAGTATATGCACATGGTAAATTGTCTTACAACAATTTAGTAAGTTAGAGCATAGTAAGACATTGTTTCAAGTTCTATATGAATGTAGCCTTGAATATTTTGCAAAGTTTAGTGAAGTGGTTGAAATACATACAAAGAGTGCATCTAGGTAGAATACTTGGCCAAGCATATTATATATGTGTATAAGTAGGTAGAGAGTGTCGATGAAGAGGAACTATAAATGCAAGGAGTGTGTAGACTTAGGAAGAAGGAAAAGGGAATTTAAGGAAGGTTTCTAGTTTTAGCTCACCTAAGGGGAGAGAGGTTTCTAAGATAAAACTTAGAAAGATCTTCCCAATAAGATAAAAATTTATATATATTATAAAATTCAAGGGTTAGAGTATAAATATAACATTTACTAGCACTTCATTTGTTAGCACTTTATCACATAATCATGTGGGCTTTCAAAGTCGTTAGCTATACATTTTTTAATAAAATATTAAATATACTAAATTATTTGTTTTTTGTATATCAATGATAATCTTTAAATAATAGTTTAATGATAAGCATACATGTATGGTATACCTTCAACATTGAGACACACAAGTGGTAGTACTTGGTTGGTAAGTTTTACTATTTTTTTTATCAGTACTTATATATAAATAAAGATATGTAGATTTTGGTTAGATAACCTTATTCCTATTTTTGGTTGATGACATCAATTGTATTGAATCCACCTAATCATTGTGTATGAAAGGTGATGCTTATCATTGTAACTATTTTATATTTTATGAACCTCTTACATAGGTATAAGCTAGTATTGTAAATATTAGTTTAATTTTTTAATTTTATCTTTAATGTATTTCGGTTGTATAATGTATGGTGATAGTTTATCCTCTTCCCCAAGGTATTATTTAACTCCTACAAGTTTCCCCATGTATAAAATCTAAAATGTAATTCTATCAGTGCATAAAGAGAAGATGTAGTAAGGTTGATCTATCAAAAAATTAAATCTATGCTAGTATGTCTTCACTTATTAGAGGAAATCAAGTGATACAAGTTGGATTGTTTAAGGGGAAGAACATACTTTATAAATTACATAAGGAATAATGCTTGAACAAGGATTTATCTATAATCAAATGTATTCACCTCAACCTTAATTATATTTCCCATTAGAGTAGGCACTAGTCTTGAAATATAAATTTGTGAGACACGGGTTTTCAAATAAGACCCTAACTGCCACTAAGTGAGGAATCAATTGATCAATGAACAATAAATTTAAATAAACTTAAAAAATAAACCTTTGGTTATAGTTCAATTCACTTGCATTTACAAATCATCATCTATCAAGTTTCCTTAAAAAAGTAATTTGAATTTTCCATTGAAATGTTCGTGCTACAAGTTATCTTTGATACACTAGTTTAGAGAATTCTAGACTTGTCTGTTTTAGGTTTACGTTTTGGGGTAAATGGGGTTTTAGGTTTACATTTTAGGGTTTAGGACCAACGATTAACTTGTGTAAATTAGTTTTTAGAGACCTATGTAAATTTTGTAACCTATGGTTTTGATTTCTAAATTAAATGTGTCCAATTTAGGTTTAGATTTTATGGTTTTCAATTTACAATTTAACGTTATTTATTTTGTTGACGTTTTTGATTTTTTTAAATGCAATTTAAAACTATAAAAAATTGAACTAAAACACATTAAAGAAACAAAACTTAAATACTAATTAAAAAACAAAAAAACAAGATACAAAGCAAAAAATGGCAGAATTCAACCAACCTGGAGGTCATAGAGGTCGGGTGTGTTGACGGGAGGAGGTGGCAGTCAAAATTTTCCCCAAGCACGAGCTTACAAACGCGTACGCAATCTGGTTTGTCCTCTCTGGCGCGGCTCAAAACAGTGGATAAAATGAAAAGTCAGCAGTTTATTTAAAAAATTAAATACCTTTCTGAAACGCGTACGCATTTCAAAACGTGTACGCGTTTTAGGTTCGCTTACCCGTAGCTGAGCACGTACGCATTCGGATTTTGGTTCAAGTACCCGTTCCGTAACGCGTACGCATTTTTTAAAAACGTGTACGCGTTTCTTGCGAAGTTTTTTTTGTTGCCGGAAATTTCCCCTCTTCGTGTACTCAACTTCTTGCTTTTACCCTCAATCTCATACCCAATTGTTGTGTCACCCTTACTACTGGTGCAATAGGAACTCCTTGCATTTCCTCCTCTGATACCCAAATTCCATCATCAAAGTCTTTGTCAATATAGTCTGCCAAACCAATCACTTCAACCTTTTCTATTTTTCAACGGCAGCTCTTTTGGTGGTAATGCACTAAGTGGTGGAGAATCAATATCCACAATTTCAAGCTCTGTTGTCCTTGGAGGAGATGGTGGTGGTACTTTTCACATAGGAGGAGGCTTGTGCTCCTCTTGTTGAGAAGGAGCAGGAGCTGCATTAATTTTCTTTTCCTTACTCTTTCTCCTTACAAAGAAATTTATTCTTGGTTCATTAGGGGCTTGAGATGTAGATTTTTCTTCCATAGCAGGTATTTCTCCTCCACTTTGTTCTTCTATAATAGGGGCTTTCCCCTTACCCTTACTTATCACCCCTTTATTTTCAAGGTGGCCCACTATTGTGTCAAAATTATGGGATAAATGTTCCACCTTTTGTATTACATTTTCAATCTCTAGGAGAACCTTTAAGTCAGGTTCTTCTTTCTTTATCTTTCTTTGCATCTTATTTAAGGCAGTCCACCTTGCTTTTCATTTTTCTTGCTCCAAGAGGTTGAACATATTTCTTATCACATCCTTCAGATACTGGAAAATGTGTACAAATTTATAGCTCTTATTCCTTTCTTTCAACTGAGCCATAAAACCATATTTTTTAGTGAGTTATATAAAGCACACTTAGATTTATTTCCCTTTTAAGGGGTTTATTTAGGGACTTCATCACCCTATAGGATGCCCTCAACCATATTTTTTAGTGAGTTATATAAAGAAGGGAGAGTGAAAGTTGTACCTCAAAAAGGAGCCACCGTCATGTCTAACAGAGCCTTGAGACCCTTAGTTCACCAAGATTTGTGAGGTGAAGAAATGAGGAGATATTAGGTCCTAGTTTAATGCATGTAGACAATCCATTTGTTCATGGATTCCCTTAGTGAGATTGTGTATAATAGCTTAAGTCCTTTTGTGTATAATAGCTTAAGTCCTTTTGATCATTCTTCCTTGTGGTGCATCAAATATCAAGTAGGCTTGAGAAGTTACTCGAAACATGCTTCCATAATAGGGATATAGAGCTAACTTTGGGTAACGCTTTGACCTCCAAGATAAGGGTGCATAGATGGTCTATGACCTTGCATTCCCTAGATATCCATCACTTAATATACAACGTATTTATGGGCCCACAAGGATTGGCATGACCACTTGAATAATTTTAGACTATTCATGTGTTTGGCATATCTTTTAATGTAAAACCAATGATTTTCCTTATATCTTATCCCTTAAACCAACATGTTTTCTTTATTTTCCTTGTCTTTTGCATCAAATATTAGGAAAAAAATTTGAATCATTACTACCAAATCTTAGTGTCAAAACATCAAGATTTGAGAAGATTATAACTATTGGCAAAAAAACTATATAAATATAACGGTTTAGAGGTATGTAATTATAACTAATCGGAAAGAATATTCTAGAATATAATATTAGGAAGATAGAATTTAGTTTATGGATACTCTTTGAGGGTCACATCCCATGTTGTAAATATAAGTATCTAAGAAGATATATTCACCAGTAGAGAAGAAGGGAAAGATATAGGAATAGATAGTAGGAGACAAACTTGTATAAAAATGACTATAATGGAGATATAAGCAATGCATTGAATGATTCTTGATATAATAAATAAAAGGGACTCTAAATTATGATATATCTTATGTGTGTATGCTATTTTATTCTAATTTAAAATTATAATTGGATCCAAAATACCTTTATTGTGTCACCTCAATAGAACCTACTCTAGGATTATAGACTACAACCAACAAATATATTTTGGGAATAGAACTCTAGTTTGTATCCCTCAGGTTTCTTGTCAACATTGGTTTTGTTACCGAGACCCTAGTTAGGCTCTATTGAAGCTTACCAAAAAAAATTCAAATCCTAAAACTTTTGTTGGACCAATCAATAGATGATAGAATTAATATAATCAATTAAAATTTCATCTTCTTAATGTATACCCTGTGAGAAGGGGTTAGGTTCTAAGGGGATGGGAAACAAAAAGGGGGAAATTTTTGGAAGAGACGTATGAAAAGATGTGACTATTAATAAAACTACTGAATAACTACCATGGGATGCAATATAGGAGTAATGCGATCTTGAACCTTAAACACCCATGGTCAAGAATAGATAAAGAAAACTCACAAGAGATTAAGAACTTAAGTTGACAAGAAAGAGAGAATGGCCAACCCTAATAGAGAGGAGAAAAGATGGAGGTAAGTATATGAAAGTGAAAAGAGACAGAGAAGGATTGAATTAACAAAAAAATCAAGGTTAGAGTGCACCATTGGGGGTATTGTTGAGCGTGTTGATGTGGGTGCAGCCATCAAAAGAAAGGACAACATGAAGAAAAAAGAGAAAACACCAGAAAAGATAAGTCTATTATTAAAAGGAACCAAAAGGCTCTCAAGTAGTTTTAAAAAGTTAATACACAATCAGGAACCTAAAAGCTTGCCGAAAAAGGGAAGTTGTAGCATAGAGGGTCCTACCCTACTAGAACCTTCATCAAAACCTAAAAAAAAACTAGAATTAGATGAGTTTATAATTAAATTAGATAAAATTTTCTAAGAATTCCTACAAAACCCAGATAAAGTCTTATTGACCTAAATGATGATTATTTAGAAAAGATAATTAAAAAGGCATTAAAATTTTAAGAAAGGAATAAGAATATAAAAATTTCAAGAAGAAATCAAGGGAAAAGAGAATAGACCACTAAACAATCAACTGACATTTACTATAAAAAAGATGGAAAGGAGTTATGAAGAGTCATAACCTCCAGACCGCGACTAATCCCCATTAAGGTCTAAAATTAGAAGAGTTCTAGCCTGAGTTATAAAATCAAAGAGAGGAAAAGAAGACAAGAAAGAGCAACATACCTTGTGGACTAAGATATTAGGAGAAGAATACTTTGGCATCAAACTTAAAGAGATAAGGGTAGAGAAAATAAGCCACAAAATAACATTAAGAAGGAAACTAAACTAATAAAGCACTTAGCATATAAACCCAAGAAAACACTACATTTGGAACAAGGTTGAAACACCATGTAGACCATAGTGAAAATCCTTATCTTTAGAATAGATACCACCAAAGAACTAGAACATGTATTTCTTCTAGAATCCATATGGGAAAAATTAGGTAAAGATAAAGACAAGAGAAAGCTATTAGACATTTTAGGATCACTAAGAAAGGAAGAATTAGAAGGTATATGAAAAACTACCCACAACATAAAGCTACATGGGAAGAAGTTAGAAAGGAATTATTAGCCAACTTTGGGACACCAGAAGTACCAACTGTTCAAGTGTTACCCGAATGAGAAATCTAACACAAGGGGAAAAGGAATCCTTTGAGAATTATGACAAGAAGTTTAAGGAAGTATGTAGGAATTTGGAATAACCTTTGACAAAGAGACACAAGATTCAATGGTTCATATCCAGATTGCGTATGGACATCAAAGTTGGACTAGATGGAAGAGTATTTGATAAGTATATTAATCTAATTGCTATGGCCTACTATATTGAAGCTCAACCTTGGAAGAAACCAAAAAGGATAAAAGTGTTGAAATTATCAAATATTTACAATTGAAATTTTATAAATTAGTCATACATCAAGAAATACAACCCCTCTAGAAACTCACACATGCAACCACAAACAAGCCTAGAATGGAACACAAGAAAATCCACAAGAAAGACAAATAGAATAAAGAAGAAAGCAAGGCAAGGAGAGGTTGTATCACCATCCGGGCACCCTTAAGCGTGGAGGAGGGCCAAGCCTCTTCCACAATTGCATGGGAGGTCGCTTCACACCCTATCACAAGAACCCTCACATGCTCAACTCACCAAAATATTCCCCATGATGTAACTATTTTAATCTCATCTTTCTAATGTTATTTTCAAATCCTCTATGCATTGCTTTCTAAAATCTAGTATTGAAATTTGAAACCATTTCATTTGATCCCTTAGAAATTTTGTTGAGCTCATTAACATGATTCTAGGATTTGTTTTGTCACCATACTATTCCTTGAACACTCTTTTGAATTCCTCCCATGATCCAATACTTTCCATTGGTAGGCCTCTATACCAATCCCTAGCATCTTCCACCAATGATTCCATAAACAACTTAATCACCACATCTTCATGTTCAATTTCATAATCATCTAGTAGATTCAAAAAGGCTCTTAAATGGTCTTCACCAGATATAGCATTATTTCTAGTGAATTTTCTCAATACAATCCTTATGTCATTCTAGATAGGATTAGGACAACTAGGTATCCCATCGAAACATAATTTCCTATATCTTTCTAATTGCGGAGGTCTTCTAGGAAACCAATTTTTGTGTTGTTATGTTGCCTATTATTTTCACTTCCTACCCCTTTTATTTGCTCAATTTTATTGGTATTTTGGGGTTGAGAACATGGAATAGACTGAACTTTATGACATGAGATGTTTAAATCAAATGTTGGTGTTGGTTGAGATGAAGAAGGTAGTGGATCTAGAGAACTAGAGCTTTAGAATTTCCATTGAGATATGAGGAATTTAGGAAATCAATTTTCCTTTGCATTTCAACATTATCAATAAATATCTAAATTCTTTCAGATTCCCTCTATAACTCCTCATTTTCCTTCTTCAACTTAAGCTCCATTATTTATAATGCATCAGATACAAGAACCTTTTGGGATGATCGAACTTCATTAATAACCAATGGTTTCATAGGCTTCTTCCCTTAGCAATAGGTTGGGATTGAACAATAGAAGTATTAGGTTGAGCAACTGAACTAGTAATAGTGGAACTAGTCCAAGTGGTGGTATTAGTATTCTTTATGGGGAAATCCAAAGTATTACTACTAATAATTTTGGTGATAACAGGGTCACTTACAGATGTCTTGTGAATATTGAGGAAAGTCAAGCGAATGTAAAGTAGAGCAGTGTTTTGCATTTTGTATCTAATGAACTGCATAAAGTTCATATATTGAGCTTCAAAGGAACTGAATTTAGCAAAAGGAAGGTGCATTTTGTATCAGTTCACATCTTGGTTGTGTGGCCATTCTATCTTCCTTTATCTATATTTTTGTGAACAGTGAGTCCACCTGGCAGTAAGTCTTTCTATAATATCTTATAACTGGTTATAATATATTGTGAACTAATCCTAGTCGTGGTTTTTCCCTTTTTGGGTTTTCCATGTAAAAATACTGGTGTTCATGTGTTATATGATCTTGTGATTATTTCATGCTTTCATTCATTATTGCTATTGGATGTATTTTTTAACTGGATGAATTATGATCAAGTGGTTTAATAGAACCGATTCACCACACCCCTCCCTCTCAATATTTTGGGTGTTCAACAAGGTTATTATAAATAAAAAATAAATTTAATTTATAATAGAAACATAATAACAAATATCATATTATATTGAACAACACACATAATACCATGATTATCATAGGAAACCCCTTTGGAAAAAACCCTAGTTGCAACATCAATATCACTCACTATATTACCAATATTGAATGGTTACAAATATAATTAGCATTTCCTCTTATTGAAATGATGCTACAAACATGTGTTAAGAACCTCCAATTTCATTATAGCACCCAAGCAAACTAGTGATCAAACTAACACCATCTTGGCACTCTAGAAGCTTTTCATAATAGCCTCCAACCATACATCCATTGCATACTATATTTTCACATGTTATGGCTTCCTACACTTTTGCAAACACAGACTAAACTAATATAAAACCTCTATGCCAAGGAATTGATATATAAGCAAGGAATTCCCAAAAACCCACTAATGTTCTTCTCAAATCGTGATCCAAACCCACAGTCTTGTAGTGATTTCTTAAGTACCTCCAAATTTTAATAAAATCTTTTAAAGCATAGTATGCAAATATTATCATTTGTCAATGGTTTATTTTAATTTTAATTTAAAATCCCCAAACCCCTCCCCATATGAAGATTGTGGGA
Organism: Sequoia sempervirens; assembly: GCA_007258455.2. Lineage (NCBI taxonomy): Eukaryota > Viridiplantae > Streptophyta > Pinopsida > Cupressales > Cupressaceae > Sequoia > Sequoia sempervirens. Next base: position 86,729,959 of record VDFB02000003.1, read on the forward strand.
TAATTTATCTAAAAATATGTTTATTTTTAGTTTGGCATGCTAATTATTTTGATCCATTGGATTACCCTATTTGATCAAAAGTTTATATTGCCTTTCTTTTTTAAAATATCTATAAGTATAGGGTTTTCTCATTTCTAATTATCTTTTAAAGCTCTTGATGAATGAAAGTGTCATATTGGTTTTGTTTATCATAATTGACATGTAGGGTTTTCTCTAGCTTGATTCCATGGCTTTCATTTATTTCCTTTCTTATGACCTATTGGTTTTATATAATTGTGCTGCTAGGGTTTCCTCTTAAACCTGGATTCTTGGCTTTCATTTATTTTACCCATTTTCTTTTTGGAGTGATGTATGAGCTAGCCCTAGCTATAAAATTTGGCATTTTAGGATTAATAGTTGGTTGAATGTTGAAGGAAGAATTGATTGATCACCAATTTTGGTTCATCATCTCGTTTATTTTTCTCCCTCACCACCCTTATCTCTTTCTAACATTACCCATCCATCTACCCCATTTCTCTACAAAAAAATGATTAATTTTTAGATTACATCTAGGAACCCATCCTTATCTTGAGTTTATTCACTTGTTTTAAGTTGTCCATGTAGACATCCAAGGCTACTTTCTAGTCAAATCAACATTT
>VDFB02000003.1:86730696-86903578 GCA_007258455.2 Sequoia sempervirens
TTAAAAGAATTGCCCAAATATTTTTAAATTTTTTACATCCACTCAATTGTTTTCCAAATTCATCTAAACTACTTTCATGCATACATTCTCCTAATAATGAAAGTTACCACATCTATCGATTCTCCGTAAATGCATCCTTTTAAATGAGTTTCCATTTAAAGAGGATTGCAAACAAACCTGCTATAAAATCTTTATCTTCGTGCGCTATTAATACCAAAATGTTCTCGTGATAATTTGGTATTAAGTATGCAAAGTGCATCATATATATCAAATATATCATAATAATAATAATCATATACGTAGAAATATATAAATAATAATAATGAAATTGTACATGAGTCTTACAACAACAAGAGATTAGTTGCTTAGTAATTCCCTAACATACCCAAGGTTTACACTTTGAATGATCTTTGACTTATACACAATATTCAATGGGTAAGATTGAAGCATCTAAATTGCGCATATAGTTGGTTTGAGTCATATCTAAGAGATGCTTTGGATGAGGTTCACAAATTTTGGAACCCACCCTTAATTTTAAGACATCTTTAATGTTAGGTGATACTCTTGTATTATCATACCAAAATTTTTTGATTAAAGATTTAATTTCATTAGTTAATTTCATGTCTGATCTTGGGAGTCTACCACTAAAACTCCAACATTGATTAATAGGATCATTTTCAATACTTTCTCTTCTTTTAGCAGCTCTTATCAAAGTTCTAGGATTTAAGTTTATACATTTACTAATCTTACTTAACATTCTTTTATTTGAAGCTGTTTTATCAACTAGAGCAGTTGTTATTGCACTCAAACGCATTCTTATCTTTGATCACTTTTCTTACCAATAACATCAATAGCATTAGCAACACTAGATATGACTTGTTCTACTGAATCATCTTTCTTTTTTGGTTTTACAAAAACACCTAATTTTTTCATCACTTTTCTCATTTTAACATTCTCATCAATTGCACCATGAGTTGACATTGGAATCCTAATTTCTTTCTATAAAAAAATATTTTATATATTTTATTTCCATAATTTTTAATTTGTCTTGAAGAAACTTTACCACGAAGGTTATCTAGCACATTTGTTTCAATTGTAAAAAAACATTTTCACCTTCATCCATAGATGGAGTTTCATTTTCATTCACACAAGGGGTTTCATTTTCATTTTCAAATGTAAAAGGGATTTCATTCTCATTTACATTCTCATAAGATATAATTTCATCATTTTCTTGTTTTCATTGTTTTAACCCTAGTATTATTGATCTCATCAATTGTGTATCCAGCTTCATCTAAACAAGCAATATCAATATTATAAAAACTTGGGTTTGAACACATACCTGATAGATTGTTTGAATAGGTGCATTTTCCATATCATTGAGAGGTGGATTTGAAGACACACCAAGTTGTTTGCATATCATTCAAAGTTGAAGTTGAAGGCACAGTTGGGTTTGTCTCCATAATTGCATTTTCTTCCATATTCACCATCTCCACATTTGCATCATCTACATTCATTTCATCATTCATGGCTTCCTCTTCAACATTCTTGGAACTAGATGCTTCCAAATATTTCATTTGATGAATCCTTTCTCTCCTTTCCCTTTGTCTTTTTGCCTCCTTATCTTTATTTGCTTGAATTTCTTCGGGTGTCATTACCTTTCTACTTCTTTTTTTTTGTCTTTTCTTATCACCCATGGTTACCAAAACTTCTTTGATGACAAAAATAATAATTCAAGAAACCTATTTTAAAATTGCCACCTCCTTCAAATATTCAAATTAAACTATGTACTATGAAGATCATTTTTTCTATAAACTCTGAAGTACAAAATCATCATGAGTACATCCAAAAATTCACTTTTTCCAAATCTTCTTGTAAAAAGTTCTTGCACTTGATTCCACTTTAGAAAATTTAACTTGCACTTTTTCTCTTCCAACAATTTGAATAGAATATGCCCTGCACAAGACAAATTTGCAATAGAAAACGCATAAAATGACACTTTTGGACCGTACTATAGAAAAGGAATGTTGCAGGAAAATCGTGTTTTACCAGTATTTTCGAAATTAGGAAAAATAGCTATTTTAGAAACGCGTATGCGTTATGAAATGCGTACGCATTATTTTCAAAAAACGCATACGCATTTCGTAACGCGTATGCGTTACAGTCTCCCAACGGCCAAAACATAACACGTATGCATTATGAAATGCGTACGCGTTTCATTTAAATAACGCGTACGCGTTTCTATAATGCATACGCGTTATTTAAAAGTTGAACTCCCATACCAAATCCAGCGCTGGTTTTAGGCTTGGAAAATGCTTGGCAATCCGAGCCTTAGCTTTTGACCTACAACTAAAAAACTAAGGCAGATTGAAGAAAAATGTCCAACTTTGACAACATAGATGATGGACTTTTTTTTTGAATGAGTCTATAAAATTAAAACCCATTAGATAACACAATGTATACTTTCTAAATATATAATTTTTGTTAAAATTGGATTACATTTTCTATTTTTTAATTAATTTCTAAGCAAACTAGGCCTTAAACTTGAAATATCAGGGTTTTTTAGTTTTTTAATAACTTTGTATTCAAGGTTGAGTTTCTTGTAAAAAAAATTATATGGGACCAAACTTCAGACAATTCTCTACACAATGAAAAAAAAAAGAGTCAAAAAATATTTTGTTTAGGTCTAATTATGTTGTCCGTACATGTTGATTTGAAAAAACATCAATTAAGGCCAATAAAAAATTAATAAAAAAAAAAATTCAACCAAAAATTACAAAAAAAAATCCAGCCCAAACTTCATGTTGTTAGCTCTCTTTTCTTAAAAGGAATTAGAAAAATAATTTTATTTGGGTCAAAAAGTGTTGTCCGTACACTTGCTTGGTATGGTAAAAAAACAGGGACTTTTAAAAAGTGGTTTTTATAGACCCTTATAAAAATTTAATTTCTGTAAACTGGGTATTTTAATAATTTACATATTTGGAAACTAAATTTAAAATTCTAAATTTCATATTACTAACTTTTTTTAAGATTCATTGTAGAAGTGCCTCAAATTTTCAGTCCAAGTATGACAAATTCTGAAAAACAGCAAAAACATTTCCACTTTTTGAGCTTTTTGTGTACCCAACTTCTTGCATCAACCTCTACTACTTATTGAGATCATGTACACACAAAATTCCCATAGTCGCATTCATCCATTTTTTCAACCTCAAAAATATCTTGCATATATACCCAATTCATTCGCATACATGAGTTAGGTCAGCCTAATTTGATGTAGCCCTAAATTAAATGAAAATTGCCTTGTCGGCTGCAAACTTAAACCAAAACATCTTTGTGCTTAAACCAAAATGTGCAATACTTGATTCAAGTCGACATGGAACTAAAATAGATCTCAGTAACATCTACATTACATATTTAATCACCATAACACACATCAAGCATTAGGTCAGCTAGGAATTAGACCTAATCACAAAATATGTTAACTGATCAACACCAATGATCAATCTGACCACATAATCGTGTGCTATCTGGAATATACAATGTGCTGACACTTGTAAGCAATATCCCAAAATAGAAAAATCTGATTCTTATCATCGAAGGAGCACAAACCGGATTACTCATTCCCACTTGCACTATACATAGCCAAAAGCTGTATGCCAAACTACTGTCACTTATATCTTTCAAACTATACATCCAAACTAACTGAAATCTTGAACACAGATGCACATAATATTCAGGAACAACATACTATCTAACTACATAAGTAGATCTTATCATATGAGAAAATGTCGACCAAAATATTAGATCAAGGTATCTCCATTACTGAACTAGCTCAGTTCACTGGATTAATTTAGATATCAACAACCAAAGTTGACATCAATGACAACACATTAAGGGGATCCTTCTTCATTCTTTCAAAAATATCACCCTTTGTCATTGATGGCAACATGTGCCAAAAATGAATCTCCAAAACTCCAATCTTCTCCCACAAACTCCAAACTTCTCCAAAAACTCTAAACTACTCCCCCTTTGACATCAAGGACAAAGGGTGTGCCGGTAACACACATGCGAACTCCCCCTTAGATGCATATATACAAGGAAATAACTAAAATGAATATATTGACTCCCCCCTTAGGGAGTTAACCCAAAGGCTTGAACCATCCACATGTACAATTGTAAAACTAAAAAACTAAAAAAATGAAAATATACAAGTAGAAAGATGTTTAACCGGAGGAGGGTCCTTCAAGTTCCTTAGGAATATCTTTCCAAGAAGAATTTCCTTCATTCCATATTTTCTTGGATGCTACAAGTGATCTATACAATGATTCTAGCTCGACTATACTCTGCTTTCCCTCATCTGGAGTATTGGGGTATAGATTTATCTTTGAAAGCTTTCCAGTATTAGCTAGGGCACTTGATACTAGTATATACTTGGATTTCACCAAGTCCCTAAGCTTTCCCAAACCACCTTATGATATCTTCTTTCTGCCTTTGCAATGTGAAGAATCTATCGTGTAGGCCCAAGATGGCACTCTAAGTTTTGTCATCTCTGTCATGTGCCAGATCATATGTACTGGAGGCATTGGTTATTTGAGACTCAATTAAGTCTGTTAGGTCCTTAATGCCCTGAGTGGCATCCAACCACTTCATGCAGTACAAGAATAGAGTCTTTGCCTCATCCTCACATGCCTTAACATCCTTTAGGCATTTCTCAACTTTACTATGTGCTAATGCACATCTTTCTATCAAATTCAAGAGCTTCTTCTCTCCAAGTCTTATTTCAACTTCATTCTCAACCCGTCCTTTCAGTCTGGAGGCATACTCAAAAGAATCTATAAAAAACTAGATATTTTGAACAATAAATAAAGAATTATCAATGGAAGAATCAGGGGTAACATCTTGCAAATACTTTACTGCTTCATTTATTAGCTCAGTGCCCTTCTAGTGAGTTTCAGTGATCTCCTTCCTTGAAATAGCATGAAAAACATCTCCAAGCTCCAACTTTTGAATAGGTGAGATCTTCTCCAGATCTACACATCCTTGATGCATAGGTATTTGTAACAACTAATTAGATACAATTGGATGAAATCTTACTTTCCTTGACAAAAGACCCTAAGAGGATTGTCAGAGGAGGATTCTCTAGAGGGCTTGGGTAAATCCATTGTCTTATGTACTTCTTCATTCTTTCTCTCCTCAGAGTCTTCTACATCCTTAGATTTTTCTTCTTCACCGGAGGCTTTATCCTTTTGTTTATTATCATCCTCCTTGTCATCATCTTTCTTATCATCCTTCTCTTTCTCTCCTTACTCTTCTTCACCATCCTCATTTTGATTTTCAATTCTATCCTCAATGCCATCTGCATCCGTCTTTTCCTTTTCTTTCTCTACACCTTGTTTTCCATCATCACCAATGGGCTTATCGGTGTCTTTCGCAGGAACAAAGGTCTCCAGGGTAGCTTGTGTTTCATTAACCGGTGGTGGGGAGGACACAACATTCCCTATATCATGAGTCACTTTGGTACAATCATCTTCACCTTTTTCTTCCACAACCTCTTCAATTTATAGCACATTTGAATCAAGAGGAAGATTTTCCTCCGCATTAGTAACCTTTTCCTCAATGTGCATTTTTTGTTCATCGGTTTGTTCTTTTTCTTGGGCTGTTTCGAAAGTGGAAGCAATCAACATACATGATTTCTTAGCAATGTCTTTAATCTTCTCTACTATTTGTTGATTTAGCTTTTCTACCTAGAATAATTTTCTTTTCCCATAAGAATTGTAACTCATTGTTTGACTCTGTATTTCTTAGTGTACACCTCCGCCAATGTGGCTTTATCATTTTCAAATAAGGAGGACCCAATTTCCTCTAAGGCATTAGTTCTAATTTTTTCTTCTGCTTCAATGACCTCTTGTCTTCTTTCTATTAATGCATCTCAAAATATTTCTAGGAACCTTTTTCTTAATATCGATATCAGCTTCTAAAACAATGATATATTTAATAATGGCTTCAATAACTGTGTTTCTATCTATTTTATTAGCCTCTTCATACAAATTTGTTCTATCTTCTAGCATATTATCATAATGCAACATATTTTTAACTAGAACATCCAACTTCATAGGACTGTGTGCCCTTATTGAAGGATGCTTTTTATTCTTCTTTTTCTCCTATGGGCTTTCTTATGTCTTCTTTCCTTCTTCTCCGGTTTTTCATGAATATGTATAGTAAAGTTTTTCTTTTCCATTTAAGTTTCTTCTTCGTATGATGCATTGACAATATCAATCTTTTGTTTGTTAGCTTCGGTGCTTGCTTCTTGTGAAGCACATTCACTGCTCTCAATAGCACTGCTTCTTTTTCTTCTTGTTAGTTGTGGTTCATCCTCTAATCCAAGTTTGATTTCTTCTTCAACAACTACGCTCATGGTCTTTTATTTGAAAGCTTTTTGTTTCTTTCTCCTTGGGATGGAGGTAGCAGGGATTGCTATCAGAGTCATATTCTTTCTCTTTCTTGTTCTTGTGCTCTATTTAGCTGGAGTGGTAATTTACTCAATCATTGGAGCACTGGGATCCATCTTCTTTCCTTTACTAGTAGCAGTAGCGGCTCTGGAGGACTTAGGTAGTGTAGAGGTAAGGATGGAAGCTGTTCTTCCAAATCTGCTGGGTCCAGAGGACTCACCTACAACACAAGACTCTCTTGCTCTAGCCTCTCTAATCTAGTCATCTGTGTATCCTTCACTTTTTTCTGATTCTTCTGTTGCTTTCCTTTCTTTTCTCTTAATCTTAGGTTTCTTCAATTCACTGTGCACCTCTAATGATTTTTCTTCATGTCTCATACCTTTCCTATGAGGGGTCCTTAGGACTTTTAAGCAATATTTCCACATATCCATTAACTTCATATTTAGAAATCTCATATCCAAGAGGGACAATCAATACCATCCTTGGTTCAACTTCCTCAATAACACATTCATCAGATGTAACAAGAAAAGTTATATCCTTTGCATATTTTTCCACATGTCTATCAGGAATTCTCTCCCTTTCATGCATCTTCTTTTGAAAGACTGCAAAGAATGCAGTCAAGGCATCATTTTGAGCCTCTATGCCACCTAAGTCATGCATGTATTCTAGAATATGATGTGCCATTGGTATTCTCTTATCCCATCTAACATCCTTTCTTTCACGAAGCTCTCTCAAGAAGTAAAATAGTAAACAAACTACCAGAGTGCCAAACTTAAATGCATACTTCTTCTCCCTTGTCATTTTTAAATTATCAAGAAGTTGTTTCCATAGAAACTCACATAAATGAAAATCCTTTCCATTTACTACCATTTCATGTGCAACATTGATAGTTGTGGCTGAAGCTGAGTTTTATCTATTTTTAAAATAGATCTTACGACCTATCATTATGTAGGCATATCTCACAACAAGGTTCCGAATAGGTTTAGTTGCTAAAGCTCTTTTGTCATAGATGACACCAATAAGTTCCATATTAACCTCATTCTTAATAGACTTAATTACCGGTACGAGTTCGGTATCACACAACCCATTAACATCCTTGGTTATAAGTCTAGGCATATTAGTCCATAGGAACTTGTCATGTAATTGGCTCAGTGCTAACCTCACAAACTTGTCATCACAACTGTAATTAGGGAACCAGTTCTAGACATCTAGCTTCTTCCTTACTAGGTTAACATGTTCTAGTTTCACAAGGTTATCATCTCCAGTAAGCTCAGTGGTCCATAGTTTTATGATTTTTATGTGATTATATTCTTCCAACCTTCCATGTATGTATGCCCTAATATTTTTTGTAGGAAAAACCTTAAGTGGTATGCTCAAGAAAGCACCAACGGGGTCATTCTCAAACACTTTCATTGGATATCTCTTAAATTTTGGTCTAGACCTCTTAGTGATGTGAACAATAGTTGGGGTAGCCATTGTAACCTTAATCAATTACTTAAGAAAATAATTCTACTTTGAACCCACAAAGCACAAAAATTAGTAAATACCTTTTTATGCACAAAACAAGATCTAGGGTTTGAGTACTTTGCACCAAATTTTCTTTGAATCTCCTTTGAATCTCCTTCAACTCGCTTTGCTCTCTTTGAATGCACAAATGTGATTGAAATTGAATAGGTATATCACTTTAAATCTTTCTGATCTGCCCTAAATTCGCATTAAATGCTTCAAATTCCATAAAGTTGATAAACCTTTTACTGGTAAACAATAAACCCTAAAACACTTTGCATTTCATCAAATTTGAACATTTTCTACCAGTTTCTTCTCCAAAAGCTTAAGCATATTATTTTATACCACATCTTTGTGTCACTCCTTGACACCTCATATTTTTAGGCGGTTGTTTGGTTTTTTTGTTATTTCTCCCTCTAAGCGAATGCCTAGGTTCACTTTTCAAAAGAATTACCTACACCAGAGGAAGGTACAGGTTCATTTGTAGTTCCTGATTCTTATTTGTTCTCAGTCTCCTCTTTCTTTTTGCAAATATTATTCATCTCATTCTTGGTTTCAACTAGATCAATTTTCTTCACAGGTTCATTCCTCTTTACTAGATTAGACTATCTTCCATTCTTACTTTTGCAAACTGACCTCTATTCAATTTGGATTTGCACTGGTTAACTTTGTTTCCAAATGCATCACATGTACATAGCAGTAACCATTGAAAGATTGAACCATTCTACTAGCATTATATCTACTCATCATCTGACTTCTGCACTCAATAGCTCTATGTCCAAATTTCTTGCATACAAAATATTGTCCAACAAAAGATCCAACATTTTGATTCATTTTGCTTCTACATTCTATTGCCTTATGTCCAAACTTATTGCACAAGAAAAATAGAAACCATTGAAAGATGGGTACCTTTATGCATTTGGTTGTCTTACTGGTGGTCTTTTTCTTTGATCTCTGATTTGTTTTTCCATTTCCTTGAGTTTTCTCTTGATTTTCAACTTTGTTTGAGGTACAGTTAGCCTTTGAACTTTCTCTTTCATAAAATCCTAGACCAATTTTGTTCTTAGATTCCTTTTGACCAACAATCATTTCATCTAGAATGGTTGTAATTCTTTTGAACTTGTCTTCATAATTCTTTTCCTTTCCGAATTCATATCTCATGGTCACAATTTCTTCAAGTCTTGAGCATTCATTGGATTTATTTTTCATTATTGCATTCAAGAATTCTTCAATTCTTTCTTTTCTTCCACTTGTACTTTTAGTTTGTTAATGTTCTCATTTGCTTGTTTCAACTATTCATTAACTTCCTTATGCCTTTCTCTGAAATTCTTGATTTGTTCTCTCATTTTTTTGATGCATTCATTTGCTTGCTTGAGATTTTCCTTCAGATCTTTTTTTTTTCCTTCAACTTTGTCAAGTTCTTCAAGAGAAACTTTGATTTCTTCTTTGTCAATCATCTAGCTATCCTCTATGTATTCAATGATAGAAATATCTTCAAGAGGAATAGGATACTTTGTATCAGCCATGTGTTCAAACTCCAAGATCTTCCTCAAGCTGTTAGGCTTCTTAGAAGGAACCAAGCTTTGATATCAATTATTGAATGCACCTGGAATATTGAGAGGTGGGGTGAATCGGTATTCTATTAAACCACTTGATCATAATCCATCCAATAGCAATAATGAATGAATGCATGAAGCAGTCACAAGATCATATAACACATGAACACCAATATTTTTATGTGGAAAACCTAAAAAGGGAAAAAACCATGGTGAGGATTAGCTCACAATATATTGTAACTGATTATAAGATATTACAGAAAGGCTCATTGCCAGGTGGACTCATAGTCCAAGTGAACTCACTGTTCATAGAAAGATAGATAGAAGAAGATAGAATGGCCACACATCCAAGATGTGAACTGATACAAAATACAACTTCCTTGTCCTGAATTCAATTCCTTTGAAGCTCAATATACTAATTTTATGCACTTCATCAGATACAGAATGCAAAACACTACTCTTCTTTACATTTGCTTGAATTTACTCAATATTCACAACACATCTACTACTTATTTGGATCATATACATACAAAATTCACATACTCACATTCATCAATTTTTACAACCTCAAAAATATCTTGCATATATACCCAATTCATCTTCATACATTAATTAGGCTGGCCTAATTAGATGTAGCCCTAAATTAAATCAAAATTGCGTTGTCGGCTCAAAAATTAAACCAAAACATGCAATACTCAATTTAGGCTAGCATGGACCTAAAATAGATCTCACTAACATTCACATTATATATTTAATTACCATAACACATCAAGCATTAGGTTGGACAAGAATTAGACCTAATCACAAAATATGTTAACTGATCAACAACATCGATCAATCTGGCAACATAATCATGTGCCATCTGGAATATACAATGTGCTAAAACCTATAAGCAATCTCCCAAAATTGAAAAGTCTAATTCTTATCACCGGAGGAGCATGAACCAGATTACTCATACCCACTTGCACTATACATAGCCAAAAAATATATGTCAAACTATTGTCACTTATATCTTCCAAACTATACATCCAAACTAATTGAAATCTTGAACATAGATGCAAATAATAGTTAGGAACAATAGAATAGAACCGCATAAGTAACTTATCATATGAGAAAATGCAGAGAAAAATACCAAATCAAGGTATCTCCATTATCGAAATAACTCAATTCACAAGAGTAATGTAGATATCAACAACCAATGTTGAAATCAAGGACAAAAATTTAAGGGGATCCTTCTTCATTCTTTCAAGAAACCTTTTATTTCTTCTGGGATAGATTATTGATAATTTCATCACAAGTGGTATTAAAGCCTAATTGTGTGATTTGTTTAAAATGGAGGAAGAGACCCTCTTTCTTTGCGAGTTATTACTTCTCATTATATTTGTAACCATATTTTGATGTGTGTGTGTGTGTGTGTGCGTGTAACTAAGGTCCCAAGACGCTCACATCACAATATTTTGAATAAAATGCTATCAGAGTAGCATACTCAAACAAAAAATCAATAACGTATCTTAAGAACAACACATGATCAAGATAAATAGTTAAATTAAATAAAAAATAACTATATAGAAACATGTTCCTGTACATAAAGCTTTATTATACCCTCCCATTCTTCTGAGGAAAATTCAACTTGGTTTCCCATTCTTCAATATCTATAGTGGTCAATTGAACTTTCTTCTTTTTGCTTGAGTGCTCCACAATTTTTTTTTATCTTCATTCTCTTTTGAATTTCAATCTACAATAAGGCAATGATATTTGTGAAACATCTCGTGGTATATTTGATTATATTAACCACCTTAGAAATGGATTCTTCCATTTTAATAACTTTTTTCTTGATAACTTTGTTCTTGATATTGCCTAAAATTTCAATCTCATCCCATTCAACATCACATTTAATGTAGGTTGCTTGTTCAAATTTATTAATTGGATCATTCATTGGCATACTTTCATTCTTCATGTTATCCATAGTCTTTAGATATTTTTTCATCTTATTCAATATTTTTAAAATAATCAAAACTAGAATCTATGGTTTTATCATTGATAGAATCAATTTGGTCTGAAAGAAGGGAGTCAAAGTAGTAATTAAAATATTTATTTGAAGAAATAGGAGAGATTTTTACTCAATAACTTCTTGAGCAGACAATTTTTTAGAAATATTCTTTTCTATCCTTCGAGATTTATATCTCTCAAATTTTCCTTCAATATCAACCTAAATTTTCTTTCCATATTTCATCATTTTTCTATTTTCCTAGCATTATCAACTTATCAAACATAGGAACCTACATACTAGTAAATTACTTATCCTTTTACTACTAGGATTCCCATTCTTAGGATAATGGATGAAGGATGCATAAAGGGTAACATTAGCAATATTAGACTTGATTTTGACATTTTTTAATTTTCTATTCTTTCTTTGAGATGTAGAACCTACATTATCATCAATTCCTTTACCACTATTGTTATAAAAAGTTGAACCAACATAATCATAAAAACCTTCAAGATTATTTTTGTGAGAATTAGAACAAACATTCTCTCCTTTCTTACTAGGTTCCTCAATCTTTATTCCCCTAAATGGTTTTTTTGTAGGTTTCACTAGAATATCGACAATATCTTTCATAGTTCCCTTTATGTAATTACTAGGATCATTAGTTACAACATTAAACATTTTATTTTCTTTGGTTTCATGGATCAAAAGGATTTTTATAGGAATAACCTTATCATTATTATGTAACAAACTTAGGTAGGCCTATAGGAAGTACATAATAAAGATTATTTTTAATATTAAATTGGTAAAGGAAATTAATTAGCCTTTCATGCAAGACTAGATCAACTTGATTCAAAGATGATAGAATATAAAAAGTAAATATGACAAGGTTGTGGTGTCTAAGAGGATACAATAGTGGGAAATAATAAGTATGCACACACATGTATCTACCTTCTCAAGTTATATATGTATTAAAAAATCATCCGAACTCACTCTATGACACTAGTAGGTTGCACTACTTAAACTTATTTTAGAATTTGATCAATTTATCCTATCCTTCTAGAAAATAATTGATACTCCTTTTATCTACTTTTTCCTAATCACTTTACCTTTCTAACTTCACAAGTTAGACTAGTAGCTTGCCCAATCATCCACTCTATAATCATGAACCTATTACTAACCATTGTGACATTTCTTTCCTTCTAAGATTTGATGAATTGATGAGAAAGCACAAAATTGTAATTCTTCATTACTAGAAAGTAAGGTGTGATTCCTTCTTTTTAGAAAATACCTTGAATCATCTCTCTTTCCTAGATTCCAAGCAAGAAGTAGGTTCAACATGGAATTAAATTTTAACCCATATTTGTAACCATGATGTTCAAAATATAGTGATTATTTTTAATATTCTTGTAGATACATGTTGCTAAAGGAATACTAGTTGAAGAAAACAACCATTTAGAAAAATCTAGATAGTGTGTATTGAGATTTTTTGTCTTGATGACATGGTTTTTAAAATCTATTGTTCTTATAAATGAATGAAATTTAGGCTTTTTGAGGAACACAATTATTTGAAATTTTATTAGTTAGAGATTGATTTTTTATTGTGAAGATATGAATCAAGATGCCTTGATGAGCTCTTAGAGTTTGCATCAATAATGCAATGGGAGCTTTGGCTATGGTTTATGTGGATGGTATTATGGTATTGGGTATGAATACCATTGTGACATGGTAAAATCTAGATCTATAGTGATAGTTTTCACATGATACTGTTATTCCTCAAGACAAAAAGGTAGGTACCTTGGATGTGATGTTGTCAACTAGCAATAATATAGTTTTTCTTGGTGGATGTGAGTTATGAAATATATTGTTTGTAGTTGGTAAATTTTTAGTTTATTTTTTAGTATTTCCCTTATGAAATCTATGATGAATATGGCAATGAAAGAAATGATATGTATGATATAGAACTAGAAGCAACATGCCTAAATGAAGAAGAAGAATCAGAAGGAACATGCTTAGGAGGATATATATAATAATAATAAGATGCAAAAGAGTATACTACAAGAAATAGAGATAGTTTGTGCTTGGAGTTACGATATTTGGCAGAATTAAACAGATTGTGTTCTTGTTCCAATACTACATCAAAATCTGCAACAATTGAATCAGAGGATGAGAAGGAAGGTGAATTTGTTTGTTCCTCTTTTTTACAAAATAATGAAGGAGGTTCTAGACAATAAAAAAAGGAAAAGGGTGAGTGGAGGATCACGGGGGTCCAAAAAATGGCGATATTAATTCCTTGGCTTTAATAATGGATATTCGTTATTGGAAACTTACAATTTTTTGAGACCAAGTACATGTATATAAGATAATATGATAATATATTATTATATATAATAATAATATATTAATATACATATTATATAATATAATATTATTAATATATTATTATATATCATTAATATTTTAATACATCATTAATATATTAATATATTGTTAAAATATTAATATTAACTATCATGTCATATATTAAAACAATAAAGTGCTCTCAGAAACCAAACCCTCAACCAAATCCTCCTCCACCAAACCTTCCTCCAAAAAACCCTCCAATTCAGAACCTAATTGAAATAAATATTATTGAATTGACAAATATTGCTAAGAGAAACTGTAACCATCAACATTTGCGATCAGTCACACCGATTATAGAGGCCATAATCAGCCATGTTAGTGACATCACTAGCCAACATTCTTCATTTAAATAGTGGAGAGATGTAAAGAGGTTGCAATATGCAAATGGTTTGGGGTATGATATGAAAATATTAGAAATATCTAAATCCGATTTAGCACAACATTTTGTGAACCCAACAACAGATCAAAATGTTGGTCTATACAAACTATTTTTTTTCATAAAATGGTGCACCCATCAAGGCTTGCAAACTTTTGGTATTGTTGGTGGATGGTGTTTGATAAATAACCCAAAAAAAATCTTGATGTCCTTCTATAATTTCTTCGCAAATTATATGCATAATTTTTTTAGGAAGACATGTCAACTATTTTGATTTCAAGGACTTTCAGGGAGTGGGTGTGGGCATACCTCAATATAGACTTGGGGCAATGCGTATCATGTAAGGCTCCTATTTTCCCCCTCCTTGTCTTCCTCTCCCACCTCCAGCACCCAATCGAGACGTTGTTGCTGATGCGACCTAGCATAGTCTCTTGGTCATATACTGTTTGACCAACCATTTGATTTCACATTTGTCACAGTTTTCCCAGCTACCAGAGGATGATGCTCCTCATGCTTCAATTGATACTGGTGCAACATCATCATCTAGGCATATTTGTGTGCCTCATTAGTGTAATACATGCAGACATACATGTCTAGGTCCTATGGGAGATATGGATGAGCCTCCCCTAGACACATCTGAGTATGAGGTGTCACTTGGAGGAGATGAGGCATCAATGCATACTGTAGGTGCAACGAAGATGTGTGAGGGAGGAACAAATGTAGTGCCCTTCACTGTTGCAGATGAGGAGCAATAATAACAATCTTTTGTATATGTAAAACTTAAATTTATTTTATAGCATATTTCATTTTAAATTATTATAACAAATAGTACTTGTTACTATTGTATATTTAAGTGGGATTGAATTGTTGATGACAAAGGAATAGATTAGAAATGTGCAACATGGCACTCTTTCAACCATTAACTTTTTCCTACAAACATTGGTATAATTTTGTGTACATGTAAAACTTTTTTATTGCACTCATTTAAATCACGATTAATTAAATACATACTAATTTATATCTTGATCTTATTTTACTTTTGTAGTCTACTCTAGATGTGACTGATGTGACACCTTTTACCATGATGAGTTCTTCTCAATCAATTATCTCAGTTGCATCACCTATTTGGTTATATACTTTTTTTATATCTAGTAGATCTATATAAGTTTGTAGATATATATGTAGATATATGTTAGTTTATGTGTTTTTATCAGTAATTATATATTAATTTTTCCATTTTTATTTTTCTTCTTGTAGAGTACACCACCATCCACATTCGTGGATCCAGGACCAAGACAATAGGGTAGGACTCCTAAGAATCCCAAGGGACCATCATTTGTTGAACTTATGGTGGCCAAAGAAAAATTCTTGAAGTAATGAATAATTGAATTTGACTTTAATTTATAGTTTAGTATAGTGATTAGATGTTATTTTGAATGATAAAAAATAGTAGATAACTTTATATTTAGTAGTTTAAGTTATTTACCATTGAGAGCTAATTAGTCTAATTTTTGGTTTGAATTATTTTTGTGTAGACATCTTCTCATCCATTAGGTAGTGCGAAGAGGCTACATTTTGGTGATCCACCAGAAGATTAGGATTTTCTTGACATGGCATAGCCATTTGACATATACATTGTAGATATATAGACCAAAGATGACATATGCCACATTTTGTAAATATTGTTGAGTTAGCATATATGCCAAATTTGTATATGTAGATACATAATTACTTTACACTTTTATATATAAAAATTGACATTCGACATATTTTGTTCGTTGTCTACATGGTTTCCTATTTTGAAACTTAAAATTTGAATGTATAATCAGTTTATAATGGTTGAGCTATGATGGATAACATGTTATATATTTATTTATTTCTTGAAATCTTGCACTTTAATAGTTTATGAATTACATAGATCATTTTAACTTATGTTATTGTACTGTTAAACTTGGTTGCCATGGGAAACTTCTTCAAATTTGATCCCTTTATCATTAGTCTCTATAGTTGCAACATCCTTTACCCTTTGATTCCTTGATCCGTTAACATCCTTAGTTTGTATAGTTTCATTTTGGTATTTATCTTTTCAATAAATTTAGATTTCTCCTTTAGGATTGATGGATATTTTGAAATTTGAATTTTTGTTTTCAAATTAGTGCATCAAAATAAATGACATATGTTGGGGTGCCTATACCTTTGCCTAGGTTGGGAATGAACTATTAAAGTTGATGAGGGAACAAATATTTTTTAAGCACACCACATTGCTAAAAAAAGAGGATGGGATTGGTAGGAATGATAATACCCTTTTCTTACAAATCATTAATTATGTTTGGTCTATACCCAAGGCACATCAAAGTGTAAGGGATGCACAATAAGATTATTTTATGTTTTGATAGATTTGAGATCTTTTTCTATTTTTGGATTTTGTAGTTATTTTGATGCAATAAATAATGTTACCAAAGTTATGAAAGGAAAATCTAAACTATTAAAATAAATTATGTACAAGAATGTAATATTCTATTGTTTTCTCTTGATAAGATGAATGCAACTAGGAATTTTTTTTTTCCTAAATGAACTTCCTTGTAAGGTTTTCACTAATACAAGTTCACTAATTTCCATGCTTTTAATATGACAAGAAAATAAGCTTCACAAATAGAAAAGTGAACAAGATAGTTTGCAAGGAAACAATATAAAACTATGAAATTTATAAAACAAGGAAACTAAGAAAAGATAGTTTGCAAGGAACATGCATAGGTAGATGCATACACATAATATTTGTTAGTCTATGAATCTTTTCATCATAATCATCATTAATTGCATACGTTTGATACACTTGATCATGTTTACACAAACATGAGACATTTTTCAACATACACATGAGATTCATAATCATCATAACACAACATGCATTCTACCATCAATATAACCAATAATGCTTGTATAACATATTTTTAATGTCCTCATGTACAAATACATCACATATCATTTTTTAACCATCAAAATCATCAATGCAACTAATAATGCCATATAATTTTATCGATTTCCTCATGTACAGATACATCAATGCATCTTTCTATGAAGCTATCTTAGATACACAACTAATATGTGCCCCTAATATCCTTGCTATGTAATGCACATCTCAAATCATTGCTACTCTCATAGACACCTACGTTACAATATTACAAAAACTGTTAAAAAATAGAAAAAAGCACAATGTAAAAGTAATTGAACAATGAAAGCAACATGAACTCCAATGTTGGATACATTTCCATCAAACCTCACATCCTACTCAAAGATTGTGTTGAGAAATGCCTACATATAAATACCGGTAAACTATGGATTATAAACAACGTGAAAAACAAAGTAAACTGGTCATTTTTTGAAATCAAATGCAAAATTATAAATCAAGAGATTAAACTATATGAATAAGATACCTCCTTATGAATTACATTGAATGTATCCTCAATGTTCAAGAAAAATGTTATAAATTTGTTTTGAATTGCTTCTTGATGCAATAGTATTGTCCAACAAAATGAGCTACATTTGTTAATAATTGTTAAGAAACATAAACTTGCATCTACTATTGACTCGACAATGGTTAAAATTAAACATTGATATTGGAAAATGCAAAAAATGTAAGATTTTTAGTAATTTTTACAAAGGGGCAGTGTGGACATGTCAATGTATGGAGGTAAACACTAGGGAATCTCTTTTTGTTGCCTAAGTCACCTGATTATTCTAGGGTGCTCTTTTTGAGGTGGTTTGTTATGTGCCTTAAGAGCAAAAAATGGTTTTTTTAGTAAATTTGATGAATGGGTAGTGTGGGCACATCAAAGTAGGTAGGTAAATACTAGGGAAGGTCTCTTTTCATTACCTAAGTCACCTGATTTTTTAGGGTTGCTCTTTCTAGGTTAGTCTCTTAAGAGCCCTAAAAGCCAAAAAGCATCAAACTTTGATGAAGTCATTTTGAGAGCTTGTGACATGTTGGAATGCTTTTTCTAGACCTATGGGTGGATATTAAATCCTTTCAAACCAATCTCTCTCAGTTTGGGTCAACTCAAAACCATTTGTGTGTTCTAGTGTCAAATGCATTCTTGCAAAAAATGTCAGTGGAAAGCAGTGAAAAAAATGGAAAGAAACATTTTTTTTGTTTTGTGCATAATGGAGTGAAAACAAATATAGTAAAACATCAAGGTGGGCAGTCCAATGCTAGAAAAAGTCCTCCTTTTGTCACTCAAGTCCTGCCGTGATTGCAAAGTGCACTAATCTAGGGTAGTCTTGAAAATGCTGTAAGAGAAAAACATACAAAATTGTTAAGTTTTCAGTATTTTGACAAACGGGAAACATAAACATGTCAAGATAGGTAGGTGAATACTAGGGAAGGTCTCATGTCATTTTCCATGTCACCCAATTGTTCTTGGGTGCTCTTTCCAGGGTAGTCTCTAAAGTGCCTTAAGAGCCAAAAATACAAAAAATGTTAGTTTTTTAATAATTTTGATGAGTGGGAAGCATGGGCATGTTGAGGTAGGTAGGTAAATACCATGGAAGGTCTAATTTAATTTCCCAAGTCACCTAATCATTCTAGGGTTCTCTTTCTGGGTTAATCTCTTAAATGCCTTAAGAGCAACAATGCAAAAAATGTTAATTTTTTAGTAAAGCAGCATGAGAATGTCAAGGTAGGTAGGTAAATACTAGGGAATATATATTTTCATTTCCCAAGTCACTAGATTGTTCTGGGATGCTCTTTCTTAGGCAGTCTCTTAAGTGCCTTAAGAACAAAAAATGTTAATTTTTTAGTAATTTTGACGAATGGGAAGCATGGGCATGTCAAGGTAGGTAGGTAAATACTAGGGAATGTCTCTTTTCATTTCCCAAGTCACCCAATTATTTTGGGGTGCTCTTTTTGGGGTAGTCTCTTAAGAGCCCTAAAATCTAAAAAATGTCAAATTATGATGAAATTGTTCTGAGAGCTCATGGCATGTAGGAATGCTTTGTTTGGACCTACAGGTTGATATTAAATCCATTCAAACTAACATCTCTCAGTTTGGATCAACTCAACACCGTTTGTGTGTTCCAATGTCAAATGCATTCTTGCAAAAATTGTTAGTGGAAAAAAAATGGAAAAATAACTTTTTTTTTGTTTTTTGCATAATGGAGTGAAACCAACTATACTAACATGTCAAGGTGGGAAGTCCAATGCTACAAAAGGCCTCCTTTTATTGCTGAATTCCCCTCGTGATTTTGGAGTGCACTAATTTGGAGTATTCTTAAAAGTGTCGTAAGAGAAAAAAATGCAAAATTATTAAGTTTTCAATATTTTTGACAAATGGGAAGCATGGAAACATCGAGGTAGGTAAGTAAAGACTAGGGAAGGTGGTGCAGGAGCACCTAGGAAGCATTGGGTAGCACTAGGAAAATTTGTGAGCCTAGGATGAAATTCTGTGGTTTTAATGCTTTAAGGTCATGTTGACCATTGTAATTTGAGTTAGAGTGTTTTCTTGTTTTGTTTAGGAGTGATCAGGAGGGAGGTTGTAACTCATGTTAGTTGTTTAGGAGTTAGCAATAATTGGAAAAGGTGGAAAAATGGGACATTTTGCACCTTTTGCCACTTGATTATGGAAATTTCTGATCCAAGGGATTGGTAACTACCTTGGAGAGGAGTTATAAGGAGTTGCACGAGCTGAGAGCAGGGTTGGTTGTTTTTTGAGTTGTAATAATTTCATGGAGTGAAATTAAGACTGTGATATTGAAGAACATCTTCTGGTTTATGGTTTTGGATTTATGCATTGATGGTTTGATCAAATGTTGAGAGTAGAGTAGGTAGTGTAATTCCTTTTCAGGCATTGCTTAGTTTAGTAGTTAGCTTGTTGCATTGGTTCAAGCATTTTTTTGGTTAGGTTAATTCATTTCTTGCAATTTTTGTTCTGACTGTCAGACCGACAGAAATGGAGCTCTAGACCATGTTTCCCATGTACCTGGCATATGGGTTATTGGAAGAAAGGCTAGACTCCATGTTTGTACATAAGGTAGAGGTAGGAGTCCTTAGAAGTCAGGAATCCATGGCAAAAGACTGTTCCTAGGCGAGTTTGACAGTGCCCGGCTAGGACAGTCAAAGAGTGCAGAGCACTAAGGTTGCAGGGGTGCCAATCTCCTGGTGAACCACGGTGTGGAGTGGATGAGGATTTCCTTGCAGAGGCTTGGTAACAAGAAGGAGGCTTAACATAGACCGATAAGTGGCAAACAAACTGACTGTTCTTGAGGTCAGAAACTGGCTTAAAACAAGCCTAAATTTGCTAAGTTAAGGGTTGGAGTAGTGTACGAAAAGTCGAGGCTCCAAACCCCAAAAATCTTCAAGGTGTGGGCAAGGGTACCACGAATCCAAAGAAAATATTTGGGTTCATTTGGAGAATTTGGGCATACTTTCCACTTTTCTCAGGTTAGGAGACCTAATTGGGGCTCTAGGGCTTGTAGCCTTTTCTAACCCTAGAAGAGGGTTTGGTGAGAGCAATGGAGAATTGGAGATTGGTGGATGATCAAGAACCCTAGGGGAATGATCTTGAAGCTATGGGAGACATCACACACCCCTGCATCGTATTAGTGAAGGTTGGAGAATTAGTCAGCCTTTAGGAAGATTAAGGGCTAAGGAGAGAATGGCAGAGAGAGCACCAATATTAGCTTGGTTAGGGAAATGGAGATGATAGTAGGGTTGGCCAAGAGAACTAGGGGTGACTAACAAGCATTAGGGCCTATAGGTTAAGGTGGCGGAGAGTGACACCCAAAGGGATTCACCAAGGTGAGACCTAGAGCATGGAATAGTGAGTGTTCTATCCAACCCTACCCTATTAGAAGGTCTCTTTTTGTTTCCCATGTAACTTGATTGTTCAGGGGTTCTCTTTCTGGGGTAGTCTCTTGAGCATGTAAAACTTCTTTTAATGTATACTAAATGTTGAGATGGAAATCAATCAAAATTCACCCCAAGGACAAAGAAAAGAGAAAAAAAATGAGAATTTTGTAGTAAAGATGCACCTTCTCTTCAAAAGAACAAGTTTGAACTACTATTTTGTCCATTGACTACCTTAGATTTGTTTAGATATTGGTAATTTCTAATCCATGTCTAGATCATGTATATATTGAACATATAAGACTTCTTTCAATGTATATATGTTGAGATGGAAATCAACTAGAATTTACCCCAAGGACAAAACAAAGAGAAAAAAATGAAAATTTTATAGTAAAGATGCACCATCACTAAAACATAGTAGTATCAAACTCAAATGTATAGTACAACATAATTTAACAAATATGTACTTTCAAAATATATTGATTGACATGATCTACTATGGATGTTTTTATTTGAATCGCTTGAAAATATACCTTTGTTCTCCAAAAAACCTACATTTTTACATATCAGTTAATTTGTATGCAATCTTTTCATGTAATTTTAATCCAACCCATAGAAATAACATGAATCAAAATAAGTTAAACAATATCATACCTGTCCCATACAATAAATGATCCACTACTCAAGTGTACCTGAAGGGTCATCTCTTACCTTCAAAGTATCGAGTAATGCTTCATGATCAACACCACTAATTGTCCATAGTTCCTTTGTTCTTATTTTGGAATGATGTTTTGATAAATTAACATTTGTTACTATAAAAACGTGCAAATACATGAGAATAGTTTTCTATTTCTCATAGTCTTCAAATGCAAGTATGCCATTCTTTCTAATCATATATGTTCACAACCAAGTTTCAGCAACAACAACTAAACTTGTAGGATACATGAACCCATCATCATCTATCATTGGTTGTGTTAGCTTCTTCTTTCCCTATACACATCGTGCCAATAAAAATTCTGATCCCTCTTAATTCCCCTATGGTGCAACAACTGCATAGACATGTCCTGGTTGTACAAGATTTGAAAGATGGTCATAGTCAAGTTAACTTTCCATTTCATATTCTAAAGAGGATTGTGCTATAGATAAATAGGTTAGATATTGTGGAATTCATGTATCTACCCAGTCACTTGACTCACATTGATCCCAATCACATTGAATGCAATTGTGATAAAAACAAGCAAACTCTCATGTCCATATAGTCCATGCACCTACATTTTCTTTGAAATGAATGCATCTTTGAAGATTCTTTGATTGTTCGACATTCCAATTTATCTCCCACTATGCCGTCATCAACCAACCAAGAGAACCTACACACTTGTGAATCAAATGTCCCTCCTCATTATAATGTGTAAGTACACCAATCAACAATAGAATTTGCATCATTGAATGTTGCACCACCTTTGATCTTCATTTGTTCCTTAAAAAAAGCTCTCTTGACACATGCACATGTGCCATCATGCTCACCTTTTTCATGCCCAACTTCAAGAAAACTCCAAATATGTGGTATACCCCTCTCTACATGCATCCTACTAAAGCAATAAAATATAAAAGAATTCTTGAATTGCCCCATGTAGTTATTTGACCAAATGATATGTCAACCCATTGTAATACCTTTTTTCAACAAGAACTAATTTTTTTTTTCAAAATAATGTTGCACAAACTCAAAGGAATGAGATCTATCATCACTCATGTAAAAAGGGTACTCCCTAATTATCTTCCTGTCCTCTTCTGTACTATCAAGGGCATGTATACATGTTATGTGGACAAAAATAGTAATTTGAATATAATTTTAATATTGTGATTGTACCTCATTTTGTGGTTGCAATGTGTCATTTTCAGAAAAATCAACCATGGATGTAATAGTTACAATTGGGAAAGAGTCCTTACACATCCTGAACTGCCGATCCAACCACTAAGACCTATGGTTATGCCTTGCATACTTGTAGATTTTTTTAAAATTAAAATTAGAAATAAAATCAGCAATACTTACCTCTCTTGTAACCAACTCGCATCTAGAACCTTCACCTCCACTCTTCAAATATTTTTTGACTATCTCAAACCTTTTTTTCTCAACAATCTTGTTAAAAAAATCATATTTTTTGCCCTCATGAAAACATGTTACAAACTTTGATAAACCACCACATTGCAAACACATTTCATTTAAACAATAATTTCTATAAAAAAACAACCATCACCTCTAACACATAAAAATGAATCTAACAAGCCCCTAGATAACTTGGGAAGTTGCATTGCATGAAAATCCTGCAACATTTAATTAGTATGCATAGAAGTACAAATATAGCATAATAATTCATGATACATTGAAAACTCAACATGGTATTTACAACAACATGCATTACAAATATCAATAGGTACACAATAAAATGACTTACAAGACTCAAAATCCCTTTGTGAGACTTACAAATTTGAATGTGCTTTACAAAATCGTTTGTACAATATTGTTTGACTACATTCCAAGAAATGTTTGTTTCATTTTCACCTATTTCATGTTAAACATTGATATTTTCAACTGAGTGTTCATCATTTTGAATTTCATTTTTATGCTCAACATTTTAAATTTCATTTTCATGTTCAACATTTTGAATTTCTTCTTCAATATTTTCAAATTTCTTTCCAACCTCTTACTTTCTCTATCTTTCTCTTTACTTTCCTCAATTGCCTCCACTTTCACTTCCTCTTCATTTTTGCTTTGCGATGACTGTTTCTTCCCATTATCCCAATCCAAACATGTATCAAATGATTGAAAGAATAATTTTCTTATAAAAATGAGTCTCCAAAAGTGAATTCTTGTCTATAATGCACATAAATCATGATATTCTCGATAGAGTAGAGAATGTGGGGGCTCTTGGAATGGACAAAATTGAGTTGTATCCATTTTTTCCACTCTTATAAAACAAATATCCATTTGGTCTACAAAACGGATATCTATTTTCATTTCAAAAACAAATATTCATTCTGACTAGAGCCGTTCACGGGTTTGCACATTGTGTGGGAGATGATTTGCAAAACGGATATCCATTTTTCTTTCAAAAACTGATATCTATTATTTTAAGCTTGTTATATTTATATAAAAAATATAATATATTTTTTCATATAATACATTAATATGGTAATTATTATAATATTATATATATATATTTATAATTACATATAATATTAATATATAATATTATATTAATGTACATAATATTAATATAATATTATAATGTTATATTATTTATATTATATTATATTGTATTATATATTAATATATAAATCAACAATAACATATATCCATTATGTACACCTTAGAACGAATTGAGCATGGGGCTTGTTTCAAAATATGGGGAAGTCATCTTGTCCAAAATGGATATCCATCTTTAAAAAATGGATATTCATTATATCAAACTTAAAAATTATACTATATATTAAATATTATATATTATGATTTATATATTATATTATGTATAATATATTATATGATATATTGTATATATATTACATATTATTATTATTTATATATATATTATATATTATATTTATATATATTAATGTAAATTTGAATATTTATATATATATATATTAATGTATTTTAATATTTTAATATTATATTTATATATATTAATGTATTTTAATATATATTATATATTTTATTATTATTAAAAAATCTAGACAAAGAAATGGAGATAGGGAGAGAGGTAGAGAGAGGTAGGGATGAAGGGAAGGGGTAGGTGGAGTTAGAGGGAGGGAGAGAAAACCCTCAACCCTATACCCAATATTTAAGCCCTAATCCCTCAACCCTCAACCCTATAACTTAAACCATAAACATCTCAACCCCCAACCCTATACTTAAACCCTAAACCCTATAATCCAAACCCTTAACCCTATGCTTTATATCTTCAATCCATACCCTAAACCCTATACCCAATATCTTAAACCCTAATACCTATACCCTATACACTTAACCTTAGACACTCAAACCTGAACATTATCCATCAACTATAAAAGTTCTCAACCCTTAACCCTCAACCCTATACCCTCAACCCTATGCAAGTAAGCCTTAATCCATCAACTCTCAACATTATACCTTAAACCCTAAACCCTAAAACCTCAACACTCATCCCTATACCCTATACCCTCGAACTTATAACCTAAATCATGAGCATTGTCCCTTGACAGTATACTTTAACCCTAAACAATGCACTCTCAAACAGTTCACCATATGCCTTATACCCTCAATCCATACCCTCAATGTTTAACCTTATACCCTATACCCTCAGCCCTATACTTAAGACCTAATCCCTCAACCATCAACCCTATACCTTAAACCCTAAACCCTATGCCCTCAAACCTCATCCCTATACCCTCAACCTTATATCCTAAACCCTGAACATTCTCCCTCAACACTATACTTAAACCCTAAACCATACACACACAACCCTTCACCCTATGCCTTATACCTTGAATCCTCAACCCTATACCATATATCATGAACTAAATAATTCATCCTTAATCCACCAATCCTCAACCCTATACCATAAATGGTAAGCCATACAACCTCAACCCTTAACCCTATACTTAAATCCTAAACCCTACACTTTCAATTCTCAACCCTATGGCTTATACCCTCAACCCATACCCTAGACCCTATAACCAATATTTTAAATCCTAATACCTATACCTTATACACTTAACCTTAGACACTCAACCTTGAACATTATCCTTCAATTGTAAACCCTCAACCCTATACCCTATACCCTATACCATCAACCCGATACTTAATCCGTAATCCCTCAATGCTTAACCCTATACCTTAAACCCTAACATTATCCCTCAACCGTAAACCCTCAACCCTATACTTAATTTATGATCCCTCAACCCTCAACACTCAACCATATACCTTAATCACTAAACCCTACACTCAACCCTCATCCATATACCCTCAACCTTATAGCCTAAACCTTGAACATTGTACCATCAATCCTATACTTAAGCCCTAATCCCTCAACCATAGACCCTATACAATAAGCCATAAACCATACACCCTTAACCCTAGACCCTATACATTAAACCCTAAACCATACACCCTCAATCTTCATCCCTATATCCTATACCCTAAACCTTATACCCTAAATCGTAAACATTATCCCTCAACACTAAACTTAAACTAGAAACCATACACTCTTAACCCTTCACCCTATGACATATACCCTTAATCCCTCACCCCTATACCATATACCCTCAACCCAATACTTAAGCCCTAATCCCTCTAACCTCAACCCTAAACCCAATTACCATGTACCATCAACCCTATACTTAAGCCCTAATCCCTCAACCCTAGACCCTACAGAATAATCCCTAAACCATACACCCTCAACTCTAGACCCTATAAAATTAACCTTAAACCATACATCCTCAACCCTCATCTGTATAACCTATACCCTAAACCTTATACCATAAACCCTAAACATTATCCCTCAACACTAAAATTAAACCAAAAACCATACACTTTCAACCCTTCACCTTATTCCATATATGCTCAATCCCTCAATCCCTCACCCCTATACCATATACCATCAACACAATACTTAATCCCTAATCCACTATACTCTATGACATATACTCTATGCACATATTATCCCTCAAAACTATACTTAAACCCTAAACTATACACTCTCAACTCTTCACCCTATGCCTTATACCCTCAGTCAATCAACCCTATACCATATACCCAATATAATAAACCATAATCCCTATACCCTACACACTTGATCTTATACATTCAATGAGTTGAATACTATCCATCTACCATAAACCCTCAACCCTATACTTAATCCCTAATCCATTAACCATCAACACTCAACCATATTCCTTAATCCCTAAACCCTACACCCTCAACCCTCATCCATTTACCTTATACCCTCAACCTTATAGCCTAAAACTTGAACATTGTACCATCAACCCTATACTTAAGCCCTAATCCCTGAACCATAGAACTTATACAATAAACCCTAAACCATACACCCTCAACCCTAGACCCTATACATTAAAACCTAAACAATACACCCTCAACCCTCATCCCTATACCCTATACCAAAAACCTTATACCCTAAACCCTAAACATTATCCCTCAACATTGAACTTAAACAAGAAACCATACACTCTCAACCCTTCACCCTATGCCATATACCCTTAATCCCTTGCCCCTATACCATATACCGTCAACCCAATTCTTAAGCCTTAATCCCTCAAACCTCAACCTTAAACCCTAAACCCAATTACCATGTATCATCAACCTTGTACTTAATACCTAATCCCTCAACCTTAGAACCTATACAATAAACCCTAAACCATACACCCTCAACTCTAGACCTTGTACATTAAACCCTAAACCCTAAACCCTCAACCTTCATCCCTATACCCTATACCCTAAACCCCAAACATTGTCCCTCAACACTAAATTTAAATTAGAAATCATATACTCTCAACCCTTCACCCTATTCTATATACCCTCAATCATCACTCCTATACCATGTACCCTCAACCCAATACTTAAGCCCTAATCCCCTATACTCTATGCCATATACTCTATGCATGTATTATCCCTCAACACTATACTTAAACCCTAAACCATACACTCTCAACCCTTCACCCTATGTTTTATACCATCAATCCCTCAACCCTATACCATATACGCAATATCATAAACCATAATCCATTTACACTACACACTTAATCTTATACATTCAATGAAATGAACACTATCCCTTAACCATAAACCCTAAACCTTATACTTAATCCCTAATCCCCCAACTTTCAACACTCAACCACATAACTTAATCCCTAAAGCCTATACCTCAACCCTCATCCATATACCCTATACCCTCAACCTTATAGTCTAAACCTTGAACATTGTCCCTCAACCCTATACTTAAAGCCTAAACCATACAGTCTCAACCCTTAACCCTATGCCTTATTCCCTCAACCCATACCCTAAACCCAATCACCTTGTACCATCAACCCTATACTTACACCCTAATCCCTCAATCCTATACCCTATACAATAAATCCTGAATAATACACCCTCAACCCTAGACCCTATGCATTAAACCCTAAACCATACACCCTTAACCCTCATCCCTATACCCTATACCCTAAACCTTATACCCTAAACCCCAAACATTGTACCTCAACACTGAACTCAAACCATAAAAAATACACTCTCAACTCTTCACCCTATGCCATATACCCCCAATCCCTCACTGTTATACCATATACCCTCAACCCAATACTTAAGCCCTAATCCCTCAAACCTCAACCCTAAACCCAATTACCTTATACCATCAACCCTATACTTAAGCCCTAATATCTCAACCCTAGACCCTATACAATAAACCATAAACCATACATCCTCAACCCTAGACCTTATACATTAAACCCTAAACCATACACTCTTAACCCTCATCCCTATACCCTATACCCTAAACCTTATACCCTAAACCCCGAACTTAAACCATAATCCATACACTCTTAACCCTTCATACTATGAAATATACACTGAATCTCTCACCCCTATACCATATACCCTCAACCCCATACTTAAGACCTTAATCCCCTATACTCATACCATATACTCTATGCACACATTTTCCCTCAACACTATACTTAAACCCTAAACCATACACTCTCAAACCTTCACCCTATGCCTTATACCCTCAATCCCTCAACCCTAAACCATATACCCAATATCATAAACCATAATCCCTATACCCTACACACTTAATCTTATACATTCAATATGCTGAACATCAACCCTCAATCTTAAACCCTCAACCCTATACTTAAGCGATAATCCATCAACCCTCAACACTCAACAATATACCTTAATCCTTAAACCCTACACCCTCAACCCTCATCCATATACCCTATACCCTCAACCTTATAGTCTAAACCTTGAACATTGTCCCTCAACCCTATACTTAAAACCTAAACCATACAGTCTCAACCCTTAACCCTGTGCATTATTCCCTCAACCCATACCCTTAACCCAATTACCTTGTACCATCAACCTTATACTTAAGCCCTAATCCCTCAACCCTAGACCCTATACAATAAATACTAAACCATGCATCCTCAAACCTAAACCTTATACATTAAACCCTAAACCATACACCCTTAACCCTCATCCATATACCCTAAACCCCAAACATTGTCCCTCAACACTAAACTTAAACCAAAACCATACACTCTCAACCCTTCACCCTATGCCATATACCCTCAATCCCCCTCCCCTATACCATATACCCTCAAACCTCAATCCTAAACCTTAAACCCTAAACCCTACAACTTCAACCCTCATCCCTATACCCTATACCCTGTAAACTTAACCTTAGATGCTCAACCTTGAACATTATCCTTCAATTGTAAATCCTTAGCCATCAACCCTATACCCTATACCATCAAACCAATACTTAAGCCCTAATCCCTCAACCCACAACCCTATACTTAAATCGTAAACCTTACACTCTAAAACCTTAACCTTATGCCTTATACAAAAAAACCCATACCATAAACCCTATGCCAAATATCATAAACCCTAACACCTATACCCTAAACACATAATATTATACACTCAACCCTAAACATTATCCCTCAACTGTAAACCCTATCCCCTATACCCTCAACCTTATATTTAAACCCTACACCCTACACCCTCAACCTTATACCTTAAACACTAAATCATACACCATCTACCCTCATCCCTACATATCCTATACCCTAATCTTTTAGATTTTTTTCTTTCTTTCTTTTTTCTTTTATTTTGTCTTTTTTGAAATAAAATTTAGTATTTTTTATATTTTATTTTTTAAACAATTTCAATTTGTGTTTTCTTCAATAGGGGAGAGGATCAAGAAGTTGAACACCCTAACTTTGTAGTTCTCTAAATATTATATGGAAATTTAAAATCACTCCCATTTTTTTACAACAACTTACTTGGAAAGTCCCCTGCTTATAAGTAAGGTTTGAGGGCCACATCATCAAATATGATGTCACATCAACATGATTTTTTTCAAGGTGTCGAAAAAGGCCCAAAAAAAATGACTTTTTTTTAGATTGCAAGAATCAGGTAGCCCCCCTATAAACTGCAATGCATTTGGTAAACTTATAAAAAAATTGAATACATTTCATTCACGTGATCAATGATGCTGGCATGACACACCCTTTGGTACCACGGGGATGGGGGAGACTATACCTCGTGACCTCTTTCCTGGAGGATGCTTTAGCAAATTGAGCTAGGCCCTTCAACCCAAAAAAATTAAAAAATTAAAGAAAAATGAGACTGATAGTTGCACAATCAATCATATTTTATTTATGCATTGATGTGGCATCACATGATTTGTTGTTTTTTAAATCTAAGGAATACATTTCATTCAATTATGGGTACTCATCAACACTAACAACTTTAAAATCACAAATGTTGGCCAAATATTGTTAAAAATATTGGACATTAAACCAAAAAATGCTATAACAACTATTGGAACATGCTTGGGTCCTCTCCCCTACATTAAAATTTAATATTTAAAATAATTAAATTATATTTTTAATCATAATATATTAATTTTTTATATATTAATGATATTTAAATTAAAATTTTAAACATATTTATATTATAACTTTTTCAAATTTAACATGATATTATTTTATTTTTATGGATTTATAATTTATATAATTATATTTTTAAAAATTCAAAATTATATGAAGTGAATTAATCACAATTTTTCTTGGAACACAAACACCAATTTATATTTTGTTGTCATTGAACACGAATTTGAACTCAACCTTGTGAATATGAAAGATTCCAATGATATTAATCATTGAGATTTTCTAATTGATTTAGTTTAGGTTTTAATCTTAAACTATCTCTATGCATCCAAATATTATGTTTTAATCTTAATAATATAATACTAATATGAATAATAAATTTGTATTATCATTTAATAATATAATATAATACTATTATTATTTAGTATAATCAATTAAAATATATAGTAAAATTTACTGATTATAATATAAACTAGAAAGTATGGGATAGTTGTATATATTATCTATAATATATACAGATGGCCACCTTTTTCTGTTTAATATCGACAACTTAAAATATATCTAAATATATATTTCCTAAAGTTTAAAATAATAATATTTGGAAGTGTAAGATTTGGCTATGGAGATAGTCACCCAAGATCTAAAGGCCTATGGAAAGCACAAAATACTCAAAAGATCAATATGACAAGAATAAATTGTATTCCTATCAATGAATGCAAAAAGAGTCAATGTACAAATTTAGTAGAGATCCCTTGGTTATATAGCGAAGGTGAGATGCAAGATGTCATAGGATTATGACAAGTGTCTTAATCATATGACATGAGACAACTTGACACAACTACCTAGGTCACATGTGTTAGTTGTCAAAAGATAAGATAACAACTAATGACAACTAACACCTTCTAGAAAGAATCTTATAACCTAAGCAAACTTAAAATGTGAATATGTCCCCTAAGTCCCTAGTAAGTGAAATAATTAGGTACAAGACATTTATTCACACCAACACCCCCCCTTAAGTGCAACTTAGGGGGGAGATTATTATGAAAATGACTCAAAGATGGGTCCTGGCTACGAGGCCATGCTAGGTACCCATGTACAAATCCAATGCAATCTGTCACAAATAGGGAAAGGGAGAAAACCTAGTGTGGAAAAACTCCCCCCCAAAAACAAGAAACTACATTCAAAAATATGAGGACAAAACCTTGAGTGAGGAAAAAGTCCCCCCCAGAAGAGAGAATGAAGAAGGTCAAGTGATCCCCCCTAAAGAAACATCCCACACCCCCAAGAGAGTTTGAAAATGGTGATATGTACTCTCAGTGAAGGGTTTGGAGAAGATATCTGCAACCTACTTTGTTATAG
Organism: Sequoia sempervirens; assembly: GCA_007258455.2. NCBI lineage: Eukaryota > Viridiplantae > Streptophyta > Pinopsida > Cupressales > Cupressaceae > Sequoia > Sequoia sempervirens. The sequence goes on from VDFB02000003.1 coordinate 86,762,831, forward strand.
GAAAATACTGCAAATCATGAACTGCTCCTGTATCAACTCCCTGATGTAGTGCATATGGATTTCAATGTGTTTAGTCTACTGATGTTGAACCGAGTTCTTTGAGATTTGGATGGCACTCTGATTGTCACAATGGAGGACTATGGGCCATGGAACAGTGAATCCAAACTCAGTCAGAATATTTTGAAGCCAAATAGCCTTAGTAGCGACATTAACAACTCCTCGATACTCAGGCTCAGTCGAAGAGAGAAATATCATGTTGCTTCTTACTCTACCAATAAATGGGGCCAGACCCAAGGTGAAAGTTGTATCTAGAAGTGGACTTACGATCATCAAGATCACTAGCCCAATTAGAATCTGTATATCCAACCAAGTTGAGTCATGTACCTGCTGCATATTGAATCCCATAATGTGGTGTACCTTATATGTAATGCAAGATGCATTTGGAAGCTTTCCAATGAAGCTCATGTGGTTCCTGCATGAACCGTGAAACCATGCCAATTGCAAAGGAAATATCAGGGCTTGTGTGAGTCAAGTAGATGAGGCTCCCAACAAGCTGATGATACAAAGTGGCATCAACAAGTGGAGTAGAACACTTGGCATCAAGTTTGAATCCTGATAGAAAGGAAGTAGGTGTAGCCTTACAATTAGACATGTTGAACCAAGCTAGAAGGTCAAGAGCATACTTGGGCTAAACAAGAGTGATCCCAGAAGAGGACTGTGTGATCTTAATCTTGAGAAAGTAGTGCAAGAGGCCCAAGTCAGTCATAACAAACCTATCATGCAAAGAAGATTTGACCTTGCCAAAAATGGATGATGTACTCCCAGTAATGATCAAGTCACCAACATAGAGAAGAAGAAGCAAGTGAGAGTCATTATGTCAAAAAATGTATACTTTCAAATCTGAGTGGCATCGAGAGAATCCTATTGGGAGAAGAAAGGAGTCTGTCTTGGCATACCAAGCCTAAGGGGCCTGTTTGAGGCCATAGATAGACATCCACAATGTACAAACCAAAGAAGAATCTTGAAAAAATCCTATGGCTGCTCCATGTAAATATCCTCTACAAGATCTTCGTGAAGAAATGAACTCTTCACATCCATTTGATGAAAAACCCATCCATGAGCTGTTGCAATGGAAATAGTCAAGTGAATGGAGTTCATCTTAGCAATAGGGGCAAAGGTTTTCATGTAATCAATGCTTGGAACCTATGAGAAACCTTTAGCCACAAGTCATGCTTTGAACTTGTTCACTATTCCATCCGATGCATATTTGGTTCAATAGATCCACTTACATCAAACTATTTTTCTCCCCTTAGGAAGAGGAACTAAATCCCATGTCTGATTCCTCATCAAGGAACTATGCTCTTCCTCCATTGTTGAATCCCATTCAAGAATTCTTTATGCCTCCTTAAAGGATTATGGATCTAAAGTAGTAGCAATGTAGACATGTAGAAGATGTTCATGTTGTGATCAAGTCCTTTGAGTGTCTGAAGGATCCCCAACAAGATTGCTTGCTAACTCAAGAGTCTGTCGAGCTCAATAGGGTCATGAAGATGATGGAGATGAAGGACAAGATCCCTGAACCTTAGAATGAGAACCTTGCGAAGGTGCAACTCTGTGAGTAGGAGGTGAGTTAGAATCATCTGAGTCCACTATGGAGGAAGGATGAGGAGGATCAGAGGTCAAGCTAGGAGAGATTTCCTCAAATTGAACACTCCTCTCAATGAATAGCTCATGTGTCTCTGGATCCAAGAGTCGATACCCTTTGACACCATCTGGATATCCAACAAACATGCAAGGCCTTATTTGAGGTTCCAAAGCCTTGCACTTCTCTAGAGGAATGTCTACCCAAGCTAGAGAGCCAAAAACTCAAAAATGCCGTACAACCAGTTTTCTACCACACCAAGCCTCTAAAGGAGTCATGTCTTTCAAGCCTTGTGGGGAACCTAATTCTGAATTTATGTAGCACAATTAATGGCTTCAACCCAAAATTCTGGACCAAGAGAACAAGCATGAATCATGCAGCTAGCCATTTCCTTGAGGGTCCTATTTTTCCTTTCAACAACACCATTATGTTGTGGTGTGTATGCAACTGAATGCTGAAGATCGATCCATTCAAGAGTACACAATTGCATAAGATTGTGGTTCACATATTCTTGACCATTGTATGTACAAAGAATCTTGATATAATTTCAAGATTGCTTCTCAACATGAGCCTTGAAAGTTTGAAACTTGTGAAATACTTCATTCTTTTGGAAAAGAAAGTAGACCCAAGTGAATCTGGAGTAGTCATCAATGAAGGTGAGTGCATAGTGAGCCTTACTGAAGGACAAGACTGGAAATGGGCTTTCTAGATCACTGTAAACCAATTGAAGAACTTCTAAAGCCCTCCAAGACTTCCCTTTATCAAAATTCTCTTCTAGATGTTTACCCATCTCACAACCTGGACACACACCATCTAAAAAGCTGATGCAAGGGAGACCTGTGACCATATCTTGTGAGCTAAGCTGCTGAAGATAACAGTATTTAAGATGTCCAAACCACTCATTCCATAACTTACTCATTGAATCTGAATGAGTAAGCAATGATGTAGAAAGAGAATGTGGTACAAAGTGACAAAATTGATATAGCTGAGTCTCATATTGGCATTTCCTACTGCAACCAAGGCATTATCCTCAAGATCTTTGACCACAACTATGTTTGGAGAAAACTCAACTTTCTTCTCATTCCCAAGATGAGTGATTTGGTAGGCTAAAAGAAGATTTTCACACAATTTAGGAACATAAAGAATATTCTCAAATGATCCATCATCCATGTCAATCAAACTTTTTCCAACAACTTCCACCTGAGTATTATCACCTGTAAGAATGTGTGGTATTGTACAAGGCTCCAATGAAGAAAACTATTCTTTGTCAGAACCCATATTGTGTGTAGCACCCGATTCAAGTATCCATTGCTGTGACAATCCTGTGGCTGCAACAAGTGCCTATCTTTTTTCTTTCTTTGATTGTGAGGAAGTAGAAGGATATGCTTCCTTTTTTTGGGAAGATGGCAAGTTGATGTTATTCTTTTTGAGGAGATTAGTCAATTCATCAACTTTCTTAGTATGACAACGATGCTCATCATGACCAACTCTCTTGCAATATGCACAAGCCGGTTTCTCCTTCTTTTGTGAATTCCCCTTTTTGGAAGATGACGAAGAGTCTCCTTGTTGAGGAGAAGAGGATTGTGCTTGATCTTTGCATGGATTTTTCTTTGATTTATTCTATTTCTTATTGGATCTTGACCCATGTCTTGCCACCAAAGCTTGTGACTTGGATGACTTGAGAATACCCATTTTGATCAACTTTGATTGTTGAAGCATCAAAATCTCTATGAATGAATCAAATGAAGGTGTATTATAGGAACTTCCCATAGTCAACCAATGAGTCTGAAAACTAGAAACAAAAGCTACGTATTCTGAAGGAAGCTTATCCAACAAATTGAAGACCAACTGTGCATCCTTCTTATCGATACCACAATCTTTGAGTTGTGCTCTTAGTTCATTAGCCTTAGTTACATAGTCTTAGATTGTAGCAAAATTATTTGGATCTAGATTAGTAAGATCATTATCAAGTTTGTATCCCCTAATCTCATCAATTTGTCCATGCAATTGAGCAAGTTTATCCCAAGCTTCTTTTTCTGATTTACACTTATCAATATGAAAGATGAGATCATGAGAAACATATTTTCTGAGTGTTCAAGGAGCCATAGTACTTTTAATGATCCATTCACTTTTTAAATTTGGATCAGTTGGTTCTGGAACAGATCCATCAATGTAGTGAATTAATCCTTTTTCCATTAGTTTACTCCATGCATTTATTTTCCATGTTGCATAGTTATGTGGAGTTAAAAGAGGAAACTTAGGATGACCCATGGTTGAAATCTGAAGAGCACAAGAGAGAACTCAAAGAAAAACAACACAATACAACCCCTCCAAATTCACTCAATCAAAGAACTCCCCCTCACCACCCCCCCCCCCCAAGAAAATGATTTGGCACTTTATACTTAGTGCGGTTACAATTGCCACTCACAAGAATTAGTTAAGTGGACTTCTGATTTCAATGCTTACAATTGTCACAATAAGGAAAGATCAAACTATGATCAACATGCAAAAGATAAAATTGTGATCTATGCAATACAATTTCCAAAATGAGCCAAATAAGGCTATGTGCTTGAAGTACAATTTTTGCTCAAAATGAATACAAATTGATAGCACCACTATGAATTTCTTGAAAATTATGCATTTAAAAAAAAATGCACTTGAAAAGGAGTCCATATGATCCTGAATGGAGCCCTGGAAGTTCCAAAAAAGGTGACAACTTAGAAACACCTGTGACAACTTGAATTTTAAAAAAAATTCATGCATCAAAAGTAGAAACCGATTACACCAGTGCATAGAGTGTGAAAATTTATCCCAAATAAAAATAATTGCTCAAAAAAAGGAGCTCATATGACCAAGTTATCAACATTTAAAAATAATTACAAATTCAAAAATTCCATCCCTGAGGGGTCAAATTTTTTCAAAAATACGCTAACATTAGCAAACCTCCTATTTAAATTTGATGGCTGTCTTCTTGTCAAAGTTGCCATCAACCCTACGCCAAAATATTTTGTACTTGTCAATATATTCTTTGGTCCTCGAATGTATCAGAATCTTTCCAGGCCAATGGAATATTCTTCGGACGATACCTGAGAATCAATGCTGGAATTTTCTAAAAATCGTTGTCAATTTTGGAATGGCGCCTGCTGGTTTTAAATTAAAGTTGCCACCATTTTTTTTTAAAGTTTCTGGCTGGTTGCATAAATGACTGCTGGTGCTTGCAAGTGGCGGGGCCAAGCTAGTACCACGTGGCAAGCCGCATATAGGCCAGTACGCACAGTACGTTTGTGGACTATAAAGTCCGTAGACTTCTTAATTTTGCTTTTTAAAACAATTTTTTTTTTAAATATATTTATTTGGCCAAACTATATTTGGGAATTTTTTCATTAGAAAAAAAGCTGAATATTAAAATAATATATATATTTTTAAAAAAATCTATATCGTCACAATAATGGCTGGGCCGTACGGTTCGATCAACAATTTTTTTTGCCTCAACGTACAACTTTGTCCAAATTCGACGATTTGGCAGTCAATTTTGGGGTTTTTGGGCCTCACAGACATGATGGAAAGGTTCTTTTTGGCTCAAAATGCTCCGAAAATATGGCTACCTCTTGGATCTAGCAACTGACATCAATCTTCAAAACCTTGTAGATTTGGCCTCCAATATCCAACTGGGATGAAACTTTAAAGGAAAAATTGACTTTCTTGGATGCTTTGGATGCAATGGTGAGCTCAGATCTATGCAAAAAGCTCCCAAAATACACCTACAATATAAAGCCAAAAATGGAACCCCCCAAAATTTGGTATTTCTATCACACAAATACAAGATTGCACTCAAGATCTCCTTAAAGACTAACCAAAGGTACTCAATAGGCTTTGATACCATGTGAGATTTGGCTATGGACATAGCCACCCAAGATCTAAAGGCCTATGGAAAGCACAAAATACTCAGAAGGTCAATATGACAAGAATAAACTGTATTCCTATCAATGAATGCAAAAAGAGTCAATGTACAAATGTAGTAGAGACCCCTTGGTTATATAGCCAAGGTGAGATGCAAGATGTCATAGGATTATGACAAGTGTCTTAATCATATGACATGAGACAACTTGACACAACTACCTAGGTCACATGTGTTAGTTGTCAAAAGATAAGATAACAACTAATGACAACTAATGAGTGATATTGATGTTGCAACTAGGGTTTTTTCCAAAGGGGTTTTCTAGGATAATCATGGTATTATGTGTGTTGTTTAATATAATATGATATTTTTTATTATGTTTCTATTATAAATTAAATTTATTTTTTATTTATAATAACCTTGTTGAACACCCAGAATATTGAGAGGGGTGTGAATTAGTTTCTATTAAACCACTTGATCATAATCCATCTAGTTAACAAAATACATCTAGTAGCAATAATGAATGAAAGCATGAAATAGTCACAAGATCACATAACAAATGAACACCAATATTTTTACGTGGAAAACCTAAAAAGGGAAAAAACACAATGAGGATTAGCTCACAATATATTATAACCAGTTATAAGATATTATAGAAACACTCATTGCCAGGTGGACTCATAGTCCAAGTGAACTCACTGTTCACAGAAAGATAGATACAAGAAGATAGAATGGCCACACAACCAAGATGTGAACTGATATAAAATACACCTTCCTTGTGTTGAATTTAGTTCTTTTGAAGCTCAATATACTAACTTTATGCACTTCATTAGATACAAAATGCAAAACACTACTCTACTTTACATTCGCTTAACTTTACTCAATATTCACAACACATCTGCTACTTGTTTGGATCATGTACATACAAAATTTCTGTACTTTCATTCATCCATTTTTACAACCTCAAAAATATCTTTCATATATACCCAATTCATCTGCATACATCAATTAGGTCAACCTAATTAGATGTAGCCCTAAATTAAATCAAAATTATGTTGTCGGCTCCAAACTTAAACCAAAACATATTCATGCTTAAACTAAAATGTGCAATACTCAGATTTAGGTCGGTGTGGATCTAAAATAGATGTCACTAACATCCGTCTTACATATTTAATCACCATAACACACATCAAGCATTAGGTCAGCCAAGAATTAGACCTAATCACAAAATATGCTAACTGATCAACACCAACGATCAATATGACCAGATAATTGTGTGCCATCTAGAATATAAAATGTGCTGACACCTATAAGCAATATCCCAAAATTGCAAAGTCTGATTCTTATCACCAAAGGAGAACAAACTAGATTACTCATACCCACTTGCATTGTACATAGCCAAAAATGATATTCCAAAATACTGTCACTTATATCTTCCAAACTATGCATCCAAACTAATTGAAATCTTGAACATAGATACAAATAATAGTTAGGAACAACATACTAGAACCACATAAGTAGATATTATCATATGAGAAAATGTATACCAAATTACCAAATCAGGTTATCTCCATTACCCTACCAGCTCAATTCATTGGATTAATGTAGATATCAAAAACCAATGTTAACATCAATGACAACACATTAAGGGGATCCTTCTTCATTTTTTCAAAAATCTCCCCCTTTGTCATTGATGACAACATGTGCCAAAAATGAATCTCTAAAACTTCAATCTTCTCCCACAAACTCCAAACTTCTCCAAAAACTCTAGACTACTCCCCCTTTGACATCAAGGGGAAAGGGTGTGCTAGCAACACACATGTGAACTCCCCATCAGATGCATATATACAAGGAAATAACTGAAATGAATATATTGACTCCCCCCTTAGGGAGTTAACCCATGTAATGCCCAAAATTTTATACCAAATTTCAATTAAGGACAAAACAAAATTTTCACTTTTCGTTCACATATGCTTGCAAAAGTATCAAAGTTTGCTACCAAATTAGGCACTACAAGTGAGCATACAACTTTTGAGCTGACATAAACTATAATCTTTTAGTTAGATAACTAAATTTCTTAGACAATCATGGTTGGGGTTGAAAGGGAGACATGTACATCACATCATCAGGGAAGACTTAGTTAGTTATACAAACAAATTTGTAATTAGAAGGCACAATCAAGTCACAAGGTATGCAAACACAATATATCAATATTAACTCAAAGTAATGAAAAGAGAGAAAACCCTAGGGGCCAGACCTAATTTCTTGGGGGCTCGTCTCTGACAGCCTTTCCTACGTATATAATTCATAGAGGAGCCGTAGTTCGACACATGAGCTTGTACCCCACAAGCCTTGACATCATGAAGGTATTAACTCTTGGCTATTTGGCATTAACACCCTTATAACTCTCAAGCTAGCTTAAAAAAATTATTTTAACATTTCTATCTTCTCCAAAATTCTATGTCATGGTTTAAAGATGAAATCACATATGTATGTTATAGTTAAGAATAGATCATGCATTGGGGTTTTCACCTAAGGAGATGGTGGTAATGAACAATCTATATTGAAATGCATCTTATACACAAAGTTGCCTTACTTAAATTTAGGTGTCAAATATACCTAAGTATATTAAATGGTCCATCTAAACTAGGTCCCTTAGAAGTTTTGAGGTATACATACATAAAATATAATTTAGCTCTTTTTAGAAACTAACCAACACTAGACCATACAATGAGTACTATTCACAATTTAAATAGTATTATATCTTAAAATTTGTAGTGTTATATTGGTAAACATATTCTCTCATTTGTATTGTTTTAATAAGGTTAACTCATGTTTTCCCTTAGCAAGGTAACTGTACATTAAAACAAATAACAAAGTTAAAAATAGATTAAATACAATAAATATAAGATCCAACCCATAATTATGATTGACTTACTTAGAAGGGAAGATTAACCTCACAAGTAGACATAGTGACATCTCTTACTATTTACCTTGATGCATTATGATTATATAAATGTATAGTGACACCAAAATATACACAATTAATTATAGTGGAAGGCTTATCACTTGCATTTCTATTTATCTATTCACATAATCAACTTATTTAAAGGTGTCACCATTTATTACCTAAGAGTAATTAATCTTAAACAAGGGTAAGTTTATTAATCAATTGTCATTTAAACATTGTTATCATCAATATGGCAGTAGATGACCAATCGAGTAAATATTGATATTACTATCTTTATTTGATCACCCACTACCATAACATCAAATACCATAATCTATTATTCACACTAATACAATCATTATAACACATTATTAATATTAATATCAATTTATTAATTTACTCATGCATACTATATTTTATTTTTTTATTATACATTTTTTTTAAAGATTACCCACATTAATATTATTGACGAACCAATTTTCTCTCCACATAAGACAATACCATCATTATACTATGTTGTTCATGAATATTATAATTGATATTACTATGGATGTACTCTTTGTACTAATTTACCCTTTGTTGATATTAATTTACACTAGAGTAATCATATGAAAAGATTTAGTAGTATTTATAAAAGAATATACCCACTCATATATATTTAATATATTCACTTTAAAAGAAAATTAAAAGAATATGAATAACCACAATAAATAAATGAGAGAAAGCTCCCATCTTCTTAAAAAAATTACTAACTATACCTATTTCTGTTCTTTTGTTTCTTTTCACTTTCAGCCCCCCTGCCCCCTTCCCCCGCCTGCCTTTCCAAGGAGAAGTAGAATTCACTTTTCTCTATTTTCTTTTGGTTTCCCTTAAGAAAAAGATTAATTGAACATTGAATTAAGTGTCCCATATTTAAGAAAGGATTCTTAGATGGGAATTACGTAGAGTCTTAAATGGATATTCTTAATGTCTTCCTATATAATAGGTTTTCTAAAAGACATTTTAGTCTTTAGCATTATTGTTAACATTATTGCCCCCCCCTCTCCCTCCCCTTCCAAGAAGAAGTAGAATTCACTTTTCTCTAATTTTTTGGTTTCCCTTAAGAAAAAGATTAAATGGACATTGAATTAAGTGTCCCATATTTAAGAAAGGCTTCTTAGATGGGAATTACTTGGAGCCTTAAATAGAGACTCTTAATGTCTTCCTATATAATAGGTTTTCTAAAAGACATTTTAGCCTTTAGCATTATTGTTAATGTTATTTCCTCCCCCCCTCCCCTTCCAAGAAGAAGTAGAATTCACTTTTCTCTATTTTTTTTGGTTTCCCTTAAGAAAAAGATTAAATGGACATTGAATTAAGTGTCCCATATTTAAGAAAGGCTTCTTAGATGGGAAGTACGTGGAACCTTAAATGAAAAATATTATTGAGCGGTCCCATGGGGGGCTTGGGATTCTAAAAAATACGAGTCCCTACAGTATAGGAATGCATCTTTTAGCTGGTGAAATTGGGGTGGGGCTAGAAATTGCCCCTACAGCTTAGGAATTTTTTAGAATTTTTTTCTACCATTGTCTGTCACTTTTTTATTTATTATTCTAGTTTGTTCCTTAAATTTTGGAGGTCAAAATTTTAAGCTGAATTGCAAAACTAAATTCATGGGATCACCAGCTTTAAAATATTCCTAAAAACTCTCAGCAGCACCCGCTGAAATTTTTTAGAACGCCCTCCTCCATGAGACCATACCCTTGATGTCTTCCTATATAATAAGTTTTCTAAAAGACATTTTAACCTTTAACATTGTTTTTTTTTAATGCCACTCCCAAATCCTTACTACGCAACCAACCATTAACTATATAAGGATTCCATTTACCCCTGACTTTACTTCTACCAAAGTTTTCGTGATTACTTGTATTGTCATTAATATGCATGAGCAATCAAAGCATGAACAACAACATTGAAACAACTGCAACCTACAGAGGTAAACAATAGCCAACAATACTAATAATAGTAGTTATGCATGTGGGTTTAGGGTTTAGGGTTTAACAATCCAATTGTGCAGATCTGGGAGGCTAGGCCAATTAGCCCATGAGCCATGAAGAATTGCTCACCTTCTGTAACTTGTTGCATAATATCCTCATCCAATTCCAGAATAGGGGAAGAAGTTTCCTGTCTGAGAGGTTTGGAGAAATCTACAAATGGACCATCTACCAAAGCATTCCCAAGCTGAAAGTTTCTCCCCACAGAAACCCTAGCAGGTCTTTCAAAATCTATACAAGCATATTGTGCCTCCATTTTGGAATCTTCAACACAAGACTTGGATGATGAAGGGCCAAGCGTAGAGAAGGAATTTTTCTGAAATGAGCGTTGCCTTTATTTCCCTCCCAAACCTTATGATTATGCCCTGATCGCAGGTTGCTAATGAAGAATTGAAGGAGGTCGTGCGTATATAATATATTTTTATATAGTATAAATTAAATTAATATGATATCCTTTCTCAAAGTATATTTAAGATATTTAAATTAGAGATATTTTAAAATAATCATTGTGTCTAAGTAATTAGCACTTGCACTAGGGAGGGTGCAAGGTGTACACCCTTGTATGTTATTTTTTTTTGTTTTATATTAAAATAGATTAATTGTACAATTGTATTAAGAATATAATTTATATATAATAATAAAAATACATAATTAATTATTAATTATTGTACAAATAAAACAAGTATAATTAACATATTACAAACATTTTAATGTGTCTAACTTAGATTACACAAAATATTTTATACTAGTAGTTGCGTGTAGTGACATGCAACGATGAGCTGATAGGTGGAGGGGAAGTCCAAATGTTGAGCTATTGTACATGTAACAGACATATGAAATTGGATGTAGACAATATTCATATGTATAATAGGCTATATATCAAGTGTAATATTGAAAATTGATCTCAACTTTGATTACAAAGTGGTCAAAGTAATTGTCATTTATGAAATGAAACATATGTTGTTTTCGATAAGCCACTGTTGGGAATGGTTGCAAAAGAATTAAACAGTTTATGTTATTTCTAATAAGGAATTGCTGACTGTTGTGTAAGTTTTTCTAAAGCAAGAGAACAACAATCAACAATGGCCTATTATTTATGCTGTTCATGTAGCAGCGATGGTGATTATTTTAGGGCATAATTATTGTGTCATTGTTACAAATAAAACACTTCATTATGTCATCATTTGCACATAACAATCATAATACCCGTGTAACACTTTATAATGTGTGTTGATCAATGTGTTAATCAAACACTTGCACCTTTGTTAGTCTCCATGATTTTTACCTTATTCTTTAGTATGCTCAAAAGTCTATGCACTTTGACTTGTAAGAATAATCATTTAAATGTCACCTTGAAAATGATAAAATAATCATCAAATGATATACACCATGAGTTGTATAATAAGCACCTCCCTTATGTCTATGCAAGGAGATAACAATCATTTAGAATTTAACAACAATTTATGTTATTTTTGGTAAACTAGTGTTGCAACCATCAAATGATATACACCATGAGTTGTATAATAAGCACCTCCCTTATGTCTATGCAAGGAGATAACAATCATTTAGCATTTAACAACAGTTTATGTTGTTTTCGATAACTATTTTATTCCTTTGCAACCATTACCAGTAGATAGAAACCATAAATGAAATAATTTATTTGAGGCCATCGAACAACAGTCAACAATGGCTTATGAAAAATAGCATAAAATGCTTTACTGGCTTGCAACCATCGCCACTAGAAGTATATCTATGCATTGAAAGTATGGAATGCAAATATATGTAGTTGCAAAGAAAAATCTATACCGATATATATGTACCTGAAGATAGATGGACCTTTTTACTTATTATCTCTTTCAATGTCAAAAAGTAATCCTTACAATGATAGGCTGTATATTAACGACACTATGAAACATTGATCTAACCATTGAACACAGTGGTAGATAATATATTTGGTAAAAAACCTTTGTACAGTATTTCAAAAATAGTAAGTCCAGTTGCCATCAGCAATGTGATCCATGATTCTTCCATTTTTTAAAAATAGTTAATGATATTTTCCATAGGGCATTGTTGATTGTTGTTCTGTAGCAAGAACATACATTGTCAAGCACTATGATTAATGGTGAAACCAATGTTCCTTATTACACCTAATATAGATTCTACCATTCTAAAATTTCCTTTTTGAGGGTCAAAGAAATAATAACTAAAACCTATACGTTAGTATAGATTTTGTTTTATCATTCTAATAATTCCTTTGTGAGGCTCAAAGAAATAATAACTAAAAAGTTATATTTTTTTATGTAACTACACATAGGAGAATATTTTGAAGTTATTTGAAATCTCAAAAATATTCCATGATAATTGAGAACAACCATAGTCAATGTTATAAATGAAGAGCAACATTTCTAATAAATGGAAGTGTGAAGCATTTAACAAATATAAATAGCCCATATTGGAAATCAGTGGTTGTAGGTTGGTTCTTTGATGATATGATTATTATCATTATGTCCATTGTAGTATTCTTCTTATTGCTGAATTTGTTTGACTTGAGTACCTGCAAAAATGAAAGGAAGATGTGTAGTTTAGTGTGATGAATATGTGTCATTGTTAGTGAATATCTAGATTAGAAAACATAAACAGTTCTATAATATATAAGAAATAATATGTAATGCATGTGTAATAGAAGAGATGAAATAAATAAGATGTAGACATACCTTGTGCACACATCGGGATGCAGTATCTTTACAATTACAAGTCCCATTTAATTCTTTTCCGTTACATGCAGATTTTGTAGTGTTGAAATCAATGTTATACATGTTATTAAAAGTAAATAAAGTTGTATTGTTTATGAGAAATAATTTAAAATTCAGTTGTGGAAAAAGAGATGGAATAAATTACATATAGCCTTACCTTGTATATTATTGGAGTGTAGTTGCAGCTCGTATAGCATGCAAAACATGCCATTGTGAAGCTATTTAGCATTGTGGATATCTGTAGTTACAACTGAGAACATTAGGAAGCAACGAATCAAGTTACATATGGAATTGAAAAAAATGTGTAGTTTAGTGAGATGAATATGTGTTATTGTTAGTGAATATCTAGATTAGGAAACATAAACAGTTCTATAATTTATAAGAAATAATATGTAATGCACATGTAATAGAAGAGACCAAATAAATAAGATGCAAACATACCTTGTGCATGCAATGGGATGCAATATCTTTACAATTACAAGTCCCATTTAATTCTTTTCCGTTACCTATGGATTTTGTAGAGTTGAAATCAAAGATATACATTATTAAAAGTATATACAGTTGTATCGTTTATGAGAAAGAATTTAAAATGTAGTTGTGGAAAAAGAGATGGAATAAATTACATATAGCCTTACCTTGTATATTACTGGAGTGTAGTTGCAACTCATATAACATGCAAAACATGCCATCGTGAAGCTATTTAGCATTGTGGAGATCTGTAGTTACAACTGAGAACGTTAGGAAATAGTGAGTCAAGTTACATATGGAATTGAACAATTAGAAATTGTGGAAATTCTAAATGCATTGAAATGAAAAGGGAAGGGAAAAGTGATATAGTTATCAAAAAGAAGAAGAAAATTTCATCATGATGGCAATGGATAGAGCTGTCAGAGGTGATCCTCTTCTTTGATTCAAAATGCACTGATTTGTTGGCATGTAATCTAGAGTATCTATCAAAAGAGAAAGGTGGATCTATGTGTATTCCTGCAATTGATTTTATATGGGAAAGAGCTGTGAATGTTAGTCCTTATCTTTCTTTAGTTCCAATATCTATTGTAGCTTTCTCCAAAGTCAAGCCTTGAGATTTATGTATTGTTATTTCCCAAGCCATTGTCAAGGGGAGTTGTGTTCAGTTGCCCTGTGTGATTGGGGGAATGGGGATGACTTTTGGGTTGTCTTGATCCCATGCTGGGCCAATGTAGTTCTGGAAGTGCACAACAACATATTGAGGTGGTTTAACACCCATAGCATATACAATAGACTTGACAATACCCAATGATCCATTGACCAGGCCAGTTGCCACCCAAAGATTTGTTGTTAACATAACTTGTTCACCAATTGCAAGTAAGATCTCTACTTGAAGTTGCTCATCAATGACATAATTAGGTGTGTTTTGCTGAGTAGTTTCAACAATATTGATTACAATCCAGGAGAATTTAACTGTTTAAGAATTTTTATATTGTGCAATGTGACCAAGCTATTTGTTGGGAATAAGTGAATAGCTGCATCAAACTCTTGGTTGTTTTGAGCTGAAAGCATGGCATTTGTTTGATTCATAAGACTTTTCCAATCAGCTTGAGATGCCCGAGTATTTTGAATATTCAAAAGGAGTGTACAAAACTCTTGTTGTGCATTAGACTATCCATGTTTACGGAAGACTGTGTTGAGCGTGACAACATTACAAGTGTACCAAAGAGCCAAGGCTATGGAGTGAGAAGTGTAGATAGGCCTGTCCAAAATAGGTGGTAACTGTGTGAGGTCACCCACAAGTATAATAGAGGCACCACCAAATGGTTGCATACATCTAGCAGGAAATGCTTGCTGCAACCGACTATCTATTTTGAGTAACAACTTGGGTCCCAAGAATCTCATTTCATCAATTAAGATGTACTTAATGTGTTTAAAGTCCTCTTGAAATATGGTCAATGTTTGTCCTTACAATAGATTCATATCTCTAATTGGTATCCGAAGAGCTGTATGCACTGTAGAGGCACATATATTATAAGTGGCCACCCCCGTTGGCGCTAAATCAAACAAAGGATTCATTCTCCAATTTGGCTATGTATTTAGTGCTCTTCGGATGTTTTCTATAAGAAATGATTTACTTGTACCTATAGTACCTTGAATAATCATATGTAATGGTGATGATGAAGATGGGCCAAGGTGGTGTTGTTTAATAGTATTTAGAGCAAGCTCTTGCTTAGGCGATAACTGATGAAAATGTGCAAGTTCAACAGGTGGGAAAAGACTATCTTTAGCTGTATGCAATTTACTTGTTGAGATGAAATCTATAGAAACACTATGTAGAATATTAGGAACATCATGTGTGTCCCACATGTGATTTAAATCGAAGTCCCGCCTACGTAATAGTTGCAGCTAGTCCATGCATACACTGTTTGTAGCACTAAGGAGAGAAAGAAATTCCCATTCGTATTCATCTATGGGAGGTAGAGACTGGGTGCTATTGGTATCACTATCGCCTTCTTCTTGATTGGTGGGGGGAGTAATAACTCTATTGAAATCTCAAGGGTGATAGCCAACAACATGAAATAGCCTCTAGTTGTGTGTTATACTATCTTTGGTGAGGCCTATATTTGCTTCGACATTTCAAAATGACTTGTATAGGAGCAATTCCGATCAACAAAATGTTTCAAACATATCACAATGCTCAAGAGGGGTAGACTTGAATAGCAGGTAAACAATGATCACAACATATTTTTCTGATGGGTATACAATTGTACAGATTGAATAAGGGATATAGTGTCCATGTCAGCTAGTCTTTGCATGTAACAGTGAATATAACTACTTGCAATATCTTCACCATTATCAGCTATTTTCAAACAGTACAAGGTTTTCCTACTCACATTTAAAGATAGGAAATTCTAGCTTGACATGACAAGGGGCAACTTTTACAACATATGACATGTTTCTTTTGCACCAATGTCATGATTTGCAACCAAGTTCATCATGAAACTTTCATAGGCAAGCAACGCTTTATCCCTAGATGAATTTGTATTTGCAAGCCTCTGCACAAGATATCAATATAGCTTTCAGACTTATTTTCAGACTTTGATGCATATTTGGAAACGTGGTTTAGCACAATTTGTCTTGACAAGACTAGCTGGAAATCAACGTTTTCTCACCAGATCGCAAGCATCTCAGGGTTGTGGATATTAAGGCGCTCATCATTTCTTGCTGGCTTGTAGGATTTTTTTGATTCATTGTGAATTGCCAATATCGATGATGGTTGTGCATTCCATGGAGCTTTGTAGCGACATTGTAATTGCTGTCCTTTTTTCCTAAGATATGTGTACTGAGTACATTTGGTATGCCTTTGCACCGTGTTCACTAGCTATTCGTAATCCACCATTGGGTCTATGCAAGCAATTTGTGAAGTGTCAAGAAAACACGGGTCCTCCAGGGAAGAGTGGCGGACTCTTGATATTAGCTATTCTGGGGAACGAGGATTTCATGATGAAACAGAGCAATCAAAGAAGCTTTTTTCCTACTAAACTTCGTGTGGGCTGGACCAGTCAAGCATGTCCATATTCAGGGAACTTGGGAGCCACAAGAAACCATGTACATGTGCCGATCCACGATGCTGCCACTCATACCTATACCAATAATCCTTTGTATGGAAAAGACTCTTAAGAACCTCATGGAAAATGGTAAACCTCAAGTGCATGTACAAGGCCGTTACATGTGGGTTCTAGACAACATTGCCTGTGAAGAATATTTAGGAGTATGGCACATGCTACTGAGCACCAAGATCAAGGGTCTTCTGCAAATCAGGCCATTTTGTGTCTACGAAGCTTAGAGTGAAAAAAAGAGTTGGTGTCTCAGGCTGGTGGATCATTGCAGCAAGCTCTTGTCAACACTTGCCCCAATATAATCATGTCCCTCTCAAGGATGCACCAAAGCAAATGAGCTGGTTTGCAATCTGGGTGTCTAGTGTATTCCAAAGTAGTTGTCGCAGTGCAATGATAGACTTTGGGATCCTCTCTTCCAAGTTTTCTTTCATGAAGATGGAAGCTGATTGTTGGCTTTGATGCCTCATTATTAAATTATAAAGGTAATATCTAAATCTGACATGCCTTCCAAATCTATTATCATAGTATCTCATCAAGTGCAATGCATATTCATGCTAGTGAATTTGTATGCTTCTCAATTGTATGGGCATCACTGTTCTAGTGGGGAACAATGTTGGAAAAGAATTTCTTAATAACCCATCTGTATTGTATTCATTGATAGGGTTAGAATTTATCTTAGGCCAAGGAAAAGTATCTTGACTAATGTATTCAATCTGCAAGGATTCTCTGATTGCTTGCAATTCCTGAGGAGGGTTGGGCAACAATGGAATAAATGATGATGAGTTCTCTAGCTTAGCTTCCTCATCAGCAAGAATTTTAGAAGTTGGTACTAGTTCAGCTATGTTCTCTATTGGTTCTTTCATTATGTGCAATAGATTGGAGATGTCAACACTTGTATCAGGAAAAAAATTTAAAGCATCACAATCAATTGCAACATCACTATAGTATGGATCATTTTTAGTTTTCTATATCAATGCATCCATGACATTATGTTTGTCAACATAGCAATTATAGTTTGTTCCCTGAATGCGAGTTCTTCGAACAATGACCACTTCAATATCATGTAGGCGATGTCACAACAAAGTTGCAATGGCCGTGATGTCTTGAGGAAAGCATATAATATGGCCATTATATTTGTATTGGCCTCTAGCATGGGTCACTTGTAAAACTAGAGCAACTCTAGCTATAAGAATTTCTTCAACTTGAGTAAGCTTTGCAAGGATAGGAGGCTATGGTCTTGGGTCCATCTTGTTCATTGAATTGAATCAATGAATGCCCATTTCAGAAGCAAAACACTGGAAAACAACAACCAGGTTGGATGCTCACACTTTCATGACAATGCAACTTTCCTTGCAAACACTACAAACTTTCAAATCAGACAAAGCATCAATGTGCTAGCGAAAGGACTACATTGCAGTGCAAAAAGGATCTCCAAACATACTTTTAAAATGGTGATGGGCAGATGGCATGGGTGCCAAGCCATGCTTGGGAAGGTTTTACTGAGAGTCACATCCACCCACTGTCGAGGAACCTTCATTAGGAAGGTTATATGTAAGCTACGAAGGGTCATGTGTTTCTAACAAGTTCGGTAGCAATTGTAGTGCGAACTCTTGATTAGGAAGGGCCAAGAAAGGATGAACTACAACAACTCTTTGTTCCAAGTTTTTGGCACGATGACTTGCACATATTTGGTCTCTATGCTGCACATAATAGAGTTGGTTTCTTTGGAGTTTTTCTTCCTTTTTTGGGTCCACACTTGATGTAGGAATGGAACTTGAATAGGGTTGAGGATCCTACAATCATAATATGGGGAAAACAATAAAGTGCTTGTAAACAACAACTCAAAGAACAATGGTATAGCTAAAGAGATTGAGCCAACTGAAAACATCACAATTGTTTAGTAGCATAATGGATGACAAGAACTAGGAGAAGAAGTTCTAAACACAAGTGCATATGCATGTGATGGACATGAAGTAAGAAGAGCAGAAGTTGTAGAGATGTATATATATGTGTGTGTGTGTGTGTATCAACAAGTTTAAATGTAGATGTATATGAATGTTGTTTGTAACTAATTTCACATATATACATGTCTACATATAATTTTTTTTGGTCAAAGATTAAAAAACATAGCATGTTGTCTCAATGTATAACCATTTCTATAAGCAAAAAAGCAATAAGATCAAGAACAAAGGTTGTTTTGATGTGACAAACATTGGGAAAAGGGAAAAGAAAATAGATGTCGAACCAACAAAAGCTGCAAAAAATTGCATCTAACTTGAGAAACATATATTTTGGTATAGATTTTGTTTCGTAAGTATATATATGTATTGCATATCTTGCATGCATAATAGGAAAGACTATATTTAAATGTTGAGTGCATTTGATTTCACATAGATAGATATCTATACATAGGGAAAATAAAATCAAACACACTTAAAGAAGGCTTGCTCTCCACCCTACCATATTGCATCATGGAGCCTTGAGGGCTCTCAACAAACCCCCGAGCAAGAAGATAAATTGTCTAGCACTATAATCAATGCTGAGATCAATGTTTAATATTACACTTAATATACAACCTATCATACATATGAATGTTCTTTGTATCTAATTTGACAAACATACACACGTGCACATAGGAAATACAAAATGAAACACAAAAAAAGAAGGTTTTCTCTCCACCCTACCTTATTGGGTCATGGAGCCTCATGGGCTCTCACCAAACCCCTAAGCAAGAACATACATTCTCCACAACTTTGATCAATGGTGAAACCAATTTTTCTTATTACACTTAATATACAACCTATCATTCTAACAACTCCTTTTTGAGGCTCAAAGAAATAATAACTAATAAGGTACATCTACCTTCATATACCTATATATCAATATAGATTTCGTTCTATCATTCTAACAATTCCTTTTTGAGGCTCAAAGGAATAATAACTAAAAAGGTGCATCTAACTTTAGATACCTATATATCAATATAGATTTTGTTTTGCAAGTACATATATAGGCATTGCATGACTTGGATGCATATGTAGAAATTTGTTCATCAAACCTAGGTACATATAAGAAGCAATAACCAAAAATAAAAAAATGTAGACATGTAAAACATGAAAACCAAGCCAACCATAACATTGAAAATGGTTTTGTTCAATGGAGCAACATACACTATTGCCATGTGCTTGTAGGGATAAACAATGTGAAGCAACTGGAAAATTGTTTGTCCTCTAACGAGCACATGGTAACGATGTGTAGTTGACCTCCATAATCACATAAACCACAATTTGTAATGGTTATACAAGAGAAAATCGTAAATGGATTTTTTTTTTTGTGGGAAACAAATATTGTTTTTGAAGTTTTAAATGGTCAAGGAAGAGCAGGATGAAGAACAAAAGTTGTTTTGATGTGATGAACATTGGGAAAAAGGGAAAAGAAAATAAAATCAATCACACTAAAAGAAGGCTTGCTCTCCACCCTACCATATTGTGTCATAGATCCTTGAGGGCACTCAAAAAACCACCGAGCAAGAAGATAAATCATCTAGCACTATAATCAATGCTGAGATGAATGTTTAATATTACACTCAATATATAGCCTATCATACATATGAATGTTGTCTCCATCTAATCTCACAAACATACACATGTGCACATAGGAAATATAAAATGAAATAAAACAAAAGAAGGCTTGCTCTCCACCCTACCATATTTAATATTTACAATTGGTTCATCGATTCTTTTTATTGATATGTGAACATTATATAGTTGGGAGTGATGAACACATATTTTGGAGCATTCGTGCTGAAGTAGACGTATACACAACATGTAATGCACATAATCATCATGTGAAAAATATGAGGCACATGCATGAAAACACTATTTCCCTCCAGTGCATGCAGTCAAAAGTGCTACAAAATCCATGGCAAACAACATGACTTGTAATTTCTTGGCAAATGACATGAATTTTTAAGTCATGACAAATGCCACGAATTTTGTAGCATTTCCCTGGATTCTCTACAAGCCAAAATAGCTCCTCTATTTCTTCATCCTCGCAATCTTAAATGAAATACGTGTTTCAAAAATATTTAACCAATGTTCTACATATCCCATGATTACAGTTATGCAGATTTCTATCTGCAAAAGCAACATGCTCATCAAGAAAAATAGTTTCATGTTTATGAATTACATGGCATGTCATTCACTATACTCATCCTTATAGGGCTTGGCACATCAACATTTTTTTAATTTAATTATTCATTGGTTTAATTAAAAATAAATGAAAAAATAAATACGCTTGGTACATTGATAGAGAAGGCCAGCAAAATTAATTGATGTATGCTTTCTGTATAGTGGCGATGGTTGTAATAACACTTTCCAATTTTCAAAAAGAAATTGTTGGGCGTCGTTCTTTGGGTTTACCTACAATGAGAGCTTTGAGGAATGACTAGAGTTTTGTGAACTTTCATGGTGATAAGGATTGTGTGTGTTTTGCCTCTAACACTTATGGAAAATATGAGTTTCTTTCACAACAGCACAACATGCAATTAGCACTGAATTTGGCATCGAATTTTAGTGTATTTTGAGTCATGAATTGAAAAATTTGGCTGGCGCTAAACTCGAAGCAAATAGGCATGGTCAACTTGACGTCAAATTTTGTGCTGACTTTTCTACCGAATTTAGCGCCAGACATAGCACCAAAAAATAATAGCGCCTTCGTTAGTGCCTAAAATAGCACTGGGAAGTAACATTAGAAATTGCACCAAAATTGGCACCCATTTTGGCTTCTGGTTTTGCTTTCATGTCTACTCCCATTTTTGCTTCTAGTTTTACTTCTATTTTTGTTTCCAGTTTTGCGTTTAGCTTTGCTTCCAGTTTTCCTTCCGGTTTTCCTTCCAGTTTTTCTTTTAGTTTTGCTTCCAATTTTGCTTCTGGTTTTCCTTCTAGTTTTGCTTCTAGTTTTGCTCCCAGTTTTGCTTCTAGTTTTGCTTCCAAGTTTGCTTCTGGTTTTGCTTCTAGTTTTTCTTTTGGTTTTGCTTCCAAGTTTTCTTCCAGTCTTGCTTCCAGTTTTTCTTCCGATTTTGCTTCTAGGTTTGCTTCCAGTTTTTCTTCCAGTTTTGCTTCCTAGTTTGCTTCCAGTTTTACTTCCAGTTTTGCTTCCAGTTTTGCTTCTAGTTTTTCTTCTAGGTTTGCTTCCAATTTTTCTTCTAGTTTTGCTTGCAGTTTTGCTTTCAAGATTGCTTCTGGTTTTCTTCTAGTTTGGCTTCCATTGTTGTTTCCTTTTTTTCTTCTAAAAATTCTTCTTGTTTTGCTTCCATTTATTAATTTAATATGTTTTATTTCAATTTAATTAGTTATATATATTGTGCCTCTTAAATAAATCATATGATTATAGAGTAAGTAATTTAATTATTTAACTCATATGATTAAATAACAATATAATTATTGTAACATGATCATCATCTATAATTAAAACAAGTGAGTCAAATATCTATAATTTAATTGAATTTGACAACATCCATCCTGAGCAGTAAATTAAAATCATCATACTTAATAGATAGCCATCCAAAAATCATCGACCACTTTTAATATATATAAATTTACAATTCATTACTGATAAGATCATCATCATATATAACTAAAACAAGTGAAAGTTAAATATGTCAGTACATCAAAAACATGTCAAAATGATACATGTCCAGCAGTCGACATAAGTGAAAATGACACATGTACAAATGATATAAATAAAATTGATAAATTATGTAACTCAAATTGATACAAGTAAAGATGATACATTTCCAAATGATATAGTGAAAATGATACATGTCAATATGATACAACTCAACAATATAGTACTGTAGGCCATGAAAATGATACATATGATAGTAACCATGAAAAGAGTCATCATAACGATATATCAGAAATGATCCATGATGTAGTCTATATGATCATGAATGTCACTGGTTACTATCACCAACTATATCATCATCATCATCACCATCATGATCATCATCATCGCCACCACCATCATCATCGTCGTCGTCGTCGTCATCATTGTCACCGACCTGGGTGTCTTCTGTATCTGCATCATTATCATCCTCTGCCACATGATTTGTACCAGAAGAACCAATATTTTGTGGATCTATATCATGTTGAGGATCATCTTGATCTTCTGGAAGACTCGTGTTCTACAAAAAAAACATTTAAAATGAAAATTTATTATTTATTTCATGCAACAATTTATTTTTCTATTATATATCTAATATTAAAACATATGAGATGAAACCATAATCATATTACATCATATCAAAGTGAACATACCATAATAAAATTTCAAAAAAGTTACAGCTAATATTAGTGAGTAAGGGGAAACTTCAACTTTCAAAAACAAAGCCAATTAGGCTGGCAGACTTGTGGATCAGGCCAAAATTTGGTGGAAGAGGAAGAAAGATGACTGGAACTCTGGAGGCCCACCATAATGGATTTCAGTATTCAACCATGAGAGATGAAGAGAGAGATGATATCATGTATCAAAACATTAAGCATGCATTCTTCCAACTAGGGGAGAAGGAGATGATTACTTTGCTTAATTTTCATTTGCATAACCATATCACAACGTGAGAACCAAGAATACCAAGGATGTCCAGTTTTATGTGGAGGTAATGAATGTGGTCCAAACTTTAGGAGGGGAAAGAAGGTCAATTTATTATCTTGATGAAATTGAGGAAGAACAACAAGAGAGAGACAAGAAAAATAAAATCAATACAGAGTTTTAAGGATTTGTAAAGCGAGTAAGAGAGCTATGGGAGTAGCCTCATCTAAAATATTTTGAACTAGAGTTTGATATACCATTTAGAGAGCTTGGTTTTCATGGAGTTCCTTTCAAAGCCTCTGGTTTTATTGTTCCTATGGTAAATTGTTGGGTAGAGTTGGTGGAATTACCTTTCTTAGTAATCACTATTAGTGAGATTGAGATTGTTAACCTTGAGAGAGTAGGACTTGGGAAAAAGGAATTTGATATGGCTATTGTTTTCAAAAACTTCAAGTAGGATGTACTCCACATTGACACCATTCCTCAAATTTCACTTGATGGCATCAAGGAATGGTTGAAATCCATGGATATAAAGTATTATAAAAGCAGAATGAACTTGAACTGGCGGCCAATTTTGAAGAGTATTACTGATGATCTAGATAAATTTATTGAAGATGGTGGTCGGGAATTTTTGAATATGGAAGTTAGTGATTTTGATTCTGATAATTCAGAAGAGTCAGATCAAGGATATGAACCCTCTGATGTAGAAGAGGAATCAAAATTAGATTTCATGTAGCCACCTTCAAGAGTGTTACAAGCCAACAAGATGGAGGGAATTATTATATAAGGATAATTTTCAATGTTGTAGGTACCAAATTTAATGCCAACTACAATGGAAACATTGAAATTCCCTAGCAATATTTATGTTAAGGAAATTTCATTTAGATGCAAGGATTCAAAGCACATCAACCATGTGGTACAAATGATTAAATCCCAGAGATGATCTGTAGCAATGACAAAGTCAAAAAAGGAAGAGAGAGCTACACTAGTGACTCAAGAGAAATTTCAACTTTCAAAAATGAAGCCAATTAGGCTGGAAAATGTGTGGATCAGGCTAGCATTTGGTGGAAGAGGATGAAAGATGAATGGAACTCTAGAATCCCACCATAATGGATTTTGGTATTCAACCATGAGAGAAGAAGAGAGAGCTGATATCATGTATCAAAACATTGAGCATGCTTTCTTCAAGCCAACAGAGAAGGAGATGATTACTTTGCTTCATTTTTATTTGCATAACCATATCATGGCGTGGGAACCAAGAAGACCAAGGATGTCCAGTTTTATGTGGAGGTAATGGATGCGGTCCAAAATTTAGGAGGGGAGATCCTGATGTCTACCAAGAGGCATAAAGTCAGATGAATTAAGTTCACCTACATGTCTGCCAAAGTTTACTTCCAATTTTTATCACTATTTTTCTTGAATGTCAAAGAAGAAACTTCAACTTTCAAAAACAAAGCCAATTAGGCTAGCAGACATGTGGATTATGCCAACATTTGGTGGAAGAGGATGAAAGATGACTAGAACTCTGGAGGCCCACCATAATGGATTTTGGTATTCAACCATGAGAGAAAAAGAGAGAGATGATATCATGTATCAAAACATTAAGCATGCATTCTTCCAGCCAATAGAGAAGGAGATGATTACTTTGCTTCATTTTCATTTGCATAACCATATCATGGTGTGGTAACTAAGAAGACCAAGGATGTCTAGTTTTATGTGGAGGTAATGGATGTGGTCCAAAATTTAGGAGGGGAGATCCTGATGTCTTCCAAGAGGCATAAAGTAAGATGAATTAAGTTCACCTACATGTCTGCCAAAGTTTACTTCCAATTTTTCTGACTATTTTTCTTGACTATCAGAGTTTATTTACAAATTTGAAATTTCTTTCTGGTCATTTTGATGAGGATATATTCAGTCAATGTGTAAGAACCTTTTTTTTGTATCACAAGCATCTGTGCATTACAATTTTTTTGATTATCTATGGTCTACAACTATGCCGTCTCACTTATTGGATCTTCTATTTCAATGTTTTCTATGGCCTTCTCTGTTTGAGGTAGCACCTAACAATCCTACCTCCTTTTCTTAGCTGAGAAGTGGATTTGAATTTGGAAATACTGTACTTTAAAACTAGCTATGGTTTAAGGAGAGCTATTCTAGCTTTGTTGTTGACACCCTCAATCTTCAACAAGGACTAGATGCATGGACTAAAATGCAAGGTTTCAAACTTAGATTTGAATGTGCATAATTTGATTGATTATGGTTTTCACAGGAAATTGTCTTTACATGACTTTTCTGGATTGTCAATACGTGTAATAGTGACTACATCCTTATCAAGTTTGGCTACCCTTATTCAGAATGCCTTGGCCTTTGGACTCAATACAAAGTTGTGCATTGTTATTCCATATTTGTAACATGTAGGACATTTAAGGGGTACAACATATAGAAATTGAGTACTGTCATCCAAGGAAAACTTACAGATGGTGTATCAAGAACAACAAAAAATGATTTTATTAGGGTTAATTCTTTCTTCTCCCACGCTGCTGATATTTTCCCCAAAACATGTTTTTTTTAATTATTTCAATGCATCTCAAAATTTAATGTATTGATTATTTGTTACGCATTTCAGCTGTTTATGCAAATGATGCATATATGTTAACTCGATCAGTGTTGTGACTTTGGTAGTTTGACTTCTATGACAACCAGCCATTAGGCCATTATGTGTAGGAGCATGTTTGTGTTTTTAGTTAGCTTTTTTGGATAGCTCTACTGGGTGTTGCTTTATCTTTTGAATGTTAAGAAGTCAAAGTTTCAAGGATTTGTCAAGTGAGTAAGAGAGCTATGGGAGCAACCTCATCTAAAATATTTTGAACTAGAGTTTGATATACCATTTAGAGAGCCTAGTTTTCATGGAGTTCCTTTCAAATCCTCTGCTTTTATTGTTCCTATGGTAAACTGTTTGGTAGAGTTGGTGGAATTACCTTTCTTAGTAATCGCTATTAGTGAGATTGAGAATTGTTAACCTTGAGAGAGTAGGACTTGGGAAAAAGGAATTTGATATGGCTATTGTTTTCAAAGACTTCAAGCGGGATGTACTCTGCATGTGCCATTCCTCAATCTTCACTTGATGGCATCAAGGAATGGTTGAACTCCATGGATATGAAGTATTATGAAAGCAGAATGAACTTGAATTGACTGCCAATTTTGAAGAGTATTACTGATGATCCAAATAAATTTATTGAAGATGGTGGTTGGGAATTTTTGAATATGGAAGCTAGTGATTTTGATTTTGATAATTCAGAAGAGTCTGATCAAGGATACAAACCCTCTGATGTAGAAGAGGAATCCGAATTAGATGAGGAAGGTTTAAAAGATGAATCTCTTGTGGAGTCAGAGGAGGACGAAGAAGAAGAATATTCTAAAGAGGAGGAAGGTAAAACATGGGATGAATTAGAAGCCAAAGCTAGAAATTTAGATAAGGAAAAATGAGATGAGTCTGATAGTGAATAGGAAAGGTGGCAACGAAAGGTAAAAGCTACAGGGAAGTCTCGGGTACCTAATATTAGAGATTCAAGAGGAATTCCTACCAAGAGGCATAAAGTCAGATGAATTGAGTTCATCTACATCCTTTTACTATTTATTCATGCACATAAACGGTCATCTTGTAATCATAAGATTTGAGCTCTATTTACTCATCCTACGCATCAATAAACAACTCAACACAAGAGATGAAAATTAACATATTAACACAATAATATCCAACTAAGTTATTGAAACTCAACTATCAGTACCTCTTTCTCCATCCATATTACAAAATTGTTCCACTTTTTGTTTTGTAACATATTCTTTTCAAATTGCTTTGGATGGCAGCCATATTTCTCCTCCTGTCAAAACATGGCACATGGACTAGTTAAACTAATTAATATGCAATCATTTAATTTTTCCAAGGAAATAAAAAAATTTATATCATTTAACATATTAAATATACTTACAAATGTACAGATCAAGGCCTGTAAACCTTTCTGGCCACTACGATGCGTGACACAAAGTTTCTCAAGCCTAGCCTTGGAGGCCTTATCTTGAAACATATACTAATTCAATTTAACTATGCACAAATAAAATTTAAATATTGTTAGGCCCGTTAAGTTAGTCAAGAAGTTAGGGGCCACAAGGATTCATGTGGAGGGTGATTCCTTGATAATCATCCAAGCAATAATAAAAGGAGGAATTGATGCTTGGCATTTGCATGGTGTGATTAGGAAAATTATTGAAGAATTATAATAAAAGGAGGAATTGATGCTCTTTGCATGGTGTGAGGAAAATTATTGAAGAGAGGATTAAAAGATTAGATATGTTAGGAGAACAGGGAACATGGAAGCATATACCCTCTCGAAATGGGCTTGAACATTTGTAGAGGTGGATGAATTTATAATTGAGTATTTTAGAGGAGTTTCTTCAGAGTAATTTTTGTCTAGTGCATTTAATGCAAGGTGGTGTTAGTTAGTAAGTAGAGGAATGTTTTTCAAAATTATTGAAGGACATGAAGCATTGATGAAGGTTTTGCTGCCGGTGCTGGACATGTGTTTGACATTAATGGTGATGGCCAAAAATTTGCTATGTAATGAAGTTTTTCCTTGCATTTCCTTCGATGCTTCTTGGTTTGTGGGAGTAAGGAGAGTGTTAGGATGATAGTGTGAAGCAGTATGGTGGCTAACGTACTAGAGAAGAAATGGAGGCCAACTTCACTCTGAAAGCGAGGAGGAAATTGGATCCTTATGTTGGAAAAGTGACAGTGAAGAGACTGTGTGGCTTATTCCTGTACAAGGTAGTAAAGGTGGCACAATTTTTGCAAATAATTTTGGGTAATGGCTTCAAAGATTTGATGCACATATATTGGACTAATATGAATATATACTCTTTGATCATGCCATGGGGATTGGACTTAGGAGAGTCAGTGGAGGTTGTAAGGAAAGTGATGAAAGCGTTGGTGCATAGGGATTTTTTAGTGAACATGGAGAGTATCTTGGAAGGGGCTACACTAGGACAAGGATTTAATGTGAGTGAAGGCATGGAAGGTGTGGGCTTGAAAGTAGCAGAGATAAATCACCCTTTCATTAGGTGGCAAAAAGGAAGAACCAAAGCCGTGTGGAGAGAGGGTGCAAAACAGGGGTGGCAAGCTTTGAAACTGTGTGATGAATTAATGGAGACTGAGGAGATAATAGTGGGACTCAAAGCCATTTCCAAAGAGGAGTTGTGTGAGAAGAAGGTTTTGCGTCCAAGAAAGAAGGTGAAGCCACTTGTAGAATTATTCCCATTGCATCTGGGCAGTGCTTCTAGAACTTTTGCGTAACCTCAATGCTCATTTTTTGCATAGTTTACTATGTTTAAGCTAGATGTTGATGTATAAGCTTAAGGGGTTAAGCCCTATTTTTGGTTTTGATACTGTAAATAGTTGGGGTTTGGGTAGTAGTTGGTTGGATAGTTTTCAAGCGGTTGTGGTAGGGCTTTTTGATCCGTAGGTTTTTATTTTGTTTTAACAGACATGATGTGATGGTGCTGTAAGAAATTTTTATTTTGAGCTTTGTATATTTTGATTTATCTTAAATAAAATAAAAATATTATTACTGATAATTTTTTTTAAAAAATATCATTTAATAAATTTGATATAATCTTATGAGAAAATTCAAATACCTGCGTACTCTCCTCACCGGACTTCCTCCATGCATCCTGGCTTCATGCTATAATATTTTGAGCTAAAGCTCAAATGGGTAGGGTGAATTTTTTTGTTGGTTTCTCAAAGGTTTTACAATTTATAATGATGGGAAAATTTAGAGGTTTCCTGGATAGGTTAGGCCATGAACCGGTAAACAATCACGAATTAAAATGCAATACAAAGAGTAGTAAACAATCACGAATTCAACCAAGAAAAAAAATTGTAACCTTACCTATGGTGTCGCAAACTAAATCGAATTTCTCATTAGTTGCTGGTAGCACCCTGCTCTCTTCCTTCACATGACATTTTTCCCTTTTTTGTCATCTAATTTCTTCCTTCATGCAGGAAATTTTTAAATTTTTGATTTTGATTCAGTAGTCGGCGTTAGTTAATGCCGACTTTAGCACCAAATTTTGGCCATTAATGTGATTAGTTTTGGGTACCTAAGGTAGTTCCAAGTGCACCTAATTGAGTGCCTATCATTGCTATATAGTGACTATTTTCATTAGAAATAATTCCAACTCCTACCTTGTTTTTTTGACCACCATTGTCCTATGGTTCCTTCATCATCTTGGTGTGGTAGAGCAGTTTTTACCGTGGTCCTGCAAGGTGCTTCATCCTTCTTAGTGGTAGTGTGGTGAAAGATTTTGTGGTAGCACACAAGTCTTCCTTCTGTTCCTAGTGGTGTTGCGGTGACTCCCGCAAGTATTCTACCATTGGCATGTGGTAGTGCGGTGACCATCACTATCTCGCGACTCCTTCATCAACTCGGTTCGGTAGAGCAGTTTTTACCGCGGTCCCGCAAGTTGCTTCTTCCTTCTCGGCGGTATTGTAGTGAAAGCTTCTATGGTAGAATTTTTATTCACGAAGGAGGCCATGGAGAGAGGACATGGATGATGTAGAAATACTAAATTGCTGAGAGGAAAGTAGGTGGAAATAGATGAGACAACATTGATTAAGCACTAAATTTATTTTGATATTTTGTTGTGTGAGAAAAAATTACGAATGAACTTTTCATAAATGTGTTTGATAGCATATCATGCCATTTGAAATTAGGGGGGATTCCTTCTTATAGTTGACTTAAGGAATGCATTAAGTTGATTGGTAACATTTACAAGGTATGTGGTTATATGAAATGTTCATGTGTGAGAGACATAGAGATATTATATTGCATTTTACTTTATGACTAAAGGTTCATAATAATTTACTATTCTTATATTAGGTGGGTGACCTCCAAGGAGATCCATGAATCTGAAGTACCTAAACTTTGAAATGCTTCAGTAATATTATGTTGTACTTGGACAATTGAAAGCCTATTTTATTCTCCTAGCAAGATTTTTTATTTTCCATTATAATTCTAGACCAAACAACATTTACGGGGATGGACTTTTACACCAATCTTAATTTGTATGAAGTTCACGAACATGTTTTCAAGTAGTAAATTCCTTTTGTGGATAGGAAATGTAAAGGATTCATTTAAGAAAAGATAAGTAGTCTCTTTCTGAGGGTAATCCACATGCAAAAAGTAAAAAGCACATAAAAAAATTGTACAATAGAAAATTAGATTCAATCAGTTTTTGATAAGGAAAAATAGGTTTTGAAGGGCCCCCGAAACCCTTTACAATGATGCCAAGCTGCAAGAGAAATTAAGCCACTAAGCCTAGCAGCCCAAAAAACCAAAAAGCTGACATAAGATGGAACATTAGTAACCCATCAGCAAACCTGCTAAACCAAAAAAGGAAGTACCAGCTACAAAAAATTATCTAAAGCATTAGCTGAGGCCATGTTATCTTGATGACCTCTTCATGCATACTAATAACATCCTTCAACTCCTGAACAACAACAACAACCCTCTTTTTCATCTTGCTCCTCGTCCTAAGGCACAAAACCGCCTGCATGTCCTTCTCTAGCATAGGAGTAGAAGCTTTTGCTCTCTCCACCAAGTAAGAGCCACTAATATCTTCAATCCTTTCCTCCATATTACCCAAGTCAAGCGGTTTTCTGATCTAATTCAGCGCCTTCTCATTTAGAATAGAAAGACCCATAGCAATGGTCTTCAAAGAGTTATTGCTGATATTGACCACCATTTTTAAGTCCTCCGACATCTTTCCCATTTTATCCTCCAAAATTTCCACTTTTTCCTCTAATATTTTATTAACAATAACTTCCAAAGAGGAAATTATTTCCTCATGAGAAACCATTAAATGATCAACATTGGCTAGTAGCTTATCAAGCTTAATATGCATTGATTTCACTTTGTCTTTTATTTCCCACTCCTTTCGGTTACCTCTTAGCATAGCAACACAAACATCTTGCCAATTTTTCATTTGAATATTGAGCTCCTTAATCTCAGTAAATAACCACTTAACCAGGGAAAGCAGGTTTCTCGTCCCATCTTTGGCCATTCTACAAAACATTTTCATGTCAATTTCATCCCAGTTAACTGAAGGCTGACCCTTCTGCTCCAAGTCAATAGGGGCATCAAAACAATCCCTATTCTATTCATCCTCTTCTTCGGCTAGGGAATCCTCGACCTCCACAACATCCACCTTTATCCTCTCCTTATATGGTAGATTCTTCAAATCATCTAACACCTCCAGAGGTTCCTTCTTCACTTCCTTCTCCACAACAAAAAAACATTGAGAACAATTAACCACACCAATCCCCTGCATATCCATGGGGCAAGTCTCATTAGGCTTCACCTCCATCTTAGAGTTACCCATATCAGCAGGACCACTCAACTAACCACCCAAATTAACCGACACCTTAAGCCCTTTCACTAGGGAGCTCTCTAGCAGA
Organism: Sequoia sempervirens; assembly: GCA_007258455.2. Lineage (NCBI taxonomy): Eukaryota > Viridiplantae > Streptophyta > Pinopsida > Cupressales > Cupressaceae > Sequoia > Sequoia sempervirens. The sequence goes on from VDFB02000003.1 coordinate 86,794,794, forward strand.
CCATCCTTACTAGGAATAGGGTTCCCCAACAAAGCATTCTAAACAAAATCAAAATTTAAAGGGTCCACATCACCCATAGGATGACAACCCTTCAAACCCTCATTACCCACAGGATGAAAACCCTTCAAACCCTCTTTTCTAGAAGACAATGCGGGATTCACATTCAAACTAGGGGAAACCACCTCAACACTTATCTCAATTTTCCTTTTGGCTGAAGCTTTAACTTTCTTCATGTCTTTGGTTTTCCCCTTCAAAGATTTTTTGACAGAATTAGCCATAGTCTCCCGCAACTCCACATTAGTCTCATAGACCTTACCCCATTCTTCTGATTCCTCATCCCTTTCCTCAAAGTATCCTTCATCAACAAAAATATCCTCATATTCTAACTCTTCCTCCTTCGAACTACCGACCCATTCACCGACAGAGTCCCTTGTTTCATACCAATCATTTAAAAGTCCCTTCTTACCAAGATTTTTAGGGGAGGCCGAGATCAACTTTAGCTTGACATGAGAAAAAATAAAACACATAATCCCTTGATGAAGAACCACCTTCTTAGGGTTCTTTCTTTCATCTTCAATACTCTTCTCCATAGAATGTAATAGGTAAAAAAGGAAATGAAACTGAAACATTATGCCTAAAATGATTTAAGAGAATAAAATGGTTAGTGTAAACCACAGAGAATCTACTTTCAAGGGTGAAGTAGTGCATAATGGCCAACACGAGGTCCCTGCAAAGCAGCTCTAGGGACTTCCTAGCATAAGCTCCACTTCCAATTTCCTTAATCTTCTTCCTGTTGTCGTGTTTAAAGAAATTTGCAAAAGCCTTCTTAGTCACTCCCTTGTCTCTAAAAAACTTTCTCCTAGCAACTGAAAGACTAGTTACCTTTGCAATAAAATCCTCATTAGTTCAAAACTCAATGCCCTAGTAATGCAAAGAGCTCCCATTCCATCCTTTCACAAAGAAATCTGTTACATTAGGGTCCAAGCCTTGAATTATCTACATAAATTGAGTAACCCCCAATTCTAAGTGCTCCCACATAGTAACATTTTTCTGAAACTCTTCATAGGAACTCGATTCAATTCTGCTTTGGTCACCACCCATAGTGACATGCAACAAACGAAAACCAAAGAACACCTAGAAGAAATGAAAAAGTAAAATGAACCAAGCGCTACTCAAAACAATACAACAAACACCCACAATATGTGTGTGCTTATCATTCCAAGTACAACTCTGCCAAAATTGCCAGTCCATCCTTCTACGAAAACCAAGGAAAGAATAATGAAACCTAAAGAGCAAAGGGTTGGCGTGCAAAACCCAACTTAAAATCATAATGAAAAACATTTCCCCAAGAACATCTCAACTAGAAACAAGCCAGCTAGTCATCATTATAAATACACTTCAGATTAAGAGGTAGTGATTCAAAAGAATCCCACTCAGATCTCTCAGCCACTACCATGTTGGTAACCCCATCAGCCATCATGTTCGCTTCAGGAAAAACATGTGTGATTTTTATCTCCTAAAAAGAGTTAATAATAGATATCAAGTCATTAATAAAATTGGAAATTGACCATGAAGGAGGAAATTTCATCATGAGACAATTAATCACATTAAGAGAGTCCCCCTCTAGCCATAGTTTAGGAACACCTTGTTTCTTAGCCAAAACTAATCCATGATAAGCTATTGCAGCCTCTGCATAAAAAAATAGTTATACAGTAGAAAATAAAATTCAATCAGTTATGTCTTATTTTTCTTGCACACTTATCTGAAAGACATAGGGTATTCACCATACATTTCCCTTGACAAAGCAAACATGTGCTTTTATTTATTTTTACTGTATATCTCTGAAGTGAAATTGTTGTTACATAATGATGCAGTGAGAAAATAATATATACAAAAAAATGCAAAGAAAATGTTTGAAATTTAACATGCAACCTACTGTGTTGTGTTGAAAGGAATCAAGATTAACTGGGACAAGAAATAAAAATAAAATTTTGATGATTGTACTTAAAAGTGAACAGGATATGAAAAATGTGGACAATGATGGTGCTGAAATTGAAAACCCTGATTCTGATGACATTACTATTTTATGTCATTAGAGATAAAGAGCATATACAATTTTATATACATAGAAAATGAAGATTTGAAACTAGTAAACTGAAAATGTAAACACTGTAATATTTTTCCTTAAACAATAATTCAAATACTCCCTTACAAAAAAGGGTGAAGCATTTTCTATTCAAACTCTATTTTCTTTAATAGACATAACAGTAAAAGAATATTTACAAGTACAAGAATATATACACCGTTTCATAGAAAATAAGGAATGTTCATAGAATATATCTTTAGAATGTAGGAACTTCCTTTGTCAGATATTTGGAAATTCCTACACACAAGTTCTTCTTCAGAGCGAAAACACTCAGAAGTGTTTCACACTGGCTCAAGGTACAGTCATAAATTAATGCATGCTTTTGATTATTTTAGATGGAGATTGGAGAAAATGCAGAGCTTGAGTGTTCAACTAGCAAAAGAACAAGATATGTACATGGACGTGGACCTAAAACTATTAAAGAAACAATTCAAAAAAGTGATTGTACAAAGACAAGTAGATTTATGATCTTATATTTAGAATGTGCAAACTTTCTCTATCGGATATTAAAGATGTCAGGTTGGATTATAAACTAGATAAGAAAATTTATGATTTTATCTTTAGAATGTAGGAACTTCCTCTATTGAATATTTGGAAATTCCTACACACAAGTTCTGCTTCGGAGCGAAAACACTTGAAAGTGTTTCAGACTGGCTCAAGGTACAATCCAACTTGGTTATGACACTGATAGAAATCCAATTTTTCCTGAACCATCCATACCCGAACGTTGCATCGCAATCTATTCTTCCTGCACATAAAAATGCTACATATTAACCCATTCTAAATAAAACTCAAAATACCATGAAACAATGAGTCCCTATATTAGTAAGTAGGCAGTCTATAGGGCATAGTTTGATTTTATACAAGGATGCTTATGAAAGGAATCTTCAAGTGACAGTGAGTGAGTTGTTTGAGATTGTAGTTGATGGTGCAATATCCAGTCTTAAAGGAAATTAGAAAAGCATTAAATGTGTAAGAAAATCAAATTGTACACAACAAACAATTCAAAATGTTATCTTGCATAATGCCTTAAGTTTGAAGAAAAAAATATCATTGTATCTTGATGAAAGTAGTGACCTTAATGGTCAATCACTGGCAACCATGATTTTAAAACATGCTATTTTGTTTATGGAGGAACATTTCAAGCAAGGTGATGAGTGGTAGTTTGGAACAATGGTAGCTATGAAGGACTTGCTTTATATGCATACTATGCAGTCTAGCTTAAGACAATGTTCTTAGAAGAGATTGAAGGTGGATTATGGAACTCAAGGGTTACCATGATAAATATTAAAGCAAAGGCTGAGATCTATTTAAAAGCCACTATAATGAAGATATTAAAAATGTCAAATGCAAAAACCTAGCAGCTGGAGTAATGAACACAGTGCAAAAGAGGACAATGTGCTAGGGCAGATTTAGGAGATCTCCATATTATCTAATCATAGGAAAATACATCATTTATTTATTTATTTAAATTAAAATAAATTATTGTAAACCCTATATAAGATACGTTGATACTTCAAAAGCATCTGATTTATTTTTTTAAATTATAATAAGTCATTCTAAACGCTATATAGGATACATTGATACTTCTAAAGCATTTGAAGGAATTTGAGATTATCCAAACATATGTCAATTAAATATATGGATTACAAATAGTAGTGTGAACATTGTAACCCTTGTTGATCAGAGCAAGAATGAGATAAAAAACAATGAATCCTATGCCTCCTATCACACACATCTCCTTACCATTCTCTGTCATTCTTTACTGAAACACTTCTCCATTTTGGCAGGCTACGCCTAAAAATAAGGTTTCAACAAAGGTTTTATTGTATATGTTTATTAAAATGAAAACTCCATTCTGGTGGGCTATGCCTAAAAATAAGATTTTGAATTTTTTTTTAGAGTATGTTTATTAGAGTTTTAGAGTATTTTGGCGGGCTATATACAAATGATTTATTCAAATGGATTGTGACTGATGTGATTTGCTGCATTTAGTGTTGCAAATTGTAATGATGCCACGATTACCGTACTACTGCCATCTCTTATTATACCCACTGTGGTATGGCGGTGTTTTTCCCTTCCCTTTTGCTATTTACCACACTACCACCTTGCTCAAGGATTCTTATTGCGGGGTTGCGATGTATACCATTCTACCGCATATTTTTCTCACCTTCCTGGTGGTATAGTGGTGTATGCTTTTGATCATTACTTGAAGAGTGTCGATGATACAATCTTATTTGTATTACCGATATCTCAATGTCTCATCGACATTAGATCTTATGTTCCTTTGATGTTGGTTGCCAATGTTGATGAGACAAGTTAATATGTCTTGCCAATATGCCACTGTCTCATCGATATTTTCCTTCGATGGTATTTCTTTATATATCAGTGTAACTCTTCCATGTCAAGGAGACTTGTGATTATCGCTGTAGTATGGTAGTGTTTTTCCCTTCCCTTCAGCTATTTACCACATTACTGCCTTGCTCAAGGCTTCTTGCTGCACAGTTGCGGTGTATACCGCTCTACTGCATATGTTGCTTACCTTCCCAACGGTCTAGCGGTGTACGCTTTTGATCATTACTTGAAGAGTTTCGATGATATAATCTTATTTATCTTACTGATATCTCAATGTCTCATCGACATTACTTTGTTATATCCAAGAGTTGTGTTTCACTGAGCACTTGTAGATATACCTTGTCGATGTGACGTAAGTGATTCTCTCCTCGATATGCCCGTATCTTGTTGACATTTCACTATTTTACATCATCGATGAGACATATAAATAAGTATCTGCAACATAGGGGTGTCTAAAGTGATGCTAAACCCGAAGCTAAACTTGAAGCTAAAGTCCGAGCTAAAAGTGGTGCTAAACTCGAAGCTAAACTCAGAGCCAAAGGCAGCGCTAATGGTGGTGCCACACTCAAAGCCAATATCGACACTAATTTTGGGGCACATTAACGCCTAAATTAGTGCTGAATTGTCCTAATTGGCAGAAATAAATGCCAAAAATAGTGCCATCCTGATAAATAGCACCGATGTTTTCAAATTTTTTGCAAAAATACATTAAAATAGTAGGTGGAAGCAAAAAATGGAGCAAATCACAGGGATTTTTTGTAGTGTTTACAGGGTGAGTATATTGATGCAAAAAGGATAAACAATGTGATGCAACCAACAAATTATCTATCCTCTCACAAGAACATGACAATGGTCTGTGGTTGTCCTCCATAATCACATAAACCACAATCTACAATGGTTATAAAAGAGAACCATAAATGGATTTTTTTTTGTGGGAAACAAATATGTTTTTCAAGTTTTCCTCCTCTCCACTGTGTTTAATGGTTAGATGAAAGTTCCATATTACACTTAATATATAGCCTATTATTCTAAGGATTCCTTTTTGAGGCTCAAAGAAATAATAACTAAAAAGGTGCATCTAACTTTAGATACATATATATCGGTATAGATTCTATTTTGCAACTGCATATATATGCATTGCATGCGTTGGAAGTTTCAATGGTTTGATCAATGTTTCACATTATAGTTAATATACAACCTATCATTCTAAGAATTTCTTTTTGACACTGAAATAAATTAAAAGTACAAAGGTGCATGTAACTCTAGGTACATATATATTGGTATAGATTTTGCTTTGTAGCTGCATATATCTGCATTGCATGCTTTGGTTGCATATGTAGATATCTATTGCTTGGGTATATAAACACACAAAAAGTATCTATAGAAATGTATGTATGTTGGATTAGATGCAGATAATATAAATATATAGATAGATGCAAACTTATATATATATGTACATATCTGCACATAGGGAAAATAAAATGAAACACAACAAAAGAAGGCCTACTCTCCACCCTACCATATTGGGTCCTGGAGCCTCATAGGCTCTCACCAAACCCCTGAGAAAAAATATACATTATCCACCACTGCGATCAATGGTGAGATGAATGTTTCATATTAAACTTAATATACAGGCTATCATTCTAAAAATTAGCCAAGGAAGGATGAGCTAGTGTGGGTGTTTGTTGCAAGTATTTGGGCTAACAATTTTCACAGATGTAGTCTCTATGCTATACATAATAGAGTTGGGTTCTTTGGCATTTTGCTAGCTTTTTTTTTCCACACTTGATGTAGAACTAGAACTTGAACACGTTTGAAGAGCTTAGAACCATAATATGATGAAGACAATAAAGTGCTTGCAAACACCAACTTAAAGAGCAACAATACAACTAAAGAGATTAAGTCAAGTCAAAAAGTCACAATTATTTAGTAGCATGATGGACAAGAAGAACCAAGAGGATAAGTTCTAATCACATGTGCATATGGGCGTGACAGACAGGAAGCAAGGAAAATAGAACTTTGAAAGATGTATATATATGGATGTTGTCTATAACCAGTTTTAGATATATACATGTCCACATATAAACTTTTTTTTCATTAAAGGCTATAAAATAGAGCTTCTTGCAAACAACAACTTAAAGAGAAATAGTGCAGCTAAAGAGATATACATGTGCACATATTAACTTTTATTTGTTGAAGAATATAAAAAAAAGCATCTTACCTCAAAAAGTGCATGTAACTTCAGATACATATATATCAGTATAGATTTTGTTTTGTAAGTAAATATATATGCGTTGCATTCCTTTTATGCATAATAGCCAATACTATATATGAATGTTGGCTGCATCTAATTTCACATATGTTTTGGATGTTGTTTTTCTTTTTTTTCACAAAAATAACTTGGATATCGTATTCCCAAGACAATTACTTCACACAAGAATAGGTACAACATGTTTCAATTAACAACAACAATTTGAATAAATTTACAATGTTGCTCTTGAACAAGAAAACTACAACTATCAATTGAAACATATATACCGTTTCTTCTGTCAAATGTTTTGCCAAATTTTGGATGAATGGAAACAAGGGGCAAGCAGTGCGAAGTAGAAATTAATTTTTGTGGGAAAGGAATGTACATTTGTACCATATATGAATGTTGGCTATATCTAATTTCACATAGAAACACATCTGCACATAGGGAAAATAAAATGAAACACACTAAAAGAAGGCTTGCTCTCTACCCTACCATATTGCATTATGGATCCTTGAGGGCTCTCAAAAAACCTCCGAGCAAGAAGATAATTTGTCTAGCACTATAATCAATGTTGAGATCAATGTCTAGAAATTTTTGGATGAATGGACAGAGGGCCAAGCTGTGCCAAGTAGAAATTAATTTTTGTGGGAAAGGAATGTACATTTGGACCATTTATGAATGTTGGCTACATCTGATTTCACATAGAAACATATCTGCACATAGGGAAAACAAAATGAAACAAACTAAAAGAAGGCTTTCTCTCCACCCTACCCTATTGCATCATGGAGCCTTGACGACTCTCAACAAACCCCTGAGCAAGAAGATAAATTATCTAGCACGATAATCAATGCTAAGATCAATGTTTAATATAAAACTTAATATATAGTGTATCATACATATGAATGTTGTCTACATCTAATATCATAAACATACACATCTACACATAGGGAATATAAAATGAAACACAACAAAAGAAGGCTTGCTCTCCACCTTACCATATTGGGTCATGCAGACTCATAGGCTCTCACCAGACCCCTTGAGCAAGAACATACATTATCTACCACTGTGTTCAATGATTAGATCAATGCTTCATATTACACTTAATATACAACCTACCATTCTTAGAATTACTTTTTGAGGCTAAAAGAAGTAATAACTAAAGAGGTGCATCTAACTTTAGATATATATATCAGTTTGGATGCATATGCAGAAATTTGTTGCTTGCATATATACACACAAAAAAAGTATGTGTGGAAATGTATGTATGTGGAATTAGATGTAGACAATATACATAAGCAACTCCCAATCAGAAAAGTGGATTAAATTGGTAATCCCAAAAGAATAAATATATGGAGTATATATGAATGTTTCCTACATCTAATATCACATACATAAATATTTGCACATAGGGAAAATAATATGAAAGTCATTGTGGTGGCTAAGAGCTCTTATAGCAGGTACAACCAGAGAACGACACCCAACAATGGCTTATCAAAATTTGTGCAAATTGTTTTATTGATCATTTTTTCTCAAGTTTTAAATGGCAGGTGTTATTACAACCATCACCAAACCATTTCCACTATACATAAAGCATACATCAATTAATGTTGAAGCGCCAAGCCTTACCAGCTAGCGTTCAATTTCACTGGCTTTCTCTATCGACATGCCAAGTGTATTTATTTTTTCATTTATGTAATTTCAAGCTCTCCACCTTTTTTCCAACTGACTGAGAGCCGCACAATGGGAGTTTGGAAAAATGGGAAGGCTGACGAAATTCATGGCCTAAGTGTTCCCACAATAAGCCTATCAACTTAACAAATAACAAATTCCTACATATGCATCCAATGCATGAAATGCATATATATGTAGTTGCAAAAAAAAATCTATACTGATATATGTATCTGAAGTTAGATGCACCTTTCCGTGTAGCGGAAATGGTTGCAAGGAAATAAAATGGTTTAGGTTATATAGTTTATGATATTTTCCATACGACATTGTTGATTGTTATTCTCTAGATTTAGCTATATTGTTTCATTTATGATCTCCATATAGTGGCGATGGCTACAAGGCAATTGAATATTTTATCTTGTTTTCGATAAGGCACTATTGGGAATGTTTGCATGAAATTCTTAGAATGATAGGTTGTTTATTAACTATAATATGAAACATTAATCTAATCATTGAACACAGTGGTGGATAATGTATGTTCTTGCTCGGGGGTTTGGTGAGAGGCTCAGATAAATAACATCCATCCTTCCAAAGAATAAGCATAGGAAGGAGTTGATACCCACACATTGTTGATTGTTGTTCAATAGGTTCAACAAGATTATTTCATTTATGATTTCCATGTAGTGGTGATGGTTGCAAAGGAATAAAACAATCTAAATATACACTTAGAAAGAAAAATCTATACAAATATATATGCATCTAAAGTTATATGTAGATAAAACACATATATATCCATAGGTGGACTTGTTAATATAGAAATCACCATGAGAGCAGAGGAAATAAACGTCACTTGTTAATATAGAAACCATACATGAAACAATGTTATTGTGGTAGAATATGCCAAGTGACATTTATTTCCTTTGCTCTCATGGTGATTTCTATATTAACAAGTCCACCTATGGATATATATGTGTTTTTTCTACATATAACTTTAGATGCATATATATCTGTATAAATTTTTCTTTCTAAGCATATATTTAAACTGTTTTATTCCTTTGCAACCATCACCACTACATGGAAATCATAAATGAAATAATCTTGTTGAACCTATTGAACAACAATAAAAAATGTGTGGGTATCAACTCCTTCCTATACTTATTCTTTGGAAGGATGGATGTTATTTATCTGAGCCTCTCAACAAACCCCTAAGCCAAAACATACATTATCCACCACTGTGTTCAATGATTAGATTAATGTTTCATATTACAGTTAATATACATCCTTTCATTCTAAGAATTTCATGCAGCCATTCCCAATAGTGCCTTATTGAAAACAACATAAACTATTCAATCGCGTTGCAACCATCACCACTATATGGAGATCATAAATGAAACAATATAGCTAAATCCAGAGAATAAAAATCAACAATGCCTTATGGAAAATATCATAAACTATATAACCTAAACCATTTTATTTCCTTGCAACCATTTCTGCTAAACGAAAATGTGCATCTAACTTCAGATACATATATCGGTATAGATTTTTTTTTGCAACTACATATATATGGATTGCATGCATTGGATGCATATGTAGGAATTTGTTACTTGTTAAGCTGATAGGCTTATTGTGGGAACACTTAGGCCACAAATTTTGTTAGCCTTCCCATTTTTCCAAACTCCCATTATGCAGCTCCTAGTCAGTTGGAAAAAAGGTGGCGAGCTTGAAATTACATAAATGAAAAAATAAATACACTTGGCATGTTGATAGAGAAGGCTAGTGAAATTGAACATTGGCTGGTAGGGCTTGGCGCTTCAACATTAATTGATGTATTCTTTATGTATAGTGGCAATGGTTTGATGATGGTTGTAATATCACCTACCATTTAAAACTTAAGAAAACATAGCTAAGCAATAAAAAAATTTGCACACTTTTCAGCAAGGCATTGTTGGGTGTCTTTCTGTGGCTTTACCTACTATGAGAGCTTTGAGCCACGACTGTGCCCAATGTTTCTGTTCACAATCCCTTGCGAAGGTGCAAGTTTGATGAGTAGCGAAGGTTTTGTGAGGGTGCAAGGTTATTTTTATTTCCTTTGAAAGGTTATTGCATGCATTGGATGCATATGTAGGAATCTGTTACTTGTTAAGCCGATAGGCTTATTGTGGGAACACTTAGGCCACAAATTTTTTCAGCCTTCCCATTTTTCCAAACTCCCATTGTGCGACTCTCGGTCAGTTGGAAAAAAGGTGGCGAGCTTGAAATTACATAAATGAAAAAATAAATATGCTTGGCACGTCGATAGAGAAGGCCAGTGAAATTGAATGCTGGCTGGTAGGGCTTGGCGCTTCAACATTAATTGATGTATGCTTTATGTATAGTGGAAATTTTTTGGTGCAAGGTTGTAATAACACCTACCTTTTAATTGATGTATGCAGAGGTTTTGTGAGGGTGCAAGGCTATTTTGTGAGAGTGCAAGGTTATTTTTTCTACATATAACTTTAGATGCATATATATCTGTATAGATTTTGCTTTCTAAGCATATATTTGGACTATTTTATTCCTTTGCAACCATCACCACTACATGGAAATCATAAATGAAATAATCTTGTTGAACCTATTGAACAACAATCAACAATGTGTGGGTATCAACTCCTTCCTATGTTTATTCTTTGGCAGGATGGATGTTATTTATCTGAGCCTCTCACCAAACCCCCGAGCAAGAACATACATTATCCACCACTATGTTCAATGATTAGATTAATGTTTCATATTACAGTTAATATACATCCTATCATTCTAATTATTTCATGCAACCATTCCCAACAATGCCTTATCAAAAACAACATAAACTATTTAATCACCTTGCAGCCATCACCACTATATGGAGATCATAAATGAAACAATATAGCTAAAGCTAGAGAATAACAATCAACAATGCCTTATGGAAAATATCATAAACTATATAATCTAAACCATTTTATTTCCTTGCAACCATTGCCACTACACAGAAAGGTGCATCTAACTTCAGATACATATATCAGTATAGATTTTTTTTTGCAACTACATATATATGCATTGCATGCATATGTAGGAATCTATTACTTGTTAAGCTGATAGGCTTATTGCAGGAACACTTAGACCATGAATTTTGTCAGCCTTCCCATTTTTCCAAACTCCCATTCTGCGGCTCCTGGTCACTTGGAAAAAAGGTGGTGAGCTTGAAATTACATACATGAAAAAATAAATACGCTTGGTACGTTGATAGAGAAGGCTAGTGAAATTGAATGCTAGCTAGTAGGGCTTGATGCTTCAACATTAATTCATGCATGCTTTCTGTATAGTGGCAATGGTTTGGTGATGGTTGTAATAACACCTACCATTTAAAACTTAAGAAAACATAGCTAAGCAATAAAAAAATTTGTACACTTTTTAGCAAGGCATTGTTGGGTGTCTTTCTATGGCTTTAACTACTATGAGAGCTCTGAGCCACGACTGTGCCTAGGGTTTCCATTCATGATCCCCCGTGAAGGTGCAAGTGTGATGAGCAACGAAGGTTTTGTGAGGGTGCAAGGTTATTTTGATTTTTTTTGCATGGGTTTGTTACTGTGAATTCTTCTATTTTGTGGTTTTTTTTTGTCTTTGATAGTTTTCTTTTCTCTTTGCTATAGTTTGAGAAAGGAGGAAGCTAAAAGAAAGAGAGTGGGAAGAAAGTTGAAAAAAGTTGATGCTATAGAACAGTAGTCAATTTGCTAAGTTTTAGATGGTAGGTGTTATTGCAACCATCGCCAGTACATATAAACAATAATATTGTATAGTTATCTTCACAAGTTCCATTGATCATTTAAGCCATCTGTAGCATGCAAATGCATCTATACAAAAAAACATATATGTGCACACACTAATTCATTTGATTGCAAAATTTGACAAAAAATTCTGACGAAAGATGTATAATTTGATGTATTGTCGGGATTTGATGTGTAATTTTCAATTTTTTTAAATTTTATCCTTGACATTCGTCAAAATTTTGATGAACCTGGGTTTCGTTGAAATTTCAACGAACAGTCAAAATCATAAAAAAAATGAATTTGTGGTCGACATAAATAAAAGTGAGTTCGCCTATTTATTGCGACAATGTTTTGCTATACTTGTGAATTTTCTCTACTTGTGACAATTTGTGGAGAACTAAGGACAATTTTCTTGGGAAAAATTAGAAAAAATTCAAGAAGATATCGCTAGGTTGAGGGTGGTCATTGTCCTTTTCCAAAATTCATTTGTGAAGTCAAATTTGTACTTCCAGGTTTGAAAATCATATTTTAAAGCAACATCTCATTATATTTCATTTTTAGACTTATGCATTTTGAGAATTTCATTTCTAGATTTTGTTGTGCAAGTTCAATATTCTGATTTTAGGAGTCTAATGGTTGGAAATCATAGTAAAATCAGAATTTAATAAGTTTTAGAATTACCATTTTAAAGTGTTTTTTGGGGTCATTAACTTCAGGCTATCTTCTCTTTTGCAGGGGTGGTTGCATGCTAAATTTTTTTGATGTAAAGTACTAGAATTATTAGATTTTGTTACTTGTCTATGATTAAAAATTATTGGAGTGTGAGTTTGATATTTTTTGAAGATCTAAATATTCAAGCTTGGTAAAGAAAAATCATGTAGATAATATTAGTCCAGAACAAAATGAAGAGACAATTGCTAGAATGTGGGCTAGATTGAAAAGAAAGGGTGATGAGAAATGTTATTGTCCTTGCAATAATTGCAAGGGCTTAAAGATGAGAAGACTTTTAATCGCAACTAAGAAACATTGTAGGCAACATGGTCACGTTGAAGGGGGGCATGATTATCGTCCATTGGTAAGTTGCTCATTATATGTGTTTATATTGATTGAATTTGTAAATGTTTATATCATTTTAACATTTTTTATATATATAAAAAATCACTTGATCATGATCATGGTTTATTTTTGTCTATCATTATTATGAAGGTGGGGCACCCTAGGGCACATGATATGGATTATCACAGCCCAGAGAATGTGGTTTTGCAAGCAGAGGAACATGGAGCTTTGAATATTGAAGATGAAGTTAATGATCCTATGGAAGAAGATGATCATGCGCCAGAAAACACAGTGTAAGATGATGGTACAAATACATTGATCCATGACACATTTAGTGGCACAGCTAATCATGATAATCAAGATGACTTTGATGATGTTCATGATTTTCCTGTACTTAAGAAGGCATACAAGCCCCTTTATGAAGGCTCCCAAACAACTATTCTCTCTATTGTATTGTTGCTAGTGAACTTGAAGGTTATGAATGGTTTATCTAACATAGTAATCTCATGGGATGTTAAGGTATGTCATATATGTCATCTTTTTTCATCTATTTTAATTTATGTTAGTTCATCACTAGTAAATAAAAGATGAAATATATACCATTAATATTCTTTATATTAAAAAAATATTTTTTGTTGTAGATTGATTAGTGAATTTTTGTTACCACCATCAAATATTTTACCTCGCTCATACTGAGATTTATTTGGCATTATGAAAGATATTGGAATGGAGTATCAAGAAATAGATGCATGTCCCAATGATCATATTATATATCATAAACAACATGAATTTGCAACAAAATGCCCAAAATGTCATATTAGTAGATATCAAACAGATCAACTAACAAAAAAGGTGCCTCACAAGGTTCTTCATTATATTCCCATTATTCCATGTATGCAATGATTATTTAGGTGAGAAAGCTTAGTGAAATTTATGGATTACCATGCATGAAATAGAAGTGGAGATGACATTTTTCAAATTCATGCCGATGGTTTTGCATTTAAGGACATGGAGGAAAAATGGCCACACTTTAAAGAAGAACCTCGTAATCTCATGCTTTCATTGGCAGCAGACGGTGTCAATCCATTTGGAGAGCTAAAATCTATTTACTCAGTGTGGCCTATTTTTGTTATCAACAATAACATTCCTCGATGGATGTCGATAAAGAGGGAGCACATAATTTTGTCAATGATTGTTCTAGGTATTTGTTTACATCAATTTTCTTTAATGTAGTAGCATATCATTTTTCTTATTTGTTGCATAATGACTTATATTATTTTCATTTAATAGTCATGTATATTAATTTATATATATATTGCAGTAAAATGGTTATAATAATTATGTAATGTTTATGTTCATTCACCTAGGTAAGTACCAAGTTAAAGATATGAATGTATATATCGAGCCTCTTATTGACGAGTTATTAAAGTTATTAAATGGCGTCACTATGTATGATGTCTCTAGACCAATAGGACAAAGACAATTTCAACTCCATGTAATGCTTGTATGGACAATTCATGATGCCCCAGGGCTAACACATTTTTGTGGTATGTTATAACGTTCAACTGCACTTTAACGATATTTAATTTTATGAAGTAAATATCATGCAGATTTTTTAAATAATCTATTCATTATATATAACTATAAAAATTGACATATTTAATCCAATTATATATGATCTTGCAGGTCTTAAAAAAAGGGAAAATTTGCATGTCCAATTTGTGGTCCAAAGATGAAATCTCGTCGTTCAACAAGTTTAGGAAAGTAGGTGTTTGATGAGTATAGACACTTCTTCCACATAAATCATAAGTATCAAACTACTGAAAAACATCTTTTCAATGGGAAAGAAGAGACTACATCTTAACCATGAAGAATGACACCTCACCTATGGAAGTTAGAATATAATATAATTAATTGTCAAGGTTATACATCAGATCAAATTGTTTATCTATCATATATGATATGTTTGGAATTTATATTTTTATATTGTGTTGTGTTTACTCATGCTGTAATTGACAATGATTGTTGTTAATTTGTTTAACTTATATGCTTCATGAAGGTCATCAAGGCATTAATGGTCGGCTTCCACAGGGACTTAAAAGTTATCCCAAAAAATTTAGTAGGTTGCCCTACTATGAGTAGCTACAAATTGTGCATTTGTTTGATACAATGCATTTCAGAAAGAATATAATAGAAAGGTTATGGAAAATATTGGATGGAAGGCATGACAAAGAAAAAAATGTCAAAATTTGTAGTGACATTCAGGAAGCCAATCATGCAATGAAAAATGTCATTCAATTGAATAGCAATGGAGACCAAATTAATATAAGTGCCCTTTCTTGGTTATTAACAGAGCAACAAAGCAATGCTATAAAAGAAGTCATACGAAAAATTTGATTTCCCACAGGATTTTTTGCGAACATAAACAATATCATAACAAAGAAAGGTGAATTTGGGTCAGGGATGAAAACCCATGATTGGCATACCTTCATTAAGGTAATTATTCTGGTATATGATATACACTTGTATACTGCATGTACTTTTTAGTATATTATGTTTACTACTTTTGGAAAAATAATGAAAAGATTATTTTATAATTGTTGCAGTACATTCTACCTTTATCTCTCCTAGACAACTTCGGCAACAATGTCAAGCAATTTATATATGATATTAGAAAATACATGAGGTAAGTAGAGATATTTGTTCAATTCGTTGTATAGATCTTATAATTTTTATTTGTTTTACTTGTTATGTAATATATTGTATATTTTTGTTAAATATCATTAATATATTTGCGCCTTGAATCACTTGTAGATGACTATCATCTAAAGAAATCCATAAAAAAGATATAAATTATTGGAAGAGAAAAATTTCTCATCTAATGTGTGAAATGCAAAAGTGTCTACCTTCGACATTTTTCAATGCACAAGAACACTACCTCATACACCAAGTTGAGGAGATTGAATTGTGTGGACCTATACACACAAGGTCAATATGGATGGTTGAGAGGCACTTGAAATTTTTGAAGGCTTTGGTTAGAAAAAGAGCACATCCCGAGGGTTCTATGGTGGAGGGATATATGGTATACTAGACCATGGTGTACATCAGTGAATATATTCCTAAGTTTGCAGCAAAGATCCATGTAGATTGCATTTGGGATACCAACTCCATTAACAAATTCGAAGGGGAGTACTTGATGGGGAAAGGTAGATTGAGGAAAGTGAGAGGTAATTACAAGATGGTCATGGAGATTAATTAGAATAAATTTTACATATGGTTTTTATGTATATTGTACTTATTTAATTATTAATCTTTATATACAACAATTATAAATTAAGGTCGTATACCGTGGTAATTAACTAATTATACGTCGTTTGTGAATTTCAATTTTTTTTATATAGTTGGTTGAGAGTGGGATGTACTATATTTGTACATCATAAACAATCTTGATTGGATGATGGTATGGATTGAACGATGTCAACAATATGGTCACACATTAACATGGGAAGGTGTGGCTTCATTGGTTAAAGAAGCTCATCGTAATGGAGATTCCAATGTTACACAAATGGAAATTGATTTAGCATATGGTTTAAGAGATAAACAGGTACGTATAAATATATTAATCACCCATATTATTTAATTATTTTCAATTATATTGATGTATATATGATGCAGAGGATCCAACAACAACACCAACAACATCATTTCATGAGGGTAAATCAAACCCAATCAGAATCGAGAGAAGATCAAATTCTTAATTCACTTTATTTTTTCTCAAAACTCATACAACTTCTTTTGATTCTACAATTCTACAAGACTTGAAGGCAACAAGTTAGCACTCCAATTTCAACAAACCATATGTCAATATCAATATTCCAATTGACTCATTCAAAGAAAAAACCATATTAGAAAACTTTGACTCAATCAATCAGATTCACATCGTTCTCAACCACCATATCAACATCTATACATTCTCTCAGCCTTTCATAAGGCAACACATTATGCTCACTTGCTACACAACCAATTACCAATCCTTCAAATTCCTGTATACATCATATCCTCAAGGAAACAAAACACTTATTCTAAATCAGATTCCAAAATGCCAATAACCAAACTTCAATCATTTAAAACAATCTAAACTTCTCAAATAGCACCAATTCATTTTCCTTACAAGGAAAACTAAAAAGGACCAATCCTTCTTGTTATCAACTAGTTAATCAGTCCTTCAAGACACAAGATTCATCATATTTTGATAGAAATCAATTCAATACATCAGTGTATAAATATTAGATCTGCCTGTTCTATAAAGATACCAAGACACAATAGAATCATCATTCTCAAAACAATATGCACTGCCTTTACAAATTTATTCAAGCGTAAATTCTATTGTAACTCCATCAAAATGACAAGGTTCAAGTATTTAAGGTGACTCACTTCCTAGTACACACAGATTTCCACTGTCCATGAAATCTAAACATTAATTAGCAATAGACCTCCATATCCTAGATCAAGTGAACCACTCACACTAGGCTCAAAAACAAGATACATTTAGAGACCTCTTAATGCCCATATCATCATATCAATAACTCAGAATGATTTATACTAGAGAAACTAGTAGATTTTAGACTGTACGCCCAAGAAAGGCTACTAGAATAGGGCTATTTTATAAAGCATCCACCTTTTTTCACACTCAAAATTGTTAGAAGACCTCAAAAAGTTAAAGTAAAGGTCACAAAACACCAGATTTATCCACTTTAAAAGATTGAAAGACCCTTTTAGAAAGTGTATTAACAAACCCTTAATTTTAGGTTGGAAACACCCAAAACAATGAGGGTTTGGTGATTATCACCCTTACAAGCCTCCAATACTCTGGCCAACCATTGAAACATGCTCCATTATGTCTGAAAATTTCTTTAGAAACATCTCCTTGGACATGCATACGTTATTTCTCTAATACCCTGCTAGAAACCTTCATTTTCAAGAGGAAAATTCAGAAAATTAACTTTAAATCAGCAACACAACACCATATTCTTGATACCCTACACTCACACAAAAAAAAATCACATAAAGGACACCCTACTTATCCCATCCCACCATTTCTACTAGGCTTACATCGGCGGGATGGGCCTTAAAATTCTTTAGGGACTCTCAAAATCACAATGAACCTAACTTTGCCCAAGACACAAGATTGTCTTTGATTCGTTTGTTGCTTAAAACTAACTTTCAGACTCTTTGAAAATGAAAAGTACTCTTTCTAAAATGAGATTACACAAGAACTAACTCTTGGATGCTACCAAATTAGCAATACAAGTTAGGAGAAATAGAAAGAATGCTTGATAACTTAGAAAAACAAGGCTTTTATTCAAGATTCTGCTCTTCCACGCCTTGCCATGCTTTTTATTACTTTTTTCCTCTTAATAACTGCCTTTTCTAACTTCTCATCAGTTCAAACTTCCTCTTATCTCCTAATATGCTTGTTTTATGCCTTTTTGTTTACATAATATTGCATTATTTGCATTTTTTTGCATTTTCACCTCCTAGTGACTTCTTTTATGATTTGATTACATTCAAATTAGCCTTTTTAGGGCCTTGAATTTTTTTTTTAGACTTGAACATGTAAATTTAACTTATTATCCTTTTGAAGGAATTTACAAGATCTAGGTACTCCTGCACCAATACATATATATTGAGATTTTTTTCTTTTCATACATTCGGCCAAGAATAAATATGTTTATCAACTAACGATATTGCAATAATTTTTACATGTTTGACATATTGTAGGTGAAACACCACAAGGCTATGTGGTGCAATGGTCATAAATTTTGAATAAAAAAGTTGGATGACATGAAGAAAACTTGTGATTCTGGTATAACTGTAGTCTTTCAGGTAACTAATGTTTCATCTAGAAGCGACATACATCCAAAAGTCTCATAAAATCGCTACTATGGGATTTTGGATGATATACTTGAGTGCGACTTTAAGTCCTTTAAATTAGTTCTGTTTTTCGTCCTATGGTACATGCTACAATTGAATGGAAATGATCCTAAGAGAACAATTATTAAACATGATAATGGATTTACCATGGTTAATACAAGGTTGATCGAGTGAGCCGAAAATGAGCCCTACGTTCTTCCAAGCCAATGTGAGTAGGTATTTTACTCAAAGGTTTTAGGTAAACCAGGTTGGTCATTTGTTGTTAGACATGATCCAAGAGGAAGGACGGTAAAGTATAATGTGGTGGAAGAAGAAGATACCGAAGAACTAGAAGATGATGTAGATGATGATCAAGATCAACAGTTAGTTGATGATGTGCCTGACGAAGATGTCGAAGAGGAGGAACTAGATCATGATGATGTAGGAGTTAATGTTCATGAAGATGATATCCATGTGGATGATGACATTATTGAAACTAATATCAATGATGATGATGATGATATGACCAATCCTTACAATGTCAAATCTAGATCGGATGATACAGACAAAGAGTTGGATGAAGAGGAAGATCAATGAAATTGAAATGTATGAGTTATGCGATTATAATATCTATTTGATATTAATTTCTTGATAAAATTGTATTTGACTTATGTGGTTACATAATTAATTCATAATGTTTACATTGACATATCTATGAGTTATGTGATTATATTATCTATTTGATATTAATTTCTTGATAGAATTATATTTGACTTATGGGATATCTGATTTTATGAATTTTTATCCATGTGCAGACCTAATGGGTTGTGTCTGAACATTGAATATAAATGATACAGACACACACACATATATATGCATGCATGCATGTATGTATGTATGTATATGTATTTGAAAATGTACATGTAAATGCAATTACTAGATGCTCTCCTAGAACAATAAATGCAACATATCATTAAAGAAATCTATATCTATGTATATAAATGTGTATTTATAAATGCAAGTGTAAATGCAAAGAGCATATGGTTTTGTAGTGTTATAGATACAACATATCCATAAATTAATGTAATTGAAATTCTAAAGTCTTCGATACATATAATATGAAATCGTTCAAACTATTAAACTACATGAGAAATAAATGAAAACAATAAATGCATATGTATCTGGATCAAATCCTTTTCGTGGTGGACCCTGTTAGCACTCAAAAACACTGGTTGAAAAACCACAAGAGGTTTCCAATCTCTTGGTACACTTTAGGGTAACGTACAAGGCTTAATGACTCGAGCCTTCTTCTCTTTTGGTGCTGCTAAACCTAGGTGGGTCTACCTCTACTTACTGAGTAGACTTAATTGATGTTATTTAACTATAGTAATCTATCCACAATGACAAGTTTACAGTGAACATATGTGATCCTAATCTAACACAAACTAAATGAGAAATATGTTTAGTTAACAGATGTATAAAATGAATTAGATTTATGGATGGACAAGGGGAGACTAGTGCCTTATTGGGTATATGGATTCTAATGAATATCTACAAATGTGGATTTCAATAATGACAATAATTCAAATTGTCAGGCACAAAAATTGTTTAAAACTTGTGTAAACGTGCAAGTGAATAATTGAAAAAATCTTCTTGAGATAGAATGGAAATTCTAGTTATGTGATTCTTTTGATTAATCCAACTAACACTTACCAATTGTTGTGATTGATTAAAAGATTTTAATCCCTACTTGAGATAACCAAATAACTAGATCACACATATATAGCAAATGTACAATGATAAACAAAGTATAAACTTGTTATATCAATTTAAACAACATAGAAGAATCAGAATGGAGACAATCAAATAACTACATAAATTTAACAAATAACTGATACCAAAATCTTAATCCGTGACTTAGATATCTTCATTTACTCCATCAAAATACATGCATCTAAGTCTCTGTATATGAAAGCATTTTGCTAGAAAGCTATCTACTGAATATCTCCTAATGCCTATATTTGTTGCATTACTAGGGAACAAATATAAATACATCAAAACTTGGAAGGGACATGTCCCTTCACAAATGTTTTATTTTAATTAACTAATTAAAATAAGAGATTAGGCTCTATTTAGCCATAGATGAACATTTGATAAATGATGTAGATAATCCTGCCATTGATGAGTATCGGCATCTCCTAATGTGTTCCTGGCTGATATTTCCACCTTTATCGTCCTTTCGTTTTGCTCACAAATCTCATCCAATGTCAAATCCTTCCCTGTAGCATTTTCTAGAATTCTCTATAGCATCAATTCACATTATTTGATCCACTTGGATTTCTCTATCAAATTTTCTCCATCTTCAAATAGTGTAGGTAGTCCCATATTCGTAACATCAACCAACATGTTGCATCTTCTTGCAGCTCCTCATAAAGGTCCCTGTGTTTCTTTATAATATGGTCACCCATACCAATGGCCACACTATCAGGAACATCTGTTTCATTTAATTCTCAAAGCTTTTCTTGAATCCTTCCATTAATTCTCTTGTGTTCCTTCCCTATAACATGGTTCTTTGAATATGCTCCCCATAGCTTATTCAACCAAATCATTAAGTTGGCCTGCCTTTTTCTGATTATTGCAGCGAATGTATCATATTTACCTTGTGAATATGCAGTTGACTCATCCCAATGATCTTTTACCTGTGAGCTTTCACCATGTGTTATTAATTTAGGAGGCCCCATTGTGACTCCTAGCATGTCCTTCAAATGATCATTTTCTCTCACGATTCTTTCATTACTCATTTTGTACATTTCCTTTTCTTTGATCAACATTTGTATTTGGGCTTTATTTAGTTTTGCCACATTAATCCCAA
This sequence comes from Sequoia sempervirens, assembly GCA_007258455.2. NCBI lineage: Eukaryota > Viridiplantae > Streptophyta > Pinopsida > Cupressales > Cupressaceae > Sequoia > Sequoia sempervirens. Next base: position 86,816,840 of record VDFB02000003.1, read on the forward strand.
TGTCTGCAGTCACCACAGGATCTACCTCTCCAACCTTCAGAGTCATGACATGTCCAAATGCTTTCTTAGTATCAATCACCACTGACTTTCTATGAGGTGGATACAAGGCCCATATCATGAGTGTTCCTTCATCCGGGTTATATTTGGATCCAACATATATTTCTGTCACCCCCTCTATACTAAGCTTGTGTGTGGAACTATTATCCTTTAAGAAGCTATCAAAGACCAATGCAAAATTCAAATCTAGCCCTAGAAAGATCATCACTCCAACATCCTCTAACATTTTCCTTCCTTTATTAGGGGTCATATTATCCATTTCTCTATCCATAGTTAATTTCAATTTATTTAGTAGCTGCTCCTCATTGCTTGGTGTACAATATTATCAACTATCTCCCTTATCTCCTTGCCCTTTTGGTTATAGAAGAAAGATCTAAATTCTGAAGAATTCACAAATTCATTGTCTGCTACAAATGACCTATATGCCATCTCTCTGGTGTCTATATCTTGGATCTCTTCAACACTTGGTTCTCTAGGAGGGCAGTTGTAATCTTGAGTTTTTAATCTCAAAATCCTACTGGGTAGGTCTCGTGGCATATCTTCTCCAGATTCCTCATCTCTAGAAAAAGGGAACTTTGTATCCAACAACCCTTGGTTGTATTCCTCCACCACTCTCTCTGCTTCATCTACCTCCAAATTTCTAATCATGTCATCAAATTGATAAGGCACATGATCATATTCTCCAAAGTTTATCCTTTGTATGGTAGAATTGATATATCCCTCTAGATCAAAAACTTTTCTTGGTGGACCCTTATTCATATTATACTGCATTAATTTTTCAAGGATCAAATCATATCCTTCCTTTGCAAGCACAATAAAATCACCAAAGCACATAGTACTAGGCATAAATGCCTGTTTCCCGAATGAACCAAAATTCATGAAACTAGAAAAATCCATTTGTCTTACAATTTCCAAATATGCAATCCTATCCAGGACTGTTTTAGGAAAAATGAATGGAGAATCCTCAAAACCAAACACCTTTACAATAGTAGCATCTTCCAAGCAATACCAGTCTCCCCAATTGTGATCAGTTGGTCCATTAAAGTCCTGAGGTCTGAGGAAGCGTTTTATTTCATTAGACAATGAGTGCGCACAAGGATGACTGTAGAATTCATATATTGGATTTACAAAATATTCTTCAAAATATAGGTAACTGGAATTAGCAAACCTATTGTACTAAATGGAAGTCCATAATTGAATGGGTAACAATTTTCCCTCTTTATCAAACTGTGAAACCTTCAACTTTTCTGGCCAAATCCCTAACTCTTGTCTGAAGTACAATACTAGATACATTAAAAGAGAATAATGCCTAAGGTTTAGAACAATGGATTTATTCTTGATTGCCATGAATGCTAAGTCGAGTTCCTTGGAGACAAATGAAGCATAGTAAAAAAACCTAGAATTATGACATTGAATGTTAGTTGCAATTACCATGGGAACAATGGACATATACTCAGGAACTTCCATACCCAAAAATTTTCCTATTGAGAAATAGGTATATCTCATATAGGGCTTGAATAAGTCCACATGGAATGGAGGCCCATCACCATCGTCAAGTGGGAAGTTTTACCATCTTGTTTAATTCTATGTAAGGGAAAACTCCAACCCTTGTAAGTGGTGTCCATTCTCCAAAACACCTTTTCCAACTCTTCATTCACAATTTTCTCATTACTCCACCCTTCCAACCTAAAAACCTCACTTATTGAAGCCTCTGATATGTATATGAAGGGTTTCCCAGATGGTTCACATATGGCCTTAAGTTTTGAGTCATAGTGGGTGGCCAACAATTTTACCAACTCTGTATTGACAAACACATTAGGGAAAACCATCTTTCCCAAATTTAGACGCCATGGATTACAAACTGGATCAAAATGATCTCTTCAGTGAAAGTGGAATCTAAACAATTCATAGCCTCTTATTGGGGTCCAAATGTCTCCTATGTGCTTGCATTTGTCATCCAATTTTTCCACTTCCACCCTTAGTTGCGCGGAGTGCCTACCTCTGGGCCCAGGGCTAGGCAATTGGTCAATTAAATCCTGATTTAGCTTTCATTCATCACCCTCCGGCTCAATTATAGACTCAATTTTTTGCTTCTTACTCTTAGGGTGACTACTCTCACTTTCTTTTCTACCTTTCAACTTCCCTGAGCTGATGGATTCCATATTACTCACTTAAAATTGTAGAAATGAAAAATTTAAAATGCAGAGGACTTACTGGTTTTGATTGAGGTCTCTCAACTGAAACAATTCTCTGGCCCTTTGTTTGTCTCCTTGTTTCCTTCGCTACCAATTCGCAACAATGTTCATTTTGCAATGATTTTCTTTCAATTTATGAAATTACTTGTACTCTGTGGTGCCATTAATGTTTTAACTCCAGGCATGAATGTAACAAATTTTTGAATTCCTTATTGTCACATCAAATGAACTGGTCGGCAAGACACCTTCAAAATTTGGGCGATCTATACATTAGGCCCCAACCAATGTTCACTAAATACTTTGCTAATCGAGGTAACACTCCACATCTAAACAATGTTAACGTTTGTCTCATATACATTGCTAAGAGTCACCACGACAATCATTTTGGTTCATTTGTTTCTTCATCGGCCTAACTTTTAGTATCGCTAACACATTAAGTGGTTCCTCTGATGTTATAAGTCTCATCGATAACACATGAAATGAACTATTCAGAAAGACACCTTCAAAATTTGGATGATCTATAGATTAGGCCCCAACCAGCGTTCACTAAATACTCTACTGATCGGGGTAACACTCTACAACTCTAACCGATGTTAACATTTGTCCCATATACATCACCAAGAGTCACCCCAACAGTAATTTTGGTTCATTTGTTTCTTCATTTGCCTAACTTTTAGTATCACTAACACATTTAGTGGTTCCTTCGATGTTATAAGTCTTGCCAATAACACATCAAATGAACTGGTCAGCAAGACACCTTCAAAATTTTGGCAATCTATACATTAGGCCCCAACCAATGTTCACTAAATACTCTGCTGATCGGGGTAACACTCTACACATCTAACCGATGTTAACATTTGTCCCGTATACATCACCAAGAGTCACCCCGACAATCATTCTAGTTCATTTGTTTCTTCATCAGCCTGACTTTTAGTATCACTAGCACATTCAGTGGTTCCTCTAATGTTATAAGTCTCATCGATAACACATCAAATGAACTAGTCGAAAAGACACCTTCAAACTTTGGGAAATCTATACATTAGGCCCCAACCAAAATTCACTAAATACTTTGCTAATCGGGGTAACACTCTACACATCCGACCGATGTTAACATTTGTCCCGTATACATCACCAAGAGTCACCTTGACAATCATTTTGGTTCATTTATTTCTTCATCGGCCTGAATTTTACTATAGCTAACACATTCAGTGGTTCCTCTGATGTTATAAGTCTCGCCAATAACACATCAAATGAATTGGTTAGCATGGCACCTTCAAACTTTGGGCGATCTATACATTAGGTCCCAACCAATGTTCATTGAATACTCTGCTGATTAGGGTAACACTCTACACATCTAACCAATGTTAACATTTGTCCCATATACATCACCAAAAGTCACCCTGACAATCATTTTGGTTCATTTATTTCTTCATCGGCCTGAATTTTAGTATCGCTAACACATTCAGTGGTTCCTCCGATGTTATAAGTCTCACCGATAACACATCAAATGAACTAGTCGGCAAGACACCTTCAAACTTTGGGTGATCTATACATTAGGCCCCAACCAACATTCACTGAATACTTTGTTGATTGGGGTAACACTCTACACATTTGACCAATGTTAACATTTTCCCCATATACATCACCAAGAGTCACCCCAAGAATCATTTTGGTTTAATTGTTTCTTCATCGGCCTGACTTTTAGTATCGCTAACACATTCAGTGGTTTCTTCGATGTTATAAGTCTCACCGATATCTTTTCTTTTGGTCTTGAATATGTCACCAAAACTCCTGCTGATATCCTCCTATTGATGTAACTTAGCGGGTTGGGTGAACATTCATGAATTACACAGATTGCACATGTCTCGCTGATATATTCCCAGTGCTCTTGTCGGTGAAAGAAATGATGGTATTTCTGATGAAACTTCATCGGTGAGACTTAAATGTTTGGGCCAACATATATTTTTCATGCCAAGATGACTTGTCTTGCCGATGGATTATCTTCATCGATGAGACCATAAGCCAATCTCCCCGATATGTCTTCTTTAGTAATCCTGATCGCTACAATAGTTTTGATGTCTCATCAATGTGCTAAAAAGTGCTTGTAACCCATAATAGGTCAGAAAGACCCATGCCAGCTCATGCCGATGTAATTTTTTTGCCACAATATCTTTGATCAGAAGGATTTTCAGGAGTAGAACAAGGTGACCATGGGTAATTATATTCTGTAGGGCCAATTACATCCTTTTCTGACTCAAAATGTAGTTAATTATTATTGAGAAATTTACATGAGTAAATCATTATAAAATTTTAAATTTTTTTATAGTTCCAACAAACCCTTATTCATCCTATATTGCAACAATTTGTTGAGAACCATATCATATCCATCCTTTGCTAATACAGTGAAATCATCAAAGAAAGGAAGAGAAGTGGAGATAGAGAGTCAATGGATAGGGGGGATAGGGAGGGAGATATGGTGAGAGATAGAGAGGGGGAGGGAGACAAAGGGATATAGATAAGTAGAGGAGGAGAGATAAAGAAAATGAGGAGAGATAGAGAAGATGGTGATAGAGATAGAGGATAGAGAGAGAGATGGAGGTAGGAAGAGTAGAGAGATAGATCAATAGATAAAGGATAGACAGAGATCATAAGAGAAGAGAGATGAGATATAGGGAAGAAAGGAAGAGAGGTGGAGAAGAGAGTTGATGGATAGGGGGGATAGGCAGAGGGTGAGAGATGAGAGAGAGAGAAGAGAGAGGGAGAGAGAAGGGGGATATAGATAGGTAGAGGAGAGATAGAGAAGAGGGGAGAGATAGAGAAGGTTTTAGGGTTTAGGGTTTAGGTTTAGGGAGATAAAGAGAAACAGGAGAGATATATCAATCGTGCTCCTTGTATCTCTATCTATTCATCCTTATCTCTTTATCTCTCTACCTTCTCTATCTCTTTGTATCCCTTTCTATTTGTATGTTTCTCATTATCTCCCTCTCTCTCTATATTTTATTCCCTATATTTATCTTTGTCTCCTTAAGTGTGCAATGGGTACATTGCAGAGGTCTTAAAGGAGAATTATAATATCTTTAATCAAATGGCATGCTACCTTGAGCATAACTCCCCAAGGACACATGCCATCCTTGGATTGTTGACATGAAACAACCAATCAAAATTTAGTTTCTCTTTTCCTCTCTCTTTTCCTTTGTATCTCTTATATTTCTCTCTCTCATGCTCTCTCTCTCTCATCTATCTTTCATCTCTTTCTCTCTCTATATAAGTTTCTATCTCTCTTTCTATTAGCTAATAGGCTACATATATTGTGATATTTGAGCTTGAAACAAATCTCATGCCTAGAAACCACTATTGTGTCATTGTATTTATATAGAGAGGGGGAGATAGAGAGGGGGAGGGAGACAAAGGGATATAGATAGGTAGAGGAGGAGAGATAGAGAAAAGGGGGAGAGATAGAGAAGAGGGTGATATAGAGAGATAGAGGGGGATGGTGAAAGAGATAGAGAGATCGTGATAGAGAGTCGATGGATAGGGGGGATAGGGAGGGACTAGAGATGGTGAGAGATAGAGAGGGAGAGGAGAGAGAAAGGGATATATATAGGTTGAGGATGAGAGATAGAGAGAGGGTTTAGGTTTTAGGGAGATAGAGAGCAATAGGGAGAGACATATCAATCACACTCCCTATATCTCTATCTATTCATCCTTATCTCTTTATCTCTCTACCTCTCTCTATCTCTTTGTCTCCCTTTCTATTTGTATGTTTCTCATTATCTCCCTCTCTCTCTATATTTTCTTCCCTTTATTTATCTTTGTCTCCTTAAGTGTGTAATGGGTACATTGAAGAGGTCTTAAAGGAGAATTATCATATCTTTCATCAAATGACATGCTACCTTGAGCATAACTCCCCAAGGACACATGCCATCCTTGGATTGTTGACATGAAACGACCAATAAAAATTTAGTTTCTCTTTTCCTCTCTTTTCCTTTGTATCTCTTATATTTCTCTCTCTCCTCTCTCTCTCTCTCCCTATCTATCTAAGTTCATCTCTTTCTCTCATTCTCTATCTTTTTAGTTTCTATATCTCTTTCTATTAGCTAATAGGCTACATATATTGTGAGATTTGAGCTTGAAACAAATCTCATGCCTGGAAACCACTATTGTGTCATTGGAAAACAAGTTTCAATTGCCATTTAATGGTAAACCAACTGTAGTGTAATGGTAAAATCCTCTAAAATATCAGGTAAAATCCTATATATACTATTATATAATAATAAATATAATTATATTATATATAATTTAATCTAATATTACTATTATATTAAATATATATTATATTAATTATATTTTGCATTGGGATAACACCAAGGAAAATATAGAATATATAATTTCATGAAGAAAGAACATGAATGTCTATTATTAATCTACAAGAATGAGCTACAAAATATAAATCTAATATAGCTAATATATATTTAACTAATATATACTTAACTATATTGTGGAATATTAAAACCTAGCTAAATGGTGCCATAATTTTAAATTTAATTAACATACTCTAAAACCTAACGAAACTAGGTTGTAGCTCATCAAATTGGAGAAGTGAAAGGTCAATAGCAATGCCGAGGAAGAGTTTGGAGGAGTGAAAACAAGGTCAATACTAGCACCGATGAAGAGTTTGGAGTTAAAACAAGGTCAATACCAATGTCGATGAAGAGCAGAGGAGTGAAAACAAGGTCAATACCAGTGCCGAGGAAGAGTTTGGAGGAGTGAAAACAAGGCCAATACCAACGCCGAGGATGAGTTTGAGGGCACTCAAGGAAAATCAATGACCAAGGGACAATGAGTACTATAATTTTGGCACCCCCATTCTCTTTAACCTGCAATTTTCATGCCTAGTTTCCAAAGATCTTCTCATACATTGGCACCCCCAAAGGTCTAGGATTTCATCACAAATAGCCTTCATCACATGATTCTGAAGCAATCGTAGACTCAGTCCAATTATATGCTAGGCTAAGATAGATCTAATGAATGAAAATAGAGGCATACAATTCTTCTTTAATACCTCCACCGCAAACATATGCAAGGAAAGGTCTCCTCCCTTCTTGCTAGTGATAACCTCCTCCACACACAACCCTTAAAAATTATGAATAGAGGAATATAATATTTGAAGAACTCAAAGTTGATTCTCTCCTACCTGATGCAATTAGTCATTTTATCCTTACAAACATTTATAGTGATTACTAGAGGCACATAGACCAATTCTTCATAATAGAAGAATTTGATCATACTTGTCCAATGATGGCATTATGAGAAAACCTTAGTTTAAATGAATAATTCCAAGCTAAGTTCTTTAAATCATGTCCAACTATATAAGAGAAGACCACTACTATGTGTACTTGGATACCATGGAGAAAGGATCTTTGGGCTCTTTCATCAATCAAGGTATTGTTAAATTTTAACACCTAAAAGTGAGAATGAAGAATCTTTCCTAGGATGGTGGCCATCCCATTATAGCTCTTAGAGTTGTTAGAGATATTTTTGTTTCAAAGTAGAGATTGGACCATCAAATAGTGTCACCATGACTCTACCAATATATCCATCAAATTGACAAACCCTGACTTAACAACCACAAATTCAGAAGAAAATTGACCTGGTCAACCCTAGGGCATCAATTCAATGCCAAGTTTCTTGCTTTAACAAACCCATAAATGCAATGAACCTATATCATACCATGTTTCACACCAATCCACCCTGTTACAGTTCCAAGATAGTGGGTGGATTGGTGGATGTCATTTCTATTTAGCCCTCAAACCCTTACACAAGAAAAATAGGGCAGTCCCTATATTTGATTGTTTTCTCCCACAAAATAGTGATCTCAGAGAATATCAAGCTTGTACGAACACATATATTTATCTACACCAATGATCTCAGAGCATTTCAAGCTTGTATGGATCCATACAACACAAAATAACTTTAGAAAAATAGTAAAAAAACAGAAAATTGCTTCAAGAACGTGGTATTTGATATGAAATTTTGGTATCAACAATTGCAATGGTATGGGAATACAATATGATAGAAGTGGGATAATAAATGCATCATTTGAAGCATCAAACCAATTTGCAAAGATGAAAGAAAGTGCTAACCCCTTAAACTGAAAAATTTTCTTTTAACTTTAAGTTTGTTGGGTAGCCAATTCTTTTAAGTTATCAAATCCTACCATCATACATAATGAAAATGTTTATGTTTCAAATGACTATGAACACTAACCTTCACTATTTGAAGATGTTGAAACCTTGTTATAGAGAACTAGAACATTGATGCAACCACTCATCCTACCTTAAAACATACCAAAAGTATCCTAGCAATTAGACATAGGAATATTTAAGATGAATTAAACAATTTTTATTTCCAAAGCATAAACTTATGATGACTTAACCAGGCCTAGTACACATCCCTCCCTGTTAACCACTTAGACATATGGAAATTAAATGTAAATTTGCTGCTATTTTTAGTCATGTAGGTGTCCAATAAACCAATTAGTGGTGTTTCCCTTCAAGTTTATTTACTTGAATGAAGAGAAAAAGTCCTTTGATTACAATTAGAGAATACATTTGAGGCCTTGGTTGTGTAACTGGTGGACCCTAGTCACATTTAACACTTGTTACAAAGTTTGGGAGTTAAAACGTTAAGTAGATTTGATTTGTGATGGACACATTTGGATGGTAGTAACAATAACTTGCAATCTATCAAGACTTGATTACCTTATAACCTGTCAAATTCTAGCGATGAAATGATAGATTTATCATAATGTCACCTTGGGATCACATCACCATGAAAGAACTTCATCCAACATCCTTATGAGTGTAGGTACCACCAAATAGGTATTTTTCAGATCTGTCTTCCTCGAGCAAGGGATATTCAGGAAGAGAAAAGGAAACTAAGAAATGTAGTAGGTTTAAAAGAGTGAGATCGACTAGAGGTCAAAAGATTAGAAGAAAATTCTGTAAATGGATGGAATTTTTTCTTGCTAAAGGGGGGTCATGTTCTTATGATGATGAGAGCATATACGACATCGAGGTGCCCTTGAGGTACAAACATATAGAGAAACAATGGGTACCCAAGGAACTTCCTCCAATAAACACTAATTATTTTTTCAACAAGAGGATATATCACATAGCACCATCGTCATTACATGGTTTGGGATTATTTTGCATGGATGAGATAAAGGTCTATTACGAAAAAGTTACTGAATTGATGGAGTATATCAAACCTTGTTACAGTTACAAAGATTGGATGCAACTAGTTCGATATACATGAAGTATGCATAGGTATGCACTGTCAACAAATTATATACAGCTAAAAGATAAGGATCAAAATAAAGGAGTGGCTATGTACATTGACAGAAGGCTAAAAGCACTAGGGAATATTGTAGGGTTTATAGACACTACACAACCTAGGTCAACAAATAAGCAACCCAATTTCATATTCGAGTTGTGCGAGAGAAACGGTGTATTCGTATGTGCAATAAAATCAATAACTGCATGGGAAGAGTTGCTAATCGATTATAATTTGAATCACTTAGTTACAAACACAGTTACTATGGGGGTGGTATGTACTATGTACCATTTTACCCAACCTCCCATTAATGCCTCCAATATACCATTTTATTCTTATGTTTTTTTGTAAGTCTATTGGTTTCATTTCAGTAATGCTTTTTAATATTTAATTTTTGTCACAGTGGAACACTGATCATATGGGGAAGGATCCAGTCTAGAGCATAGATCGTGATGCATCTTCAACTTCTTCCACCTGACAAGTTTACCTCAATGTAATTGTACAAATTATATATGAGCAAAATGTTCTATTTTTATGTTTTTTTCATAAGTTGCTTGGGTTAATTTTGATAAAGTTTTTAATATTCTTGATGCAGTCAGCTGATCAGGGAAAGGAACCGACAATAGAGGAGAACATCCATAGGGAGGTGTAGTCAATATTATTTGCTGATGACATCGCATATTCAACAAGCCCTCTCGATATGTTAAGGAAGACCCAAAAAAATGCAATGAAGAAATCCTTAAGTTGATATTGATAGTGCCTCAAATAGATGAGATAAGAGAGAGGGTTAAAATATTGACTGAGAGAGCACAAAACTTGCAAGTAAGCTATCATGAGGTCTTTAATTATAACATAAGTTCATTCATGGTTTTATAATTTGTACTCTTTTATGTCATGAACTAAAATATGTGTTGTTTTTATATGATTATTTGCATCCTCATGATGCTGTAGGCCATGATCATCAAGATGCATTGAAAAAGTGTATCATAGAAGATGTTGGCTTTAATAATGGAATACCTATAGTTGCATGTATCATCTATAGGTCACTTCTCCAATGGTGTTCATTTGAAGTTGAAAGAGCAAGTGTTTTTGATCGTATCATTCAAACAATTGGTTCAACAATTGAGGTATCATTGACTCTGCATTTCCTTTGTTCTGAGTAGTTTATGTGAATTGGCTCCACATAATATAATGATTTACTCATGTAAATTTCTCAATATGATGTTAAGTTGTTGGTACAAGACAAAAATATGAGTTGCTTCTCTTGAAAATGGTGGTTTTAAGAAGGGTTTTGAAGAAACAACATGTACAAGGGTTTAGAGATGACTTCAAATGCTTTTTCAGATGTATTTAGACATGATTCAACTGTTGGCCAGAGTATTGGAGGTCTAGAAGTGAGTTATTCAAGAAACCCTCCCTGTTTTGTGTTTATTTCACCCTATAAACAAGGGTTTAATTAAACAATAAGTTTTTAAGCCTTTCTATCTTTAAGAACTGAATAATCTTGAGTTTTGAGATATGGAAAGTGACTCTTTGAGGTTGGCAAGTGATTTGGGGTGGTGTAAAGGTGACTCCCTTTGTAAAATAGGCCTAAATTTGTAGCCTTTTAAGTGTACAATCTAAGGATTTGGTGATTTTTTTAGAACTAATGACTGAAAGATTTTGTTATGTTGATTTTGACAATAATGGGCTTCTAAAAGTGTATTTGGTTTAGGGTAAACAAGTTGAGTTTGAGGATTTTCACTCGATTGAGGCATGGAAACCTAATTGGTAAATAGTGCTTTGACTTCACTAAAAGTAGAAATATAATGGAACAGTGGAAAGAGTGAATGTAAATGTTTGAATCTTGTCTTATTGATGTTATTACAGTTATTTCTATGATTGGAAACTGTTGTGAAGGCAGGTTATGATAGTATAGAGGCTTGGTCATGTGTGCATGATAGTGTCTTGACTACAAAAAAAAAGAGTAAAACTAAAAATGGACAAAAGTTGTGAAATGGATGATTGATTATTTCTTTCAAAATATGTTAGTTGCAGTGCCTTGGATATTTTAGATAGGAGTTTGTAGCATGAATGAAAGAATGAGGTTGTTTTTCCTTGTAGCATGTAAAATGGCAATGAAGATTACTTGGTGAATCAATAAAGAATGCAATGGTTCAGTGTTCAAGAATTGGTTATGGTTTGTTTCTGTCATACTAATGGTGGTTGAGTTGTATTCAAACCTGATAAAGATATGAGGTAAGTTGAAGTGGTGAGTGCTATGGTCTTGGTTTTTTGGTTCAAGGTTTGCTAAACATATTTTGTTGTTTGTTACCGAAAAAGATAAAATGAGATGGTGAGTTGGTTGCTGATATCCTTGTGAAGATGAATGGATTTTGGTTGAATGAAAGTAGATTTATGATGAAATTATAATTTGATCTCCTAATTTGATTGGGATTGGAATTCCCTGATGTAATGTTGTTGTTGGTGTTTGTTATGATCCTAGTATGGGTCTTCCCGACCTATTATGGGTTACAAGCACTTTTTAGCACATCGATGAGACATCAAAACTGTTGTAGCGATCAAGATTACTAAAGAATACATATCAGGGAGATTGGATTATGGTATCATCGATGAAGATAATCTATCGGCAAGACAAGTCATCTCGACATGAAAAATATATGCTGGCCCGAACGTTTAAGTCTCACTGATGAAGTTTCATCAGTGAGACCCTCATTTCTTTCATCGACAGGAGCACTGCGAATATATCACCGAGACATAGCGGGTCCGGTAAACATTCAGAAATTACCCTGATGGTATAAGTCTCGTCGATATACTTCCTCATGCTTTGTCGATGAGACCACAAGTCAGTCCTCCCGATAGATCTTTTTTTTTTTAAATTGCAACGTTTCGTCAAAATTTTGACGACACAATCCGACAAAAAAAAAAGTGTGACGAGGTTGCTATAGCTCTGATGCAATTTTGATCTCATTCCAATGGCGAGATCGTTGAACAAACAACGAATGTTTGTCAGAATATCAGGGAGACTAGCTTATGGTCTCATCAATGAAGAGAATCTATCGGCAAGAAAATTCATCTCGGCATGAAAAGTATATGTTGTCCTAAATGTTTAAGTATCATCGATGAAGTTTCATCGGTGAGACTGTCATTTATTTCACTGACATGAGCACTGGGAATATATCGGTGAGACATAGTGGGTTAGGTAAACATTCAGAACTTACCTCGATGGTATAAGTCTCACCGATATACTTCCTCGTGCTCATCGATGTGACCACAAGTCAGTCCTCTCGATATAGCTATAGCTCTGACACAATTTTGATCTCATTCCAATGACGAGATCATTGAACAAACGATGAATATTTGTTAGACTTTCCACGAAACTTGGTCACATTTTCAACAAACATCTCATGCTGTTTTGAAAATTTGGTAGAGGCATGCCATGTGTGTTATGGCTATTGTTTGCCACTAGATCAACACAATGTTTGTCGATATTCTGACAAACACAGGGTCCCTTTTTTGTGGTGGAAATCAATGAAGTTCAGTGATGAATTCAATGTTTTGAAGCTCATCAGGATACCGACGGAAATTCAACGACGAATTTTTTTCAAGAGATTCATCGGAATTCCGACAATAGTTTGTTGACAATTCAACAAACATTCGTCAGAAAGTGGAGTCAAATACAGTAGTGATATATCTAGATATCTATTGCTTGGATATACAAATACCAAAAAAAATCTACAAATATAATTATATCTAAAGTAAGTAGGAAGAGGTGCATTTGGAAAACCCCTTTAAAGCAACTGGGAAAACCCTTTGTAGAGGATTTCAAAAATAGTTGATTTTTTTCCTATCTGTCATTTTTCCCTACATTGGACAAAGAAGGCAGCTGAAAGAAAGCAAGAAGGAAGAGGCACATTTGGAACACCCTTTGTAGAGAATTTTGATGGACAAAAAGCATCTTTTATTGTCTTTCATTTTATTTTCCCTACATATAGATATCTATGTATGTGAAATTAGATGCATACAACATTCATATATACATACGATATTCATATCCAACATGCAACTCCCATTTAGTAAAGTTAATATGGTTGGGTGGACAACAAGCCTTGTTTTATTGTCTTTCAGTTTATTTTCCCTATTTGAAGATATGTATGTATGTGAAATTAGATCTAGACAACATTCATATGAAATTAGAATGATAGACTATATATTAAGTATAATAGGAAACATTGATCTCACCATAAGTAGGTAGAACATGCAAAAGGCTCTGATGTTGCTCACATATCTTTTGTTGAACCCAGTTCAAGTGAAGAATTTTTTTTAACACCTTGTCTAGATATTGATAGAATTTCAGGTAAGCATGGATATGCTCCAAACTCAAATCTATACATGCACTTCACTTGAATTGGGTTCTTCACTTTGAATGTTGTTTGTAAGTAATTTCACATACATACATGTGCACATAAATAAACTATAGGGAAACCATACATGGAATAATATTGACATGCAGTAGGAATTCTCAACAAAACAAGGAAACCTAAACAAGGGAGCCCTAGTCATAGGGGTAGCTCACAGTGCTGATAACAACCAAAGTTACACAATAGTCAACAATGCCTTATTAGAAATAACATAAACTATTTAATTCCTTTGCAAGCTTCACCACTATATGGAAACCACAAATAAAATATTATTGCTAAAGCAACAAAACAACAATCAACAATGGCTTATGCAAAACAACACAAACTATTTCTGCAAGCCACACAAAAACTGTCAACAATGCCTTATTAAGAATAATGTAAACTGTTTTATTGCTTTGAAAGCATTGCCACTACAAAGAAACCATAAATAAAATAATTTATTCAAGGACACATAACAAAAATCAAGAATACCCTATGGAAAATAGCATAAACTTTTTTATTGCCTTGCAACCATCACTGCCACAAGTAAGCCACACACAACATACATATATCTCTACATTTATATATATCACATAGAAATAGCTATATGTCTATTTTATACCTTTTAATGTATGTGTTCTTTCATGCAGATATGTATCTATTTCTCTATGCCACTATATTTATAAATACATGCAAGTATATATATGTACTTGCATGTATTAACAAGTTTACATATGGGTAAATATGTACGAAACAATATTGATTTTATATGGTTTATGTTTTTGAGAGGTAAGTGAATAAGGTTTAATAATTCTCAAATTAATTAAATATATGGTAATTAATAAACATTTTTCATAATGTATGAAATTATGATATTGTGACTAAGATTCAATTGTGGTGTAGGGGCACCATGTTAGTCCATTTTTGTAAATATGGTCAAAATAAGGTGATGTGATAGGTTTTGGTGTGATTTGAGTCTTATTTATGTAATAAAGTAATAATAGACCATTCTTGATGTAATTTGAGTCTTTAGGGGTTCATTTTGTAAATGTTGCAATTCTTGCAAAATGTTGTCAAATGCAAAGTTGCAAAAAGTGCAAAATGGGAAGTTGAAGGGTCAAATATGTTTAAAAGGTAGTTTGGGTCAGTTTTTTAGTTGGTTTTTAGTGTCTAAGGTTTAAATACAATGTGTATGGGTCAAAGACAAGTTCTGGAGTTGATTTTGATTGAAAAACAATAAAAATCCTTTAAATTTATGTGTTTTTTGGGTAAATTTGTCGCTACAAAAATATTGTATAGCCTCCATGGCTTGGTACTAATGTCAAACTGATATGAGTTGATGTGGTAATGTCTTAGCCATCATATAGTTTTTATTTGAGGCGTTTTCATAAGATTTGAAGGTTTTTACAAGCATTTTACTAAGGGCAGCCAAAAAACCATGTTTTGTGGGTTTGAGAGTAAGAAAATGGCCTAAATGACCATTCCACCAATGAAATGTTATGAAAATCAATGGAATGGTGTTAGTTAGGGTGAAATTTCATGTTAGTAGGTTTATAAGATAAAGGAAGGAGATTTTGAGTGAATATGGTGCTGCCCTAGGTGTAATTTCATGGTTTTTGGCTTGAAATTGATGGCTAGAAGTTAGAGTTTGAGGAAAATGCATTGTTAAAGGATGGGAGTTGATTTATTAAGCATGTGAAAACCCATAGTAATGTGTCTGAGCCATCTTCAAAGTTGTTTGAGGCTAGGAGTATAGAGATCCAATAAACCTTCATTGGAAGCAAGCCTAAATAGGGGGTTAGATGAGATTTTGGAGTTTGATGTGTTTGTGGATGATTCTATTGGTAAGAATTGTGGATTTAGTCCTTTTATAACCTAATTAAGGTCCAAAAATGGAGGTTTAAGGTTGGTAGGGTGTTTAGTTGGTAGTTTCTTTGTAAAAGTGACCTATTTGGGGCTCATGTGCAAATGTAGCAACAATTATTTGAGGGTATTGTTATAAAAAAACCCTATCTCTTTTTGAGATATGTTAAATTAAAGCTTAATGGGTATCTAAAATGATAAGTGGCATGTAGGTTTTTAATTTTTTTTCAAAATTTGTGGACAAAAAACACTCTTTGCAATGCTATAAGAGGAATTTGAGAAATAGGGACAAGGTAGGGTTTTAAAGATTGGAAAATTATTTGAAAAGGTTTGAATTGTAGTTGTTTGGAAGTTTGATTCCTTGTTGGAGGGAAATGATAATGAGATGATGTCAAGAGTAGATAAAGAGAAGGTCAAGGACGAGTTGCTTGTGGAAAAGCAAGATTGGCATGGCAAGGTCATGATAGGGACATTTTTTTGCCGATTGATTGCAAAGGAGGCTAGAGGACAGTTTAATTTAGTTAGTACAGAGGTTTGTACACCTGATGGTACAAAGATTCTAGGGGCAGAGGATTTGGTGAAAGAGAAAAAGGGGAAAGGTGGAATGAAACAAGGTGAAAGGAAAGGACAAATGGGTGAGTTTGAGTATGCAACAAGGGTTAAAAATGGGACAATCCAAGAAAAGAATGGAAAAGATATGTTTTCAAGTATGAAGACAAGTTTAGCAACATTTCCAAATGAAAAGATAGTTGGACAACATCCATTAAGTGGAGGACAACATTCTCAAGGTAGGAACCAATCAAAGGGAAGAGATAATGCATGTTTCTAATTCCTGACTCATTGGAAGGGTCCACTAGGTGGAGATGTAGCTTGGAGATCATTGAATTGTAAGAGGCAAATTGTTTTTTATGCAATTCAATTCTCAAGGGATGAGATCTTTTTCAGGCCGGGTGTATGGTGTAGGGGCACCATGTTAGTTCATTTTTGTAAATATGGTCAAAAAAAGGTCATGTGATAGGTTTTGGTGTGATTTGAGTCTTATTTATGCAATAAGGTAATAATTGACCATTCTTGATGTAATTTGAGTTTGTAGGGGTTCATTTTGTAAATGTTACAATTCTTGTAAAATGTTGTAAAATGCAAAGTTGCATAAAGTGCAAAATGGGAAGTTGAAGGGTCAAGTAAGTTCAAAAGGTAGTTTGAGTCAATTTTTTATTTAGTTTTTGTGTCTAAGGTTTAAATACAATGTGTATGGATCGAAGACAAGTTCTGGAGTTGATCTTGATTGAAAAACAATAAAAATCTTTTAAATTTTTGTGTTTTTCTGGTAAATTTGCTGCTACAGATAGATTGTATGACTTGTATGGCCTGGTACTGATGTCAAAATGATCTGAGTTGATGTAGGAATTTCTTTTCCATTATCTGGTTTTGATTTGAGGTGTTTTCATAAGATTTTAAGGTTTTTACAAGCATTTTACTAAGGGTAGCCAAAAAACCTTATTTTGTGGGTTTGAGAGTAAGAAAATGCCTAAATGACCATTCCACGAATGAAATGCTCTAAAAGTTGGTGGAATGGTGTTAGTTAGGGTGATTTTTCATGTTAGTAGGTTTCTAGGAGAAGGGAAGGAGATTTTGAGTGAATATGTTGCTTCCCTAAGTGTAATTTCATTATTTTTAACTTGAAATTGATGGCTAGAAGTTAGAGTTTGAGGAAAATGCATCGTTAAAGGATGAGAGTTGGTTTATTAACCATGTGCAGACCCATAGTGATGTTTTTGAGCCATTTTCAAAGTGGTCTGAAGCTGGGAGTATAGAGATCCAATAAATCCTCATTGGAAGCAAGCCTAAATAGGGGGTTAGATGAAATTTTGGAGTTTGATGTGTTTGTGGATGATTCTATTGGTAAGAATTATGGATTTAGTCCTTTTATAACCCGGTTAAGGTCTAGAAATGGAGGTTGAAGGTTGGTAGAGTGTTTATTTGGTAGTTGCTTTGTAAAAGTGACCTATTTGGGGCTTATATGCAAACATAGCAGCAACTATTTGAGGGTATTGTTCTAAAACAACCCTATCGCATTTTGAGATATGGTAAAGTAAAGCTTAATGGGTATCTAAAATGATAGGTGGAATTGTGGGTTTTCAATTTCTTTTGAAAGTTGTGGACAAAAAACACTCTTTGCAATGCTACAAGAGGAATTTGAGGGAATTTAAAAATAGGGACAAGGTAGGGTTTTAAAGATTGGAAAATTGTTTGAAAAAGGTTTGAATTGTGGTTGTTTGGAAGTTTGATTCCTTTTTGGAGGGAAAAGATAATGAGATGATGTCAAGAGTAGATAAAGAGAAGGTCAATGATGAATTTCTTGTGGAAAATCAAGATTGGAATGACAAGGTAATGATAGGGACATTGTTTTCCCATTGATTGCAAAGGAGGCTAGAGGGCAGTCTAATTTGATCAGTACAAAGGTTTATACACCTGATGGTTCAAAGATTCTAGGGGTAGAGGATTTGGTGAAAGAGATAAAGAGGAAAGGTGGAATGAAACAAGGTGAAAGGAAAGGACAAATGGGTGAGTTTGAGTATGCACCAAGGGTTAAAAAGGGGACAGTCTAAGACAAGAATGGAAAATATATGTTTTCAAGTATGAAGAAAAGTTTAGCAACATTTCCAAATGAAAAGATAGTTGGACAACATCCAGTAAGTGAAGGACAACATTTCAAGGAAGTGGTCAAAGGGAAAAGATAATGCATGTTTCCAATTTCTGACTCATTGGAAGGGGTCACTAGGTGGAGATGCAGTTTAGAGATCATTGAATTATAAGATGCAACATGTTTTTGATGCAATGCAATTCTGCCGGGTGTATGGTGCAGGGGCACCATGTTAGTCCATTTTTGTAAATATGGTCAAAACAAGGTCATGTAATAGGTTTTGGTGTGATTTGAGTCTTATTTATGTAATAAGGTCATAATATACCATAATTAATGTAATTTGAGTCTTTAGGGGTTCATTTTGTAAATGTTGCAATTCTTGCAAAATGTTGTCAAATGCAAAGTTGCAAAAAGTGCAAAATGAGAAGTTGAAGGGTCAAGTAAGTTCAAAAGGTAGTTTGGGTCAAAATTTTAGTTTTTTTTTGGTGTCTAAGATTTAAATACAATGTGTATGAGTCGAATACAAATTCTGGAGTTGATCTTGATTGAAAAGCAATAAAAATCCTTTAAATTTCTATGTTTTTTTGGTAAATTTGCTGCTACAGAAAGATTGCATGGCCTGTACGACCTAGTACTGATGTGAAAATGATCTTATTTTATGTAGGAATTTCTTAGCCATCATCTGGTTTTGATTTGAGGCATTTTTATAAGGTTTGAAGGTTTTTACAAGCATTTTACTAAGGGCAGCCATAAAACCCTATGTTGTGGGTTTGAGAGTAAGAAAATGATCTAAATGACCATTCCACCAATGAAATGCTCTAAAAGTTGGTGGAATGGTGTTAGTTATGGTTTTATTTCATGTTAGTATGTTTATAGGATCAGGGAAGGATATTTTGAGTGAATATGGTGCTGCCCTAGGTGTAATTTCATGGTTTTTGGCTTGAAATTGATGGCTAGAAGTTAGAGTTTGAGGAAAATGCATAGTTAAAGGATGAGAGTTGGTTTATAAAGAATTTTTAGACCCATAGTGATGTTTTTGAGCCATTTTCAAAGTGGTTTGAGGCTGGGCGTATAGAGATCCAATAAACCCTCATTGGAAGCAAGCCTAAATAGGGGGTTAGATGAGATTTTGGAGTTTGATGCGTTTGTGGATGATTCTATTTGTAAGAATTATGAATTTAGTTATTTTATACCTAGTTAAGTTCTAGAAATGGAGGTTTAAGGTTGGTAGGGTGTTTAGTTGGTAGTTGCTTTGTAAAAGTGACCTATTTGAGGCTCATGTGCAAACGTAGCAACAATTATTTGAGGTTATTGTTATGAAACAACCCTATCTAATTTTGAGATATGTTAAAGTAGACCTTAATGGGTATTCAAAATGGTAAATGTCTTGTCGGTCTTCAATTTATTTTGAAAGATATGTTTAGAAAACACCATTTGCAAGACTACATGGAAATTGTGGAGTTATGAAAGTTCACCAAGTTAGGGTTTTGGAGATGAAAAGATTGTTTGAAATTGCTTAAATTGTGATTGTTAGACAAAATCATCCCTTCCCTACATCAAATATTTTAGTGTATATATATAACCTCTAACTCCATATTTAATTAAAAAAGCAATAATAAATCTTTTTAAGTTCTACAAAGAATTGTTGTTTTAAAAAAAGGTAAAAAAGTGTGAACAATAAAGGTATACATATTTACTCTTTGTAAATACGATAAAAAAATAATAAATAATAGCATGGCCATGTATTATCCCTCTGTGTTGGATGTTCTTCCATTTCAACCCTACAAAGCTACTATTATATCTGCTCAAGGAAATTACAGTCAAGTGATTTCAAATGTGAAGATAAATATATATAGAATGAGTTGCAAAAGAATCCAACAATAAATATAACTTTAGAAAAATTATGGTAGTAATTTAGTGATAAGGTAATTTTGGAATATATAAGATAGTGGTATTGGCAATTGAGAACTATTTTGGCCATAAATATACAAGTACATAAGGAAATTTATTTAGAGTTATAGTGCGTTCAAAAATGTGAGTAAAAATATTAGGATATCTCAATCATTAGCTATTTATTAGGAACCTTAAGAGGATATAAGTATGGATATGGTATTGGGTTTGTTTATAATATAGGGAACATAATTCTATATTGATGGTGAGGATATATTTTCGAAGATTTCATATTTCATTCTATGTAAAAGGAATAATGATCAGATATATATATATATATATAGTCGATCTTTTTTCTAGAGAAGCTTTAAGATCAAATGATTTGCAAGTATTATAATTTTAGATATGGATACTAACTTTTTGATAATATAAAAGGGGCTAAATATGTACCCCCACCCATACAAGTCCCAAAAATGAGAGTTCAAAGGAAAAGAGAAACAAAAAAACCAACAAAATCAAAATCAAAATCTCTAATAGCTGAAAACAAGAATAACAACAACAAATACAACCTTTATTAAGTGGGGGATCTAGAAAAATATCTAAGTCCATAAGTAGAATTTATTTCTTTGAAAATCCTATGAAGCTCAAATTTAAGAGATTCCAAACCTTCTCCATTGTCCTCCTTGATATCTTTCCCTTTCTTTATTTTTCCCCTATTCCTTTCGAAGGGTTTTAAAGCTAGTTGTTGTGAAGTTAACGATTTTCTTATTGAGATTAATGATCTTATTCAAAGGCATTTTGAGTTCCTATAATTTATTTTTTATTCCAATCTACAGTAGATCCATTTTGATCCTATTTACATGACATATGGAACAAGGAGACCCATAGTTGTTATTTATGAGCATGGTATCCTTACCCCCATTAGTTTTTTCATATTCTTCAATTTTCTATTGTTCCTTAGTTATTTTCTCTGGGGATTCTTTTCCTTTCATCTTACTTTCAAGATTTTTAGTATCATTTCCTCCCTCCCTATGTAGATTGGTATTTATATTAGTTGAGCTTCCTTATTTCTCGAACCACAAAAAATAGTAAAGAAAAATATTAGAGACGAAAAAAACCACAAAGCAGAAGAACGACGGCTCAGAGTGTTGATAGCAGTTGGACTTACACAACAGTCAAAAATTCCTTATTAGAAATAACATAAACTATTCAATTCCTTTGCAACCATTCGAAACAATGGCGTATCAAAAACAATGTAAACTCTTTTATCGCCTTATATTTGCAACATTTGTAAATGATAATCAAAACAATAATCTATTTTCAAAGGGGGTTGAACTAAAGCTCTCATGATGCAATGTAATGAAACTTACAACATCACTGTCCCAAAATAATTCTTCTAAAACAATCAAAAGACACACACACACACAACCCTCAAGTATAACTGAAATCAACCTTCAAACCTTACATTTGACCAAACAACGAGAATAGAAGAATACGAGTCCTCACATGATAATATTGAACTATATATATCCAAGTCAATAATTAAAGATAATGACAGAAAGACATACATTCAGACTCTATGAATTATTAGATACCATATCCCAAATCTTATGTATAACTAAGAAGTGTCTATTTTATGTTATAGTATTCAAGAGATTCTAATTATATCCTTTGAGATAAAATATTGGATAAATTGGATTGATTTTAGTAGGAAATGAAAATATATGAATTCTCCTCTCAAGTAATTATCTCATTATTTTTAAGTATACAACATTACATAAAAGTTAGTGTATTCTAAGTGCATATGCCAATAACATATGCCTTCACTAACTTATTTACAAATAGAGATTGATATAGAGTTATTCGTTTAAAATAAATATATCAAATTAAATTGTAATAACTCACAATAAGAAGTACTCGATTATATCATATTATAAATTGTCACAAATAATTAGATAAAATTCATACTATGAATAATTATTATCGATTAGTTCGAAATTATTTATTCTCTTGAACAATTTTGTTCACAACTTTTAACATCTTTAAATTAATCTATTATACTAATTAATTGAGGTAAACAATGGCGAATGGTGGCTCATAGTACTAATAACAACTGGACATAAACAAAAATAGTCAACAATGCCTTATTATAAATAACATAAACTGGCTTATCGAAAACAACATAAAGTTCTATTTTACTACCTATGAATTTATTGATAAATGATTGTTATCTCCTTGCATAGACATAAGGGAGGTGCTTATTATATAGGTCATGGTGAATATCATTTGATGATTATTTTATCATTTTCAAGGGGACATTTAAATGATTATTCTTCAAGTCAAAGTGCATAGACTTTTGAGCATTCTAAAGAATAAGGTAAAATCATGGATATCGACAAAGGTGTAAGTGTTTGATTAACATATGTGATGGACACACATTATAAAGTGTTACACGAGAATTATGATGGTTATTTGCAAATGCCGACATAATGAAGTGTTTTATTTGTAACAATGAAAAAATAATTATGCCCTAAAATGATCGCCATCAGCGCTACACAAAAACCATAAACAATAAAATGATAAACCATCACCACTACAGAACAACAATCAACAATGCCGTATGGAAAATAACATAAACTATTTTCAAAACACTATTTTTGAAATCCTCTACAAAGGGATTTTTCCATATGTACCTCTTCCCGCTTGCTTTAAAGGGATTTTACAAATGCACCTATTTCGGCTTGCTTTCTTTTAGCTTCCTTCTTTCTTGAACCACTACAAAAAGCAAAGTAAACTATTAGAGATGCAAAAAACCACATAACACAAGAATCGTGGATTAGAGTGCTGATAGCAGCTGGACTTACTATTTTTGAAATCCTCTACAAAGGGTTTTTTCCAAATGTATCTCTTCTCGCTTGCTTTAAAGGGGTTTTCCAAATACACCTCTTCTCCTTGCTGTCTTTCAACTTCCTTCTTTCTCGAAGGACTGCAAAAAGAAAATAAAACTATTACAAAAAAAGCAACTTGACTTACTATTTTTGAAATCCTCTACAAAGGGTTTTTTCCAAATGTACCTCTTCTCGCAAAGAAAACTATTAGAGACGAAAAAACCACAAAACACATAGCAGCTGGACTTACTATTTTCAAAATCCTCTACAAATAGTTTAGAGAACTATTAGAGATGAAAAAAACCACAAAACACATAGTAGCTAGACTTACTATTTTTGAAATCCTCTATAAATGGTTTTTTCCAAATGTACCTCTTCCCACTTGCTTTAAAGGTGTTTTCCAAATGCACTTCTTCCTGCTTGCTTTCTTTTAGGTTCCTTCTAGTTTTCTCAAAACCCTCCACTTTTCCTTAAACAAGCTAATGTACAAGCAAACATAAAACATGCAAAACAACCCATAAAAGAAAATTCCTATAGGAAACCAAAACAAAATATAAAACAAAGTGCAGATACAAATAAATATAGTTATCCTTTTTGCATCAATATACTCGGCCTGCAAAGCAACCCGTATTTTCCATAAGTGTTAGAGGAAAAAAACACACAATCCTTATCACCATGAAAGTCCTCCACAAAACTCCAATCATTCCTCAAAGCTCTCATAGTAGGTAAAACCAGAGAATGACATCCAACAATTCCCTATCAAAAATTGCAAAGTGTTATTATAGCCACTGCCAAACCATCGCCACAATATGAAAATCATACATCATTTAATGTTGAAGTGCCAAGCCCTACCAGTCAGCATTCAATTTCATTGGCCTTCTCTATCGATGTGCCAAGTGCATTTATTTTTTAATTTATTTAATTTCAAAATCCCCACTTTTTTTCTTTAATTTCAAACTTGCCACATTTTTTTCCAACCAAACAAGTGTAACATCCTGATACACAACCCAAAAGGGTAAGAGACAAAAGAGGACAAGATAATTTTTTTTTTAAAACATGAAGAATAACTTACACATAAAGCAGTTGCCAATATGATATATCAACAACATACAAGGCCAAGCATGGCCAAATGCACTACCAAGACGAGAGAACTGATTTACCCTCTAGAGAAAATCCGAACAGGAGCAAACAGGATAGCTTCAGAAATTTTTCTCTGGAACTTTTGCGCCGGTGCTCTGGAAATTTTCTGCATCGATGCTCTAGAAATTTTCTGTGTTGGTGCTCCAGAACTTTCTGCTCTAGAAATTTTTGCACTGGTGCTCCGGAACTTTCTGCTATAACATCACAAAACACATGTTAAAAGCTCCGATGTGCCGAAACTTTAGTAGCAGCAACATAGAGCAACAAATAGAAAGTGGTGTTGCACCAAAACTTTATCAGTAGCAACACAAGGCAACAAATAGAAAGCGGTGTTGCACTGGAACTTTAGCAGCAACAACATAGAGCAACAAATAGAAAGCGACATTGCACCAAAAATTTTGTAGACTATTGCATGAAGGAAATACACAACTAAAGCTCTAATTTTTGCACAAAAAATTGAAAGAAAGGCCAAAATTATCATCATAGTACAAGCAAGTCTGATACCAACACCAGAACCCGTAAGCCAAATATAAAACATCACATTTCTTTTCATTAATTTATATGATTACATCTTCTCTCTCAAGAGAGCACAATCTACATAAAGGAATACATGAGTACAATGGCATAGCCATGAATAAGATACAACTGATAAAATAAGTACAAGAGAGAACACCTCCAACTGATGCTCCAATAACCTGTACACCAGTCCCCAATGTTGGTGGAAACACCTCCCTACCATGTGGACCCAAAAGAGACCATCACACCATGCTCAGAGGTAGTCACAAGGCCCAAACAAAGATAACAAGGAAAGGGTAACATATGGCCAACATGCACAATAGAAATGGAGAAAAAATGAAATACAATGCATAAGGCCAATGTCAAAATATGGAGATACTCATCCAATAACATATCGGGTACTACTCACGACTACTAAGGTACGAGGTACTAGAGTGTAGATCGGATGGAATGTTATCATGCGTGCACAAAGGGACAACACCACATGAAATCAAGTACACCTCTCATATGAATGAGGAGACTCAATCATGCCCGCATCAACACCCTGTAGACGGATAGGCCTTCTCGAGTGCATCCTTAGCCTCTACAAGCACTCAAGGCCATGCACGAGGACTCATTATCTTATAAGTGTTTTACCTCAATTTTTTATTTAGTTATCACTTGTTTACAATAACTAGATACTACTAGTTCCCCTAGCAGCCACCTGTGGCTTTGGGCCTATAGAGAGCCACTCCATAAGACCACTCTAATTACCTAGACCTAAGCTCATCTCGTTTAACCAAATGAGGAACCCATAGCAATTATGAAACAATGAAAAAGCCACTAAAATCCACCATTAAAACCTTTTAAAACAGCCAAACAACTTTGTTGCTAAATCATTTAAATAGCTGATCACATACGCTAACAAGTAGATCAAATATCATTCAAACCTTCATCATTAACTTAAAAAAGAGACCAAACATGTAATTAGTATTAAACTCATTAAATCATCCCGCAAAACCACTTTTAACTCAAATAAAAAATTGCTACATGACTAAGGCACAAAACAAGGTTCCAGTAGCTGCTTAAGGGAGTGAAAAGGAGGCATAAAAATTTCATAAAAATTCAACGTTCCCAGATCTAAAATCAGAGCTTGACCTAGTTCATATTTCAACGTTTCTAGTTGGATTCCACCTTTAGTTTTTAATTTTATGACAAAAATAAGGTGTTGTTCTAAAAAATGCGTTTTTAGCCAAGTTGGGCAAAACACATGAAAAATAAAAGTGCTTGGATTAAAAATTGGACAACGACATAGTTGAGATATGGGAAATGCTACATGGAATCCAACTTTATTTTTCATTTTTAATAGGTGGTTAAAGATCAGCATCAAAAAACATTTTTTACCAGTTGGCACAAATTTTGACCAAAAATGAAAGTGTCCAGAATTCAAATCTGATAAAGACCCAGTTGAGATATGAGAATTTATACATGGAATCCACCTTTATATTGTGTTTTTAACATGTGGTTAAAGAGAAGAAAAGAAAAAACATGTTTTAACTAGTTGGGCAAAAGATAAAGAAAATGAAAGAGCCAAAAAATTAAATTTTTCCATCAACCCACTTCAAATTTATTGGAATGCACCAAAAATATTCCATACAAAAAAATAAAGATCAGCAAATCAAATACAAAACATACATTATCCAACCCCCGAGTATTCACAAAAGTAGAATAGAGGAGTTCATCTAAGTATTCACAAAATAAAAGTAACCCAGAACTAAAATGAGATTCAAGGCATAAATCTAACATAAGGGAATGCACAGATCACCAATCATACAAAGATTCAAGAATAAAAAGGAAAATACCTCAATTCTTCCCCAAAATAGAAATGAAATAATGCTTAGTGTGGAAGGCACGACTAATTTCCAAAATAGGACAACAAGGAAGAAATGACATGCTTTTAAAATTCAACAATCCAATACCCACAAATTTCTTCTTAGAAAATCTCCCACAAATCTCCCCAATTCTACTGCCCAAATCGCGGGGTTTCTCCTCCATCCAAAACAACAAATTCCTTCTCCTACAAAAAGATAACTCCCCCAAAACAAATCTTCCTTCCCTTTTTATATTTTCTCAAAACAATAAAAAATGAAATAAGGCATTTGATTAAACAAGTTATTAAAACTCCCAAACACAATTAATTTAAGTCACTAAATATATAACATTAAAATAGACAAGGCTCCCCAAAAAGGATTAAATACGACTATAAGAGCTCACAAAAGGGATTAATAAAATCATCTAAAATTTCCAAATGAAATATATCATTCTCTCAAATGATTAATAAAAATCACTTAAAATAACATATTTAAAATCTCATGGATATAACCATTCGAATCTCCAATCAATAAAACACTATAAAATACCATATATGAAACCACAAAAAAATGCGAATGAAATCACATCATAACACCGACAACCAAAATAAATAGCCACATAATAGATTAATGAAAACCATGACAAAATACCTAAACAAGACATGCTGATAAACCACATACGACCGAAAGGTGCTCCCAACGTTACCGCTAGGTAACTGGACGATAAGACAACAATGCGGGAACACTACACTAACAAGGTATAGTGGGCTAAGGTAGGGGAAATTTGGCTTGTGACTACCTCTAGTAACCGCCATCAGGGAATACGAGTACGCTCAGGCCTATGGATCTAGGCAGAGTTGATACTCAGTACCTGCATCACTCCAATCACACGTCAATGTACATGTGCATATAACATATATCATATAGTTGAAGCAACATCAATCATTAAGAAGAGGGTCATGATATCGTTAGCCTCTCGGATATGAATGTTATGACATCATCCATTTCTTATCCATAATCATACAAAAACAATGATAACAATATATAAACATATAAGCATGTAATAAAAAATAATAACTAATCATGATAACCTTTCCCATAATCATCAATGTCTAATCTTATTATAACAACATTTAACATTTAAAATATCAAATCAAAATCAAAATTCTATCTAACCCATGCTGGGGTTAGAGATGTTACATCCTCCCTCCCTAAGATTTGACTTACTCCTAGAAGTCATGTAAACTCAATATGCAGCCATGTCACACATTAGTACTCAAAATATATTAATCAACATTAAATATTGTACCTCATTCCAAAGATTATAAATATGATAAATATCATTCATCACTGAACAAAATAGAAAGGACATCCATTTAATATTCAACTTTCTAAGAATCATTATCAATATATTGACATATGCCTTACTCATAAGGTCTCAACATGAAACAAAATAACATGGTTAATCTCGTTAACATCACATGTGTCACAATTCTAAAAATAAGCATTTATTTTAACATCCAAATTCATTCAAGGATAGGTTAACATTGATTTCCACTAAGAATAGGGTAAAGAAGATGCATAAGCATTCAATTATTTCCAAAACACCATTGTTTGCAACAATATTTGTTTTCCACACACTTCCAATCTCACACATTGGAACATATTTGACATCATTTTCAACAAATTATAACAATTTACACTTTCTAAAGCACGATGAGCCAAATTTTGAACTTTTCATATGTAGCCATATCCAAGATGAAACATGCATTTATATATACATACGTACATACTTACATCACTGTAAATCACATCACAAGGCTACACAAGGGTCCATCTGGACACCGGTAAGCAACATACTAATCCATGATACATAAACCATGAGCCAAGAGCCAATATCCATCTCACATAATCCATGCCTCACACTTAGTGGTTTGATGGTGTTAGGCCACACACACATGGTGAGACCATCCAAACAAGACCACAATGACCTATTTCTTATTGAATAAG
Source organism: Sequoia sempervirens (assembly GCA_007258455.2). Lineage (NCBI taxonomy): Eukaryota > Viridiplantae > Streptophyta > Pinopsida > Cupressales > Cupressaceae > Sequoia > Sequoia sempervirens. The sequence goes on from VDFB02000003.1 coordinate 86,845,628, forward strand.
GTGGTTAGCCTCCAAGAGATAGCCATCACACATAGGTGGGTAGTGGGTCCTAGCTGTGTAACAACCTCACATACCCCCATCCTCAAAGTTTCCGGCATCTACTTCCTCGGATACACTCAATCGATTCTAGCTCTCCCATTCTCGATGAAGAATCACATTACAACACAAGACCAAAATTTGAAAACAAAAAATAGAAAACTAGTTTAGCCACCAAAGATCATAAATAATTATCAAATAAAGATTCAATTTCAGCAATAAAACAAGAAATGTGTGTAGTTTCAACACTAAATCATATGTAACCATGAGGGATACATGCAAAGAAATTTCACAATCTATGGCTAAACCATTACAAACAAGATAAATCAAATTTTTTTCAGTCCTCAAAATCAAAATAAAGTCATCAATAACCAAAAGAAGATTCACAATCTTTGAAATGGCACAATACCTAACTATGTGACCAAACTAGCCACCAAACGAGGAAGGAGGGAACAATGTCTGACTATCGCAATAGCTCTTCATGTGGGGTGGAGTGAGAACACCAACCTCATGGCATGAGGTGTACTCCTTGGCTACACCTTGCATTGTGTTGTCATGCGGCATGGACTCACCAAGTGGCCCACACACTCCTTGGCTGCCTGCAAGGGATGTGCACCTCAGCCACATCTCACATCGCATCTCAATGTGACATGGTCATATGCCAACCGAAGAAGGAATGTATTGGTTGTATGCCACATGGAAGTGTGTTTGTGGCTCCACAAAAGTAGGCACGCGTAGAACACACCCCACATAGTGATACCTCATGGAAAAGGAACACACACGTACTCACTGCAGCCAGAGGTATACATGGCTAAGACATACCCATAAACCAACCAACCCAAATATTGTCGAGAGAAAACATGAGTGTCCTTCTACAAGTGTATGAGGCCCTGTTACGCTCATCACACAAGTAGGCTATCATAACACAATCTCATAGTGCACATTCACACATCTATGCACGTGGCATCATGTCCTCGAGCCCAACTCACTCCCATCAGCAACACGGTAGATATAATGCATATATGAGTATATCAATATGGGTAAATCAAGCCTCACCTCTCATATGGATGAGCTTGGCTCACTAATGCCAGCTCAACACCCCTACAGGCGGCTAGGCAACACCAACTCAATGTCCCTATGGATGGCTAGTCAATACTAACAAACCAATGTTGTTGTACTCAAAACTGAGAGGATTAGGCTAGTACATATGGATCAAGTACCCCAATCCATCATAAGGGGAAGTAGTGAGTACTTTCCTCGAGATCGGTTGAGTTGAGACCGCTTTGCACCACAATATTCATATGCTACACACCCCGCCCAAGGAAATTTGTGGTTGCTACTACCCCTCCATAGACTGAGGTACTAGAGAACCAAAATAATAGATTCTATGAAACTAAATTTTGACTACTCTTAAATATATATAAATTTCAACCACATGTGGGTTGGCCCTTAATCAGATAACAAACATACAAGCACACATAATGGTATGGTTAATCCCACACCTAAAATACCACATATTCTGCATGGATGGGTACACAGTCTCACCATCCCATGGGCACATAAAGAAAGTACATGGTATTCACAACACTCAACATGAGTACTAATATAGGATGTTAACATAACAGGGAGTACCTTCTTTTTTTTTTGTACAATTTCCTCTTACCAAAATAAAACCATTATCCACCTCTAATTATGTAAGGTCGATATGAACTTTCCAAGAAATTTTACTCCCAACATCCATACAATCTTCTCTTTTCACAATGATAATGTCATTGACTTAATTTTATAATTGATAAGTAGGAGGTATTTTCCACAGCATGTCAAATTATGATATTGCTATCATAATTCAACCGTGTAGTTTTCGAGTCAAACTCATTGACCCATGTTTCATGAGTAGTGGTTCACAAGAACCCATCTCTCATGATAATAAATGGTCCACTTAGCACTCATTGCATCTAGGTGATTCTCATAGAGGTGAAGCACTGGGCCATCCTGGGAGGTCACCCATCCTAGTATTGCTCTAGCTCAAGCGTGCTTAACCATAGAGTTTTTCCCCAAGGTTAAGCTGGAGCTGGAGTAATACTAGAATGGGTGACCTCCCGGGATGGCCCAGTGCTTCACCTCTATGAGCATCACCTAGATGCAATGAGTGCTAAGTGGACCATTAATTATCATGAGAGATGGGTTCTTATGAACCGCTACTCATGAAACATGGGTCAATGAGTTTGACTCAAAAACTACACGACTGAATCCTGATAGTAATATCATAATTTGACACGCTGTGGAAAATACCTCATAGTTATCAATTGATGAGCTAAAGGGGATATATAATGAATGGTTCATAGGAACAACACTTGCTGAAGGTTTTTCAAATGGGGTTGCAAGCTAAGTGGGCTTAACCTTGGGGAAAAACTCTATGGTTAAGTGTGCTTGATCTGGAGCAATACTGGTATGGGTGACCTCCCGGGACGGCCCAGTGCTTCACCTCTGTGAGCATCACCTGGATGCAATGAGTGCCAAGTGGGCCATTCATTATCATGAGAGACGGGTTCTTGTGAACCACTACTCATGAAACATCGGTCAATTAGTTTGAATCGAAAACTACATGGTTGAATCCTGATAGCAATATCATAATTTTATAATTACAACCTTTATCACATACAATATATCACAGTGATACATGGAGTAAATCAGCAATGCCATGATAAATCTCACATTTGCATTCAATTTTATTAAGTGGTAAATCACCTTAGTACACACATATGTTAACCACATTTATTTCCTATACACAATGCAATATCATTACAATGTTTACTCAAGACAAGGTATGCAACATTATCACTTCAACATACATTTAACATTTTTCATTTTGAATTAAGGTACAATAATTTAACATCTACATGATTTTATTAAGACTTAACAATATATTTGGGGACTATAGACCTCACCAACAAGATGCACCTATTATGAAATTATCATTAACATGCAAATGGTTTCACCATTCCCTTTTTCTCTAAACTTTTACTTGATGTAGTATGATTTTCTATCCAAATTCACACATGTTCCATGATTATGAGTGCAACTTGGGGACTTAGGTCCTTTACCCAAGGTTTGATCTAATAAAACAAACCTTCATGAATGTATAAACATTTTCTCATAAGAGACAAGCATACCATGGATTTCAATACACCACACACTAAAAAATAGGCATCTTCTCTAAACCAATGAGAAGAGAGAGAATGAGAGACAGGGATTTACAATTCTGACATAGGCACGAATGCAAACATGGTTTCATCATCACACAATCCATTTCTCACAAATGCATCAATCATATGAGAGTATGCAATAATCTCTATGAACTAACAACATGATCATTCATTTTCTATTACCATATTTTATAATCTCAATACAATAAAACATGCAAAAGAAACTCCAAAACCACATGGGGTCAATCAAATAATCATTAACACAAGGAGGTAAAGCACAAGAAGACATGTGCTGAAAACTTTGCATGGTGATGAAAAACAACAAGACTCGAGAAGAGAATACACAAAAATGGAACTTCTTGGAACCCTCAAGGTCAAATAGACCTTCCAACAATCATGAACTAAGAAACCAAGCAAGGGTAATTTTAGGAAACACATGTCACTTGCAACCCACCAAAAAGCTAAGGTCTACATGCCCACCCGCAACATAGGATATATGAAAGTAATCCATCTCAACATCAAGAGACTCTCAACCAAGGGAATCACTCCAATCCTATAGGGTAAGGCAAGGCATAGGATGCATCATTCCTCCACAACACAAGCCAGGGATGGGAAACTGAACCCTCTAAAACACCATACTAAGACACTCAAAGCAAGAGGTCCTATGACTATCTTGCCACAACAAGCACTTGGAACACACACATCAAGCACACTGCAACCACATGGGCTAAAACCACACTCATAGACCACTCAAGGGTGACAACCCTTTACACAATGAAAGAGCCATACATCAAGAAGGAGATCAATTAGAACACACTTATTGGTATGCTCAAGGTTCTAACTAACCCTCACATAAAAAAATTTCTCAACAAAACATGCAAGGGGTGGATAACAACACAACACTTGTTGCTATCCATCACACACAACACACCAAGCAGGTATCAACCATAACTAGGGATCCTAGTGCTGCAACATGGGCTCTACCTCTAACTCTGCCTCTACCTCTGCCCCTAAGAGGAATCCTAAAGGAAAAAAGGAACACATCAAAACAAATCATCACAAGGACGATCTATACACCATACTAAGGCATGAAAGCTAATCAACAAGACTATGAAAATAGTATAACAAGCTCACACCACACACAAAAAACAAAACATAACTTAGAAGGATCAAGTACGCCATAGCTCCCAGTGTGTGAACATGGGCTCTGATGCTAGATGTAACATCCCACTACACAACCTCAATGGGTAAGAGCCAAAAGAGGAAAAAATAATATATATTTTTTAAACATGAAGAATAACTTACACATAAAGTAGTTACCAATATGATATATCGACAACATACAAGAAAAAGCATGGCCGAATGCACTACCAAGAGGAGAGGACTGATTTATCCTCTAGAGAAAATCTGAATAGGAGGAAACAGGATAGCTCTGAAAATTTTACTTTGGAACTTTCTAAGTCGGTGCTCCAAAATTTTTTTACGTCAGTGTTCTGGAAATTTTCTGCACTGGTGCTTTGGAAATTTCTACTCTAGAACTTTCTGCGTTGGTGCTCCAAAACTTTCTGCTGTAACATCACAAAAAACATACAAAAAGCTTCAATGCGCCGAAACTTTAGTAGCAACAAAAAAAAGCAACAAACATAAAGTGACATTGCACCAAAACTTTAGCAGCAACAACATAAAGCAACAAACAGAAAGCGGTGTTGCATCGAAACTTTAGCAACAACAACACAAAGCAACAAATAGAAAGTGGTGTTGCACCTGAACTTTTGCATACTATTGCATGAAGGAAATACACAACCAAAGCTCTGATTTTTGCATAAAAACTTTTAAAAGAAAGGCCAAAATGATCATCATAGTACAAGCGAGTCTGATACCAACATCGAAACCCATAATCCAAATAGAAAACATCACATTTCTTCTCATTATTTTATATGATTACATCTTCTCTCTCAAGAGAGCACAATATACATAAAGGAATATACATGAGTATAATGGCATAACCATGAATAAGATACATCAACTTATAAAATAAGTACAAGAGAGAACACCTCCAACTGATGCTCCAATAACCTGTACACTGGTTGCCAATGGTGGTGGCAACACCTCCCTACCATGTGGACTCAAAAGAGACCACCCCATCATGCTTGGAGGAAGTCACAAGGCCCAAACAGAGAGAACATGGCAAAGGTAACATATGGCCAACACACACAAAAAACATAGAGCAAACATGAAAAACAATGCATAAGGCCAATGTCACAACATGGAGATACTCATCCAATAACATATCAGGTACTACTCATGACTACTAAGGTACAAGGTACTAGAGTGTAGATTGGATGGAGTGTCATCATGCGTGCACAAAGGGACATCACCACACAGAATCAAGTACACCTCACATATGAACAAGGAGACTCAATCATGCCCGAATCAATGCCCTGCAGACGAATAGGTCTTCTCGAGTGCATCCTTAGCCTCTACAAGCACTCAAGGCCATGCACGAGGAAGTGTTTTACCCCAATTTTTTTATTTAGTTATCACTTGTTTACAATAACTAGATACTACTAGTTCCCCTAGCAGCCACCTACAGCCCCAGGCCCGTAGAGAGCCACTCCATAAGACCACTCTAATTACCTAGACCTAAGTTCATCTTGTTTAACCAAATGAAGAACCCATAGCAATTATGAAACAATGAAAAAGCCACTAAAATCCATCATTAAAACCTTTTAAAACAACCAAACAACTTTGTTGCTAAATCATTTAAATAGTTGATCACATACACTAACAAGTAGATCAAATATCATTTGAACCTTCATCATTAACTTAAAAAAAATACCAAACATGTAATCAGTATTAACCTCATTAAATCATCCCACAAAACCACTTTTAACTCAAATAAAAACTACTATACGACTGAGGCACAAAACAAGGTTCCAATTGCTGCTAAGGGAATGGAAAGGAGGCATAAAAATTTCATAAAAATTCAAATTGACCATATCTAAAATCAGAGCTTGAACCAGTTCATATTTCAACATTTCCAGTTGGATTCCACCTTTATTTTTTAATTTTATGACAAAAAATAAGCTGTTATTCTAAAATCCGCATTTTTAGCCAAGCTAGGCAAAAAACATAAAAAATGAAAGTGCTCAGATTAAAAATCAGACAATGACCTGGTTGAGGTATGGGCATTAATAACCAGAATCCAACTTTATTTTGAATTTTTAATAGGCAGTTAAAGATCATCATCAAAAAATATTTTTTACCTAGCGGCACAAATTTTGACCAAAAATGAAAGTGTCAAGAATTCAAATCTGACAAAGACCCAATTGAGATATGGGAATTTCTACATGGAATCCACCTTTATATTGTGTTTTTAACATGTGGTTAAAGAATATCAAAGAAAAAATGTGTTTTAACTAGTTGGGCAAAAGAGAAAGAAAATGAAAGAGCCCAAAAATCAAAAATTTCCATCGACCCACTTCCTATTTATTGGAATGCACCAAGAATTTTCCATACAAAAAAACTACAGAGAAGCAAATTATCAAATCCAAAAAAAAACATTATCCAACCCCCAAGTATTCACAAAAGTAGAATAAATGAGTTCATCCAAGTATCCACAAAATAAAAGTAATCCAGAACTGAAATGAGATTCAAGGCATAAATCTAACATAAGGGAATAATGCACAAATCACCAATCATACAAAGATTCAAGAATAACAAGGAAAATACCTCAATTCTACCCCAAAACAAAAATGAAAGAATGCTCAGTTTGGAAGGCACAACTAGTTTCCAAAATAGGACAACAAGGAAGAAATGGCACGCTGAATTCAACAATCCATTACCCACAAATTTCTTCTTAGAAAATCTCCCACAAATATCCCCAATTCTACCACACAAATCTTGGGGTTTCTCCTCCGTCCAAAACAACAAATTCCTTCTCCAACAAAAAGATAACCCCCCCAAAACAAATCTTCCTTCCCTTTTTAAATTTTCTCAAAATAATAAAAAATGAAATAAGGCATTTGATTAAACAAGCTATTAAAGCTCCCAAAAACAATTAATTTAAATATATAACATTAAAATAGACAAGACTCCCCAAAAAGGATTAAATAAGACTATAAGAGCTCACAAAAAGGATTAGTAAAATCATCTAAAATTTCCAAATGAAATATATCATTCTCTCGAATGATCAATACAAATCACTTAAAATAACATATTTAAAATCTCATGGATATAACCATTTGAATCTCCAATCAATAACAATATAAAATACCATATATGAAACCATGAAAAAATGCCAATGAAACCACATCATAATACCGACAACCAAAATAAATAGCCACATAATAGATTAACGGAAACCATGACAAAATACCTCAACAAGACATACTGGTAAACCACATACGACCAAAAGGTGCTCCGGATGTTACCGCTAGGTAATCGGACGATAAGACAACAATATAGGAACACTGCACTAACAAGGTATAGTGGGCTAGGGTAGGGGACGTTTGACCTGTGACTACCTATAGTAACCACCATCGGGGAATACAAATATGCTCAGACCTATGGATCTAGGCAGAGTCGATACTTAGTACCTACATCACTTCAATCACATGTCAAAGTACATGTGCATATAACATATATCATATAGTTGAAGCAACATCAATCATCATGAAGAGGGTCATGATATCGTAAGCCTCTCGAATATGAGTGTTACGACATCATCCCTTTCCTATCCATAATCATACAAAAGCAATGATAACAGTATATAAACATATAAGCATGTAATCCAGAATAATAACTAATCTTGATAACCTTTTCCATAATCATCAATGTCTAATCTTATTATAACAACATTTAACATTTAAAATATCAAATAAAAATCAAAATGCTATCTTACCTAGGTTGGGGTTAGAGAGGTGTTACACTGGGAGCCGCACGCCAAAAGTTTGCAAAATCGGGAAGGTTGATGAAATTTGCGACCTAAGTTTTCCCACAATAAGCCTATCGGCTTAATTATAAATTCACTAAAAATATAACAAAAATATTTATCCAATCTATTTGATTTATCCACCTTATATCTATTTGGGATATTTACATCCACCTTAAGCTGTAATTTCAAAAAACAAATAATTCAAAAAAGTGTAATTAAAACATTTATTATTGAAGAATTAACACTTGACTGCTTCAAATAATAACTATTTTTTTAAAAATGCATTCACGTGCCTGTGAATATTTTATTTCAAGCATCGAGGGTGGAAACTTCAGTGCAAGAAAAGCGACAGTCTTTAGTATATATTATCTGTAATATATACAGATGACCACCTTTTTCTTTTTAATATGGACAACTTAAAATATATCTAAATATATATTTCCTAAAGTTCAAAATAATAATATTTGGAAGTAATTGGGAAGCTATATTTTGTAGTTGGGTTAATCAAACAAAAAAAAACTAATAAGTGAGTATAAAATCTTAAAATAATAGATGAGTATAAAACAACATTAGTGATAAGTGATCACTACTTGTTACACTATTTACGAATATGGGAAATTAAGATGGAAATGAGTATTTTTAAGCTTAAAAAATAATAATATTTTCTAATAAAATAAGTTAAACATTTCCATTTAATAGCAATAGCAAAAGCAATAGCCACAAGTTAATCATTCTTCCTTTTGCAGATATTATTTTTATGCGCTTTTTACTTTAATAATATTGAAATTAAGATGGAAATGAGTATGTTGATGATACTTTAAACTTGTTGCAGGTAATAGATGCTCAAGGGAGGCCATCTAAGGAGTATAAATGCTCAATATTAAATTGTAATTTTGCTCCCAACCACCCTATGCATTATCTTTTTGGTCTAATGGTAGGGTAGGGATTATAATCTTGTAAGGGTAGAGATGCCATTTTCTATAATTGGGTGTATAAGGTTTTTCTTAGGGTTGTTGCGAATGTTATACCTATGTAATTCAATGTTATATTTTAATAAAATTCATTTGTTATCTCAAAATAACACTCCTAGCTATGGAGGCCAAATAAATGTTGATTTGACTAGCAAGTAGCTTGGATGTCTACATCCAGACAACTTAAAACAAGTGAATAAACTCAAGATAAGCATGGGTTCCTCGATATAATCTAAAAATTAATCAAATTTTTGTAGAGAAATGGGGTAGATGGTGGAATAAGGTTAGAAGGAGATAAGGGTGGTGAGGGAGAAAAATAAATGAGATGATGAACCAAAATTGGTGATCAATCAATTCTTCCTTCAACATTCAACCAACTATTAATCATAAAATGCCAAAGTTTATAGGTAGGGCTAGCTCATATCACTTCTAGAAGAGGGTCATAAGAAAGGAAATAAACGAAAGTCATGAAATCAAGCTAGAGAAAACCCTCCATGTAAATTATGATAAAAAAAACCAAAACAACACTTTCATTTATAAGGAGCTCTAAAAGATACTTCGAAATGAGAAAACCCTATACTTATAGATTTAAAAAAAAAGAAAGGCAATATAAACTTTTGATCAAATAGGGTAATCCAATGGATCAAAATAATTAGCATGCCAACTCAAAAATAAACATATTTTTAAATAAATTATCCCACAATCTTCATATGGGGAGGGGTTTGGGGATTGTAAATTAAAATTAAAATAAATAATTGACTGTAAATGATAATATTAGCATACTATGCTTTCAAATATTTTATTATAATTTGAAGGTACTTAAGAAATCACTACAAGACCATGGGTTTGGATCACGATTTGAGAAGACCATTAGTGGGTTTTTGGGAATTCCTTGCTTATATATCATTTCCTTGAAGGCGTAGAGGTTTTACATTAGTTTAGTCTATGTTTACAAAAGTGTAGGAAGCCATAACATGTGAAAATATAGTATGCAATCTATGTATGGTTGGAGGCTATTGTGACAAGCTTCTAGAGTGCAGAGATGGTGTTAGTTTGATCACTAGTTTTATTAGGTGCTATAATGAAATTGGAGGTTCTTAACACATGTTTGTAGCATCACTTCAATAAGAGGAAATGCTAATTATATTTGTAACCATTCCATATATTGGTAATATATTGGGTGATATTGATGTTGCAACTAGGGTTTTTTCCAAAGGGGTTTTCTAGGATAATCATGGTATTATGTGTGTTTAATATAATATGATATTTGTTATTATATTTCTGTTATAAATTAATTTTTTTTTTATTTTATAATAACCTTGTTGAACACCCAAAATACTGAGAGGGGGGTGAATCAGTTTCTATTAAACCACTTGATCATAATCCATCCAGTTAATAAAATGCATCCAATAGCAATAATGAATGAAAGCATGAAATAGTATCAAGATCACATAACACATGACCACCATTATTTTTACATGGAAATGATTAGCTCACAATATATTATAACTAGTTATAAGATATTACAGAAAAACTCACTACTAGACAGACTCATTGTTGAGGTGAACTCACTGTTCATAGAAAGATAGATAGAAGCAGATAGAATGGCCACACAACTAAAATGTGAATTGATAAAAAATGCATCTTCCTTGTGCTGAATTTAGTTCCTTTGAAGCTCAATATACTAACTTTAAGCACTTCATCAAATACAAAATGAAAAACACTAATCTACTTTACATTCTCTTAGCTTTACTCAATATTCACAACACATCTGCTACTTATTCAGATCATGTACATACAAAAATTCGATACTCAAATTCATCAATTCTTACAACCTTAAAAATATCTTGCATATATACTCAATTCATCTACATAGCTCAATTAGGTCAACCTAATTATATGTAGCCCTAAATTAAATCAAAATTGCCTTGTTGGATCCAAACTTAAACCAAAACATCTTCATGCTTAAACCAAAATGTGAAATACTTGATTTAGGTTGGAATGGACCAAAAATAGATCTCATTAACATTTGCATTACATAATTAATCACTGTAACACAGTTCAAGCATTAGGGTAGCCAAGAATTAGACATAATAAAAAAAATGCTAACTGATCAACACCAACGATCAATCTGACCACATAATTGTGTGCCATCTGGAATATACAATGTGCTGACACCTATAAGAAATATCCCAAAATTGTAAAGTCTGATTCTTATCATTGAAGGAGCACAAACATGATTACTCATACCCATTTGTACTACACAGCCAAAAATTGTATGCCAAAATACTGTCACTTATATCTTCCAAACTATACATCCAAACTAACTGAAATCTTGAACACAAATACAAATAATAGTCAGGAACAACATACTAGAACCACATAAGTAGATCTTATCATATGAGAAAATGTGAACCAAAATACCAGATCAGGTTATCTCCATTACCGAACCAACTCAGTTCACTAGATTAATGTAGATATCAAAAAACAATGTTGACATCAATGACAACACATTAAGGCAATACTTCATTATAAAAATCCCCCCCTTTGTCATTGATGGCAACATGTGCCAAAAATGAATCTTCAAAACTCCAATCTTCTCCCAAAAACTCCAAACTTCTCCAAAAACTCTAGACTACTCCCCCTTTGACATCAAGGACAAATGGTGTGCTGGTAACACACATGTGAGATCCTCCTCAGATGCATATATACAAGGAAATAATTGAAACAAATATATTGACTCCCCCCTTAGGAAGTTAACCCAAAGGCTTGAACCATCCACATGTACAATGGATAAACAAAAAAAATTAAAAAATTAAAATATACAAGTAGACTTTAGATGTTTTACTGGAGGTGGAGGGTCCTTCAAGTTCCTTGAGAATATCCTTCCAAGAAGACTTTCCTTCATTCCATCTTTTCTTGGCTACTGCAAGTGACCTATACAATGATTCTAGTTCGACTTTTCTCTCCTCTTCCTCTTCTAGAGTATTGGGGTTTAGATTTATCTTTGCAGGCTTTCCAGTATCAACTAGGGCACTTGATGTCAGTATATACTTGGCTTTCACCAAGTCCCTAAGCTTTCCAAACCACCTTATGATATCTTATTTCTGCCTCTGCAATGTGAAGAATCCATGATGTAGGTCCATGATTGCAGTCCAAGTTTTGTCATCTCTATCCTGTGCTGGATCATAGGTGCTAGAGGCATTAGTTATTTGAGACTCAATTGAGTCCATTAGATCCTTAATTCCCTGAGTGGCATCTGACCACTTCATGTAGTACAAAAATATTGTGTTCGCCTCATCCTCACATGCTTGAACATCCTTTAGGAATTTCTTAGATTTACTATGTGCTAATGCACATCTCTCTGTCAGCTTCAATAGCTTCTTCCCTCCAAGTCTTATTTCAACTTCATTCTCAACCTGTCCTTTTAGTATGGAGGCATACTCCTTAAAATAATCTATGAAAAACTTGAGATTTTAAGTAGATAAAGTGGAAGAATCTAGGGTGACATCCTAAAAAGACTTTACTACTTCATTTATTAGCTCAGTGCCCTTCTGGTGAGTTCCAGTGGTCTTCCTTGCAATAACATGAAAAACATCTCCAAGCTCCAACTTTTGAATAGGTGAGATCTTCTCTAGATCTACACATCCTTGTTGCATAGGTAGTTGTAACAATTGATTAGATACAACTTGTTGAAATCTTACTTTCCTTGAAAAAAATTCCCTTAAGAGGATTGCCAAAGGAGGATTCTTCGGAGGGCTTGGGTAAATCCATGGTCTTATGTACTTCATTCTTTCTCTCCTTAGAGTCTTCTACATCCTTTGCTTTTTCTTCTTCATCGAAGGCTTTGTCCTTTTGTTTATTATCATCCTCCTTCTTGTCATCATATTTCTTATCATCCTTCTCTTTCTCTCCTTGCTCTTCTTCACCGTCCTCATTTTGATTTTTTGTTCTATCCTCAATGCCATCTGCATCACTCTTTTCCCTTTCTTTCTCTACATGTTGCTATCCATAATTACCAATGGGCTTATTAGTATCTTCTGTAGGAACAAAGGTCTCCAGGGTATCTTGTGTTTCATTAACTGGTGGTGGGGAGGACACAACATTCCCTATATCATGAGTCACAATGGTATAGTCATCTTCACCTTTTTCTTCCATGACCTCTTCAATTTCTAGCACATTTGAATCAAGAGGAAGATTTTCCTCTACATTAGTAACCTTTTCCTCAATGTGCATTTGTTGTTCATCAATTTGTTCATTTTCTTGGGCTGTTCTGAATGTGGAAGCAGTCAACATACCAAATTTCTTAGCAATGTCTTTAATCTTCTCTAATGTTTGTTGCTTTAGCTTTTCTACCTGATTTTTTCTTTTCCCATAAGAATTGTAACTCATTTTTTGACTCTGAATTTCTTAGTTTACACCTCTGCCAATGTGGCTTATCATTTTCAGATAAGGAGTCCACCCAATTTCCTCTAAGGCATTAGTTCTAATTTTTTCTTCTACTTCAATGTCCTTATGTCTTCTTTCTATTAATGCATCCCAAACAGTTCTAGGAACCTTTTTTTTAATATTGCTCATATCAACTTGTAGAATAGTGATATATTTAATAATGGATTCAATAATTGTGTTCCTATCTATTTCATTAGCCTCTTCATACAAATATGTTGTTCCTTCTAGCCTATTATCAATGCAACATATGTTTAACTAGAACATCCAACTTCATAGGACTATGTTCCCTTATCGGAGGAGACTTCTTCTTCTTCTTCTTCTGCTCCTATGGGCTTTCCTCTATCTTCTTTCCTTTCTTCTTCTCTGACTTTTCATGAATATGTATAGTAAAGGTTTTCTTTTCCATTTTTGTATTCTTTTTTAATGAATATGTATATAGAAAAGGATAAAATATATAGAAAGGAAAAAAGCTATTTTTCTTTGACAAAATTGATAAGCTACAAAATAAATTGAGGAAATATATCCTCTAAACTGGCCGTTAGAATACAATATCAATCTTGAATTCTCCAAAGTGATATCACTGATGACATTCCAGGCCGACTTAATTGGCATTCCCTTGGAATTCAACAACAAAATATATGTTCTCTTTGTATGATTCCATCAAAGTGATAACTCTATTGCATTGGCAATTAATTATTCCAAAATTCTTCAATAGACATTTCATCAAAGCCAAAACTTGGAATGGATTCCAATTAAGGTGAATTGGGTATGCTAGTAGCAAAATCTATTGCAAGATCTTTAGAGAATATATCCTCCATAGAAGAACCCATGTATCCACTTTCCACTGTTGTTTGAGACACATTGTTAACATTACTGCTCACCTCATTTCCATTTTCATTGACAGATTTAACATTACCATCTTCTACTGCATTTGAGGATGAGTAGATTATGTTTCTTTCACCAGAATTTCCTAAAGTTTGTTGATTTGTTCCAGTTTTCTTTCCTCTTATTACCTATTACAAAAAACATTCCGTTTGAAGATATCGATGCTTCATAGCCAAACTTAAATAATTTGAAGATATCGATGCTATAAATAATGTCTCGATTAATTTATTTCCTATAGAACACATTGCATTTTTATTGCATAGGACATTGGTAGTTGTAGAGAGCATGGGAAAGATAAAATATATGTTTGTGGCGTTCTTATGAACCATATATCCTTTTACTTTTGGTTTGAAGGTAGTATTTATTATTCTAATCTCTACACCAATCTTAGTTTTATAAACTAGTAGTTCTATGTAGTAACATGCAATGATGAGCCAATAGGTGAAGAGCGACATGAAAGGAAAATGATGTGCATATAGTGTCTATGGGAAAACATTCGATTGTGAATGGCATGAGTAGGCACAGTAGCTATATGAAAATGTAGATAATATAGTTACACATTAGGGAATCGAACGGACAATATAATGGATTGCTAAATATATTATGGGAAATAATTAAAGTGATTGAGTGGGAACAATATTGTATCTCATTTTTACCTTACAGTTTAACATCATTATTTTATTTTAAATTATAATGGGGATTGAAGGAGGGTGTTAACCCTGATAGGCTGAAAGGAGTATATGGATATAAAGGATAAAGTGTGTAAGCAATAATTGGTGAAGAAATAACTTTGTAGAATATATATATACACATATAGAGGTTTGGTTGAAGAACAATTGTATTAACATTCAATTAATTATTTGGTGATAACATCATTATTATTGGTAATTGGTTTGGCGGGGTAAATAATAATATTATGTAGTTAAGTTGTTTGTTAAAGAAAAATATTATAACTAAATTTGAAATGATTTCATTAAGTAATACCAATATCATTAAGTTTTATTAGTTAATCAAAATATAATATTATTATGGATAGGTTTCAATGTCTAAATTGATGACATTACTAATGTCCAATTAGTTGGGAAATAATAATGTTGACATAAAATTAGTTGAATTCATCATTATATAAGCCCACCCGATAATTTATCCATTGCATTAATTCTTTATGATACAAACTAAGGATCTTTTGATAGGTAGTAACAAAGAACCCTACATCAATTATAGTTAAAACAATCTAAAAGTAATATCAATATTATTAAGTTTCATTAGTCAATTAAAATATAATATTATTATGGATAAGGTTGAATGTCTAAATAATTGATGACATTACTAATGTGTATTTAGATGGGAAATAATAATTGTGGCATACTATGAGTGAATTCATGATTATATAAGGACACCCCATAATTTGGCAACTACATCAATTCTTAATGATACAAACTAAGGATCTTTATGTAGCTGCCAACAAAGTGCCATACACGAATTTCAGTTAGAAAAATTTAATTATTTGTGTTATGTACAGTATAAGAAAGAGAAGAATAATAATAAATTCCCAATGGAATCAAACATAAAGTGTATAAGATCAACTATTTTAGTCCATTGTAACGATAAGCTTAAACATGTGATTTTTTTTTTGATTCCCACATCAGAAAGATAGGGATCTGTACATACAAAATATAAAGTAAAAGTCAACACAATGAGGCTTGCTCTCCACCCTACCATATTGGGTCATGGAGCCTCATCGAACCTCACCAAACCCCCAAGCAATAATATAGATTTTCCACCATTGTGATTAGTGGTGAAATGAATATTGGGTATTACAATTAATATAGAGTTCATTAGAATATGATTGTCTATTTGACCATTGTTGCTGATTTTATAGTCACTATCATTATTCGAGAAGGTTGTTTGTAACACATTAGTTTATGAAACACCGTATTATTGCTGCAACATGGTCTACAAGAATCAGGAAAAAGTGTTAGTGTGATAAAGACACACCATTGGTACATAATAAATAAATCAGAAAATATAAAGAGTTATACAATTAATTACGAAGATGATGCAATACAGTTGTAGTAGAACATAGTAAGTAAATAAAATCTAGGAATACCCTCTGTAGGGAATGGATTGAAGTCTGGACATAGAAAAGCAGGCCTGCTCTCCAGCCTACCATATTGGCTCATGCAACATCATCGACTCTTCTCCCTTGGGAAAGAGAATTCAAGAAGTGGATGTTCATTCATAACCACAATTACAATCACTTTATCTTCACAGTTGGTTGAACTTGGTTCACAAAGGTTTTCCAATTGTTTACCATATAAACTGGAATATTAACACCCAAGTTCTTGAACTATCTCTCCAAAGGGAGAAGAGAAATCAGATGATCGGCAAGGAAATTTAAAGATTAAAGCACAAAATCCAAAGGATAAAGAGAGAGCAAGAGGAAATTGACAACAACTCAACACAATGCTATCAAAAATTGAAACAACATAGCCTTTTTGACAACACCTTCTTAATAATCAAATGCTATAGCTTAGGTAGGAGAACAATAATCAACAATTCCCAATGGAATCTAACATAAAGTGTATAAGATCAACTACTTCAGTATGTTGTAAGCATAACCTAAAGGATATGATTTTTTTATGAATCCTATGTCAGGAAGATAGCAATTTGTACATAGAGAATATAAAATAAAATTGAACACAATAAGGCCTACTCTCCACCCCACCATATTGGGTCATGGAGCCTCGTGGACTCTCACCAAAACCCTAAGCAAGAATATACATTTCCCACCACTCGAATAAGTGGTGAAATGAATATTGCTTATTTCAATCAATATAGAGAACATTAGGATCTTATTATGTAATTGATGATTGTTATTGATTTTCTAGCGACTATCATTATCGGAACAGAAAGCTAAAAACCCTACCATTTTGGATCATGGAGCATCATCGGCTATCACTAGATCGTTGCAATTACTTACCATAAAGTACACCAACTTTTAATGATGATGCCAATGAACAATATTGTTCAAGTGAGCAACTCAGTTGTAGATGTAGAAAATATAAAATGGAATACAACAAAATGAGGCCTGCTTTGTAATATTGGGTGGCCAGTGCTGTGATGAATGGTGAAATCAATGTTCCCATTGTCTTAGCCAATTCTATAATCTCTTCATCTTCACAATTTTTTGAAAGCTCATTAATTTGTTTAGCATCTATAGTGGAATATCAATATCCCACTTCTTCAACTCTCTCTCCTAAAGGAGAAGCATGTTCTTTGGAGCAACTGCAAATATGAAGAGATTATAGAACTAACTAAGACAAACTAGATGATGGAAATGGAAGAATAAAAATTATACACCTCTTCCTGCTTCCTTCAATTACATCTCTACCTACTTTCTATCTCTTCCCTCCATTCTCTCTCCACTGCTTGCAAAAAATCAACACAAATTTATTAGAACTCACAACTTTTGCAACCATGAATGCATGCAAAGAAGACAAGATAACATCCAAGCACCTTGAGAGAGATTCCATAGCCAATGAACACACGTGCACCCCCAAAGAAGCTTGCGATGTTGACTGGCAACTACCTTCAACAACAACAGAAACCTAGACATTGAAACGAAACAATACACTATCGATAACTGGATAGGCATTTGTTTTGTATGTTGGGGAATTTAAAATAGATGTTACTTACACCATCACCACTACGTGGAAACCATACAACAATTAATGCTGATGTTTCGCTGGCCTCCACAACTAGCTTCAACCACAACATAAACCCAAAGAATGAGATCGAAAAATATTTTATCGATAACTGCATAGACATTCATTTTGTTTTCTGAGGACTTTAAAATAGATGTTACTTGCATGATCAAGACTACATGGAAACCATACAACAATCAATGCTGATGACATTTCGCTGGCCTCCTGTACAACCAGTCTATTTCTTGGCCTCCTCTATGGAACGCCATAGCTTAAGCAAGAGATCAATTATCAATAATGGTCAATGTAGGCTAACATAAAGTATATAAGATGAACTAATTTAGTACATTATAACCACAACCTAAAACATTTGAATTTTTTTGTGAATCCTATGTGAGAAAGATAACAATCTGTACATAGAAACTATAAAATAAAACTCAACACAATAAGGCCTGCTCTCCACCCTACCATATTGGGTCATGGAGCCTCATCGGCTCTCACCAAACTTCCAAGCAAGAATATACATTGCCCACCACTCTGATCAATGATGAAATGAATATTGCTTATTACAATCAATATACCATACATGAGGATATGATTGTCTATTTAACCATGGTAACTGATTTTCCAGTCACTATCATTATTTTGAAATGTTGTTTGTAATAGATTAGTTCATCAAACACCACATTATGGCTGGAATATGGTCTACAAGAATAACAAAAAAGTGTGAAGTTTACTGTGGTAATTATGCAAAAATAGAATGAACCACACAACATTAACTATTTTATTTCATAACAGCCATGGCGGTGGGAAAATAAAACTCATGGCTATAGTTCTATTGAATGGAGTGATTATAATTTAGCCATACCTGGTGTTTGTGGGAGAGTAGACTATTCCCAAAACAAAACAAGGCCCGATTTCTACCCTACCATATTGGCTCATGAAGTGTCGTGCACTCTCACCAAACCCCCAAGCAAGAAAATAAATTGTCCACCACTATGATCAATGGTGAGAGCAATGTTTTGGCTGCCAATGACTCAATACAAAATATAATTGCATGGAAAGGCCTACGAAGGAGAATTGTTTTGATTAGTTGAGAATAAACAAATGAAAAAGTATGAAGACTTATAGAATTAGTTACAAATGAGAGGCAATGGAGTTGCAATAGAACAAAGTAAGTAAATAAAATGTAGAATTTCCTTGTGTATGAAATGTATTGGAGTGTGGACATAGAAAAGGAATCCTACTCTCCAGCCTAGCATATTAGGCTATGGAGGATCATTGGCTATGACCAAACCCCCGAGTAGTAACATTAATTGTGCACCACTTTGGTGAATGTTGAAGGAAATGGTATGGAATCCAAGGGAATCTGTTCAATGGAAATGAATGTTATACATTTTTTATAATTTGACAAAAAGAAACGTAGCTTTACATTATATATAGATGGAATATAGGTGAAGGACATACGACATGCAAATGTGGAATTGTAAAGCGATTTAGCATTTTTGGGGAGTAGTACATCTTGTATACAAATATAATGTAGTTGTGGTGTAAAATCATTTCGGTGGGATAAACCTACACAGAAGCAAACTGTGAACTTTGGTACTGCAAACATGCTTTATTGGAAAGAAATATCTAGAACATGAAATTTAAGTGGCTGTATAATTTAAAAGAAAAATATATGCAATAAGACAATTACATGTCACATATAAAAAATGATAATGAAGTGAATCGAGAGAGGGTCCAGATTCTATATACATAGAGGTGAAGAGGAAAGGAGAAGCAATTTACTTACCGTAAAGAAGACTAAATTTTGATGATGATGATAATGAATAGTTTTGTTGGAGAAGATCATCTTCTTTGATTTAAAGTGCACTTTAATTGTTGATATGTATCCTATAGTTTGTAGCAAAATACAAAGGCATGTCTACACAGTTGAGGTGAGAAATTCAATTGCTTGCTATTTGGTGCAATTTTTCTACATGCCTAACCTCCAAGGAAAATCTAAGACTTTTTGAAGAGGCACATATATGTACGCATTGTTGATTGCACAAAGCACACAAATATTGTGACTGGAAAACCAATGGGTGAGAAAAACCCAGGGTAGCAAGCAATAGACCCTAAAAATAACATTGGATTATGTTAAGAATTTTATTCTGTTGCAAACATAGGTGGAAATTTGATGCCATACAAAGAAGCATAGAAACAATTTCATGCTGAGAAGCCCATGCAAACCACATGTTTTTTTCAAAGAGAAGAACTGGCAAAAAAATATCACAGGGGATGCGTTGGAAAAGGCAAAACAGAAAAATATACCCTAATTCAGGAAACAACAATCAACTCTCACTTACAAAAAAAAACACAACCTCTATAACTTAGGCTTTTTTATTTGCATATGCATAGGAAACAAGCGTCACTTTGCACAACCTACCATGCAAATATTGTCTCATGTATATGCTATATATATTGCCAATGCTTGCAATAATACTTTCCACTTAAAACTCACCAAAATAATTGAGCAAATTGGGGTAGTTTCAAAAATGTGTTGTTCAACATTGGGTTGTGGATTGAGCTGCATAACATACATAACAAACATTATAGGAAAGAAGCATAGTACATCCACATCCAGCATGGCACTATCAGTAGGGATCACAAAGCAATATCAAGAACACTTGGTAAGCGTTAGATGGTTATCCAAACATGATAGTTACATAGAAAAATACATCATCGACACATATATGTGCACAAAACTTTGTCAAGATATTCTATGCACTAAAAACATTGTAAACAAGATAAAAAGAACATTCTCTTTGGAACAACTGACAGATAGTTGTAAATATTGAATTGTGTATGCATATATACATATATATCCAACATGCGAACCAATATGTACATACATCTGTACCAACAAGTTGTATAACATAGGGAAATCTCAATTGTATGCATGCATATTTATCTATATGCATATGTAAATGCACACATATATACAACTATGTCTGCAAGTAGATATTTGAGTAGGTGTAGATAGCAATACATCTCCTAAAAAGGACAATAACTCTATATAAATAAACGGTATAAAATAAAAGATCAAAGAATATTCACTTAAAATGTAAGGAAATTATAGGCAACATAATCAATAGAAAAAAAAATAATTGTATCTTTTTAACTTAGATATTATAAGTTATACTTCATCATCTTAATATATAACCACTTAAACAAACAACAAAGCAATAGCGGTAGAGAGAAAAGGTATTTTTGACACGACAAGGAGTGCAAGGGAATTAAACAAAATAAATGTCCAGACAAGATGAACTAAAAGAAATATACAAAGTCCCAATTAGCCATGTTTGTCTTGGTCTTCAAAAGGAAACACGACAACTATGTTTGGAGCTTGCTGCACGGTGACAAAAATAGTAGACAAATCTGAAAGTAAGAGCTTGCACTCGGCTTCAAAGTTAAGCTTTGCAACCTTCACTATTGTTGTTTTCAACCTTGTTTCTGAATTATAATTTTTAGTTTTGATTAGAACTGTGAAAACAAATGGCATGTAGGTGACAACATTGATAACATACTCAGTAGTCATTTCAGCGGTAGACTCATATTGCAACATGTAAAGCCGTTTTAATGACATTTGTAATAGGCTTGTTGCAGCCTTGTCAAAAGTAGTTGCCCAAAGCTCACCTGTATGGTCTTCGATCTTTAGTTGCAATAAATATCGAAAGTCACAGTCAGCTATTATTTTTTGGCATTTTGGGCAGAACCATATATTTTACTCATATTGTTCACACTTTTTTTGCATTGCCTACCATTCACCTCCAATGGTCATGAAACATAATAAAATGCATCAATTTTTATAAATTTGACTATTGCCTTTAGAGTAGCTTGTAAAGTCTCTGGCAATCCAAGGTAGTGGTCGAACATATATGTGATAGTGACTCTCCCATTTCCCAAAGTGACCTTTCTTGGGACTGGATGAGGGGGCTCAACAATAGGTTGATCAATATAGCCTCTCTCGATCAATGGTTGTGCCTTTGGTATGCTAGGATTTATATATAGAAGAGTGCCTGCAGCTGTGTTCAGAACAACTCCATTGAAGTACCCAACACGTGCATTTTTCACAGCAAGAATGAGAGCTAAATCAAGGGTGTACAACCTCTCTAAACCATGGCCCTTTGCTTCCCAGTTTGAGCCCCAAAAATTAAGATCAATTGAAAAGGATGAGAGATCATTATGTTTAACAATCCTCTAAATTGTTTGGGACTGATCTTTTCTTTATATGGTTGAAACCATTCCCACATGCACCACAGTGCCAATAACATCAAATAAACTGTTATTAGTGCAATCTACAATTTGATTTAATGGTGTAAAATAAAATACTTTCTCTAGAACAAAGGCCTCTCCATCACAACACTTTAACATTGAACTTTGATCTAGAATGATTTCCATCTGGCTATTTAACTTATTAAATTTTTTGTCTTCTTGTCTCGCTGATCCCTTTGACACATAATAGGTACGTCCCACCTCAACCTTATCATAATGCATGTCTGAAATCTCATTAAAATATGTAATTAGGTATTTTTGTGCCGGGTATGTGCAAGATCATCATGGAAAAATAGGCTCTTAAGTGGCAAAAAATTCAGAAAATTAGAGTTAGGCAACGTGACATAAAAATTTGAATAAGTTATCTATATTATTTCAAAAATATATAAAAATAGAATCTATAGCAAATTGAATGTAGTTTCTAAACTACTAGGTTTATTTATTTTAAAAAAAAAATTATTTAGTGAAAATTTGAAATTTCAATGCAGTAGTACTTAAATTTCAGGGAAAAAATAAGAAGTAGGTGTCTGTTTGACCACCCTAACCATAATAAAATGATAATATTTTTTTATAAGATTTTAGATATAAGTAGAGAACTCATGTCCTGATGTGATGCATATTTTTTTGTAATTTTTATCTGTGTAAATAATTAATTATGAAGTTTTAATTACAACTTTAAAAAAAATATAAAAAATCGTATGTCTGACCACCTTAACTTGGTCAAAACTTCATGATTTTTTTTTTTTTAATCCTATAGTATGCGAAGCATAGAATGTGACACATATTTTGGATTCAAAAAATGTGATATCGTTTGAAAGCTATAGATGTTTTTTGATTAGCCTATCAATCAAGAATTTAGTCGTAATTCAAATAGAAAATTAATAATAAATATTTATTAAATTTGAAGTAAAACATAATTTAAATTGGTGGAAAGGAGAATCTCCTTTAAAAACCCTTTTCGTTTCATCAATTTTGGGTAAAAAAAAAATCATCAGCCACATACCCTACAAATACCCATCATATTGCCACTTTTTGGCCCATCATGATCCTACACATACCCTGCCCTCACCATCAATGATATCAAAGTTGAAAACCTAGCCCTCGTGCCCTTGCTTGCTATAATGGTGCATATCCCTCTTTGTTGTTACACGATCTTTTATTGTCCATTTGGTTTGGTAAACATTCAACCCTTTAATAGGGCTGATTTTTGGGTTGATTTTTGTAGGACCATCTTGGTGCCTTGGTGATGTATTAATTCAAAAGATGGAGGCTTGTTTGGATGGGGAGGGTGAATCACAGCGAATTTTTTGTTCTTCTTGATCTCTAATTGAATATTTAGGTTTTCCAATTAGCTTCCAATCTATCATCTTCACATCTAGGGATAGTATGACAATTGCCATGGAATGAAATGAATATTAAATACTTTAAAAGGAAGCCTTGAAAAACAAGGAAGCAAGAAACTACAAGAACAAGCAAGGAAGAACTATATCAAACATCGATTCCCGCAACTTTATAGACAAATACTTTGGCAAGCACACAATCGAACCTATTTTCAATTCACCTGTAAACAAAAGGTCATTGTATTTTGTAGGAAAAGTTCCCATCTGCAGGTGGGTTCCATCAGATAGGATGACTTTGTATCGATTGATTGGGCTTTGATCACCTCCTATTTTTTTGGTAAGAAATTAGTTGGAGGACTAGAGATGGGACAACATCTCCAACATCTATAAAGCGTAGCACATCTCTTGTTAAGGTTGGATTCACATTTGTAGCCTACAAGGAAATTAAACTCAGCATAGTGGCAATAATGAGATGTCTATAACTATGACTCAACTCTAAAAGGAAACAACAATATTGACACATTTGGAAACTAATACATTTTCACCTCTAAGATCTAAGTTACTCCTGAAAGGGTAATAAATTGAAGGGAAAACAAGAAAAATAGTTCAAATATAAATAAGTTGGAACATATATCATAGTAATTGCTAATGCAAATGAAGTATTTTTTTCATTTGTTTGGTGTACTTGAGAAAATAATAAGATAATTGACAACAACAAACACACTTATAGGACTGCTACTTGAGGATTGTTCGCTAGCCTCGGAAGAGCTAGAGACCACCGACATTTCTCTGTCTGCTCTTTGAAGAACAAAGAGTTGCAACACTGATGACTGGCTAGAAGTTCTATGACTTCAAAACACAACATCGACACTTAAATTTTTTAAATAGCCATTAACAATATGAGAGAAAATGATTAATAATAACAAGGGCTTCAATGATTCAAATAATACTTAACATACAATTTGTTAGTCCAACTTCATTGTTTCAATTTTAAAATTCTTCCTTTTTTCCCTAGAAACACCAAAAGTATGAAGGAAAACAAATAATTAGCAAGAAAGGCTTCAATGTTGTATATAATAGTTGATATGGAGTATAACATTTGAAGTATGCATGTCAAGATTCACACAAATAACTATTTTTAGAAAACAATAAGCAATGGGAAGAATACAAATGCACATTTCTTACATCTACTTTGGTTTACATACAAATCTACACACAACAAAATATAATATTGTCTCATTTATGGATTTTATTTTATGTAAATGATTGGAATATATTTAAACAACAACAATTAGCATTGGTCCATGAGAAACATTGGTTGGAATTTTTCCCAGCCTTTGTGTCTCTAGGCCTCTGACACCGTGTAGCAGGTGTTTTTAAAAAAAATAAAAATAAAATTAAAAACCGTTTGGCATGACAATAGAGGAGGCCAACAAAATGGCATCAACATTAATCATTGTATGGTTTCCATCTAGTGTTGATGGTTCAAGTAACATGTGTGTTTAAAGTCCTCAAGAAACAAAGTGAACGTCTGTGCAATTTTCAATCATGTATTCTGCATATAGATATTTACATATATTTGCATGGAGACATACATACATATACATATATATACACATATATATAGATACATATATATACATAGAAACACACACACACACATATATATACATATATATACATACATACATATATACACACATATACATACATACATATATATATATATATACATATATATACACATATATATTTATATGTACATATATATATACACATAGATATATACATATATACATATATATACACACACACACACAATATATAAGAATTATCACAACCAACACCTTTTACAACCATCAAGGCATGCAAAGAATAGAAGATAACATCCAACCACCTCAACAAAATTTCCACAACCGAGGTGCATTGTGATAGTTCTAAGTTCATTTTTAGGAAGCCATCAAGAGAGGACGGAGGGAAGAGAAACCAAGTGGGAAGAGGTGTAATTGAAGGAAATCAGAAGAGGTGCATATTGGGAAAACCATTCGTGGAGTATTTCTAAAATAGTTTATGTTATTTTCAAAAGGGGATTGTTGCGGTTCCTATGTTGAATTCGCATGTTATGCGGGTTTCCCCATGTGACTGGCTCTTGAAACTAATATTGTTTGATTGTGTCAATTGGTGGTCAAAAGACTATATAATTTTATGGGTTTTGCCATGTGGACAAGTGTTGGCTATATTGTTTCATTCATGGCTTCAATTTTCTATGAATAATTCCAAAATACTAAATCTGCTATTTCTTTGGTGAATCTTGATATCAAGATTTATTCTACTTTGTGGATCTTGGTATGTGGGTGAGAATGGAAAGTGTAACTCCCCGCCACACAACCCTAGGGGAAGTTGCAAATTACTACACAAACGAACTATTTTTTTTTTGTTTAAGAACAATTAACATGTAAGTGCACTAACCATTTCCAACCAATCCCCTAAGGTTATGAAACTGAGTTACTTAAACCCAAACAAGAAACATGAATTATAACCATAACATTTAATAACTTAACAATTAAGTTCACATACATTCCATACATAATAATTTGCATCAAAGAATATGAGATACCACTTGATTCCAATAATATAATTTACAACATGATTACAACACTCATTCCCCGAATGAGATAAATCCCATAAGCATGATTACATATTACAAAATCCACCTTGATAACAAATGAGGGGTAATAAAATACAAGATCAACTGAATGAATTAAGCAAGGAAGAAACTAGATCCCACGAGCTCTCCAACTGGAAATCTCATCCACACGAACAAGAAGAAAACCCAACGGATTAAGGTGCACGTTCCACCCAACCATGTGATATTTGAAGGCTCACCCCCCGTGCTAGGAAATAGTAACAAGGAATCCAACACAAGACCGTGTACCTCTAGACATAGGCAAAACCATAATTGAATTGAAACAACTACAACCACAATATCACTTAACACAAAGTTACAATGCTTCCAGAGGACAATGATCATGTACATCATCTGTACACCACACAATAACTGACTGAATGCTGACGTAGGTAGAGTGTCATACATAAATTGCTATGAGTTACCCTAGCTCAACCTTCCTAGGCTACCAGACCCCCATCTTGGGTTACCCTGGCTTGCCTCTATCGGCCGCCGGACCCTCATGCAAAAATATGCGTCTCGTCTCATCTCGAGCCTTAACAAAATCTTGATTCATGAGAGAGGCATTCATTATCTTTATTAGTGTGAAAGATCCCCATTAATTATTTTAAATTATCACTTGATTAAACCCTAGGTGAGTTACCCTAGCGCCCCTTTGTGTGCCAGACCCCCACAAAGAGCCACTCTCCTAACGACACACACACGGTACAAAACCACAATCTAATGGGTAAACTAGATAAGACAACCTCTCCAATCCAAGGAGGCAATGAATAAAGGAAACTCACTCCAAACACTGGAGGAAAACAAAATACAAAACCCACTCCTTCCAAAGGAGGCACAAACTACATAACCCTCTCCTAATCCCAAGGAGGCACAAACCATCCTCGTTCGTGAAAATCGGGTGAAACAACATGGTGCAACTATATGCATTCCCAAGGCAATTTTCAAATCGAACCACCACATAAAACATCCCAACCTAGCAAAACTCCTCTGGAAGACTTACTAGACAAATAACCCCATTTTCCCAACATCGAGAAAGAACAAAACATCATTTAGAAAGCATTTCAGACAACTCCATAACTAATGTTAGGGTTTCCTAAACCCAAGCCAAACACTGGTATAGTACATGAAATCAATTTAAATATTTAGCATTATTTGTTCATACTCAAAATAAATCAACTCACATTGGCAATATTAAGGAATTTAAAATCTAATCAATTAATTCCTTATTCCTCAATTATACATAATATTCAAAATAAATTTTTAAATAAAGACATTTGATTATAAAATCAACTTTTAAAATAAATCCTTTGATTATAAGGACAATTCCTTTCCAATTAATTATCAGAAAAATAATCATTTTAAAATTCATATATTTAAATATTTAAATTTTATTTAAATATATAAATATATCGCTATATAAGAAAAAAAACATTTTTATCCCAACTAATAAAAAGGTCCTCATTATTTAATATATATAATATATATATATATATATTTAAATAATAACAAAATATTCATTTAAATTAATATATTATATATATTATATAAAATATAATATAAAATAAAATAAATTAAAATAAATTAAATTAAATTTAAATAAAAATTAAAAACAAAAAAAACAAAAGCCAAAGCTTTTGCTTTGGCCGCGACCCCCAAGGAAGAGGGGACGAGCCATAGGCTGCGCCCAACCTCCCTATGGAGGCTGGCACTGCCTGTGGCAGCGTCCTCCCCTCACAGTGGAGAGGGCTGCCACAACAGCAACGCCCCTCCATGGGGCGGCTGTGGCCTCCCCTCCCAAATCAATATTTTTTTTTATTATATATTATTTGTATAAATTTTCAATAAAGAAACAACAGGGCAGACCCCTGTACAAAAACTCTTGTGTAAATTTTTTTTTTGGAAACCAAATTTTCCAGAAAATAAAACTCAAAACCTATTTATAAAATATGTTTGTATAGAATATATATACATATATATAGGCATATTTATCAATATATACCCCCAAATTTTCATTTTTCAGACAAATTTGTGCAAATGAACAAAATTTTACAATAAAATTAATAAAATGACAATACCACAAATGGTTTAAATTTTAGTTTGATATGAAGATTTTCTTTTGGTTTTCTTTCAATTTCTCATTGTGTGATTCTTGTTTTGATTTTCTTTCCTAAATCCAACATCAGTTTGCAATTTTTGAAATCATTTCACATGGGTTTTCATTGAATCTAAATAGCATTTCCAGATTTAAAACTCTTTCAAAATGAAACAAGAAAAAAAAAACAAAGAACCTGGTGTTTTCTCCCAAAGCTTGAAAATTTGACAATGGTGATTCCAAATCTTTTCTTCAAAATCCAAATCCAGCCACAACAAAACTCTCCACCAAAATTCCCAAAATCCAATAATATGAAATGAAAATGCTTAAATAGAGTTTTCCCCAAATTTTTGGTCAAACCCCTAAAATATCCCCACCCACTAAATTTATTGAACATTTGGAGGATATTTCCATTTTTTTAAATTTAAAACAATTTTACTTTCTAAATGATATTTCATGCATTTTTCAAAATTTTATTTAAACAGATGTAACAAATAATAATGACTACAAAAATGTAGATGAAACTATGGATGGCGTTCACGTGCTCTACAAGCCGAGCTAGGGCGACCGTGCCCTAGCTCGTTCTCTGTGTGTTGCTCACTTATGTGTTGTGGGGGGGGGGTTTTTGAAGCTATCAGGGTTGTGGTGGTGGGGTTTTTTCTTTTTTGGAGGCCTTCTTGCTGCCGTTTGGGTGGCTTGTGGGTGGAAGGGTTTTGATCCTTCCCTTGGGGTCTTTTCTTTTTTTCCATTTCTTGCAAAAGTGTCCTGGGGGTTTGCATGCCTGCTGGGGATCATGTTTTTTGCTATGTCGGGTGGGGAAACATTTGGGGTTAGCCCCAAATTGGATTTCTGATCAGCATTTGGTTCGAAGCCTTCAGCGCATGGAGTGAATGTTTTTGATAATAAGCTGTTTTCTTCAGAGATGGAGATGAATGATCTAGGATCGGTTAGTGGTTCCTGAATAAAAAAGATTAATGGGTGTTTGGAAAGATGCAAAGAGTGACCGAATTTGATTATCCCGATGGAAATGCTTGCAGATGATATTGAATACTATTCAAGGCACTCTTTTTATTGCAAGTTCATGGGTTTGAGAGTCTCGCTGCAATTTTTGGAATCCTGGTCTCAGCGGACTTGGATGTCGGAGGGGGAGATGGAGATTAGGCTCCTTGCGAACAACTTTTTTATGGTCTCTTTTGACTGCATGGCAGATCGGAATAAGGTTTTCGAGGGTGGCCCCTATTTTTATAACCAAGTGGGTTTGTTTATCAAGCCATGGCATGCTGGCTTCAACCCGACTGAGGCAATACTGAGTCGGATCCCAGTTTGGTTTTGGTTGCCGTGGTTTCCAGTTGAGTGTTGGCGGGATGATGTGTTGCATTTGGTGGCTTCAATGCTCAGTAAACCTGTTGGGTCTTCACAACAGACGCAGTATAAAAAGGTAATGACTTTTGTTCGTATCTGTGTAGAAATTGATTTAAGCAAGCCACTGCCAGATTCTGTTGAAGTGAGTGCTAGATCATATACTTGGGTACAACAACTATATTACGAAACCCTACCTTTTCAGTGTCGTCTTTGTCATGAATATGGTCACTTGCAGCGTAGGTGCCCTAGGGCTAAGCCTGTGGTGCCCCAACCTTCTCAGCCTTCTCGTAATCCACCTAGGACTGATAATGGTAAGGAGCCTATTCCAGGTGATGGTAATGGAGATGATGGTTATGTCCCTGTCAAGGCTCGCAATAGGAATCGGGGCTAGAAGCGGACCTTGAGGGAGAGGCAGGATGGTGAAAATTTTAATAGGTTTGAGGTGCTAGATGATCTCAACTAGGAGGAAGTGAATTCGGGGTTGCTAAACTTAGATCAGGGAACTTTGGGTACAAGACAGGATGGGCCACCATTGGAGGCCATGCAAGTTGTGCAGGAGATTGGGGTTGGGCAGATGGATACGGATCAACAATTGATTGTCCAGAATGAACAAGAATCTTCTATTGGAGCTTCAAAGAGTGGTGGAGGTGGTTCCCCATTGCCCCTGAAAGGAGGCAAGGATGTGGGGAAGAGCTCTTTGGCCTCCTCTCATTTGGGTATTCAGCAAAATGAATTGAAGAAAGGGGTTGGTGACAGGACTTCCAAGCTGGGAAGGAAAAAGGATATGGAGAAGATTAAATTAACTGGGGAAACTTTGGTGGAGTCGGGGTCAGTCAAGACTCTAGATTCACATTTTTCATGCCCCCAGAAATGATTGTTCTCTCATGGAATGTAAGGGGCTTGAACAGTGGCCCTCGACAAAAAGTTGTTCATGATTTGGTTAGGAATCATTCTCCGGATATTCTTTTTCTTCAGGAGACTAAATTATCTGTAGATAATATGTTGGCCATGGCTCCTAAGTTGTGGAAATATGGTGAATGCCAGTGTGTGGGGGCTCTTGGTGCTTCTGGAGGGGTGGCTTGCTTTTGGAACCCTCAGAAGATTTTCCCTCTCTGGTGGATGTCCTCTAGATCCTCTATATCCCTAGTCACCTCTTGGTATGAGACTGGTGAGTGTATTCTCCTCTCTAATGTGTATGCTCCTGTTGAGTTTCTGGGTAAACAAATTCTATGGTCCCATCTTTGTTTTGTTCGTAGCTTAGATCCTTACCATCCGTGGGTTATGGCTGGCGATTTTAATGCTATTGTGGAGTTTTCTGAGAAAAGAGGTGGAATTTCTAGGTTGGAGCCTTCTGCTCTATTATTCAGAGATAACATTTCTGAATTAAATCTTATTGATGTTTTTCCAAGCAATGGTCACTTCACTTGGAATAATAGGAGAATTGGTGAGAGTTGTGTTGCTGAGAGGCTGGATCGATTCTTGGTTTCCTGTTACTAGGTTGGAGACTTATGGTCCACTCAATCTAAATTTTTTGATTGGAGAGGTTCTGATCATTGGCCTATTAAGCTTATCTCTGCTCGGGGGCCTCATTCTCCCTCATTCAAGTTCCAGCTTATGTGGTTACGGGATCCTACTCTTCATGAACATATGGCTAAGTGGTGGCGGATTGGTAGACCAACTTTTGGTACGACAATGTACACATTCTCCAAGCTTCTTCAGTTTGTCAAATATCAGCTTAAAAGGTGGAATCGACGATGTTTTGGTAATATATTTCATGCTAAGGTTGCTGCCCAGGAGGAGTTGAATAATATTACGTGGTTGATTCATGAGAATGGGGCCTCTGAGGATCTTCTAAGGGAGGAGGCTAAGAATCTGAAAGTGGTTGAGGAATTTGAATTGTAGGAAGAAATCTATTGGAAGCAAAAGGCCTGGGTTGAATGGTTACAAGAAGGTGATAAAAACACCGCCTTCTTCAATTCTGTGAAGGACAGGAGGCATGGTAATTCCATTCCTATTCTGGTGAATGATAGGGGTGAACATCTTGCCTCGTTTCAGGAAATCTCTGCTGAGGCATCTCAGTATTTTGCTACTTTATTTAGGGAGGATTCACGAGGGGGCTCTGTTGAGGAAGCACAGGTTCTTTCTTGTATTCCTCAGTTGGTCTCCAGGGAGGCGAATGAGTATCTGATGAAAGATATCTCTCTTGATGAGCTGGAGAGGATTGTGTTTCAGATGAAGAGGGGTAAAGCTCCTAGTCCCGATGGTTTCCTGATTGAATATTTTCAGGAATTCTGGGATATCATAAAGTTAGATCTTCTGGTAGTTGTCCTTGAGTCCCAGAGGAATAAATAGATGCTTCGTGCTCTAAATTCCACCTTCCTTGCTCTCATACTCAAGTGTGAAGGGGCTGATAGGTTATCTCAGTTCTGACCTATCTCTCTTTGCAATGTGGCTTATAAAATCATTTCAAAGTTATTGGCTGAGAGATTGAAGAAGTGGCTTAAAGTGCTGATTTTAGAGGAACATAGTGGATTTGTGGCGGGTCGACAGATTCTTGACGAGGTTTTCTTGCTACCGAGACCATCCACTCCATGGAAAACTCCCACGAGAAGGCTATGTTCATTAAGC
Organism: Sequoia sempervirens; assembly: GCA_007258455.2. Lineage (NCBI taxonomy): Eukaryota > Viridiplantae > Streptophyta > Pinopsida > Cupressales > Cupressaceae > Sequoia > Sequoia sempervirens. The sequence continues at coordinate 86,878,249 of VDFB02000003.1, forward strand.
TGGATATGGCTAAGGCTTATGACAGGGTTAGATGGTCTTTTTTGCAGAAGATCCTTGTTTCTTTTGGTTTTGGTGAGGAGTGGATCCAATGGGTCATGAGCTATGTCACGTCTATTTCCTTCTCAGTTTTGATAAATGGAGATCATTCTAAACTTTTTGGTGCCTCAAGGGGTTTGCACCAAGGGGATCCTCTTTCTCCATATCTTTTTCTGCTTCTTGTGGAAGGCCTTGGACGTTTGTTGAAAAGAAGGGTGGAGCTTGGCATCATTCAAGGTTGGCGATGGGGTGGAGACTTGCCTCCACAATCTCATTTGTAGTTTGTTGATGATACTTCCCTGATGGGGATGGCTACTGTTAGGGAAGCTACTAACTTGAGGCAGGTGTTGGACATATATCTTGTTGCTTCAGGACAATTGATTAATGAGGAGAAGTCTTCCATATTCTTCTTCAATATGCCGACCCCCATACAAAGAAGAATTGCTAATATCTTGAGGTTTCAGATAGGGGTTCTCCCTTTGACGTATCTAGGTTTCCCAATTTCTGTTCGCCATCTTCCCAAGGGTTCTTGACAGAATATTATTGATAAGCTTCATGCAAAAGTTAATCATTGGACCCACAGATGGTTGTCTTTTGCGGGGCGGGTTTAGCTTCTCAAGTCGGTGGTGCAGGCTCTCCCTATCTACAGATGTATGCTTCAGGTGGCTCCGATGGGTTTTCTGAGGGAGTTGGATTCTCTTGAAAGGCAGTTCTTATGGGCGGGAAGTTTGTCATCTTCCAAGTGGAGTCTGGTCAGGTGGGATGTTGTGTGCAGCCCAAAGCAAATTGGTGGTCTTGGTCTTCGATAGTTTGTGTTATCCAGAGTGGCTGTGGTTGCTAAGCTATTTTGGAGATGGTGTGTGGAACAGGATCAGCCGTGGGCAAAGATATTATCTCATAAGTATTTCCCAGGGATTCCACGGCAGGATCTCCCTCGTTACCCTCTTGAGGGGAAAGGTTCAGTGATTTGGAATACTCTTTAGAAGGGTGCAAAGCTTATCAAGGAAGGTTTATTTTGGATTTGTAGACAGGGAACTGAAGCTCTTGGATTCCCTCCACTTACTTCTCAGTTCCCCAACCTACTTCCTTTGTGCCAAATATTTCTCGAGGCTGGCTGGGCTAGGGTGAGTGACTTCAAGTCTATTGCTTCTTTTGGTCAGTTGGAGGTAGCTCATTGGAAGGATCCCGCAGAGTGGCCAGATTTGGGACTTGCGGAAGAAAGTGCTGAGCTTCACAAGATTCTTCATAGTAGGAGTTGTAGTTCTCTTTTGGAAGAGGATATTCTTGCTTGGACCCATAATCCTAAGGGGGTTTACTCTGTTGCTTCTGGTTATCAGGTGTTATTGGCTCAGAAGCTAATTGGAGCAGAGGTTCATTGGTGGAAAAGGGTGAGGAATAAACTCTCGTGGCCTAAATGCAACTGCTTTGTTTGGACTTTGGCTTGGAATAGGTGCTTGACCTGGGATAACATTCATAAACGGGGATTTCAAGGACCTTCAATTTGTGTTTTGTGTGGGGGAGCGGAAGAGGATTCTTCGCATTTGTTCTTCCGGTGTCCCTTTGTTGTGCAACTTTGGCATTGGTGGTGGGAGGTGTGGAAGCTTCCTTGTATTCATGCGTGCTCTTTGGTTGAATTTTGGGATAGTATGGGAAGACCTCCTTCTATGGCTTCCTTTTTACAGGAAGTTTGGTTCGTGGGCCCTACCTTTCTGCTTTGGCAGATTTGGCTGGAGCAGAACTGTTGAATTTTTCGTGATTAGAAGTTGGTGGGTTGGAAAGTTTGGATGCGTATGCTAGGAATGGTGTAGGAGTCAGTTTTAGCTAAATGTGATGTGGTTTTCCCCTTGGAGAGAGGTGATGCTGAGTTGGTGGCCAGATTGGGTCTTCAAGAAATTCATTCATCTTTTGTCAGTTCTAGGAACTGTAGGCATGGGAAAAAGAGGGTTCAATGGGTTGGAAGGTGATTACCTCCTCCCAATGAATTTTTAAAGATTAATACTGATGGTTCTTCTAGGGGAAACCTGGGCCTACTGGAATTGGTGGGGTTGGCAGGGACTCAGCTAGGTCGGTGATTTTTCTGTTCTCTATACATTAGGGGGTGAAGACTATTAACTTTATGGAGGGTCTGGTGATTCTCCATGCTATTGAGAGGGCCCTTGCTTTGGGATGGAGAAAGGTTATATGTGAAGCTGGTTCACAGATTTTGATTAATCTCTTGAATGAGCGAAAGATATCTGATATAAATTGGCAGTTGGCTTCGGTGGTTTAGTAGATTCTTTAGGTTAGCTCTCGGATGGAGGTGGCATCCTTTGTTCACATCTTGAGGGAGTGGAATCGTGCTGCCGATTGCTTGTCCAAATGGGCCTCTGAGCATGATAGTGGTTGGAAGGTTGAGGATTGGGATTAGGTTAACCTTGAGCTGCATCTGGATTTGGACCGGTTCTTGGAGGAGGATAGGAGGATACATCGGGATAGTTGATGTGGTTTTATGCTGTGGGGTTTTCGCCTCATTTTCTAGGGCTCGGTCCCTTGGTTATTATTGTAATGCCCTTTTCTGATTTCTAATAAAGTTTTTACCCCTTTGTTTTAAAAAAAATAAAAAATAAAAATTCATTTAAACAAAAGAATTTCAAAGTTTGCAAAGAATTTATTTCATCCAAAATTTCAAAAGTGACATTTAAAACACATTTTTATTTTTATTTTAATTTAACTTTAAATATCCAATATGATTTCCATTTTCATTTTAAATTTGAATCTTAATATACAATAATGCCAAAAAAACTATTTCATTTAATTTATCACCATTAACCTAATTAATCAATAAACTAAATCTAATTTTATTAATTAAATCAAATTAATCAATAAAATAATTAACGTTTCAACATTGCAACTAAATACATTTAATCATCATTTTAACTACACCCACCATTTAATAACCTTTAAAATTTGAAATTAAAAAAATACTCAAGGTGAAATGGACCAAATTAAAGCAACTAACCCGACAACAACCCGATGACACACTATGACTAGGGTGACGACTTGGCATGGAAAACCTAGCTACTATCTCCCAATTGATTACCGTTGGTCACTGGACACACTCAAACCTGTGAACCAGGTGGAGTCGATGTCATGTACCTATCAACCTGCGAATAAAGAGTACATTGAACATGCATATATATAATATGATCAAACACACCATGAAGAGGAAATCTCAGAATCGTAGGGTGCTCACAAGCGAGTGATAAAATCCCATCCCCTTCACCAATACAAAATTACTAACTGACGATTCTAACATCAATGATATGATCAAAAGCATAAAACATCATTAAATTAAATATCTGCTAAATTATTCCAAAACATGCCATAAAGATAACATTAGAGTAAAATACCATCACATTAAACTATTACATACGCATTGCTTAACAGTTGCGATCAAATAGTAACCAAGTTCCAAAGTCACAGCATAAACAGAAAAAATCATTACAAAGAAAACACTGCCGATCCAAACATCCAAAATGGAGGGGTGTTATAGAAAGTCAGTGACAATGGTGAAATAGATAATCTTATCATCATGTATGCTATATTGATTGTAATAAGCAATGTTGATTTCACGTTTGATCAGAGTGGTGGGCAATGTATATTCTTGCTCGAGTGTTTGGTGAGAGCCCATGAGGGTCCATGACCCAATATGGTAGGCTAGACAACAAAGCTTATTGTATTGAGTTTTATTTTATACATATATGCATATATAGACATACATATACATATAAATACATATATATATATATAAATATACGTACACATATATATATAGATACATATATATATACACACATAGATATAAATATATTTCAAAGCACAAAAAAATTGCAGAGCAATGAACTAAGCCAGAAAAAAACAACCCAACCCAGCCATCAGCAATCGACAATTGTGGGTTTTGGCATGTGGATGACTGCTAGCTACATTGTTCCATACATTAAGTACAGTATAAAGCAAGACCAATCTTTCATCTCACACTTTATATGCAATTGGATAAACAACAACTACAATCACAAGTATTGCAAGCACATGCAAACCATACAACAAGAAATCTCAAAACCAACTAGCATTCAGGAGACCAAACATCCACACAACATTTTTCCTCAATTAACTGGTTGAGGAGGCTACAAATTCAAAGCTTTTGTTGCCTATAATTATTCCTTTCTTCAAGCTACACAATATATTATAGCAAACAAAAGGTTTGAATTCCTAGCCTTGTCATTCAGGCAAATGAGGGAAAATTTAGTTTGGATGTCTATGCTCTTTGCACAAGGATTAAAACATCGGGGGCTCATGGGAATTTTGACCTATATTTTTTAAAGGGAATGCCATTTTCCACCTTAGCCCTGGTTTGTGAGAAGCTCAAAAATCAAAAAGGCTCGCAAGGATTCCAACCAAAGTACACACAAGAAAACCAATGGCTAAGAATATAGACGACAACAATCAACATAGGTTGTATAACAATGACTATTTGATTGAATTGTAACCATAATGATCAAACAAAAACCATAAATTGAACATTATAGGTTTCAAAGTTAAAATCCATGCCAAAAAAATAAATCTTGTAGTACCTCTTCCCACTTGCTTCAAACACACATCTTCTCACCAAGTTTCCTGCACAAAAATAGGCAAAATATTATCACAGGCGACACTTTTCTTTTGCATTTCCAACCATTCACCCTTGCAAAAAACACAAAATAACCTCCACCCACCTTCATAGAAGCTGCACAAAGCTTAATCCAGCTTGCACCCTCACAGAAGCTTACCCTCACTGTTCACAGCTCTAATATCAGGTATAGCAACAAAACGACACCAAACAATGCCCTATTGAAAATTTCTCGAACATTCGTTTTGTTCCACGAGGCATTAAAGGTCAGCTATTATTAAGACGATCCCCAGTACATGCAAAGAATACAACAATTAATGTTGACGTGAACCAGTGTTTAATTTCCATAGGCTTCTCTATCCACGCGGCCCAATAAACGCCACCCTATTTCCAAAGCATCCAACAACTGCCTCCGCCACTTTTTTGTGGTTATCAGAAAGGCCAAAAATTGGGACATTGATGAAAATTTTGAGTGAAGTTAAAACCCACCCGCCACCTTCTCCCCAATCACCGAAAGCCTTTCCCGAGTGCCGAGAAAATAAAAAAATGATGAGGCTGACGAAAATTCCAAGCAAAGGCAACACAATAGCCTATCAGCTAAAAATAGCCATATATACATATACATATACATATATATATATACATATACATATATATATACATATAGATACATATACATATATCTACATATGTGCATGTACATACTATACATACTATACATATACTTATAGATATACATAGGCTACACGATTTCTGTGAAGGTGGTTGAATTCTATCTTGTGTTTTTTGTGTGCGTTGATGGTTCCAAAAGGTGTATGTTGTATACATATATATATATATACATATATCTACATATGTGTATGTACATACTATACATACTATACATATACATATATATACATATAAGTATGTACATACAATACATGTTGTACACATATATACACATACATATAGATATAGATATACATATACATATATGTATGTACATACACACATACACACACACGCACACATATATATATACATATACATATACATATACATATACATATATATATATATATACATATATATACTTACACACATATATACCAAAAGCTATGAACATTATATATACATGTAAATATATATGTATATATATACATATATACATACAAATCTACATATACATATATATGTATACACATAAGCTGTATATGAATCAACCTTTCACACAAAAGCCTTTGCATAGGTCTATAACTATGAATTTCAGCATTGTATGGAAATGGTTAGAATGGAATAAATAAGTTAATGTTATGCAATTCATTTCATGGATGTCCACCTTAAGCTATATTGTTCCATTTGTGGCTTCCATTTAACGTCTATAGTTGCAACACAACAAAATAGTCAATGTTTTGGATGTTATATATACATATATATATACATATATATATATATATATATACATATATATATACATATATATATATATATATATATATATATGCATAAATACATACATATACATATAAGTACATATATATATACACGTATATATGCATATATATATATATAGATACATTTATATATATATATACACACACATATATATAAATATATATCAAAGAATTGAAAAACTGCACAGGAAAAAACTAATCCAAGAAAAAAACAACCCAAATTTGTGGCTTCTATTTATCGTCTATGGTTGCAACACAACAAAATAGTCTATGTTTTGGACGTTATATGTACATATACATATATATATATGTACATATATACATATATATATATATATATATGCATATATACATATATATATGAGATATATATATATACATATCAATACATATATATGCATATATACACATAAGTATACATATACATACATATATATACAAACATATATACGATATATATATATATAATTTCTTGTAGCACCCCTCCATTTTTTTTGCTCTTTTGATATGATAGTGTTCTTCTTTGTTATGCTTTGTTTCTATTAATACTTTGACTATGGTACTTGGTTGCTATTTGATTGCTAACAGTAAAGTGATGTGAATGTTATATTTTGATGTGATGGTATTTTATTCTGATGTTATCATTATGTCATGCTTTGGATTAGCTTAGCAGATATTTGAATTAATGATGCTTTATGATTTTGATTATATTATTGATGTTAGATTCGTCAATCAGTAATATTGTATTGGTGAAGGGGACGAGATTGCACCACTCGCTTGTGAGCGCCCTGCGATTCTGATATTTCCTCTTCACGGTGTGTTTTATTATGTTTATATATGCATGTTCGATATACTCTTTGTTCATAGGTTGACAAGTATATGACATTGACTCCACCTAGTTTCATAGGTTTGAGCGAGTCCATTGGCCAACGGTATTCAATTGGGAGATAGTAGCTAGGTTTTATGTGTCAAGTCATCACCTTGGTCATAGTGTGTCGTTGGATTTTAGTCAGGTTAAGTTATTTCTATGTTGTTCATCTCTCCTTGATTTTATTTAATTGCAAGTTGGAAAAGGTAAATAAATGGCTTTATGTATTTAAGTTGTTTATTAAATTTATCTGGTTATAATGTTAGATATGTTATTTAATTTAATTAGTAAAATAATCTAATCTAGAATTAGATTTATTTTATTGATTAATCAAATTAATTCTGTTGAATTGAATTAAGTTATTCATTTTGGAATTAATAGATATTTTGTTTGAATTTGAAAAAATGAAAATATGTTTTAATTTGCATTTTCTTTTAAAAAAAAACATTAGAATGTAAAAGAAATTAAGATATTTCTTATTCTATTTTTGAAAATTGATGAGGGTGGCTGGATAGATATTTCATTTTTTTTTTCTATTATTGGGTTTTTTGATGGAGTTTTTGGGAGATAATGAAAAATTGAAAAAATAGGGGAGGAAAGGAATTTCTGGTTGGTTTTGGATTTGGAGAAGCAAGTTGGATTCTTGGAGGAGCTGGAATCAGAAGAAGAATTCAGAGCACCATTGTCAACCTTTCAAGCTTTTAGAAAACTAGGTTTTCTTTCTTTTAATTTAGTTTTCATTTTGAAAGGGTTTCACAATTTTTATTATGCTACTATAAATATTTAAACTCTGTTTGATTTGCAAGAAAACCCATGTTCAAATCTTGTTTCAAAACTTTGAAACCTCAATTTAGAAATAAATTTCTTCAAAAAAAATTTGCATTATGGCTGTAAATAACTCTTTTTTAGAATTTATTTGCTCAACTAAACTGTTATTTTGTTAAACTTGAAATATATATATATATATATATATATATATATATGTCTCTTTGAAAATTTTCATATATATATACATACATACATATATATATTTATATATAAAATGTATTTGTGATTTTTTTATGGGAAATAAAACCCTTTTTTAAAATGAAAAAAAAGTTGGATTTTAAAAATCCGTAGGGCTTTTTTGTGTATTCGGGAAATTTATATATATAAAAAATTCTTAACCCCAAAGTTTTGGGGTTGCTGAGGGCTCACCCCCACCGCGTCCCCATGGGAGGCATTGTAGAGGGAGCCGCACCTAGCGTGCCCCACATGGCTACCCACAGTGGGTGGGATGGTTGTGTTAAACACAGTCGCCGCCCACAGTGGTGGGTTCGACTGTGGTTAACACAGTTGCACCCACAACTATGGGTTCGACTATGGTTAACACAACCGACTCCCTAAGTTCGGAGTGCACCCCAATAAATTTGCGCCCTATTTTCATGTTTTTGACTTTTTTTTCAAAAATAAAAGTAATAAAATATATTTTAATATTTAATATTATATATATATAATATTAAAATATTAATATATATAAATCATTAAAATATATATTTAATATTATATGTATATAATATTAAAATATTAATATATATTAATAATAATATATATATATATATGTATATATATATATAATATGAGGCTATATTATATGTATATATGTATGTATATTATTTTATATATATATATAGTTGCGATATATTAAAATATTGATTAAAATGGTGGGATGATTTAAATATAATTGTGAAATTTTAAATTAATGTATAATAGTCAAATTAATGGATTGATTTTTAAAATAATATATTTTGATGTAACAGTTATTTATTTTAAAATGATATGCTCTGGATCATAGAAGTAAATATTTATTATTTTTTTTAAGAGCAATTAGGGAATTACATATCTAGTTAAATTTTATCCTTTGTCTGAAAGAGACATAATTTAATTAGTTTTATTGCAGAAATAAACTATTGAATTTTATTAAAGTGGATTTAGGGAATCCAAAGTAGATTTAGTTCCTGTTAAATTGCACTTTTAAATGTGATTTCTTCTGCTATCGCTTTGGGGGAAATAGAATTAGAAGGGTTGTTAAGTCTTCCAGATGGGGTTTTCATGTAATTATGTGGGTTGTCATAATATGTTAGTCAACCTTTGGATTGCCTTGGGTAGTGCGTCTTAACGTATCCAGTTAGATACCTAGTTATCACGAACGAGATGTGTTGACTTTATGTTGTGGATAGGGATTTAATATCCTTAGGTCGCACTTGTGTACCCTTGGGTTGTGGAGTTATTCCACATGTTGTCTTAGAGGAGTGGCTTGCAATGAGGGACGACACACAAAGAGGTGTCAAGGTAACTCATTGTAAGTTAGTTAATCCAATGATAACGTAATTAAACTAATTAGAGGAATAGGTAGTATCAAACACTTAATATGATTAATTTTGCCTCGCTCATGGACGCAAGGGATTGTATAGACTTGGGATGGGACGAGAAGGCCTGGAATGGCAAGATCGTTATCTTGTCTTTATGAGAGATAACTGATTCCGTATTGGTTTGCATGAGGGGCTGGGAGTCGTTAGAGGTTTCCAGGATATCCTGAGATGGGAGCCGGGACCTAGGAAGACTTACTAGGATATCCCATGTAACATTGTGATGACACTTCTCCTAAGTCAGTAGTATGTTTGTATCAGTGATGCAATTGATTATTTAACTCTGGAAGCATTGTAACCATTGTGTTAAGTGATGTTGTATTTGTATTTGATTCAGTTCAGTTATGTTTTAGCCTGTGTCTAGAGGTAGATGGTCTTGCCTAGGAATCCTTGTTACTATCTCCTAGCACAGGGGGTGGGCATTCGGGTACCACTTGGTTGGGTGGAACGTGCACCTTACTCCGTTGGGTTTTCTTCTTATTCGTGTGGACGAGATTTCTAGTTGGAGAGCTCGTGGGATCCAGTTTCATTTCATGCTTTATTCATTTTAGTTGAATCTTGTAATTTATCACCCCTCATTTGTTATCGAGGTGGAAGATATATTATGTAACTTTTCTTATTGGATTTAACTCATTCGAGGAATGAGAGTTGTAATCTTATTGTTAAATGATTGTTATTTGAAATCATGTGGTATCTCTTATTCTTTGATATAATTTATCATGTATGGAATGTATGTGTACTTAATTTCTTAAGTAATTAAATGTTATGGTTTCAATTCATGTTTCTTTTTTGGGTTTTAAAGTAATCTCAGTCTCGTAACCTTAGAGGTTGTTGGCAATGGGTAGTGAACTTGCATGTTAATTGTACTAAAAAAAATTAAAAAAAATTGTGCGTTTGAGTAGTTGTTTGCAACTTCCTCTAGGGTTGCGTTGCGGGGCGTTACATTTCTTCACAACAATATTGTTTGATTTATGGTTCGACTTGTGCACAAATATTTTTTGTATGGATTTCTCACAATGATTTTTAGTGTTTTGCACCTCTGACCATCTAGGTGATTGTTGATAACAATATTGTTTCATTTATGTCTTTTGTTTTGTGCGGATGGTTTCAATGCAATAAAATAGTTAATGCTATGTAGTTCATGTTTCTTTACATCATACATTGTTCATTGTTCCCATCTACCCTACACTACTCTATTTCATTTATAGCTTCCATTTACGACACCAACCCTTGCATTGTTGTTTCTCATCCCAGTCAGGCTATGAATACATACATATGTTTGTAAAAAAAATTTCTATGTAGTTATTGAGAACATATTGTTGGATGGCATTCTCTGAGTTTATGTTGTTAAACACAGTTGTTAGTGAAGATGGCAAGCTTCTATAAAGGTGCAAGTGCGTTCATTGGCTGTGGAATCTATGTGAAGGTGATTGGCTGCTATCTTGTGTTTTTAAATATATATGTATATACATATATATGCATATATATATACATATATATACATATATATATGCACATATATACATATATATGCATATATATATATATACATATATATACATATATGCATATATATACATATATATGCATATATATACATATATATACATATATATACATATTAATACATATATATGCATATATACACATAAATATACATATACATACATACATATATATACAGATAATATACATATATATATTGTTTCTTCACAACAATATTGTTTGATTTATGGTTCGACTTGTGTTCGGATGTTTTTGTATGGATTTCTCAAAATGATTTTTAGTGTTTTGCACCTTTGGCCATCTAGGTGACTATTGATAACAATATTGTTTCATGTACGTCTTTTGTTTTGTAGGGATGGTTGCAATGCAATAAAATAGTTAATGTTATGTATTTCATGTTGCTTTACGTTAGGCATTGTTCATTGTTCCCATCTGCCTTATGCTATTTTGTTTCATTTATGGCTTCCATTTATGACACCAGCCCTTGCACTATTGTTCCTCATCCCAGTCAGGCTACATATACATACATATGTTTGTAAAATGAATTGCTATGTAGTTATCAAGATCATATTATTGGATGACATTCTCTAGGTTTATGTTGTTAAATGTAGCTATGAGTGAGAATGACAAGCCTCTGTAAAGGTGCAAGTACGTTCATCGGCTATGGAATCTTTGTGAAGGTGCTTGGGTGTTATCTTGTGTTTTTAGTGCAATAAAATAGTTAATGTTATGTAGTTCATGTTTCTTTGCATGACACATTGTTCACTGTTGTTGGCTTCCTTATGCTATATTGTTCAATTTATGGCTTCCATTTTCCATTGCATCCCTTGTATTGTTCTTCCTTATTCTAGTGAGCCCATGTATACATACACATGTTTGTGGAATGAATGTCGATGTAGTTATCGGGAATGTATTGTCCAGTGTCATTCTGAGGGTCTATTGACCATTTTATTCCATTACAACCATAACCACAAGCCATAAGCCATAAATTAAAAAAATCACAACACCAAATCCATGCAAAACCATACACAAAAAATTCAAACCATAAATCAGAAAACGTATTTGAAATAATCAACAATACCTTATGACAATTCAAGAATGTTACAATCGCAAAAAATTGCATAAGGTCAAGGACATTTCTCTATTGCCAACATATCCACTAAATGAAAGAAATAAAGAGAGACCCAAAAGAAATTAATATATATAGAAATATATGTATATATCTACACATATATACATATATAGACACATATACAGGTATATATATACACATGTATATACATATTAACATATACCCAACATAGCCTAAGGCACAAAACAATAATGAACAATACCTAATGTAACCAAACATAGAATCAACAACATTAATTAAATTTATTCCTTTCCAAATATAACCACAAAATGAAAGCCATAAATTTTATTCTGGGCAAGGATTTTTCCCCGTTGCCAACATATCCACTAAATGCAAGCCATCAAGAGAGACCCACAAAATATATATATATATATATACATGTATATATCTACACATATATACGTATACACACACACACACACACACACACATATATATATATATACATATTAAAATGTACCCAACATAGCCTAAGGTAGAGATCAATAATCAACAACAATACCTAATGTAACCAAACATAGAATCAACAACATTAATTATTTTATTTTGTTCCAACCATAACCAGAAAAATGAAAGACATAAATCAAACAACATTGGTTTCAACAACCACCTAGATCCAGAAAGCAACAATATAGCCTGGGCTATACAATAAGAATCAACCAAAACTCCATAACCTTAACAATTTTAATCTTACCTATATATATTCATATTAAAATATACACAATATAGCCAAACACAGAGAACAATAATCAATAATACCTAATGTAACCAGACATAGAATCAACAGGATTAATTATTTTATTCTGTTCCAACCATAACCAAAATACGAAAGCCATAAATCAAACAACATTACTTTGAACAACCACCCACATGCAGAAGCCACAATATAGCTAGAGCTATACAATAAGGATCGACCCAAACTTCGTAGCCTTAACATTTTTAGTGTTACATATATATATATATATATTGATATTAAAATATACCCAATATAGCCTAAGGCAAAGAACAATAATCAGTAATACCTAATGTAACAAAAGATAGAAGTGACAACATTAATTATTTTATTTTGTTCCAACCATAACCAGAAAATGAAAGCCATAAATCAAACAAAATCACTCTCTACAGCCACCCACATGCAGAAAGGCACAATATAGGTTGGGCTATACAATAACAATCGACCAAAACTCCATATCCTCTATAATTTTATTCCATTGGAAACATAGCCACAAAATTCAATGGTAACAAACCCATACAAAAAACACTCCTTTCTCAACACAATCTCCTCGAAAACTGAAAAAATACAGCCTTCTCAACAACACCTTCTCCAAAATGAAATAATATAACTTAAACAACACAACTATAATAAAAAATTCCCAATGGAAGCTAACACAAAGTGAATATTTTTTTGTGGCAATGGTTTGAATGTAGTAAAATAGTTAATGTTATGTACTCCATGCTGTTTTGCATAAGGGATTGTTCATTGTTGTTGTCTGTGTTAGGCTATATTGTTCCAACCATAACTAGAATACAAAATCCATAAATCAAACAACATTAATTTCAACAGCCACCCACATGCAAAAAGCCACAATATAGCCCAAGCTATATAATAAGAATCAACCAAAACTCCATAACCTTAACAATTTTAATGTTACATATATATATTGATATTTTGTTGTGTTGCAACTATAGACACTAAATGGAAGCCACAAATGGAACAATATAGACTAAGGTGGACATCAACGGAGTGAATTGCATAACATTAACTTCTTTATTCCATTGTAACCATTTCCATACAATGTTGAAATTCATAGTTATTGATGAAAGTGTAGAGGAGGCCAGCGAAATGTCATTAGCATTGATTGTTGTATGGTTTCCATGTAGTGGTGATGGTGCAAATAACATCTGTTTTAAATTCCTCAAAAAACTAAATAAATTTCTGTGCAGTTATCAATAACGTATTGTTCGCTGTCATTCTGAGGGTTTATATTGTTGTTGAAGGTAGTTGTGACTGCGGAGGGGAAGCTTCAGTGAAGGTGCAACTGCATTGGATGGCTGTGCAATTTCTGTGAAGGTGGTTGAAGGTTATCTTGTGTTTTTTTGCATGCGTCGATGGTTCCGAAAAGGTGTGGGTTGTGACAATTCTGTGGTGTTCTTTTGCAGGTCGTGGAGAAAGAACGAAGGAAAGAGGAAGCAAGCGAGAAGAGGTGCATCTCACCTGGGTTATTCTTGAAAGAAATATTGTTTGATTGTGTCGATTTTTGTTGGAAAGACTGTATAGTTTTGTTGGTTTTGGCATGTCGGTGATTGTTGGTTATATTGTTCCATTTATGGCTTTGGCTTTGTGTGAATGGTTGGAAAATAGTTAATTTGTTATGTTTTTGGTGAATCTTGAAATCGAGATTTCTTTTGTTTTGTGGATTTTCACATGTGGGTGAGTGTTGGCAATATTGTTTCATTTATGGATTCCATTTTGTGTGAATGGCTGGAAAATAGTTTATCTGCTGTGTTTTTGGTTAATTTCCCCATCTGGGTTACCATTGAAACCAATATTGATTCATTTAGGGTTCTAGTGTAGGAGCACCTAGGAAATATTAGGCATTTAGGAAGTCTAGGATGCTTTTCTTTTGTTTTGTTGTTTATCAAGAAGGTCATGTTGACCATTGAGTTGAGGATATAGTTCTTCTCTAGGATAGAAGTTGAGGAAGGGAGAATGAGTTACAAGCTCATTTTTACTTAGTTTTCTAAGTTTTGGCAAAAGTTGAAAAACACAGTGCGTTTTACAACTTTGCCATCTTTCTCACTTACATGACCGACCAAAGGAGTCTAACTATTTTTAAAACCTATATAAGGAGTGCCTCAACCTGAGAGCGGGGTTAGAAGCATTGGCATTATAGTGAGATTTTGGTGAAATTGAAGAAAAGACAGTTTTTAGAGTTAATTTCTAATTTTTGCTTCAAAGAAGAGCTTTAATGGATTGAATTTATTACTATTTTATATGTAGGATGTAGTGTTGTTAGTGTACAATATTTTTGTGCCATTAATTTAGTTTCTTATTAACTTTCAAGCATTATTTGTAAATAAGTTTGTTTCTAGTCTGTTGCTGATCTGAACCAAGCAGTCTGTAGAAAATGGAGGTTTAGCTCACTTTCCCACCATACAAATTGTACGGCCCTTTGGGAATATTGGCTAGGCTCCATGAGTGTAAATATGGTAGGTTTTAGGGTTTGTGTGTGTACAAGAGTTGTTGGCAAATTCTTTCCCTAGGTGAGCCAGGGTGAGTCCGACTAGGGGAGATAGGAAGTGCAGGGCACCAAAATTGTAGGGGTGTTAGAATTTTGGAAAATAATTGCTTGGAGAAGACAGGTGAGTGTCTTGGAATTGCATAGCAAAGAGGAGGAAGCTCCTTCATTACATTTGATGAGAGCAAAGCTTGATAGTTCCAAAACAGCCAGAAAAGGCTTATAAAACCCTAGTTTTAGTCCATTTCCAAATGTGGTTGTTGTACGGATAGTGAAGGCCTATGACCTCAAAAATATTTGAGAGGTAGGAAAGTGAATCAGGAACCCCAAGGGAAGAATGGGATATTCTTTAGAAATATTTGAGATTAAGCCTATTTTCTCGGAGAAAGAGGCCTAATTGGGGCTCTAGGGCTAGTAGCCTTTTCCAACCCTAAATGAGGGTTTGATGAAAGCGATGTGAAGGTGGAGTATGATGAGCCTTCAAGAACCCTAGGAGGATGGTATGAAGCTATTGGAGACACCTCTACACCCCTGCAAAGTTCAAATTGAGTGTTGTGGTTAGGTTAGCCTTTAGGGTAGATTAAGGGCTAAGGAAGAGTTGGAGACATTGCACCAAGATTGTCTTGGGTGGTTAAATTGGTGGTGGAAGTGGGGTTGGCCAAGAGAACCAGGGGTACCTAAACATGTAAAGGGGCCTATAGGTTAATGTGGTGGAGTAAGACACCAAGAAGGTCTTGCAAGCAAGACCTAGAGCAGGAATATGAGATTGATTCCTCCAACCCCTCTCCCTATCAGGTTCGCATTTTCGTGAAGGTTTTGAGTCAGTCTATTACTAGGAGCTTTTTGTGTTTTATGGGTTTTGTATGTGATCCACTGTTGGAAGCCATGTTTTTGTGCACCATGGTTTCAACCAAATGAAATAGTTAATCCTATACAGGTTGCGTTGTTCTATGTTATATTTTTGTGTTTTTTCATAGGGTTCTATTGGAGAAAGAGTATATAGTTTGTTCACAACAATATTGTTTGATTTATGGTTCGGATTTTGCATGCATATTTTGTATGGATTTCTCACTATGATTTTTAGTGTTTTGCGCATTTGGCCATCTGGGTGAGTGTGGATAACAATATTTTTTCCTACACGTCTTTTGTTTTGTGTTGATGGTTGGAATGCAATAAAATAGTTAATGTTATGTACTCCATGTTGTTTTGCATAAGGGATTGTTCACTGTTGTTGTCTGTGTTAGGCTATATTATTCAAACCATAACCAGAATACAAAAGCCATAAATGAAACAACATTACTTTCAATAGCCACCCACATGTAGAAAGCCATAATATAGCCCAAGCTATACAATAAGAATCGACCAAAACTCCATATCCTTAACAATTTTAATGTTACATATATATATTGATATTTTGTTGTGTTGCAACTATAGATGGTAAATGGAAGCCACAAATGGAACAATATAGGCTAAGGTGGAGATCAATGGAATGAATTGCATAACATTAACTTCTTTATTCCATTGTAACCATTTCCATACAATGCTGAAATTCATAGTTATAGACCTATGCAAAGGATTTCGTGTGAAAGGTTGGTCCATATACAACTTATGTGTATACATAGCTATATTTTTCCAACCATAACTAGATTACAAAATCCATAAATCAAGCAACATTACTTTCAACAACCACCCACATGCATAAAGCCACAATATAGCCCAAGCTATACAATAAGAATCAACAAAAACTCCATAGCCTTGACAATTTTAATGTTACACACACACACATATATATATATATTGATATTAAAATATACTCGATATAGCCTAAGGCAGACAATAATAATCAATAATACCTAATGTAACCAAACATAGAATCAACAACATTAATTATTTTATTTCGTTCCAACCATAAGAAAAAAATGAAAGCCATAAATCAAACAACATTACTTTCTACAACCACACACATGCATAAAGTGTAAAACCCCGTCCTGTAACCTAGAGGATGATGCAACACTGTAGAAGCACAACTAATTTTTTTCTTAAAAAAAGTAACAATGACGAGTGAAGTAAAATACTCTAACATATACATCCTCTAGGCCACGCAACATGTCTACATGTGAAATTCCAAACTTATAATTTATTCTAAAACATAGTACATGGAATTAACTCATGATAACAACATACAACAAAGCAGCAATCCATTGCAATTTAAGTCTAACACATAGAAATGTAATGAGCATATTTCCATAGATACAACACCATATAAACCATATATAAACCATTTAATCCAATGATAAATAAATCATACTTAATGTTACAATTACATCACAAGGGTTATCCTTGATACAAATGAGGATTACAATTACATACTATCCACAGTTACAATAAGAAAGAGAAGTACAAATCCATAGAACCACATGAGCTCCTCGAACAAGAAGATATTTCCATCACAAATAGGAAGAGAATCTCAACAGTGTAAGGAGCACGCCACCCAACCATATGGTACCCATAGGCCCAACCCCTATGCTAGGAGATAGTAATAGGTAACCAAGACAACCAACTACCTCTAACATAGACAAAGTACAAAACCACACTGTACCAGTAAATACAAACACATGGTTACATTGCTTCCAGAATCACAGAATTAAGAATAACCACTATACAAAACAAATGACTGTTGTCATAGGAGGAGTGTCATCACAAAGGTTGCATTGGTTATCCTAAGGAGATCTTCCTAGGTCTCGGCCCCCATCTTGGGTTATCCTGGTAACCTCTCACGAACCCAACTCCACATGTACACCAGTGCGGAATTGATTATCTTTCAAGAAGACAAGATAACGATCTTGCCATTCTAGGCCTTCCCAACTCATCTCAAGTCTCATACTAGCCCTTGCCAATGAGCGAGGCTAAAATATATGATTAAATATATTAAGCTACTTTATCCCTATTATAGGTTATTTAATTTCCACTTGATTAAAATGACTTTCACACGAGTTGTCCTGGGACCCCTTTGTGTCCTGGCCCTTGTTGAAAGCCACTCCCTTATTGAAAACACATAAACTCATACTATACCCAAGGGTAGAAAGTGCACTAAAACTAACAACAAATAACCAACACACCTCAAGAGGTAACATATCCCTATGGATGTCCAATACTGAATCCCAATACATGCACTCCCAAGGAAATCTCAAAGGGTGAACTAAAGTTACAACATCCCCTTTCCCAAATTACATCTCTGGAAGACTTAGATTTTCACAATAACAAATACTTCCCCCCGTTACACAAATACAATAACGCTTGAAATTAAAATAGACAACTATTGCATTTAAATTCACTACCATTCAGATTTCCTAAATCCAAAACAATCAATTTCACATATTTACAATACGCCATTTAAATATGATTCCAACTTACAATTCAACAACGAATTACACTAAAATAATCAATTATTTCAATTAAATTAATCATGCTTGTAAACATTTATTGAATTATTCAAGCATTAAATAAATATATTTAATATATATATATATATAAAATTAAATATAATTATATATATACATATAAATATATTATTTAATTATAAAATTAATTATACTTTTCCCAAATTCCATTTTAAATTAATTACAATACAATTTCCAACAATACATATATAAAATATATATATATAATATACAAAATATATATTATAAATAATATATATCTTATATAATATATATATATATATTTATAACATATATATATATAAATATTTTATTTCCTAACAATACTAATTAAAATCCCAACTCGAAAAATAAATGGACACACAATATGAAATTTGTGCGGCATCTACAACCATATGAGGCTATACTGGGTGCACTGGCCACAGCCGCACCCACTTGTGGGGTGCGTCATGGGTGAATAGCACTGAGCGCTGCCTCCCACAGTGTACCTCCCATATGGGTTGTTGTGGGAGCAACCCCCAACCTCCCATATACACGTATTCACTGCATTTTAAAAACAAACGCATATATATATATTATGAATAATTTCACCAGTATTTACGAAATTTGTCATACGATGATTTCTTACAATTGAAATTACAGTGGTTTAAAATAAATTTAACACATTTATATATAATATATATATGTATGTGTACATATACATTTCAATACATATGTACATATATATATATATTTATATATAAACAAATTCAACATTGATTCAAATTGGGCAAACAAATTACACAGAAGAAGTTTTCTACAGGAAAACTCAAAGATTTCATTTTCCCAAACAATTAAAAGGAATTGAGAACCCAAAAAAAATGTAGGTCTTTCTACAGAGATCTATAATTTCCTTTTGTTTCAATCTATTTCAAATGATCAAATTAAAACAGAGGACTTAAATTGTTTTCTACAGAGGTTTAATTTTCACAGAAATCATTTTAAAGAAAAAAAAAAGCTTCTATAGTAATGAAAATTTCTTTCTAAACTTTTCCAATTTGCATTATAGTAATATAAACAACTCATTAAATTCAAAATTCACAAAAACAATAAAGGAACCTGTTCCAGAAGAACTGTTGCCTCGAGAATTGTTGCCGAGCTTCTTTGTAACTTCAAATTTCCATTGTTGCCAAAGCTTCCTCCAGTAAAATTGCAACTTTCCAAAACACACAATAAACCACAGCCAAGAATTCTACAACAAGATTCTAAAATAAAACTTAGACAGATCCACAATTTCCTCACAATTTTTCCCCAAAACTAAAACCTTATCGTGAAAACAACTTCCTTTCCTTTTCTCAAATTTTCCTCCGAGAATAAAATTCTAACAATTAGATAATCAACTTCTAACTTACAGTTAACACCACAAAATATCTTTTCACTCAACCATCACAGATATTTTCCAACCACATGCATTTAAAAATTAAAAATTTATATATTTCAACAAATTTAAATAATCTTATTTATTTAATTCCCATTAATTAAATAATTAAAATTACTTAATAACATAACTAAATTAAATTAATTTATTTATTTATTCTAAAGTTTTCACATCAACAATACCATGAATTAAATACTTAATCAAACACACATTTTAATCTACAAAATTAAACTTGCACAATAATAAAATACCCAAAACAACAAGGGTAAGGAATACGACCAAGACTCAAACTAACGACACACTGTACTAGGGTAAAGGTATGACTAGGTAGCCCATTACTATCTCCCAATCATTACTGTTGAGTAGTGGACACACTCAGACTTGTGAAACTAGGTGAAGCCGTTGTCCTATACCTGCAAACCTACAACACAAGCAAGAGTCGTACATGTATACAAATAGTAATTCATACACACTGTGAAGAGAGAATCACGGAAATCACAGGGCACTCGCAAGCGAGTGATGCAATACCGTTCTCTTCACCAATACAATGTCACATCAACTGACGAGATAATATATCAATTAAACTACGATAAGCATATATAACAATGTCATCACAACTATGCATCTATGCAATCATAAAGCATACTAAACATAATCACCATGCATATAATGTATCATCACATCCATATAGTCTATCATCGCTCCACTGTCAGCAATAGAATAACAATAACATAAAATATAGTCTAACAAAGTATCTGAGCTAACAAGAAAACATAACAAAACGAAGGGGTGTCACATAAAGCCACAATATAGGCCGAGCTATACAATAAAAATTGACAAAAAATACATATCCTCTGCAATTTAATTCCATTTCAAACATAGCCACAAAACGCAAACATTAAACACAAACCTTATGAAACTTGACACTAACAAATCCATACAAAAAACACTCCTTCCTCAACACAATCTCCTCGAAAATTGAAAAAATATAGACTTTTCAGCAGCACCTTCTCTAAAATGAAACAATATAGCTCAAGCAACATAACTATAATTGACAATTCCCAATGGAAGCAAACACAAAGTGGATAGGGTTGACTATTTTATTCCATTGCAACCATAACCACAAATCGGAAGCCATAAACCAAACAATATTGGTTTAAAGATCGACCCAGATGAAGAAACCCACAAAACACAAAGAATGACAAATAACAACCCATGCAAAACCATAAACAAAAAACACAAACCTTAAAATGAACAATACTCATTTTCAAAAACAATATTTAGCACCAATCAACAGCACCTTACGGAAAATCCAATAAAACAATATGGCAAACACTTTTTTTCATATGCACCTCTTGTCAACTTTTTCAAACAAACCTCTTTCCACCAATGTTCTCGAGGCTCCGTTATTTCTCCAAGCCTCCAAACATACACATATAATGGAAACCATAAACACAAACCCACAAAAAATCACAGTATCAAATGCATGCAAAACCATGCACACAAAACGCGAACCATAAATAAGACAATGTATTTGAAACAATCAACAACACCTTATGGAAAATCAAGAAATATAACTACCAACCACAAATCAAACAATATCACTAAGGGTTTCTTCCACATGTACCTCTTCCCACTTGCTTCAAACACACCTCACCAACTTGCCTGGACAAAAATAGGAAAAATATTATCACAACCGACACTTTTCTTTTGCATTTCCAACCATTCGCACTTGCAAAAAACAAAAAATAACCTCCACCCACCTTTGCAGAAGCTGCACAAAGCTTAATCCAACTTGCACCCTCATAGAAGCTTACCCTCATCGCTCACGACTCTCATATTAGGTATAGTAATAGATCGAAACCAAAAAATGCCTCATTGAAAATTTCCCAAACATTCATTTTGTTTCCCAAGGCGTTGAAGGCTAGTTGTTATTACAACGATCCCTAGTACACGTAAAGCATACAACAATTAATGTTGACACAAGCATTTAATTAAATCATAGGCTTCTTTATCCACGTGGCTTGACAAATGCCACCATATTCCCAAAGCAGCTAACAATTGCCTTCGCCACCTTTTTTGCGGTTATTGGAAAGGAAAAAATTTGGGAGGCTAACGAAAATTCTGAGCGAAGTTAAAACCCACCCGCCACCTTCTCCTTGATCACCGGAAGCCTTTCCCTGGCGTCGGAAAAATAAAAAATGGCAAGGCTGATGAAAATTCCGAGCAAAGTTGACACAAATAGCCTATTAGCTAATTAATAGATGGGTTTTTATTTGTTCTGATGAAAATAAAATTATTGTCTAGAAAGTTTTAGCAAAAATTCATAATATTCTTTTGTAATTTTTTTTGTATTATGTAAGTGTTCATCGATGAGGGGATGCTGAAAGGGTTATATAATATTTTCCTAAATAAAATAATATGAATGTTATGAGAGCATTTACCGGTTTTTCCTCATAATCAATAGAAAAGAAGTAATAACATAATGATAAATAATTGATATTTTAATTTTTATTATTCTAATTATTTAGATGAAATTATATATTTTTTTATATAAATTTAACTATAGTAAAAGTAAATAACAATGTTATTGGATGACTGGTAAATATAAATAAATAGTTATGTCTACTAATTATTGAATATACACACAAAAGCTATGTAATGAGTTTGAATAAAATAAAATTATCACAATAATATTAAATAATTGTGCTCCATATAAAATCCACTAATTTTGAAGCATGTATTTTGTGTTTATTAATATTTTCAAGAAAGCTCTTTGCAATTTATACCATGATTCAATACCATAATGTATGGTGATTGTATATTCCTATTTAAAAATATTTAGAATAGTATTTAGATGAACTTGTTTAATAGTTTTTATATAAGATTCATTATGATATATTAATAAATTTATCATCTTTATTTTTATAAAATATGTTAATAATGTTTTCTAATGAAAACAATTTGATCACATAAATATTTCATTTTACTGAAATTATACATTATAATATTTTAATGGATCATACAATATTATTAAATTATTTTTAAAATGAAATAGTTTTGATTATTTAAAAATATATTTTATAATTACATACTTTTAGTGTACTTTTCATTGATCTTGATCTCTAATATGATATCCTTTTTGTGTAACCATGGATCCATACTATGGAAGATGTCTGGTCTACCTTCCATCAATGCATCCAATTCCCTCATTCAAGCATAGAAGTAACCATTTGTAGTGATCCTCAACCTTTTTGGTATTACAAAATTTTGGAGGAATGATGTTATAAATGTGATTGTTGTCGCATTACTAAAATTGCCTTTGAAGTTGACAAGCCTACAAATTTGAAATTACAAAGTATTCATCCAACCTAGACCTATGGCCTTCTATCCACATCCAAAAGTTGACTTTCTAAATCTCATTTCAAGATCCTTGAAAATGGTTGGAGTGAGTATTAAATCTAAGATGCATTCTATATGGTTAGACTCCTCCTTTCACCTAAAATCCATGACATGCTTGTCATGAAGAAGAAGGACCACACATCCTCTTAGTTTGGCACAACTTCTTTTGTTAGATCAATTTTTCCTACTAATGAAAATATTGAAAGATAAAATTATCTTACTTATAAAGACAATGTTGTACTGTGTTCTCAAAAAATAAATATCCCATCACAAATAGGATGTGTTGAATCATGATCAATAAAGGAAAGGAACTAGGTATTCATGAACAATGGATTCTAGAATCTATACATGTTATGAAAATAAAAGATCATAGGGCCAAGGATAAATGTACCTCATTGATTAATTCAAGGACCTTAGTGATGGTTCATTAATTTCTTAAGAAACTTCATTCGACATTGAGCAAAATTCCTTCTATAGTCTCTATGAAGATCTTTTTTCCACCAACCTTTTCAATGATTCCATTATCCTTACCATCTACCTTGACATCCAATGTAATAAACTCATCAATTAGGACCAACAAGATAATATACTTCTTGACTTGTTTTAAAATTATGAAGCTATCAATAAATTACTCAGAATTTAATACCACATCCTATTGGGGGATCATATTTTTTGAAATCAATTTTGATTCATGAATCTTGTCCATAAAAGTTCTTTTTGATCTCTTGAAAGAAAATCTCAACACCCCTTCCTTTACCACCTTGTCTATCCCAAGAGTTATCATTCTAGAATCACCAAGTCTAACCATCCCCATGCTTTGAAATCTAAGGCCCATGTGATTGAAAGGTAAGACCCCTATGATTGAGGACTCTACCCCTTCAAGCAAGAAAAAAGTGTCATGTGTGGAACACCCCCCCCAAATCTCTATTTTTGATAACTACGAATCCTCATGGTCCCTAACATTGGATGATTTCCCTACTGACTCCCCTCCTAACTCTCCTATGGATTGCTTTTTTGCTATCTCTCCTTCCTCCCCTAAGCGGGATATTGACTAGACCTTAGGGTATATGAGGACACTCATTTGGACACTTTTGAAATTTGTGAGAATTATGCTCCCCTAAGTGAGAAGTTGAATGAGATCAACAAAGCCACAAATATACAAAATGACATTCTCAAGTGGTTGTTCACTCAACTCATAATTGTCAAGAACAAAATCCAAAACTTAGAGTTCATGGTGGTCAAAAAAACTATGGACTAGCCGAGTGAGATGGAAGATTTTGACCACTAGAAATTATTGAGAGGTATGGCCAATACCTTTGAAAATTGGGACACCATTGAAAAAGATGTGGTGGAGATGAAAATTATAATTGGGTCTACTGAGCAGAGCATGAGACTAAAGAAAGAGGTTGTCAATATTAAAAGAAATCAAGAAAAAATCCTTCTTATCCTTCAAGAAATTGTTGGGTATAGAAATGGTCAAAACACTATGGTAACCATCTAGGTTTTCTAACAAGAACTGAAGAGTTGTCAGCCCAAGCATGCTAGAGAGGATCAATTAGAGGCTCCTTGAACTAGTACAAGGAAGAAGGGAAAGAATTTGGAGAGCACTACTATCACCCCCAAGGATGACAATGGAAGAAAGAACCAGAAGGCTCTATCCTTCGAAGAAAATCTTTAGTTCCTTTCCAAGGAATAACAGGTGATCAAGGGTATCCACCTCCTTGGATATTAGTAGTAGTTATGTGTGCATGTTGGTCATTAGATGGTCCTGTGTCTATTTCTATGATTTCTACTGGACTTA
>VDFB02000003.1:86913320-86947150 GCA_007258455.2 Sequoia sempervirens
CAAAACACATAGTAGCTAGACTTACTATTTTTGAAATCCTCTATAAATGGTTTTTTCCAAATGTACCTCTTCCCACTTGCTTTAAAGGTGTTTTCCAAATGCACTTCTTCCTGCTTGCTTTCTTTCAGGTTCCTTCTCATTTTCTCAAAACCCTCCACTTTTCCTTAAACAAGCCAATGTACAAGCAAACATAAAACATGCAAAAAAACCCATAAAAAAAAATGCCTATAGGAAACCAGAACAAAATATAAAACAAAGTGCAGATATAAATAAATATAGTTATCCTTTTTGCATCAATATACTCGGCCTGCAAAGCAACCCGTATTTTCCATAAGTGTTAGAGGAAAAAACACACAATCCTTATCACCATGAAAGTCCTCCACAAAACTCTACTCGTTCCTCAAAGCTCTCATAGTAGGTAAACCCAAAGAATGACATCCAACAATGCCCTATCAAAGATTGCAAAGTGTTATTATAGCCACCGCCAAACCATCACCACAATACGAAAAACATACATCATTTAATGTTGAAATGCCAAGCCCGACCAGTCGGCATTCAATTTCATTGGCCTTCTCTATTGATGTGCCAAGTGCATTTATTTTTTAATTTATTTAATTTCAAAATCCCCACTTTTTTCTTTAATTTCAAACTTGCCACATTTTTTTCCAACCGAACAAGTGTAACATCCTGCTACACAACCCAAAAGGGTAAGAGAAAAAGAGGACAAGATAATTTTTTTTTTTAAACATGAAGAATAACTTACACATAAAGGAGTTGCCAATATGATAAATCAACAACATACAAGGCCAAGCATGGAAAAATGCACTACCAAGAGGAGAGAATTGATTTACCCTCCAGAGAAAATCCAAACAGGAGCAAACAGGATAGCTCCAGAAATTTTTCTCCAGAACTTTTGTGCCGGTGCTTTGGAAATTTTTTGCATCGATGCTCTAGAAATTTTCTGCGTTGGTGCTCCTGAACTTTCTGCTCTAGAATTTTTTGCACTCATGCTCTGAAACTTTTTGCTATAACATCACAAAACACATACAAAAATCTCCGATGAGCCGAAAATTTAGTAGCAGCAACATAGAGCAACAAATAGAAAGTGGTGTTGCCCCAAAACTTTATCAGTAGCAACACAAAGCAACAAATAAAAAGCGGCGTTGCACTGGAACTTTAGCAGCAACAACATAGAGCAACAAATAGAAAGCGGCGTTGCACCAAAACTTTTGTAGACTATTGCATGAAGGAAATATACAACCAAAGCTCTGATTTTTGCACGAACTTCTGAAAGAAAGGCCAAAATGATCATCATAGTACAAGCGAGTCTGATACCAACACCAGAACCTGTAAGCCAAATATAAAACATCACATTTCTTTTCATTAATTTATATGATTACATCTTCTTTCTCAAGAGAGCATAATCTACATAAAGGAATACGTGAGTACAATGGCATAGCCATGAATAAGATACAATTGATAAAATAAGTACAAGAGAGAACACCTCCAACTGATGCTCCAATAACCTGTACACTGGTCCCCAATGTTGGTGGAAACACCTCCCTACCATGTGGACCCAAAAGAGACCACCACACCATGCTCAGAGGTAGTCACAAGGCCCAAACAGAGTTAACAAGGAAAGGGTAACATATGGCCAACATGCACAATAGAAATGGAGCAAAAACGAAATATAATGCATAAGGCCAATGTCACAATATGGAGATACTCATCCAATAACATATCGGGTACTACTCACGACTACTAAGGTACGAGGTACTAGGGTGTAGATCAGATGTAATGTCATCATGCGTGCACAAAGGGACAACACCACATGAATTCAAGTACACCTCTCATATGAATGAGACTCAATCATGCCCGCATCAACGCCCCGCAGATGGATAGGCCTTCTCGAGTGCATCCTTAGCCTCTACAAGCACTCAAGGCCATGCACGAGGACTCATTATCTTATAGGTGTTTTACCTCAATTTTTTTATTTAGTTATCACTTGTTTACAATAACTAGATACTACTAGTTCCCCTAGCAGCCACCTGCGGCTCTAGGCCTATAGAGAGCCACTCCATAAGACCACTCTAATTACCTAGACCTAAGCTCATCTCGTTTAACCAAATGAGGAACCCATAACAATTATGAAACAATGAAAAAGCCACTAAAATCCACCATTAAAACCTTTTAAAACAGCCAAACAACTTTGCTGCTAAATCATTTAAATAGTTGATCACATACACTAACAAGTAGATCAAATATCATTTAAACCTTCATCATTAACTTAAAAAAGAGACCAAACATGTAATGAGTATTAACCTCATTAAATCATCCCACAAAACCACTTTTAACTCAAATAAAAAATTGCTACATGACTAAGGCACAAAACAAGGTTCCAGTTGCTGCTTAAGGGAAATAAAAGGAGGCATAAAAATTTCATAAAAAATCAACATTCCCAGATCTAAAATCAGAGCTTGACCCAGTTCATATTTCAATGTTTCTAGTTGGATTCGACCTTTAGTTTTTAATTTTATGACAAAAAATAAGGTGTTCTAAAAAATGCATTTTTAGCCAAGTTGGGCAAAACACATGAAAAATAAAAGTGCTTGGATTAAAAATTGGACAATGACCTAGTTGAGATATGGGAAATACTACATGGAATCCAACTTTATTTTCATTTTTAATAGGTGGTTAAAGAGCAGCATCAAAAAACATTTTTTACCAGTTGGCACAAATTTTGACCAAAAATGAAAGTGTCCAGAATTCAAATATGATAAAGACCCAGTTGAGATATGAGAATTTATACATGGAATCCACCTTTATATTGTGTTTTTAACATGTGGTTAAAGAGAAGAAAAGAAAAAAAATGTTTTAACTAGTTGGGCAAAAGATAAAGAAAATGAAAGAGCCCAAAAATTAAATTTTTCCATCAACCCACTTCAAATTTATTGGAATGCACCAAAAATATTCCATACAAAAAAAATAAAGAGCAGCAAATCAAATACAAAACATACATTATCCAACCCCCGAGTATTCACAAAAGTAGAATAGAGGAGTTCATCTAAGTATTCACAAAATAAAAGTAACCCAAAACTAAAATGAGATTCAAGGCATAAATCTAACATAAGGGAATGCACAAATCACCAATCATACAAAGATTCAAGAATAAAAAGGAAAATACCTCAATTCTTCCCCAAAATAGAAATGAAAGAATGCTTAGTGTGGAAGGCACGACTAATTTCCAAAATAGGACAACAAGGAAGAAATGACACGTTTAATTCAACAATCCAATACCCACAAATTTCTTCTTAGAAAATCTCCCACAAATCTCCCCAATTCTACCGCCCAAATCATGGTGTTTCTCCTCCATCCAAAACAACAAATTCCTTCTCCTCCAAAAAGATAACTCCCCCAAAACAAATCTTCCTTCCCTTTTTATATTTTCTCAAAACAATAAAAAATGAAATAAGGCATTTGATTAAACAAGTTATTAAAGCTCCCAAACACAATTAATTTAAGTCACTAAATATATAACATTAAAATAGACAAGGCTCCCCAAAAAGGATTAAATACGACTATAAGAGCTCACAAAAGGGATTAATAAAATCATCTAAAATTTCCAAATGAAATATATCATTCTCTCAAATGATTAATAAAAATCACTTAAAATAACATATTTAAAATCTCATGGATATAACCATTTGAATCTCCAATCAATAAAACACTATAAAATACCATATATGAAACCACAAAAAAATGCCAATGAAATCACATCATAACACCGACAACCAAAATAAATAGCCACATAATAAATTAATGAAAACCATGAAAAAAAACCTCAACAAGACATGCTGATAAACCACATACGATCGAAAGGTGCTCCCAATGTTACCACTAGGTAACTGGACGATAAGACAACAATGCGGGAACAGTACACTAACAAGGTACAGTGGGCTAGGGTAGGGGACATTTGGCCTGTGACTACCTCTAGTAACCGCCATCAGGGAATACAAATACACTCAGGCCTATGGATCTAGACAGAGTTGATACTCAGTACCTGCATCACTCCAATCACACGTCAAAGTACATGTGCATATAACATATATCATATAGTTGAAGCAACATCAATCATTAAGAAGAGGGTCATGATATCGTTAGCCTCTCGGATATGAATGTTATGAAATCATCCCTTTCTTATCCATAATCATACAAAAACAATGATAACAATATATAAACATATAAGCATGTAATCCAAAATAATAACTAATCATGATAACCTTTCCCATAATCATCAATGTCTAATCTTATTATAACAACATTTAACATTTAAAATATCAAATCAAAATCAAAATTCTATCTAACCCAGGTTGGGGTTAGAGATGTTACATCCTC
Source organism: Sequoia sempervirens (assembly GCA_007258455.2). NCBI lineage: Eukaryota > Viridiplantae > Streptophyta > Pinopsida > Cupressales > Cupressaceae > Sequoia > Sequoia sempervirens. The sequence continues at coordinate 86,917,716 of VDFB02000003.1, forward strand.
CCTCCCTAAGATTTGACTTACTCCTAGAAGTCATGTAAACTCAATATGCAGCCATGTCACACATTAGTACTCAAAATATATTAATCAACATTAAATATTGTACCTCATTCCAAAGATTATAAATATGATATATATCATTCATCACTGAACAAAATAGAAAGGACATCCATTTAATATTTTCAACTATCATATTGAGATATGCCTTACTCATAAGGTCTCAACATGAAACAAAATAACATGGTTAATCTCGTTAACATCACATGTGTCACAATTCTAAAAATAAGCATTTATTTTAACATCCAAATTCATTCAAGGATAGGTTAACATTGATTTCCACTAAGAATAGGGTAAAGAAGATGCATAAGCATTCAATTATTTCCAAAACACCATTGTTTGCAACAATATTTGTTTTCCACACACTTCCAATCTCACACATTAGAACATATTTGACATCATTTTCAACAAATTATAACAATTTACACTTTCTAAAGCATGATGAGCCAACTTTTGAACTTTTCATATGTATCCATATCCAAGATGAAACATGCATTTATACATACATACGCATATACTTACATCACTGGAAATCACATCACAAGGCTACACAAGGGTCCATTTGGACACCGGTAAGCAACATACTAATCCATGATACATAAACCATGAGCCAAGAGCCAATACCCATCTCACATAATCCATGCCTCACACTTAGTGGTTTGATGGTGTTAGGCCACACACGTATGGTGAGACCATCCAAACAAGACCACAATGACCTATCTCTTGTTGAATAAGGTGGTTAGCCTCCAAGAGATAGCCATCACACATAGGTGGGTAGTGGGTCCTAGCTGTGTAACAGCCTCACATACCCCCATCCTCAAAGTATCCGACATCTACTTCCTTGTAGACACTCAATCGATTCTAGCTCTCCCATTCTCGATGAAGAATCACATTACAACACAAGACCAAAATTTGAAAACAAAAAAATAGAAAACTAGTTTAGCCACCAAAGATCATAAATAATTATCAAATAAAGATTCAATTTCAGCAATAAAACAAGAAATGTGTGTAGTTTCAACACTAAATCATATGTAACCATGAGGGCTACATGCAAATAAATTTCACAATCTATGGCTAAACCATTACAAACAAGATAAATCAAATTTTTGTCAGTCCTCAAAATCAAAATAAAGTCATTAATAACCAAAAGAAGATTCACAATCTTCGAAATGGCACAATACATAACTATGTGACCAAACTAGCCACCAAATGATGGAGGGAACAATGTCTGAATATCGCAATAGCCCTTCATGTGGGGTGGAGTGAGAACACCAACCTCATGGCGTGAGGTGTACTCCTTGGCTACACCTTGCATTGTGTTGTCATGCGGCATGGACTCACCAAGTGGTCCACACACTCCTTGGCTGCCTGCAAGGGATGTGCACCTCAACCACATCCCGCATCGCATCTCAATGTGACATGGTCATATGCCAACCGAAGAAGGAATGTATTAGTTGTATGCCACATGGAAGTGTGATTGTGGCTCCACAAAAGTAGGCACGCATAGAACACACCCCACATAGCGACACCTCATGGAAAAGGAACACACAGGTACTCGCTGTAGCCAGAGGTATACATGGCTAAGACATACCCATAAACCAACTGACCCAAATATTGTCGAGAGCAAACATGAGTGTCCTTCTACAAGTAGGCTATCATAACACAATCTCATAGTACGCCTTCATGCATCTATGCACGTGGCATCATGTCCTTGAGCCCAGCTCACTCCCATCAGCAACACGGTAGATATAATGCATATATGAGTATATCAATATGGGTAAATCAAGCCTCACCTCTCATATGGACGAGCTTGGCTCACTAATGCCAACTCAACGCCCCTACAAGCGGCTAGGCAACACCAACTCAATGTCCCTATGGATGGCCAGTCAATACTAACAAACCAATGTTGCTATACTCAAAATTGAGGGGATTAGGCTAGTACATATGGATCAAGTACCCCAATCCATCATAAGGGAAAGTAGCGAGTACTTTCCTTGAGATCAGTTGAGCTGGGACCACTTTGCACCACGATATGCGTACGCTACACACCCCGCCCAAGGAAATTTGTGGTTGCTACTACCCCACCACAAACTAAGGTACTAGAGAACCAAAATAAGAGATTCTATGAAACTAACTTTTTACTACTCTTAAATATATATAAAGTTCAACCACATGTGGGTTGGCCCTTAATTAGATAACAAACATACAAGCACACATAATGGTATGGTTAATCCCACACCTAAAATACCACATATTCCGCATGGATGGGTACACAGTCTCACCATCCCATGGGCACACAAAGCAAGTACAAGGTATTCACAACACTCAACATGAGTACTAATACAGGATGTTAACATAACAGGGAGTACCTTTTTTTTTTTTACAATTTCCTCTTACCAAAATAAAACCATTATCCACCTCTAATTATGTAAGGTCAATATGAACTTTCCAAGAAATTTTACTCCCAACATCCATACAATCTTCTCTTTTCACAACGATAATGTCATCGACTTAATTTTTTAATTGATAAGTAGGAGGTATTTTCCACAGTGTGTCAAATTATGATATTGCTATCATAATTCAACTGTGTAGTTTTTGAGTCAAACTCATTGACCCATGTTGCATGAGTAGTGGTTCACAAGAACCCATCTCTCATGATAATGAATGGTCCGCTTAGCACTCATTGAATCTAGGTGATGCTCATAGAGGGGAAGCACTGGGCCGTCCTGGGAGGTCACCCATCCCAGTATTGCTCTAGCTCAAGTGCGCTTAACCATAGAGTTTTTCCCCAAGGTTAAGCTGGAGCTAGAGTAATACTGGAATGGGTGACCTCCCGGGATGGCCCAGTGCTTCACCTCTATGAGCATCACCTAGATGCAATGAGTGCTAAGTGGACAATTAATTATCATGAGAGATGGGTTCTTATGAACCACTACTCATGAAACATGGGTCAATGAGTTTGACTCAAAAACTACATGATTGAATCCTGATAGTAATATCATAATTTGACACGCTGTGGAAAATACCTCATAGTTATCAATTGATGAGCTAAAGGGGCTCTATAATGAATGTTTCATAGGAACAACACTTGCTAAAGGTTTTTCAAATGGGGTTGCAAGCTAAGTGGGCTTAACCTTGGGGAAAAACTCTATGGTTAAGTGTGCTTGATCTGGAGCAATACTGGGATGGGTGACCTCCTAGGACGGCCCAGTGCTTCACCTCTTTGAGCATCACCTAGATGAAATGAGTGCCAAGTGGGCCATTCATTATCATGAGAGATGGGTTCTTGTGAACCACTACTCATGAAACATGGGTCAATTAGTTTGAATCGAAAACTACATGGTTGAATCCTGATAGCAATATCATAATTTTATAATTAAAACCTTTGTCACATACAATATATCACAGTGATACATGGAGTAAATCAGCAATGGCATGATAAATCTCACATTTGCATTCACTTTTATTAAGTGGTAAATCACCTTAGTACACACATATGTTAACCACATTTATTTCCTATACACAATGCAATATCATTACAATGTTTACTCAAGACAAGGTATGCAACATTATCACTTCAACATACATTTAACATTTTGCATTTTGAATTAAGGTACAATAATTTAACATCTACATGATTTTATTAAGACTTAACAATATAGTTGGGGACTATAGACCTCACCAACAAGATGCACCTATTATGCAATTATCATTAACATGCAAATGGTTTCACCATTCCCTTTTTCTCTAAACTTTTACTTGATGTAGTATGATTTTCTATCCAAATTCACACATGTTCCATGATTATGAATGCAACTTGGGGACTTAGGTCCTTTACCCAAGGTTTGATCTAATAAAACAAACCTTCATGAATGTATAAACATTTTCTCATAAGAGACAATCATACCATGGATTTCAATACACCACACACTAAAAAATAGGCATCTTCTCTAAACCAATGAGAAGAGAGAGAATGAGAGATAGGGATTTACAATTCTGACATAGGCACGAATGCAAACATGGTTTCATCATCACACAATCCATTTCTCACAAATGCATCAATCATATGAGAGCATGCAATAATCTCTATGAACTAACAACATGATCATTCATTTTCTATTACCATATTTTATAATCTCAATACAATAAAACATGCAAAAGAAACTCCAAAACCACATGGGGTCAATCAAATAAACATTAACACAAGGAGGTAAAGCACAAGAAGACATGTGCCGAAAACTTTGCATGGTGATGAAAAAAAACAAGACTCGAGAAGAGAATACACACAAATGGAACTTCTTGGAACCCTCAAGGTCAAATAGACCTTCCAACAATCATGAAGTAAGAAACCAAGCAAGGGTAATTTTAGGAAACACATGTCACCTGCAACCCACCAAAAAGCTAAGGTCTAACATGCCCACCCACAACATAGGATATAGGAAAGTAATCCATCTCAATGTCAAGAGACTCTCAACCAAGGGAATCACTCCAATCCTATAGGGTAAGGCAAGGCATAGGATGCATCATTCCTCCACAACACAAGCTAGGGTTGGGAAACTGAACCCTCTAAAACACCATACTAAGACACTCAAAGCAAGAGGTCCTATGACTATCTCGTCACAACAAGCACTTGGAACACACACATCAAGCACACTACAACCACATGGGCTAAAACCACACTCACGGACCACTCAAGGGTGACAACCCTTTACACAATGAAAGAGCCATACATCAAGAAGGAGATCAATCATAACACACTTCTTGGTATGCTCAAGGTTCTAACTAACCCTCACACAAAAACATTCCTCAACAGAACATGCAAGGGGTGGATAACAACATAATACTTGTTGCTATCCACCACACACAACACACCAAGCAGGTATCAACCATAACTAGGGATCCCAATGCTGCAACATGGGCTCTACCTCTAACTCTGCCTCTGCCTTTGCCCCTAGGAGGAATCCTAAAGGAAACAAGGAACACATAAAAAAAAATCATCACAAGGACGGTCTATACACCATACTAAGGCATGAAAGCTAATCAACAAGACTATGAAAACAATATAACAAGCTCACACCACACAAACAAAACAAAACATAACTTAGAAGGATCAAGTATGCCAGAGCTCCTAGTGTGTGAACATGGGCTCTGATGCCAGAAGTAACATCCCACTACACAACCTCGATGGGTAAGAGCCAAAAGAGGACAAAATAATACATTTTTTTTAAACATGAACAATAACTTACACATAAAGTAGTTGCCAATATGATATATCAACAACATATAAGAAAAAGCATGGCCGAATGCACTACCAAGAGGAGAGGATTGATTTATCCTCTAGAGAAAATCTGAATAGGAGCAAACAGGATAGCTCTGAAAATTTTACTCTGGAACTTTCTAAGTCGATGCTCCAAAATTTTTTTACGTTGGTGTTGTAGAAATTTTCTACGCTGGTGCTTCAAAAATTTCTACTCTGGAACTTTCTGCGTTGGTGCTCCAAAAATTTCTGCTGTAACATCACAAAAAACATACAGAAAGCTTCAATGCACCGAAACTTTAGCAACAACAACAAAGAGAAACAAACATAAAGCGACATTGCACCGAAAATTTAGCAGCAACAACATAAAGCAACAAAAACATAAAGCAACAAATAGAAAGTGGTGATGCGCCTGAACTTTTGTAGACTATTGCATGAAGGAAATACATAACCAAAGCTCTAATTTTTGCATAAAAACTTTTAAAAGAAAGGCCAAAATGATCATCATAGTACAAGTGAGTCTGATACTAACATTGAAACCCATAATCCAAATATAAAACATCACATTTCTTCTCATTATTTTATATGATTACATCTTCTCTCTCAAGAGAGCACAATATACATAAAGGAATATACATGAGTACAATGGCATAACCATGAATAAGATACATCAACTTATAAAATAAGTACAAGAGAGAACACCTCCAATTGATGCTTCAATAACCTTACACTGGTCGCAAATGGTGGTGGAAACACCTCCCTACCATGTGGACTCAAAAGAGACCACCCCATCATGCTCGAAGGAAGTCACAAGGCCCAAATAGAGATAACATGGCAAAGGTAACATATGGCCAACACACAAAAAACATAGAGTAAACATGAAAAATAATGCATAAGGCCAATGTCACAACATGGAGATACTCATCCAATAACATATCAGGTACTACTCATGACTACTAAGGTACAAGGTACTAGAGTGTAGATTGGATGGAGTGTCATCATGTGTGCACAAAGGGACATCACCACACAAAATCAAGTACACCTCTCATACGAACGAGGAGACTCAATCATGCTCGAATCAATGCCCTGTAGATGGATAGGTCTTCTCAAGTGCATCCTTAGCCTCTACAAGCGCTCAAGGCCATGCACGAGGAAGTGTTTTACCCCAATTTTTTTATTTAGTTATCACTTGTTTACAATAACTAGATACTACTAGTTCCCCTAGCAGCCACCTGCAGCCCCGGGCCCGTAGAGAGCCACTCCATAAGACCACTCTAATTACCTAGACCTAAGCTCATCTTGTTTAACCAAATGAAGAACCCATATCAATTATGAAACAATGAAAAAGCCACTAAAATCCATCATTAAAACCTTTTAAAACAACCAAACAACTTTGTTGCTAAATCATTTAAATAGTTGATCACATACACTAACAAGTAGATCAAATGTCATTTGAACCTTCATTATTAACTTAAAAAAAATACCAAACATGTAATTAGTATTAACCTCATTAAATCATCCCACAAAACCACTTTTAACTCAAATAAAAACTACTATACGACTAAGGCACATAACAAGGTACCAGTTGCTGCTAAGGGAATGGAAAGGAGGCATAAAAATTTCATAAAAATTCAAATTGACCATATCTAAAATCGGAGCTTGAACCAGTTCATATTTCAACGTTTCTACTTGGATTCCACCTTTAGTTTTTAATTTTATGACAAAAAATAAGTTGTTATTCTAAAATCCGCATTTTTAGCCAAGCTAGGCAAAAAACATAAAAAATGAAAGTGCTCGGATTAAAAATCAGACAATGACTTGGTTGAGGTATGGGCGTTAATAACCATAATCCAACTTTATTTTGAATTTTTAATAGGGGGTTAAAGATCATCATCAAAAAATATTTTTTACTTGGCGGCACAAATTTTGACCAAAAATGAAAGTGTCAAGAATTCAAATCTGACAAAGACCCAATTGAGATATGGGAATTTCTACATGGAATCCACCTTTATATTGTGTTTTTAACATGTGGTTAAAGATAAGCAAAGAAAAAATGTGTTTTAACTAGTTGGGAAAAAGAGAAAGAAAATGAAAGAGCCCAAAAATCAAAAATTTCCATCGACCCACTTCCTATTTATTGGAATGCACCAAAAAATTTCCATACATAAAAACTATAGATAAGCAAATTATCAAATCCAAAGAAAACATTATCCAACCCCCAAGTATTCACAAAAGTAGAATAGATGAGTTCATCCAAGTATCCACAAAATAAAAGTAACCCAGAACTGAAATGAGATTCAAGGAATAAATCTAACATAAGGGAATAATGCACAAATCACCAATCATACAAAGATTCAAGAATAACAAGGAAAATACCTCAATTCTACCCCAAAACAGAAATGAAAGAATGCTCAGTTTGGAAGGCACAACTAGTTTCCAAAATAGGACAACAAGGAAGAAATGGCACGCTGAATTCAACAATCCATTACCCACAAATTTCTTCTCAGAAAATCTCCCACAAATCTCCCCAATTCTACCACACAAATCTTGGGGTTTCTCCTCCATCCAAAACAACAAATTCCTTCTCCTCCAAAAAGATAACCCCCCCAAAACAAATCTTCCTTCCCTTTTTAAATTTTCTCAAAATAATAAAAAATGAAATAAGGCATTTGATTAAACAAGCTATTAAAGCTCCCAAAAATAATTAATTTAAGTAACTAAATATATAACATCAAAATAGACAAGACTCCCCAAAAAGTATTAATAAAATCATCTAAAATTTCCAAATGAAATATATCATTCTCTCGAATGATCAATACAAATCACTTAAAATAACATATTTACAATCTCATGGATATAACCATTTGAATCTCGAAATCAATAACAATATAAAATACCATATATGAAACCATGAAAAAATGCCAATGAAACCACATCATAATATCGACAACCAAAATAAATAGCCACATAACAGATTAACATAACAGATTAACGGAAACCATGAAAAAATACCTCAACAAGACATATTGGTAAACCACATACGACCAAAAGGTGCTCCGGATGTTACCGCTAGGTAACCGGACGATAAGACAACAATATAGGAACATTGCACTAACAAGGTACAGTGGGCTAGGGTAGGGGACGTTTGACCTATGACTACCTCTAGTAACTACCATCGGGGAATATAAATACACTCAGACCTATGGATCCAGGCAGAGTCGATACTCAGTACCTGCATCACTCCAATCACATGTCAAAGTACATGTGCATATAACATATATCATATAGTCGAAGCAACATCAATCATCATGAAGAGGGTCATGATATCGTAAGCCTCTCGAATACGAGTGTTATGACATCATCCCTTTCCTGTCCATAATCATAGAAAAGAAATGATAACAATATATAAACATATAAGCATGTAATCCAAAATAATAACTAATCATGATAACCTTTCCCATAATCATCAATGTCTAATCTTATTATAACAACATTTAACATTTAAAATATCAAATAAAAATCAAAATGCTATCTTACCCAGGTTGGGGTTAGAGAGGTGTTACACTCGGAGCCGCACGCCAAAAGTTTGAAAAACCGGGAAGGTTGACGAAATTTGCGACCTAAGTTTTCCCACAATAAGCCTATCAGCTTAAATATAAATTCACTAAAAATATAACAAAAATATTTATCCAATCTATCTGATTTATCCACCTTATATCTATTTGGGATATTTACATCCACCTTAAGCTGTAATTTTGAAAAAAAAAAAATTCAAAAAAGTGTAATTAAAACATTTTTTATTGAAGAATTAACACTTGACCGCTTCAAATAATAACTATTTTTAAAAAAATGCATTCACGTGCCCGTGAATATTTTATTTCAATCATCGAGGGTGGAAACTTCATTGCAGGAAAAGCGACGGTCTTCAGTATATATTATCTGTAATATATACAGATGGCCACCTTTTTCTTTTTAATATGGACAACTTAAAATATATCTAAATATATATTTCCTAAAGTTCAAAATAATAATATTTGGAAGTAATTGGGAAGCTAGTTTTTGTAGTTGGGTTAATCAAACAAAAAAAAACTAATAAGTGAGTATAAAATCTTAAAATAATAGATGAGTATAAAACAACATTAGCGATAAGTGATCACTACTTGTTACACTATTTACGAATATGGGAAATTAAGATGGAAATGAGTATTTTTAAGCTTAAAAAATAATAATATTTTATAATAAAATAAGTTAAACATTTCCATTTAATAGCAATAGCAAAAGAAATAGCCATAAGTTAATCATTCTTCCTTTTGTAGATATTATTTTTATGTGCTTTTTACTTTAATAATATTGAAATTAAGATGGAAATGAGTATGTCGATGATACTTTAAACTTGTTGCAGGTAATAGATGCTCAAGGGAGGCCATCGAAGGAGTATAAATGCTCAATATTAAACTGTAATTTTTCTCCCAACCACCCTATGCATTATCTCTTTGGTCTAATGGTAGGGTAGGGATTATAATCTTGTAAGGGTAGAGATGCCATTTTCTATAATTGGGTGTATGAGGTTTTTCTTAGGGTGGTTGTGAATGTTATACCTATGTAATTCAATGTTATATTTTAATAAAATTCATTTGTTAGCTCAAAATAACACTCCTAGCTATGGAGGCCAAATAAATGTTGATTTGACTGGCAAGTAGCTTGGATGTCTACATCCAAACAACTTAAAATAAGTGAATAAACTCAAGATAAGCATGGGTTCCTCGATATAATCTAAAAATTAATCAAATTTTTGTAGAGAAATGGGGTAGATGGAGGAATAAGGTTAGAAGGAGATAAGGGTGGTGAGGGAGAAAAATAAATGAGATGATGAACCAAAATTGGTGATCAATCAATTCTTCCTTCAACATTCAACCAACTATTAATCATAAAATGCCAAAGTTTATAGGTAGGGCTAGCTCATATCACTTCTAGAAGAGGGTCATAAGAAAGGAAATAAATGAAAGTCATGAAATCAAGCTAGAGAAAACCCTCCATGTAAATTATGATAAACAAAACCAAAACAACACTTTCATTTATAAGGAGCTCTAAAAGATACTTCAAAATGAGAAAACCCTATACTTATAGATTTAAAAAAAAAGAAAGGCAATATAAACTTTTGATCAAATAGGGTAATCCAATGGATCAAAATAATTAGCATGCCAACTCAAAAATAAACATATTTTTAGATAAATTATCCCATAATCTTCATATGGGGAGGGGTTTGGGGATTTTAAATTAAAATTAAAATAAATAATTGACTGTAAATGATAATATTAGCATACTATGCTTTCAAATATTTTATTATAATTTGAAGGTACTTAAGAAATCACTACAAGACCATGGGTTTGGATCACGATTTGAGAAGACCATTAGTGGGTTTTTGGGAATTCCTTGCTTATATATCATTTCCTTCAAGGAATAGAGGTTTTACATTAGTTTAGTCTATGTTTACAAAAGTGTAGGAAGCCATAACATGTGAAAATATAGCATGCAATCTATGTATGGTTGGAGGTTATTGTGACAAGCTTCTAGAGTGCGGAGATGGTGTTAGTTTGATCACTAGTTTTATTAGGTGCTATAATGAAATTGGAGGTTCTTAACACATGTTTGTAGCATCACTTCAATAAGAGGAAATGCTAATTATATTTGTAACCATTCCATATATTGGTAATATATTGGGTGATATTGATGTTGCAACTAGGGTTTTTTCCAAAGGGGTTTTCTAGGATAATCATGGTATTATGTGTGTTTAATATAATATGATATTTGTTATTATGTTTCTATTATAAATTAAATTTATTTTTTATTTATAATAACCTTGTTGAACACCCAAAATACTGAGAGGGGGGTGAATCAGTTTCTATTAAACCACTTGATCATAATCCATCCAGTTAATAAAATGCATCCAATAGCAATAATGAATGAAAGCATGAAATAGTATCAAGATCACATAACAAATGACCACAGTATTTTTACATGGAAATTATTAGCTCACAATATATTATAACTAGTTATAAGATATTACAGAAAAACTCACTGCCAGGCAGACTCATTGTCCAGGTGAACTCACTATTCATAGAAAGATAGATAGAAGCAGATAGAATGGCCACACAACTAAAATGTGAACTGATAAAAAATGCATCTTCCTTGTGCTGAATTTAGTTCCTTTGAAGCTCAATATACTAACTTTATGCACTTCATCAGATACAAAATGAAAAATACTGCTCTACTTTACATTCTCTTAACTTTACTCAATATTCACAACACATTTGCTACTTATTCAGATTATGTACATACACAATTTCCATACTCAAATTCATCAATTTTTACAACCTTAAAAATATCTTGCATATATACTCAATTCATCTGCATAGATCAATTAGGTCAACCTAATTATATGTAGCCCTAAATTAAATCAAAATTGCCTTGTCGGGCCCAAATTCGATTACTCCCATATGATCAAATTTACCTCTTTATTCATCAATTATGTCAATATTAATTTATTTAATATTACACTTCCCACATGAGACTCTTAAAGTATTTAATTTAATAATTAAACACTTTATCTGATGCCTTTATCCTCTCTAAATTAAATAAATACACCAATTTATTTAATTTAGTCATCCTAATCTTTTGAATTAAAATCAATTTAAAATTCTTCTTTTCTCCCTCTTTGTCACATCCTCCATAATCCATCTCTAATATGAATTAATTTAATTAATTCATATTTAGGGTGTGCATCCTCTTAATCAAGGATTAATGTCACATCCTCCTACATTTGCCACTTGTCTCTAATCTTCCATTAATTATCATAATCAAGTATTTGCACAACTTTAATCAAAGTCATTAACCACTTTTAGAACCACTTTTTAGTCAATCTTTCCATTTTTCCTTTTTGGGAATTGACCCTCTTTCCCATGAGAATTTTTAATTCTCATTTATTCATCCTATGTCTCTCTCCTCGCCATGTGAATTTTTAATTCACATTTTGTCTTTCCAAGGCTTCTAGAATGTTTGACATGTCACCTCATGCACATGTGACCAATTCCCACCTTTTTGGAGACCCTCTCTTATCCATTAGATTCTCCTATGAATGTGATTTTTTAATACACATTTATTTCTCCAACCTCTTTCTCTTTTTCCATGGAGATTTTTGAAAAATTCCAATTTTTTTCAAGTGTCATTTTCACTCCCACTTAGGAATAAGTTATATTTTAAAGAAATCTTCTCACTCCCCAAGGTACTTGGAAGGTACTTGTCCTTCCTCCACATCATGTACCTCTCTTCCACATCACCTACACATAATCCTTCCTTTATCCACTTCACATTCCACATGTCAAAATGTGAGGGTTTGTGAGTCCTCAACTCACCTTAGCCCTTCATCTTGGCCTTGTTGGATAAATCCCAACCTTTGAATTCTCTAGAGAATTCAAGATCCTCTATAAATACCCCATCCTCTAAGGCATTAAAAATGACTTAGCCATTTTGCAACTAAATGCTGCCATTTTGTGCACTCATCTAGCCTTCAATTACATTCACTTGCATTTACATCCAAGCATATAGTCAAATCCTTCATTTAGCCACATCAAGAGCTATCAAGGAGCATACAAAGCACATCAAAATCAAGGGCCAACCAAGGAGTTTTAGCTACAAGAAGGAAGGTATATCCATTTGTCATCATTTTACACTTTTCTCTTTGAACTTACAAATTTCTTAGGCTAATCTTGAGGTGTTTCCTTATGTTTTTCCATTGCATTTTAATTGCTTAGAAAGGGTTAGTGTAAGGCCTCTCTTTGCATGTGACTAATACAATCTTAAAGTGTTATATATTCCTCCTAAATAGATGGTTAGATATATTGCAAGCGATATGAAGATGATTGTCTAACAATAACCTTATAGTTTTACGTTATGTTATTTTACTTAATGAATATGTATGTGCATGCGAATTATTGTATGAGATTCAAACTTATAAGATGAATTTGAAATAAGATAATTGTTGTGTCATATTACATTGGAAGAGTAATTAGCTATGTAAATGATTCATGAATAAAGTTACAAAGATTCGATTTACAATTAATGTTGTTTAGTAATATGTCTAATTGTGCTTAATTATGTTGTGCAGGAAATTAAATGAGTCGATGTGGGATTAACATTAAAGGTCGAGAAGATAACGGCGCTAGCATGAGAAGGGGTAACCATCAAGTGCAAATCAAAAGACTTCTTGTTGAGGATATAAATTTAACTCCATCCGAGACCTAAAAGCAAGTAGAGTCAATGTATTGGAGGGCTAAGGAATCAAATATGCAAATAGGAGGATGGATAAATATTGGAATCAAATCAAACATATCTTTGGGAAGTTCTAAGTGTAGCCCTATTTGACTTAGAAGGGTTTGAGGCTATATTTTTGATTGGGTGATTATGTTTGAGTAGAATCCAATTGTAGGACATGTGATGTGAGTTTGGTTGGGGTTGGAACCCTTGGTCAGGATCAAAATTCGTATGGATTCTTTTGTGGGTTTTAAAAAGGGATTATTAAGTCAATTTTCTTGGTTTTTAAACAAAAATAGACCCTTATGACCTATACCTATGGGTTTGGAACCTTTTTGACATGTGAACTTGTCATTGGAGTGTGAAAAGACCCATCAAAAGTCCACATTCATGAATGTGATGAATTCAAAAAGTGTTGGGGCTTGGGGAGTGTGACTTGTAACTCTCAACTTCCCACTCCCCAAAAGTTCTTGGAATTGGCACAAGACTCACACATGTGTGAGCACTTGTGGGAAAGAGTGTAGGTTTGGAAGATTCCTATATACCTCAAGAAGATGGAAGATTTGGGGATTGCCCACTTCTCCTCTTGGAGAACTCTAATGGAGATAGTAGAGAATGATCAAGATGGCTTGGCAGAGGAAAGAAGGTTCAAGGAGTTAGCCTCCTCATATAAAGAGATAAGTATTCTCTCCTACTACTATTTCCCTTTGTTATTGGTGGTAAGGATGTGAAATATGGAATGAATCATGGTGGGGAATGGAAGGTAGAGAACTTAGATACATTAAGTTTGTGCTATGTTAGTTTTATTTTTTCGTAAAAATGAGAAAAGACTCCATTTATCATCATGGAGCTAAAATAATTCCTTGAATGGGGGTATGGCTAGAGCCCATGAGGCTCCATGACGCCATTACGGTAGGGTGGAGAGAAAACCTTAAGCATTTATGTGTTATTCATTGCATTCCTAACTAATGACTGTAATACCGAAAGCTAGTATTTTGTTGTAAAATGAAATAATGAAAAGAGCAAGACTAATTCTTGTTGCTTATTCACTGAATTCTTGAATATTTTTGTAATATTAAAGGTTAGAATTCTACTTTAAAAATGGAAATATGGATTGTGAATAAGGCTATTTCATGGACATGTAGATGATTAGTTTGCAATACTAATTGTATTAGAGAAAAAAACTCATTCATGGACATGATATTATTTTCATTTATGTGTCGTTTGTAATAGGGAAAGAAATAAAAAAAAAAAGAATGCAGCCCACAACCTTGTATTAAGAAAAGAAAAAGGATAGAAAGAGTTTTCACATGGTGGTTGAAAGATATGTGGGTGACTGTAATTGCATTATCTTTTGCAGTAAAATGAGTATGTAGTGTTTACATTTAAAATATAAGGTAGATGTGAGGTTCAAATATATCGTGTCATTTGAGCTATACTGCTGTATTTAAAAAATAAAATGGAGGTATTTATTTCAACAATACCAATAAAATGGTCGGCTTCTGAGTGTTATCCCTGCTCTAAGGAGGTTTTGATTATTACCCTCTACAAAATAATAAATGGAGGAATCTATGAACTCATACATGCTTAGAAGAATTAGAATCTAAAAGAAAATATATTGAAATCATTTTTATAGCTAGCTTTTCTGTCCACAGGGTTGTAAATAGAATGTTTATAGGTTCCACAAAATAAGAATGTTTATATAATATGAATATATACTTAAAAATACATGTACATTAATTTGATATATCATAATATATTTTGGATGCATCTAAAACATGAAGTAAACGTACTATTTATATATACGTTGCGTGTGTATTATAATATTTAACACATTTAAAAGAAGGATAATAATAAAAATAAAGAATAAACAGAGAAGGGGCTCAGCCCTGTTACTGGTAGTAGACACAGATAGAAAATGAAGTAATATTAACACCTTCTTTACGGGACCAAACGAGATATATTCTTGCTACTACAGACACCGATAGAAGATGAAATAATATATGTGTATTATATTAAAATGTAATGGGTGCAGTGCACAGCGAATGGTAGCAGGTAACTAAGGGAGAACATTGTTATTATATTTCATGAAAATATACCCTAAATCCGTGATCTTAGCAAAACAAGGTGAGAAAGGAAACTTATCCAATCTTGTTGAAGTAAATCTGTGAAACTGAGAGGAGTCGAGTCCCCATTAGCTCCTAAATATAAAAGAATAAAATAAATAAATAAAAAAGAAAAGAAAAGGAAACAAATTTAAATCGCTTCTGATTCCTGATTAAAGTAAACTAAGTGTTGAATTAAACTACTTCACCTGTAGGTTAAGGTGGACACTCAACATAACCATGAAGAAGGCGAGCCCATCTATGAAGGAATTCTTCACTTGTGAGCAAGTCAATAGATTAATAACCTGCAATAGAAAAAGGATAGCGATGAACAAGTTAATCTTGAGATAAAAAGGCAAGAAAGGTAAATACCAGTCAACAAGAGGGTTGCCGGTTGTGATCATTTACTCACTGGTAGGTATATCATCCGGGTATGCATAAATTTTCAGTGTAGTAGTTGTTAAACTCAGAGAAGCAGTAAAGACCAAAATAACTTTGCAATGGTGATCATGCCATCATGATGCACTAAATCACTCCAGTCGCATCTATTTAAGCCCTCACCTGTCAATGACAAGGAGGTGATTGTTCAAATCAAAGTTGTAAGAAGTGGGCACCATTATTTATCACTTCTGTGATTCGCGCAATTATGTTTTGCACCTAGGGCGATAGTGCCTTGCTTGGATGCTTGATCTGGAGTCACCATTCACATTAATATCAGAAGTCACATGAATAAAGAATATTAATGGCTGCATTTAATTATGTACGCAATGGTACGCCTAGACGTGACAGTTGACTGTGGAAGATGAAAAGTAGATGCTTTTGCAGTTGTGCTCAGTGGTCACCTCCCTGTTGATTAGAAGGCAATGAAAAAGATATTAAATTCTGGCATAGTCGTGGAGTATGGCGTGGTTGGGACAATAAGTTTAGTGAGAATAGTGCACTAAACTGTAAATAATAAGACGATTAGCTGTTAATAGTTAATGAAATCATTAGATTATAGGATAAACGGATGCCAATTTAGCTCACATACTTAGCAATAATATTACTGATATTCTTATCCTTATCATTAATAGGATATTCTTATCATTGCATCTAAAGTAATAGCTCAAGCCACCAGTAGAAAAAAAAAAAAAAAACAAGATCCGGTGTTGGATGCTTCCCAGTTGACATGCCATAAAACATGATAGGGCTCTGGAACTTAAGGGTGAAACCGCAGGAATTTTTATTGACCCCTGCTATTTGGATGCTAAGTGTCTGGTTATGAAGGAACACGATTATGCAGAATTGTTAAAGTTTGAATAGTAAAATAGTTGAAGATGGTGGTCGCAGGACTCCTACGCTCCATTGCAGGTTCACAACGCCTCTACTGCTGCAAGCTAGTTAGTATGCTCCATTAATCCCGGGTCAAACATATTCTATCTGTGAAAAAAAAAAGAGATGGTTCAACCTATAGTTCAATATTATCTTCTCAAGCAAGGCCCTCTTTTGTTTAATTCCATTCATATGAGAACACTCATAGTGGCGTTAAATTCAAAGATTAATAACCAAACCATAGATATCTTTCACGTAAAATTTAAACATATACGTATGGGAGCTCTTGATAAAAAAAAAAAAAATACACTAATAATAATAGCCAAAGGAATTACCACGGCTCTTTATAGTGGTAGACTTTTTAATATAAGCTAAAAGGAGTGATGGAAACTCCCATTAAAATGAAAGAAACATGTTCAAGTAAATGTAAGAAGAAAATAAAAGTTAAAGGAAGAGCTATAAGGTAAGAAAATAAAAGTTAAAAGGAAGAGCTACGTGACTTATAAGTTAGAAAATTAAGTACTAAATATTTTTCATTTATTAGATTTTAAGTTACTTTAATTTAAATTATGGTTAAAAAAATAAAAATAAAGAACAAGAATTATATGAGTAATTCTTTTAAAAAAATAATAATAATAAGGATTATTAAATTATACACATAATGTGTAGATGATACTTAATATTGGAATATGATTAATTAATTAATTAAAGTTTTGTATGAGTACGAAATTGGCTGAGGCAAATTACCTTATGTTCTAGAGGAATCTAATATTATTAAGTGGATACTCAATCGGGCATGAATCTAATTAAGACTACTATCAATATTCTTGATGGTGACTAAACGATAATGTGTTACTAACCTTAAGAATTATTATCGGATTATAATAAGAATGTCATTAATATTTAGTTTGTGGGTATTGAGAAATAATGTTAATTTGGTTTCATTGGTGAAATAATCTTGTCATTTATGTAAGAGAAGATTGAATAAAAATGATACTACATATGATTAAATCACTTTTTAAAAAAACCATATGTGTAAAGTATGTGACCATGCTCATGAATAGTTGGTCATCACTATCTACTTGGTTAAGGTTTAAAAAAAAAATAATAAAAAAAAATTGGTTGGGTTTTTCTAGTGAAAATTTTAGGCATGACAGTTAGACATTTTGATATCACACCTTCAATTACATCTCTACCCGCTTTCTATCTCTTCCCTCCGTTCTCTCTCCTCTGCCTGCAAAAAATCAACACAAATTTATCAGAACCCACAACTTTTGCAACCATGAATGCATGCAAAGAACACAAGATAACATCCAAGCACCTTGAGAGAGATTCCATAGCCAATGAACACATGTGCGCCCCCAAAGAAGCTTGCGATGTTGACTGGCAACTACCTTCAACAACAACAAAAACCTAGACATTGAAACCAAACAATACGCTATCGATAATTGGATAGACATTTGTTTTGTATGTTGGGGAATTTAAAATAGATGTTACTTACACCATCACCACTATGTGGAAACCATACAACAATTAATGCTGATGTTGTTTCGTTGGCCTCCACAACTAGCTTCAACCACAACATAAACCTAGAGAATGAGATCGAAAAATATGTTATCGATAACTGCATAGACATTCATTTTGTTTTCTGAGGACTTTAAAATAGATGTTACTTGCACGATCAAGACTACATGGAAACCATACAACAATCAATGCTGATGACATTTCATTGGCCTCCTGTACAACTAGTCTATTTCCTGGCCTCCTCTATGGAACGCTATAGCTTAAGCAAGAGATCAATTATCAATAATGGTCAATGTAGGCTAACATAAAGTATATAAGATGAACTATTTTAGTACATTATAACCACAACCTAAAACATTTAAATTTTTTTGTGAATCCTATGTGAGAAAGATAACAATCTGTACATAGAAACTATAAAATAAAACTCAACACAATAAGGCCTGCTCTCCACCCTACCATATTGGGTCATGGAGCCTCATCGGCTCTAACCAAAATTCCAAGCAAGAATATACATTGCCCACCACTCTGATCAATGATGAAATGAATATTTCTTATTACAATCAATATACCATACATGAGGATATGATTGTCTATTTGACCATGGTAACTAATTTTCCAGTCACTATCATTATTTTGAAATGTTGTTTGTAACAGATTAGTTCATCAAACACTGCATTATGGCTGGAATATGGTCTGCAAGAATAACAAAAAAGTGTGAAGTTTACTGTGGCGATTATGCAAAAATAGTATGAACCACACAACATTAACTATTTTATTTCATAACAGCCATGGCAGTGGGAAAATAAAATTCATGGCTATAGTTCTATTGAATGGAGTGATTATAATTTAGCCATACCTGGTGTTTGTGGGAGAATACACTATGCCCAAACCAAAACAAGGCCTGATTTCTACCCTACCATATTGGCTCATGAAGTGTCGTGCACTCTCACCAAACCCTCGAGCAAGAAAATAAATTGTCCACCACTATGATCAATGGTGAGAGCAATGTTTTGGCTGCCAATGACTAAATACAAAATATAATTGCATGGAAAGGCCTACGAAGGAGAATTGTTTTGATTAGTCGAGAATACAAAAATGAAAAAGTATGAAGACTTATATAATTAATTACAAATGAGAGGCAATGGAGTTGCAGTAGAACAAAGTAAGTAAATAAAATGTAGAATTTACTTGTGTATGAAATGTATTGGAGTGTGGACATAGAAAAGGAATCCTACTCTCCAGCCTCGCATATTAGGCTATGGAGTATCATTGACTATGACCAAACCCCTGAGTAGTAAGATTAATTGTGCACCACTTTGGTGAATGTTGAAGGCAATGGTATGGCATCCAAGGGAATCTGTTCAGTGGAAATGAATGTTATACATTTTTTATAATTTGACAAAAAGAAACGTAGCTTTACATTATATATAGATGGAATATAGGTGAAGGACATACGACATGAAAATGTGGAATTGTAAAGAAATTTAGCATTTTTGGGGAGCAATACAGCTTGTATACAAATACAATGTAGTTGTGGTGTAAAATCATTTCAGTGGGATAAACCTACACATAAGCAAACTGTGAACTTTGGTACTACAAACATGCTTTATTGGAAAGAAATATCTAGAACATGAAATTTAAGTGGCTGTATAATTTAAAAGAAAAATATATGCAATAGGACAATTACATGTCACATATAAAAAATGATAATGAAGTGAGTCGAGAGAGGGTCCAGATTCTATATACATAGAGGTGAAGAGGAAAGGAGAAGCAATTTACTTACCGTAAAGAAGACTAAATTTTGATGATGATGATAATGAACAATTTTTTTGGAGGAGATCATATTCTTTGATTTATAGTGCACTTTAATTGTCGATATGTATCCTGTAGTTTGTAGCAAAATACAAAGGCATGTCTACACAGTTGAGGTGAGCAATTCAATTGCTTGCTATTTGGTGCAATTTTTTTGCATGCCTAACCTCCAAGGAAAATCTAAGACTTTTTGAAGAGGCACATATATGTATGCATTGTTGATTGCACAAAGCACACAAATATTGTGATTGGAAAATCAATGGGTGAGAAAAACCCAGGGTAGCGAGCAATAGACCATAAAAAATAACACTGGATTATGTTAAGAATTTTATTCTGTTGCAAACATAGGTGGAAATTTGATGCCATACAAAGAAGCATAGAAACAATTTCATGTTGAGAATCCCATGCAAACCACATGTTTGTTTTCGAAGAGAAGCACTGGCAAAAAAATATCATAGGGGATGCGTTGGAAAAGGCGAAACAGAAAAATATACCCTAATTCAGAAAACAACAATCAACTCTCACTTACAAAAAAGAACACAACCTCTATAACTTAGGCTTTTTGATTTGCATATGCATAGGAAACAAGCGTCACTTTGCACAACCTACCATGCAAATATTGTCTCATGTATATGCTACATATATTGCCAATGCTTGCAATAATACTTTCCACTTAAAACTCACCAAAATAATTGAGAAAATTGGGGTAGTTTCAAAAATGTGTTGTTCAACATTGGGTTGTGGATTGAGCTGCATAACATACATAACAAACATTATAGGAAAGAAGCATAGTACATCCACATCCAGCATGGCACTATCAATAGGGATCACAAAGCAGTAACAAGAACACTTGGTAAGCGTTAGATGGTTAGCCAAACATGATAGTTACATAGACAAATACATCATCGACACATATATGTGCACAAAACTTTGTCAAGATATTATATGCACTAAAAACACTGTAAACAAGATAAAAAGAACATTCTCTTTAGAACAACTGATAGATAGTTGTAAATATTGAATTATGTATGCATATATACATATATATCCAACATGCAAACCAATATGTACATACATATGTACCAACAAGTTGTATAACATAGGGAAATCTCAATTGCATGCATGTATATTTATCTATATGCATATGTAAATGCACACATACATACAACTATGTCCGCAAGTGGATATTTGAGCAGGTGTAGATAGCAATACATCTCCTAAAAAGGACAATAACTCTATACAAATAAACAGTATAAAATAAAAGATCAGAGAATATTCACTTAAAACATAAGGAAATTATAGCCAACATAATCAATAGAAAAAAAAATAATTGTATCTTTTTAACTTAGACATTATAAGTTATACTTCATCATCTTAATATATAACCACTTAAACAAACAACAAAGCAATAGCGGTAGAGAGAAAAGGTATTTTTGACACGACAAGGAGTGTGAGGGAATTAAACAAACTAAATGTTCAGACAAGATGAACTAAAAGAAATATACAAAGTCCCAATTATCCATGTTTGTCTTGGTCTTCAGAAGGAAATACGACAACTATGTTTGGAGCCTGCTGCACGGTGACAGAAATAGTAGAAAAATCTGATAGTAAGAGCTTGCACTCGGCTTCAAAGTTAAGCTTTGCAACCTTCACTATTGTTGTTTTCAACCTTTTTTCTGAATTATAATTTTTAGTTTTGATTAGAACTGTGAAAACAAATGGCGTGTAGGTGACAACATTGATAATAGACTCAGTAGTCATTTCAGCAGTAGACTCATATTGCAACATGTAAAGCTGTTTTAATGACATTTGTAATAGGCTTGTTGTAGCCTCGTCAAAAGCAGTTGCCCAAAGCTCGCCTATATGGTCTTCGATCTTTAGTTGCAATAAATATCGAAAGTCAAAGTCAGCTATTATTTTCTGGCATTTTGGGCAGAACCGTGTATTTTGCTCATATTGTTCACACTTTTTTTTGCATTGCCTACCATTCACCTCCAACGATCATGCAACATAATAAAATGCATCAGTTTTTATAAATTTGACTATTGACTTTAGAGTAGCTTGTAAAGTCTTTGGCAATCCAAGGTAGTGATCGAACATATATGCGATAGTGACTCTCCCATTTCCCAAAGTGACCTTTCATGGGATTGGATGAGGGGACTCAACAATAGGTGGATCAATATAGCCTAGATCTCGATCAATGGTTGTGCCTTTGGTATGTTAGGATTTATATATAGAAGAGTGCCCACAGTTGTGTTCAGAACAACTCCATTGAAGTACCCAACACGTGCATTTTTCACAACAAGAATGAGAGCTAAATCAAGGGTGTACAACCTCTCTAAACCATGGCCCTTTGCTTCCCAGTTTGAGCCCCAAAAATTAAGATCAATTGAAAAGGATGAGAGATCATTATGTTTAACAATCCTGTGAATTGTTTGGGACTGATCTTTTCTTTATATGGTCAAAACCATTCCAACATGCACCACAGTGCCAATAACATCAAATAAACTGTTATTAGTGCAATCTACAATTTGATTTAATGGTGTAAAATAAAATACTTTCTCTGGAACAAAGGCCTCTCCATCACAACACTTTAACATTGAACTTTGATCTAGAATGATTTCCATCTGGCTATTTAACTTATTAAATTTTTTGTCTTCTTGTCTCGCCGATCCCTTTGACACATAATAGGTACGTCCCACCTCAACCTTATCATAATGCATGTCTGCAATCTCATTAAAATAGGTAATCAGGTATTTTTGTGCCGGGTATGTGCAAGATCATCATGGAAAAAACAAGCTCTTAAGTGGCAAAAAATTCAGAAAATTAGAGTTAGGCAACGTGACATAAAAATTTGAATAAGTTATCTATATTATTTTAAAAATATGTAAAAATAGAATCTATAGAAAATTGAATTTAGTTTCTAAACTACTAGGTTTATTTATTTTAAAAAAAAATCTATTTAGTGAAAATTTGAAATTTCAATGCAGTAGTACTTAAATTTCAGGGAAAAAATAAGGTGTCTCCCCACCCTAACCATAATAAAATGATAATATTTTTTATAATATTTTAGATATAAGTAGAGAACTCATGTCCTAATGTGATGCATATTTTTGTATTTTTATCTGTAAATAATTAATTATGAAGTTTTAATTACAACTTTTAAAAAATATAAAAAATCATATGTCCACTACCTTAACTTGGTCAAACTTCATGAATTTTTATTTATTTATTAATCCTATAGTATGTAAGCATAGAATGTGACACATATTTTGATTCAAAAATGTGATATTGTTTGAAAGCTATAGATATTTTTTGATTAGCCTATCAATCAAGACTTTAGTCGAATTCAAATATAAAATTAATAATAAATATTTATTAAATTCAAAGTAAAACATAATTTAAATTGGTGGAAAGCTGAGAATCTCCTTTAAAAACCCTTTTCATTTCATCAATTTTGGGTAAAAAAAAAATCGTCAGCCACATACCCTACAAATACCCATCATATTGCCACTTTTTGACCCATCAATGATATCAAAGCTGAAAACCTAGCCCTTGCGCCCTTGCTTGCTATAATGGTGCATATCCCTCTTTGTTGTTACATGATCTTTTATCGTCCATTTGGTTTGGTAAACATTCAACCCTTTAACAAGGCTAATTTTTGTAGGACCATCTTGGTGCCTTGGTGATGTATTAATTCAAAAGATGGAGGCTTTTTTGGATGGGGAGGGTGACTCACAGCCAATTTTTTCTTCTTCTTGATCTCTAATTGAATATTTAGGTTTTCCAATTAGCTTCCAATCTGTCATCTTCACATCTAGGGATAGTATGACAATTGCCATGGAATGAAATGAATATTAAATACTTTAAAAGGAAGCCTTGACAAACAAGGAAGCAAGAAACTACAAGAACAAGAAAGGAAGAACTATATCAAACATCAATTCCTGCAACTTTATAGACAAATACTTTGGCAAGCACACAATCAAACCTATTTTCAATTCACCTGTAAACAAAAGGTCATTGTATTTTGCAGGAAAAGTTCCCATCTGCAGGTGGGTTCCATCAGATAGGATGACTTTGTATCGATTGATTGGGCTTTGATCACCTCCTATTTTTTGGTAAGAAATTAGTTAGAGGACTAGAGATGGGACAACATCTCCAACATCTATAAAGTGTAGCACATCTCTTGTTAAGGTTGGATTCACATTTGTAGCCTACAAGGAAATTAAACTTAGCATAGTGGCAATAATGAGATGTCTATAACTATGATTCAACTCTAAAAGGAAACAACAATATTGACACATTTGGAAACTAATACATTTTCACCTCTAAGATCTAAGTTACTCTTGAAAGGGTAATAAAGTGAAGGGAAAACAAGAAAAATAGTTCAAATATAAATAAGTTGGAACATATATCATAGTAATTGCTAATGCAAATGAAGTATTTTTTTCATTTGTTTGGTGTACTTGAGAAACTGACAAGATAATTGAAAACAACAAACACACTTACAGGACTGCTACTTGAGGATTGTTCACTAGCCTTAGAAGAGCTAGAGACCACTGACATTTCTTTGTCTGCTCTTTGAAGAACAAAGAGTTGCAACACTGATGACTGGCTAGAAGTTCTATGACTTCAAAACACAACATCGACACTTAATTTTTTTACATAGCCATTAACAATATGAGAGAAAATGATTAATAATAACAA
This sequence comes from Sequoia sempervirens, assembly GCA_007258455.2. Taxonomy (NCBI): domain Eukaryota; kingdom Viridiplantae; phylum Streptophyta; class Pinopsida; order Cupressales; family Cupressaceae; genus Sequoia; species Sequoia sempervirens. Next base: position 86,942,796 of record VDFB02000003.1, read on the forward strand.
GGGCTTCAATGATTCAAATAATACTTAACATACAATTTGTTAGTCCAACTTCATTGTTTCAATTTTAAAATTCCTCCTTTTTTCCCCCAGAAACACCACAAGTATGAAGGAAAACAAAAAATTAGCAAGAAAGGCTTCAATGTTGTATATAACAGTTGATATGGAGTATAACATTTGAAGTATGCATGTCAAGATTCACACAAATAACTATTTTTAGAAAACAATAAACATTGGGAAGAATACAAATGCACATTGCTTACATCTACTTTGGTTTACATACAAATCTACACACAACAAAATATAATATTGTCTCATTTATGGCTTTTGTTTTATGTAAATGATTGGAATATATTTAAACAACAACAATTAGCATTGGTCCATGAGAAACATTGGTTGGAATTTTTCCCAGCCTTCGTGTCTCTAGGCCTCTGACACCGTGTAGCAGGTGTTTTAAAAAAAATAAAAATAAAATTAAAAACTGTTTGGCATGGCAATAGAGGAGGCCAACAAAATGGCATCAACATTAATCATTGTATGGTTTCTATCTAGTGTTGATGGTTCAAGTAACATGTGTGTTTAAAGTCCTCAGGAAAAAAAGTGAACGTCTGTGCAATTTTCAATCATGTATTCTGCATATAGATATTTACATATATTTACATATATACATATACATATATATACACATATATATAGATACATATATATATACATAGAAACACACACACACGCACATATATATATATATATACATATATATACATATATACGTATATATACATACATACATATATACACACACATACATACATACATACATACATACATATATACATATATATACACATATATATTTATATGTACATATATATATACACATAGATATATACATATATACATATATATATATATATACACACACACACACACATAGATACACACACACACATATATAAGAATTATCACAACCAACACCTTTTACAACCATCAAGGCATGCAAAGAATAGAAGATAACATCTAACCACCTCAACAAAATTTCCACAATCGAGGTGCGTTGTGATAGTTCTAAGTTCATTTTTTGGAAGCCATCAAGAGAGGATGGAGGGAAGAGAAACCAAGTGGGAAGAGGTGTAATTGAAGGAAATCAGAAGAGGTGCATATTGGGAAAACCGTTTGTGGAGTATTTCTAAAATAGTTTATGTTATTTTCAAAAGGGGATTGTTGCAGTTCCTATGTTGAATTCTCATGTTATGCGGGTTTCCCCATGTGACTGGCTCTTGAAACTAATATTGTTTGATTGTGTCAATTGGTGGTCAAAAGACTATAATTTTATGGGTTTTGCCATGTGGACAAGTGTTGGCTATATTGTTTCATTCATGGCTTCAATTTTCTATGAATAATTCCAAAATACTAAATCTACTATTTCTTTGGTGAATCTTGATATCAAGATTTATTCTACTTTGTGGGTCTTGGTATGTGGGTGAGAATGGAAAGTGTAACGCCCCGCCACACAACCCTAGGGGAAGTTGCAAATTACTACACAAACGAACTAATTTTTTTTGTTTAAGAACAATTAACATGCAAGTGCACTAACCATTGCCAACCAATCCCCTAAGGTTACGAGACTGAGTTACTTAAACCCAAACAAGAAACATGAATTATAACCATAACATTTAATTACTTAACAATTAAGTTCACATACATTCCATACATAATAATTTGCATCAAAGAATATGAGATACCACTTGATTCCAATAATATAATTTACAACATGATTACAACACTCATTCCCCGAATGAGATAAATCTCATAAGCATGATTACATATTACAAAATCCACCTCGATAACAAATGAGGGGTAATAAAATACAAGATCAACTGAATGAATTAAGCAAGGAAGAAACTAGATCCCATGAGCTCTCCAACTGGAAATCTCGTCCACACGAACAAGAAGAAAATCCAATGGATTAAGGTGCACGTTCCACCCAACCATGTGATACTTGAAGGCTCACCCCCCGTGCTAGGAGATAGTAACAAGGAATCCAACACAAGACCGTCTACCTCTAGACACAGGAAAAACCATAACTGAACTGAAACAACTACAACCACAATATCACTTAACACAAAGTTACAATGCTTCCAGAGGACAATGATCATGTACATCATCTGTACACCACACAATAACTGACTGACTGCTGATGTAGGTAGAGTGTCATACATAAATTGCTATGAGTTACCCTAGCTCAACCTTCCTAGGCTACCAGACCCCCATCTTGGGTTGCCCTGGCTTGCCCCTATCGGCTGTCGGACCCTCATGCAAAAATATGCATCTCATCTCATCTCGAGCCTTAACAAGCACTTGCTTCATGAGAGATGCATTCATTATCTTTATTAGTGTGAAAGATCCCCATGAATTCTTTTAAATTATCACTTGATTAAACCCTAGGTGAGTTATCCTGGGCCCCTTTGTGTGCCAGACCCCCACAAAGAGCCACTCTCCTAATGACACACACACAGTACAAAACCACAATCCAATGGGTAAACTAGATAAGACAACCTCTCCAATCCAAGGAGGCAACGAACAAAGGAAAATCACTCCAAACACACTGGAGGAAAACAAAATACAAAACCCACTCCTTCCAAAGGAGGTACAAACTACATAACCCTCTCCTAATCCCAAGGAGGCACAAACCATCCCCATTTGTGAAAACTAGGTGAAGCAACATGGTGAAACTATATGCATTTCCCAAGGAAATTTGAAAATTGAAGCACCACATAAAACATCCCAACCTAGCAAAACTCCTTTGGAAGACTTACTAGACAAATAACCCCATTTTCCCAACATCGAGAAAGAACAAAACATGATTTAGAAAGCATTTCAGAAAACTCCATAACTAATGTTAGGGTTTCCTAAACCCAAGCCAAGCACTATTATAGTACATGAAATCAATTTAAATATTTAGCATTATTTGCTCATACTCAAAATAAATCAACTCACATTGGCAATATTAAGGAATTTAAAATCTAATCAATTAATTCCTTATTCCTCAATTATACATAATATTCAAAATAAATTTTTAAATAAAGACATTTGATTATAAAATCAACTTTTAAAATAAATCCTTTGATTATAAGGACAATTCCTTTCCAATTAATTATCAGAAAAATAATCTTTTTAAAATTCATATATTTAAATATTTGAATTTTATTTAAATATATAAATATATCCCTATATAAGAAAAAAAACATTTTTATCCCAACTAATAAAAAGGTCCTCATTATTTAATATATATATAATATATATATATATTTAAATAATAACAAAATATTCATTTAAATTAATATATTATATTTTATATAATATAATATAAAATAAATTAAAATAAATTAAATAAAATTTAAATAAAAATTAAAAACAAAAAAAAAACAAAATCCAAAGCTTTTGCTTTGGCCGCGGCCCCCAAGGAAGAGGGGACGAGCCATAGGCTACGCCCAGCCTCCCTATGGAGGCTGGCGCTGCCTGTGGCAACGTTCTCCCCTCACAGTGGAGATGGTTGCCACAGTAGTAGCACCCCTCCATGGGGCGGTTGTGGCCTCCCCTCCCAAATCAATATTTTTTATTATTATATATTTTTTGTATAATTTTTCAATAAAGAAACAACAGGGCAGACCCCTGTACAAAAACTCCAGTGTAAATTTTTTTTTGGAAATCAAATTTTCCAGAAAACAAAACTCAAAACCTATTTATAAAATATGTTTGTATAGAATATATATACCTATATACAGGCATATTTATCAATATATACACCCAAATTTTCATTTTTCAGATAGATTTGTGCAAATGAACAACATAATTTTACAATAAAATTAATAAAATGACAATACCACAAATGGTTTAAATTTCAGTTTGATATGAAGATTTTCTTTTGGTTTTCTTTCAATTTCTCATTGTGTGATTCTTGTTTTGATTTTCTTTCCTAAATCCAACAACAGTTTGCAAGTTTTGAAATCATTTCACATGGGTTTTCATTGAATCTAAATAGCATTTCCAGATTTAAAACTCTTTCAAAATGAAACAAGAAAAACAAAACAAAGAAGAACCTGGTGTTTTCTCCCAAAGCTTGAAAAATTGACAATGGTGATTCCAAATCTTTTCTTCAAAATCCAAATCTAGCCACAACAAAAATCTCCACCAAAATTCCCAAAATCCAATAATATGAAATGAAAATGCTCAAATAGAGTTTTCCCCAAATTTTTTGTCAAACCCCTAAAATATCCCCACCCACCAAATTTATTAAACATTTGGAGGATATTTCCATTTTTTAAAATTTAAAACAATTTTACTTTCTAAATGATATT
>VDFB02000003.1:86948913-87272268 GCA_007258455.2 Sequoia sempervirens
GCGGGAAGCTCAAAAATCAAAAAGGCTTGCAAGGATTCCAACCAAAGTACACACAAGAAAACCAACGGCTAAGAATATAGACGACAACAATCAACATAGGTTGTATAACCATGACTATTTGATTGAATTGTAACCATAATGAGCAAAAAAAAACCATAAATTGAACATTATAGGTTTCAAAGTTAAAATCCATGCCAAAAAAAAAAATCTTGTAGCACCTCTTCCCACTTGCTTCAAACACACATCTTCTCACCAAGTTTCCTGCACAAAAATAGGCAAAATATTATCACAGGCGACACTTTTCTTTTGCATTTCCAACCATCCACCCTTGCAAAAAACACAAAATAACCTCCACCCACCTTCATAGAAGCTGCACAAAGATTAATCCAGCTTGCACCCTCACAGAAGCTTACCCTCGCTACTCTAAGCTCTAATATCAGGTATAGCAACAAAATGACACAAACAATGCCTTATTGAATATTTCCCGAACATTCATTTTGTTCCCCGAGGCATTAAAGGCCAGCTATTATTAAGACAATCCCTAGTACATGCAAAGAATACAACAATTAATGTTGATGTGAACCAGTGTTTAATTTCCATAGGCTTCTCTATCCACACGGCCCGATAAACGCCACCCTATTTCCAAAGCATCCAACAACTGCCTCCACCACTTTTTTGTGGTTATTAGAAAGGCCAAAAACTGAGACGTTGATGAAAATTTTGAGTGAAGTTAAAACCCACCCACCACCTTCTCCCCAATCACCAAAAGCCTTTCCCCGGTGTCGAGAAAATAAAAAAATGATGAGGCTAATGAAAATTCCAAGCAAAATTGACACAATAGCCTATCAGCTAAAAATAACCATATATATATACATATACATATATATATACATATACATATATATATACATATATATATATACATATACATATACATATAGATACATATACATATATCTACATTTGTGTATGTACATACTATACATACTATACATATACATATATATATACATATATACATATATGTATGTACATAGAATACATGTTGTACACATATATACATATACTTATAGATATACATAGGTTGCACGATTTCTGTGAAGGTGGTTGAATGCTATCTTGTGTTTTTTGTGTGCGTCGATGGTTCCAAAAGGTGTGTGTTGTATACATATATATATATATATACATATATCTACATATGTGTATGTACATACTATACATACTATACATATACATATATATACATATAGATATACATATATATACATATATGTATGTACATACAATACATGTTGTACACATATATACACATACATATAGATATAGATATACATATACATATATGTATGTACATATATACACACACACACACACATATATATATACATATACATATACATATACATATACATATACATACATATACTTACACACATATATACCGAAAGCTATGAACATTATATATACATATAAATATATATGTATATATATACATATATACATACAAATCTACAGATACATATATATGTATACACATAAGTTGTATATGAACCAACCTTTCACACAAAAGCCTTTGCATAGGTCTATAACTATGAATTTCAGCATTGTATGGAAATGGCTACAATGTAATAAATAAGTTAATGTTATGCAATTCATTTCGTGGATGTCCACCTTAAGCTATATTGTTCCATTTTTGGCTTCCATTTAACATCTATAGTTGCAACACAACAAAATAGTCAATGTTTTGGATGTTATAAATACATATATATACACACATATATATATATACATATGCATAAATACACATACATATATATATATACGTGTATATATGCATATATATATATATATACATATATATATAGATACATTTATATATATATATACACACACACACATACATATAAATATATATCAAAGGACCGAAAAACTGCACAGGCAAAAACTAATCCAAGAAAAAAACAACCCAAATTTGTCGCTTCTATTTATCGTCTATGGTTGCAACACAACAAAATAGTCTATGTTTTGGACGTTATATGTACATATATATATATATACATATCAATACATATATATGCATATATACACATAGTTATACATATACATACATATATATACAGACATTTATACGTATATATATATGTATATATATATATGTGTGTGTATATATATATATACACACATATTATTTCTTGTAGCACCCCTCCATTTTTTTTTCTCTTTTGATCAGATAGTGTTCTTCTTTGTTATGCTTTGTTTCTGTTAATACTTTGACTATGGTACTTGGTTGCTATTTGATCGCTAACTGTAAAGCGATGTGAATGTTATATTTTGATGTGATGGTATTTTATTCTGATGTTATCATTATGGCATGGTTTGTATTAGCTTAGCAGATATTTGAAATAATGATGCTTTATGCTTTTGATTATATTATTGATGTTAGATTCATCAATTAGTAATATTGTATTGATGAAGGGGACGAGATTGCATCACTCGCTTGCGAGTGCCCTGTGATTTCGAGATTTCCTCTTTATGGTGTGTTTTATTATGTTTATATATGCATGTTCGATATACTCTTTGTTTGTAGGTTGACAGGTATATGACATTGACTCCACCTGGTTTCACAGGTTTGAGCAAGTCCATTGGCCAACGGTATTCGATTGGGAGATAGTAGCTAGGTTTTCCGTGTCAAGTCATCACCTTGGTCATAGTGTGTCGTCGGGTTTTAGTCGGGTTAAGTTGCTTCTATGTTGTTCATCTCTCCTTGATTTTATTTAATTGCAAGTTGGAAAAGGTAAATAAATGGCTTTATGTATTTAAGTTGTTTATTAAATTTATCTGGTTATAATGTTAGATATGTTATTTAATTTAATTAATAAAATAATCTAATCTGGGATTAGATTTATTTTATTGATTAATCAAATTAATTGTGTTGAATTGAATTAAATTATTCATTTTGGAATTAATAGATATGTAACGCCCCGCCACACAACCCTAGGGAAAGTAGCAATATACTAAACAACCGAACTATTTTTTTTTTGAAATAAGAACAATAAACATGTAAGTTAAAACAATTAACATTCAAGTCCACTTAACTAGAACATTTAATATACAAGTTCACTTAACCATTGCCAACCAATCCCCTAAGGTTGCGAGACTGTGTTACTTAAACCATATGCGGAACATGGATTAAAACCATAACATATAATTACTTAACAAGAAAAGATCACATACATTCCAACATAATAATTTACATCCAAGAGTATGAGATACCTCTTGATTCCAACAACATGATTACAATAAGATTACAATACTCATTCCTCGAATGAAGCAAGTCCAACAAAAATAATTACATATAACAAATTCCACCTCGATAACAACTGAGGGGTAATAAAATACAATAAGAACTAAGAGAACAAGGCATGAGAACAAACTGATTCCCACGGGCTCTCCAATTGGAAATCATGACCACACGAACAAGAAGAAGTACTAATGGAATAAGATGCACGCCACCCGACCACATGGAATCCAAAAGGTTCCACTCCCTCCATGCTAAGAGATAGTAACCATGAATTCCTACCCAAGACCATCTACCACTAGACACGGGCCACACAAAACTAATACGAAATAAATACAAGACCTCATCACATGACTGAACGGTCATACGTACAACTCTAGGTACGACTCACAGAACATTACCAAAGGTTACATTGCTTCCAGGCATAGAATAGATCAAGAGTGTCACAAATATCAAATACAAACTGCTGAGTTAGGAAGAGTGTCATCGCATAGCTCGTCAAGGGATATCCTCTGGGAATCTTCCTAGGCCCCAACCCCCACACCATGGGTTATCCTGGTGGCCTCTACCGAAATCCCGACACCCATGCTCACTCATGCAGAATCAAATACCTCTCGTGAAGACAAGATAGATGATCTTGCCATTCCAGGCCTTCCCATCTCATCCCAAGTCTCGAACAAGCACTTGGGTTCATGAGCGAGGCACAAATTATCTTGTTTAATGTTTGATGCAACCTAAGCTTCTAAAAGCTTAATTTAGTTATCACTGATTTAATCAACTTACAAAGGGTTATCTTGGCACCACTTTGTGCGCCAGCGCCCATTTGCAAGCCACTCTCCTAAGACAACACACATGGTTAAACCATAATAGGTGACCAGATAACATGACCTCTCCAATCCAAGGAGGTAACAAAACAAGGAAACTCACTCCAAACATAGGAGGAAACCAATTACAAAAACCCACTCCTTTCAAAGGAGGTACAAATCACATTACCCTCTCCTATTCCCAAGGAGGCACAAATCAAGAACTTCAACACTAAAAATCACGAGGTTAAGACCCTCTCCAACACTAGAGGCAACAAGGTCAACCCTCTCCAAACACTGGAGGAAAACAAAATAAAAAATACCAATCCATCCAAAGGAGGCATAAACACATGACCCTCTCCTATTCCCAAGGAGGCATAAAACATCCCCGTTTGTGAGAACCAGGTGAAACAACATGGTGTCACATGCACATTTTCCCATGACACATCAAAAATTGACTCACGTACCACAATCCCATACCCATACATGAACTCCTATCTGGAAGACTTCAACATTAACTCTATCCCACCAACATCGAAGACGAACAATTAAACACTGAAAACATTTTAGACAATTAAATAAGCTAATGTTCGGATTTCCTAAATCCAATCAAACACCGCTTCCATCACTTGCATTTATCCAAATAATAAACTCATTTCTTTTCACAACAAAGAAATATTCAAAGAACAAATCACGTATTCTAAATTTCACAACCATATTCAAAATCAAGACATTTAAATAAATATATCATCGAACTGGAATTAAAACAATCAATCACTCTACATCTCACAATCATATACTGTAAATAAATCCACTTGATTATAAAACATTTGGACTAAATAAATTACTCTTATAGCAATAAGTCAAACAAATCAATCACATATGATTCATTAAATCATTCGTTATCTTTAAGTTTCACGATTAAAGTCATAATCAAGATATTTTAATAAATAAGCATTTAAATTAAATCACTTAAACCATAATTCATCATAGGATAAATAAATTAATCAAAGTCAAAATTCTAAATGAAACCTTGATCATACTTCTATTTCATTTCATCTAAACAAATGAGATAATCGTTTAACATATGCCTTCGAAACATTATTTTATGTTTCTAAGATTTACTATTTATTCCTGGTAATCAATAATAAAATTTCTGAATAAAGATATTCGATTATAATATCAACTTTTAAAACAAACATTAAATTATCTAATACTCACTTGGCACCATTGAGGGATTTAGATTTAATACTTTAATTCCATCGGCCCAATTATATATAAAGATTAAATTAATCTTTTTAAAACCAACCCGTTTGATCAATTTTTTTTTTAAATGAATTGTTTGGTTACAAACCCAACTCTTAATTAAATCATTTGATTATATTATTCACCTTCAAATTATTCACCATAAAATAATCTATTTTTGAATCCAAATATCTATGAAACGTATGTAGAAAAGTATATATATAAATATATACTTAATGTGTTTATATATATAAATATAAATCTACATCCGTTTAAAATACAATTATTGAAATATATTTTAAATCCACTAATTAAATCTTCCATATTACAAATTTTAATATCAGTTTCCCTTACTATAATAACCCTGTATTCATTTTAAAAATTTCATTTAATATTTAACATTATTTTATATGTTTAATTATAACTTTATACTCCCATTTAACATTTCCACCTGACAAATTATTCTTTAAACATATATAATTATCAACATATAATCTAAAATTATTAAATATAATATATATATATAATTTTAAAATTAATACATATATCATATATATATATTATAATAAATATATATTATAAAAAAATGGAATTAATTTATAACTTAATTTTTTTTTTTTAATAAACTTTAATTTATATAAAAAAACAAATGGCTGCTTACAGCCCCCTCCCCACCATGGGGAGCGCTGCATAGCCAGCGCCCCCATAGGTGGGCGGTGGCTGTGGGCAGCCCCCACAACTAAAATAAAAAAATAAATTTTTATTTTTGCTTTCACAATTTCACCCAGAAAATGAAAAACGAAAAAATATCAAAACCCCCTTCTCGTAAAAAAAAACCAGAACGAATTTCACAATCTATTTTGTAAAAGAAGTAATTCTTTTAAATGCCAAAACCTCTCATTCCAAACTGGTAAATTTATATGCAAAATATAAATGAATCCAACACATTTCAAACAAATTTTATTGAGGAGAAAATTCAAAAAGAAGAATTTTTCAAGCATAAAATATGGCGAATTTTTTTGGGTTTTCTCCATTTTGCCAAATAAGTTAAATCTTTCCATTGGATCCCTCAAGTTTTGTGTTGATGGTTTTAAACGAATTTTTCATGGGTTTAATTCGAATTCAATCAAGATTTCAAGGATTTTTAAACATTCATCTCAAAGTTTTAACCTATTTGCAAAATGAACCAAAGCAAGAGAATGAGAACCTAATTTTTCTCCAAGACTTGCAGATTCAAATGGAGCCTTCAAGAACCTCTTCAAATCCAGCTCAAGCAACTTGCCATCTCCTTCCCAAATCCAAAACGAACAAAACCTCCATCTCCTTCAAAATTCCAAGCAAAAACCATAGCCCCCAAATTTTCCCCAAATTGCAAGATTAAAAAAATAAAATAATGAGAGCTCATTTTCTCCAAAAATAGGGTTTTTTCAATTTGGTCCAAGAAACCCTAAAATTCCCACTCACAAAATATAATTTAAAAACATGAGAATTTTTTTTAATTTTTAATTCAAAATCAAAATTTTTTAATTCTAAATCCCATTTCATAATTTTTAAATTCAAAACCCAATTTCGAATTTTAATTCAACCTTATGCATTTTCCAAATTTCTCATAAAACAAAGAGCATTTCAAAATTACCAATAAATAATTTCCTCAACAATATTTTTCAAAAGTGGAATTAAAACATATTGTCATTTAATTGTTTATTTTAATTTAATCGTAACTATTTAGACAAGATTTTAATTAAATCCTAAATATCCGATATAACTTCCGTTTTCAATTTCAACTGAATCTAGATATACAATAACGCCAAAATCAATATTTCGTTTAATATATCACTATTAATCTAATTAATTAATAAACTAAATCTAGTTTATTAATTAATCAAATCAATCAATAACACAATAATTATTTTATTAATTTCATCAAATAAATCAATAAAATAAATCGCATTTCAGCATTGCAACTAAACACATTTAATCATCAATTAAACTACACAAGTCATTTAATAAACTTTAATCTTGAAATTAAATAAACACTCCAGGGGAAACTGACCAAGTTACAACAACTGACCCCGATGACAACCCGACAACACGCTATGACTAGGGTGACGACTTGACTCGTAAAACCTAGCTACTATCTCCCAATCAATTACCGTTGGTAAATGGACACGCTCACACCTGTGAAGCCAGGTGGAGTCGATGTCATGTACCTGCCAACCTGCAGCAAAGAACATGTCGAACGTGCAAAATATATATGTATGTTATGATCAAACACACCGTGAAGAGGGAATCTTGGAATTGTAGGGCACTCGCAAGTGAGTGATACAATCCGCCCCTTTCACCAATACAGTATCTCTAACTAACGCATCTAACATCAATGATATGATCAATAGCATAAAACATCATTTAATCAGATATCTTCTAAATTATTCTAAAACATGTCATTAAGATACATCAGAATAAGATAACATCACATCAACATATAGCTTCCACGTCGTTTAACAATCACGATCACAAGTACTCAAGTTCGAAAGTGTAAGCATGTTCAAACACAAACGTCACATTACGATATAATCATACGCATCACTAAACAGTTAATGATTAAATAATCACCAAGTTCACAGTCACATCATAAGCATAATCAGACATAAAAGAACCTTGCCGATCCAAATATCCAAAACGGAGGGGTGTTACAAGATATTTTGTTTGAATTTGAAAAATGAAAAAATGTTTTAATTTGCATTTTCTTTTTAAAAGAAACATTAGAATGTAAAAGAAATTAAGATATTTCTTATTCTGTTTTTGAAAATTGAGGAGGGTGGTTGGATAGATATTTCATTTTTTTTCTATTATTGGGTTTTTTGATGGAGTTTTTGGGAGATAATGAAAAATTGAAAAAATAGGGGAGGAAAGGAATTTCTGGTTGGTTTTGGATTTGGAGAAGCAAGTTGGATTCTTGGAGGAGCTAGAATCAGAAGAAGAATTCAGAGCACCATTGTCAACCTTTCAAGCTTTTAGAAAACCAGGTTTTCTTTCTTTTAATTTAGTTTTCATTTTGAAAGGGTTTCACAATTTTTATTATGCTACTGTAAATATTTAAACTCTGTTTGATTTGCAAGAAAACCCATGTTCAAATCTTGTTTCAAAACTTTGAAACCTTAGTTTAGAAATAAATTTCTTCAAAAAAAATTGCATTATGGCTGTAAATAACTCTTTTTTAGAATTTATTTGCTCAACTAAACTGTTATTTTGTTAAACTTGAAATATATATATATATATATATATATATATATATATATATATGTATATATATATATGTCTCTTTGAAAAGTTTCATATATATATACATACATACATATATATATTTATATATAAAATGTATTTGTGATTTTTTTATGGGAAATAAAACCTTGTTTTAAAATTAAAAAGAAACGGATTTTAAAAATCCGTAGGGTTTTTTTGTGTATTCAGGAAATGTATATATATAAAAAATTCTTAACCCCAAAGTTTTGGGGGTTGCTGAGGGCTCACACCCACCATGCCCCCATGGGAGGCGTTGTAGAGGGAGCCGCACCCAACGCGCCCCACATGGTTGCCCGCAATGGGTGGGATGGTTGTGTTAAACACAACCGCCGCCCACAGTGGTGGGTCGATTGTGGTTAACACAGTTGCGCCACAACTGTGGGTTCGGCTATGGTTAACACAGCCGACTCCCTAAGTTCAAGCGCCCCAACAAATTCGAGCCCTATTTTCATGTTTTTGACTTTTTTCAAAAATAAAAGTAATAAAATATATTTTAATAATAATAATAATAATATATATATATATATAAATATATAATTATATATATATATAAATTATATATATAAAAAATATATATATATATAAATTATATATATATATATAAATTATATATATATATATATAATTATATATATATATATATAGTTGCGATATATTAAAATATTGATTAAAATGGTTGGATGATTTAAATATAATTGTGAAATTTTAAATTAATGTATAATAGTCAAATTAATGGATTGATTTTTAAAATAATATATTTTGATGTAACAGTTATTTATTTTAAAATGATATGCTTTGGATCATAGAAGTAAATATTTATTATTATTTTTAAGAGCAATTAGGGAATTACATATGTGGTTAAATTTTATCCTTTTTCTGAAAGAGACATAATTTAATTAGTTTTATTGCAGAAATAAACTATTGAATTTTATTAAAGGAAGTGGATTTAGGGAATCCAAAGTAGATTTAGTTCTTGTTAAATTGCTCTTTTAAATGTGATTTCTTCTACTATCGCTTTGGGGGAAATTGAATTAGAAGGGTTGTTTAGTCTTCTAGATGCGGTTTTCATGTACTTATGTGGGTTGTCATAATATGTTAGTCAACCTTTTGATTGCCTTGGGTAGTGCGTCTTAACGTATCCAGTTAGATACCCAGTTATCACGAACGGGATGTGTTGACTTTATGTCGTGGATAGGGATTTAATATCCTTAGGTCACACTTGTGTACCCTTGGGTTGTGGAGTTATTCCACGTGTTGTCTTAGAGGAGTGGCTTGCAATGAGGGCTGACACACAAAGAGGTGTCAAGGTAACTCATTGTAAGTTAGTTAATCCAGTGATAACGTAATTAAACTGATTAGAGGAATAGGTAGTATCAAACACTTAATAAGATTAATTTTGCTTCACTCATGGACAAAAGGGATTGTATAGACTTGGGATGGGATGAGAAGGCCTGGAATGGAAAGATCGTTATCTTGTCTTTACGAGAGATAACTGATTCCGCATTGGTTTGCATGAGGGGCTGAGAGTTGTTAGAGGTTTCCAGGATATCCCGAGATGGGGGCTAGGACCTAGGAAGACTTACCAGGATATCCCATGTAACATTGTGATGACACTTCTCCTAAGTCAGTAGTATGTTTGTATTAGTGATGCAATTGATTATTTAACTTTGGAAGCATTGTAACCATTGTGTTAAGCGATGTTGTATTTGTATTTGATTTAGTTCAGTTATGTTTTAGCCTATGTCTAGAGGTAGATGGTCTTGCCTAGGAATCCTTGTTACTATCTCCTAGCACGGGGGGGTGGGCCTTCGGGTACCACTTGGTTGGGTGGAACATGCACCTTACTCCATTGGGTTTTCTTCTTGTTTGTGTGGACGATATTTCTAGTTGGAGAGCTCGTGGGATCCAGTTTCATTTCATGCTTTATTCATTTCAATTGAATCTTGTAATTTATCACCCCTCATTTGTTATCGAGGTGGAAGATGTATTATGTAACTTTGCTTATTGGATTTAACTCATTCGAGGAATGAGAGTTGTAATCTTATTGTTAAATGATTGTTATTTGAAATCATGTGGTACCTCTTATTCTTTGATGTAATTTATCATGTATGGAATGTATGTGTACTTAATTTCTTAAGTAATTAAATGTTATGGTTTCAATTCATGTTTCTTGTTTGGGTTTTAAAGTAATCTCAGTCTCGTAACCTTAGAGGTTGTTGGCAATGGGTAGTGAACTTGCATGTTAATTGTACTTAAACAAAAACAAAAAAAAATTGTGCGTTTGAGTAGTTGTTTGCAACTTCCTCTAGGGTTGTGTGGCGGGGCGTTACATTTCTTCACAACAATATTGTTTGATTTATGGTTCGACTTGTGCGCAAATGTTTTTTGTATGGATTTCTCACAATGATTTTTAGTGTTTTGCACCTCTGACCATCTAGGTGATTGTTGATAACAATATTATTTCATTTATGTCTTTTGTTTTGTGCGGATGGTTTCAATGCAATAAAATAGTTAATGCTATGTAGTTCATGTTTCTTTACGTCAGACATTGTTCATTGTTCCCATCTACCCTACGCTACTCTATTTCATTTATAGCTTCCATTTATGACACCAACCCTTGCATTGTTGTTTCTCATCCCAGTCAGGCTATGAATACATACATATGTTTGTAAAACAAATTTCTATGTAGTTATTGAGAACATATTGTTGGATGGCATTCTTTGGGTTTATGTTGTTAAACTACGTCAACGTAGTTGTTATTGAAGATGGCAAGCTTCTATAAAGGTGCAAGTGCGTTCATTGGCTATGGAATCTATGTGAAGGTGATTGGCTGCTATCTTGTGTTTTTAAATATATATGTATATATATATACATATATATATATATATATATATATATATATATATATATGCATATATATACATATATATACATATATATATATATATGAATATATATATACCTATATATACATATTAATACATATATATGCATATATACACATAAATATTCATATACATACATACATATATATAAAGGCATATATACATGCATATATATATATTGTTTCTTCACAACAATATTGTTTGATTTATGGTTCGACTTGTGTTCGGATGTTTTTGTATGGATTTCTCAAAATGATTTTTAGTGTTTTGTACCTTTGGCCATCTAGGCGACTATTGATAACAATATTGTTTCGTGTACGTCTTTTGTTTTGTGGGGATGGTTGCAATGCAATAAAATAGTTAATGTTATGTAGTTCATGTTGCTTTACGTTAGGCATTGTTCATTGTTCTCATCTACCTTATGTTATTTTGTTTCATTTATGGCTTCCATTTACAACACCAACCCTTGCATTGTTGTTCCTCATCCCAGTCAGGCTATGTATACATACATATGTTTGTAAAATGAATGTCTATGTAGTTATCAAGAACATATTATTGGATGGCATTCTCTGGGTTTATGTTGTTAAATGTAGCTATGAGTGAGAATGACAAGCCTCTATAAAGGTGCAAGTACGTTCATCGGTTGTGGAATCTTTGTGAAGGTGCTTGGGTGTTATCTTGTGTTTTTAGTGCAATAAAATAGTTAATGTTATGTAGTTCATGTTTCTTTGCATGACACATTGTTCACTATTGTTGGCTTCCTTATGCTATATTGTTCAATTTACAGCTTCCATTTTCCATTGCATCCCTTGTATTGTTCTTCCTCATTCTAGTGAGCCCATGTATACATACACATGTTTGTGGAACGAATGTCGATGCAGTTATCAGGAATGTATTGTCCAGTGTCATTCTGAGGGTCTATTGACCATTTTATTCCATTACAACCATAACCACAAGCCGGAAGCCATAAAAAAAAATCACAACACCAAATCCATGCAAAACCACACACAGAAAATTCAAACCATAAATCAGAAAACGTATTTGAAATAATCAACAATACCTTATGACAATTCAAGATAGTTACAATAGCAAAAAACTGCATAAGGTCAAGGACATTTCTCTGTTGCCAACATATCCACTAAATGAAAGGAATAAAGAGAGACCCACAAGAAATTAATATATAATAGAAATATATGTATATATCTACACATATATACATATATATACACATATACATGTATATATATACACATATACATGTATATATATACACATATACATGTATATATATACACATATACATGTATATATATACACATATACATGTATATATATACACATGTATATACATATTAACATATACCCAACATAGCCTAAGGCACAAAACAATAATGAACAATACCTAATGTAACCAAACATAGAATCAATAACATTAATTAAATTTATTCCTTTCCAAATATAACCACAAAACGAAAGCCATAAATTTTATTCTGGTCAAGGAATTTTCCCTGTTTCCAACATATCCACTAAATGCAAGCCATCAAGAGAGACCCACGAAATATATATATATATCTACACATATATACGTATATATATACACACACATATATATATATATATACATATTAAAATATACCCAACATAGCCTAAGGTAGAGAACAATAATCAACAATACCTAATGTAACCAAACATAGAATCAACAACATTAATTATTTTATTCTATTCCAACCATAACCAAAAAATGAAAGACATAAATCAAACAACATTGGTTTCAACAACCACCTAGATCCAGAAAGCAACAATATAGCTTGGGCTATACAATAAGAATCAACCAAAACTCCATAACCTTAACAATTTTAATCTTACCTATATATATTCATATTAAAATATACACAATATAGCCAAACACAGAGAACAATAATCAATAATACCTAATGTAACCAAACATAGAATCAACAAGATTAATTATTTTATTCTGTTCCAACCATAACCGGAATACGAAAGCCATAAATCAAACAACATTACTTTGAACAACCACCCACATGTAGAAAGCCACAATATAGCTAAAGCTATACAATAAGGATTGACCCAAACTCCATAGCCTTAACATTTTTAGTGTTACACACACACATATATATATTGATATTAAAATATACCCAATATAGCCTAAGGCAAAGAACAATAATCAATAAAACCTAATGTAACAAAAGATAGAATTGACGACATTAATTATTTTATTTTGTTCCAACCATAATCAGAAAATGAAAGCCATAAATCAAACAATATCACTCTCTACAATCACCCACATGCAGAAAGGTACAATATAGGCCGGGATATACAATAACAATTGACCAAAACTCCATATCCTCTATAATTTTATTCCGTTGGAAGCATAGCCACAAAAAGCAAACATTAAACACAAAACCTACAAAAATCAATAGTAACAAACCCATACAAAAAACACTCCTTTCTCAACACAATCTCCTCGAAAACTGAAAAAATACAGCCTTCTCAACAACACCTTCTCCAAAATGAAATAATATAACTTAAACAACACAACTATAATAAAAAATTCCCAATGGAAGCTAACACAGCGAATATTTTTTTGTGGCAATGGTTTGAATGCAGTAAAATAGTTAATGTTATGTACTCCATGTTGTTTTGCATAAGGGATTGTTCATTGTTGTTGTCTATGTTAGGCTATATTGTTCCAACCATAACTAGAATACAAAATCCATAAATCAAACAACATTAATTTCAATAGCTACCCACATGCAAAAAGCCACAATATAGCCCAAGCTATATAATAAGAATCAACCAAAACTCCATAACCTTAACAATTTTAATGTTACATATATATATTGATATTTTGTTGTGTTGCAACTATAGACACTAAATGGAAGCCACAAATGGAACAATATAGACTAAGGTGGACATCAACGGAGTGAATTGCATAACATTAACTTCTTTATTACATTGTAACCATTTCCATACAATGTTGAAATTCATAGTTATTGACAAAAGTGTAGAAGAGGCTAGCAAAATGTCATTAGCATTGATTGTTGTATGGTTTCCATGTAGTGGTGATGGTGCAAATAACATTTGTTTTAAATTCCTCAAAAAACTAAACAAATTTCTGTGCAATTATCAATAACGTATTGTTCGCTATCATTCTAAGGGTTTATATTGTTGTTGAAGGTAGCTGTGATTGCAAAGGGTAATCTTCAGTGAAGGTGCAAATGCATTGGATGGATGTGCAATTTTTGTGAAGGTGGTTGAAGGTTATCTTGTGTTTTTTTGCATGCATCGATGGTTCCAAAAAGGTGTTGGTTGTGATAACTCTGTGGTGTTCTTTTGCAGGTCGTGGACAAAGAACGAAGGAAAGAGGAAGCAAGCGAGAAGAGGTGCATCTCACCTGGGTTATTCTTGAAAGAAATATTGTTTGATTGTGTCGATTTTTGTTGGAAAGACTATATAGTTTTGTTGGTTTTGGCATGTCGGTGATTGTTGGTTATATTGTTCCATTTATGGCTTCGGCTTTGTGTGAATGGTTGGAAAATAGTTAATCTGTTATGTTTTTGGTGAATCTTGAAATCGAGATTTATTTTGTTTTGTGGATTTTCACATGTGGGTGAGTGTTGGCAATATTGTTTCATTTATGGATTCCGTTTTGTGTGAATGGCTGGAAAATAGTTTATCTGCTATGTTTTTAGTTAATTTCCCCATCTGGGTTACCATTGAAACCAATATTGATTCATTTAGGGTTCGCATTTTCATGGTGAAGGTTTTGAGTCAGTCTGTTACTAGGAGCTTTCTGTGTTTTATGGGTTTTGTATGTGATCCACTGTTGGAAGCCATGTTTTTGTGCACCATAGTTTCAACCAAATGAAATAGTTAATCCTATACAGGTTGTGTTGTTCTATGTTATATTTTTGTGTTTTTTCATAGGGTTCTATTGGAAAAAGAGTATATAGTTTGTTCGCAATGATATTTTTTGATTTATGGTTTGGATTTTGTGCGCATATTTTGTATGGATTTGTCACTATGATTTTTAGTGTTTTGCGCGTTTGGCCATCTGGGTGAGTGTGGATAACAATATTTTTTCCTACACATCTTTTGTTTTGTGTCGATGGTTGGAATGCAATAAAATAGTTAATGTTATGTACTCCATGTTGTTTTGCATAAGGGATTGTTCATTGTTGTTGTCTGTGTTAGGCTATATTGTTCAAACCATAACCAGAATACAAAAGCCATAAATGAAACAACATTACTTTCAATAGCCACCCACATGTAGAAAGCCATAATATAGCCCAAGCTATACAATAAGAATCGACCAAAACTCCATATCCTTAACAATTTTAATGTTACATATATATATTGATATTTTGTTGTGTTGCAACTATAGACTGTAAATGGAAGCCACAAATGGAACAATATAGGCTAAGGTGGAGATCAATGGAATGAATTGCATAGCATTAACTTCTTTATTCCATTGTAACCATTGCCATACAATGCTGAAATTCATAGTTATAGACCTATGCAAAGGCTTTCGTGTGAAAGGCTGGTCCATATACAACTTATGTGTATACATAGGCTATATTTTTCCAACCATAACTAGATTACGAAATCCATAAATCAAACAACATTACTTTCAACAACCACCCACATGCATAAAGCCACAATATAGCCCAAGCTATACAATAAGAATCGACAAAAACTCCATAGCCTTGACAATTTTAATGTTACACACACACACACACACACATATATATATATATATTGATATTAAAATATACTCAATATAGCCTAAGGTAGACAATAATAATCAATAATACCTAATGTAACCAAACATAGAATCAACAACATTAATTATTTTATTTCGTTCCAACCATAAGAAAAAAATGAAAGCCATAAATCAAACAACATTACTTTCCATAGCCACACACATGCATAAAGTGTAAAACCCCGTCCCGCAACCTAGAGGACAATGCAACACTGCAAAAGCACAACTAATTTTTTTCTTAAAAAGAGTAACAATGATTAGTGAAGTAAAATACTCTAACACATACATCCTCTAGGCCACGCAACATGTCTACATGTGAAATTCCAAACCTATAATTTATTCTAAAACACAGGACATGGAATTAACTCATGATAACAACATACAACAAAGCAACAATCCATTGCAATTTAAGTCTAACACATAGAAATGTAATGAGCATATTTCCACAGATACAACACCATATAAACCATATATAAACCATTTAATCCAATGATAAATAAATCATACAGTTTAATGTTACAATTACATCACAAGGGTTCTCCTCAATACAAATAAGGATTACAATTACATACTGTCCACAGTTACAATGAGAAAGATAAGTACAAATCCATATAACCACACGAGCTCCTCGAACAAGAAGATATTTCCATCATGAATAGGAAGAGAATATCAATAGTGTAAGGAGCACAACACCCAGCCTGTAATGTCCCCATTTTGGCCATACGCTCTTCTTTGACTGCTAGCCTATTTCCAAAAATCCGTAGGCTTGTTTGAGGTAAAATCAGGGTTTCCTTCTTTGGAGGCTTTTTGGCATTTCTCAGAATTTACTATTTTTAGTAAGTTCTAATTTTGGCAGTGGTTCAATTGGTAGCTCTTCAATAAGTTTTCCTTTTTAGTTGGAGCAGTTGAATATTGTTGAATTTGGCTATTGAGGTGTAAAAGGGAGAAATGAGTTATTTTAAGTCATTAATGTTACATTTCATATTTGGCCCCCTTGGCCTAGTTTAATGACATGAAGTTGTTTTAAAAGGTGGTCATAAAGGGTGGACACCTCATGGAGGGAATAATTGATATTTTATATTGTTTTAATATGCCTTGGGTTTTGGACACCATATTAAGGGAGAATTAAATATTTTGAAAAGTAAAATATTTCAAAAAAAGGAGCTTTTGGTGTCCCTTTCTTGGAGGAGTTATGGAATTTGAAAAGTCACTTTCAATTCTATAAAAGAGATAGTTTGCTCCAACATTTATCATCCAATGTTTATGCTAATGTTATGTTGTCAAAATGACAACTTGTTTAATACTTCGAGGGATGCTTACCTCCTAGTTCCAATCCAATTTCGTGTTTGAAAGACAACACCTTGTTGGTCTTATTGCTGCTTCTCAATCAGACTAGAAAATTGTGCTTCAAAGTTGGTGAATTTTGGTGAGAATTTTAGTTTTAATGTTGCTGGTGTATACACAGCTGAAGCAAGAGAAATCACCCCTCTTGAGGGCCATACCATCTTGAGAGTGCATTGGGATTCGTGCAAAATAATATCTTGAGTTTTGATGTAGTTTTGTGGTTTGAGTTTGGGCGCCTATCCTCCAAAGAGACTTTGCATTCCATTTCATTCAGTTCATAGGTATATTGAAAGAGTTATGAGCATTTCATTGTTTTACAGGTTGCTGGTTTACAGTTTTAGTTTACTGGTTTTTATTATCAGACTTCAATAAGTTCAGAATTTGGCTTCAATTTTAGTCTTTGAGAGTTATATAAACTAGCTAAATTTATCCTTCACATATTTGCATTCATTCTTCTATTGTAACACTTGTAATTTGCAATTTTTCTTAATTGTAAGGTTGAGAATTAGTAGTACTAATCCAACCATTTATTTACTGCATTTACTTGTGATCTTTAATGCAAATATCATAAACCCTGGATGGTTTACCACCAGTGTGGAGGAATCTGATTTGTATTTACTTTCTATCACCCATTGTTAAGTGGAGAATTCCCATTGTTTAGTGGATGCCCACCGCAGCGAAGGAATTAGTCTGGATTATGTTGTTTTCTTCCCCCCACTATTTAAGTGGTTGAGCGGATTTCTTCATGGCTGGTTATCCGCCTATTTGTTTTAGTTTTCAATTAATAACTCCATCATATGTTAGCACCTCGCCTTCAGTGGGATCTTGAGTGCACATTCTTGACTTTGAGTTTGTTTCATTTATAGTACTGTTCTTTAATTTCTCCTCCATATGACAACACCTATCCTTCCTTGCGATTGAGTGTGCATTCTTGGCATTGAGTTCTTTCAAGCTTGGATTTCAGTTTTGATGCTAACGCTAATCCATTGGCGTAGTGTTGGCTTGTGTTATGATAATTCAAGAAAAAATTGGTTGGCATATTTCAGTGGTATCAGAGCAGAAGATCCTACCATCCTGTGGATCAGTGCTTCATGTTTAGGCAGATGAGTGACAAAGATCTCTGGTAATACATCGAAAGTCAGAGTAGATTCTAGTTTAGCTCCTTGTGGTATCCAGAAGATTGGCAGTTAGGCATGGCTAATGAAGAAGAGATGAAGTTGGCAGAGACTCTCTTTATGGATGGAAAGAGACTTGGTAAAGAATTTCAGTCAAGGGAAAATGAAGAGAACATTCTTCATTTGTTAGAAAAATGTTTGAGACAAGTGAAGCCATCACCTTCAGAGAAAATGGAGTTGGCACTAGCTCCTGCAGTGAATTCTTTGAATCAGCCCTATTGGTTGGGGAATCTTGATGAAGAAACCAAGCTGCTGATTTTTCTTGTTTCATGGAGATAATAAGAATAGTAAATCCCCATTTTCCTTATGATGTTGAAACCATGAAGATCATATTAAATATGATAGTGGAGAGTTTTCAAGATTTGGATGAAACTGGAAGTAGTTTGTTTCCAAGAAGAGTTGCTATATTGAAGATATTTTTTGAACTCAAAACAAGTATGTTGTTGGTTGAATTAGGTATGCAAGATTGAATATATTATTTGATCCATTACCTATTCATTTCAACTTGGAGTGAACAGGAGGAGGTTGTAGTGGAAACAATGAGATGGATGACATTCCAAAATCCGTCCTGACTTTTCTGTTAAACATTCATGAACAAGAAGGAAAGAATTCCTCTACTGCTGGTTTGTTGATCAGAGATTTGTTCATTCAATGTGAGAGAAAATTGAAGCCACACTTGAAAAAGACAGAGCAGAAAAATGAGGTAGTTATTAGTGCAAAGGATGGGAATAAAATGTTGTTTCTCAATGATTCTAAGATGGTTTCTCAAGAAGTACGTATTGATATGTAGTTGTTCGCACATGTTGAGGGTGAGTGCAACGAGGCAACATTAGTTTTGAATACACATGAAGAGTCTACGACAAGTAATCAAGAAGAGTCTACGACAAGTATGCTTGTACCCACTTATGAAGAGATCAGTAATATACCTTTACATGAAGGGCTCATTGAAGACAAGAAGGATGGAGTCTTCAAATCAGCTAGTAATGATGATCCTTTACTTCATTCCAATGAAGATGTCATGAATAGTTATGGATTAGAATCATTTGATCATCAAACTAAGCTCTTGGAGAAAGATTCTCATGAAGATATCAGTTTTATTGAGTTGGGAGGTGTCTCATTCAAAGAGTCACCATTCCAAGTGGAGTATGAAGGACAGTTTCTTTTTGAAGAAAATAATCAGCCCTTTAGCATTTGGGATCTGGGTGTGAAGGAACCTAATTTTGTTAAGGAACTTTTATGGGATAGATTTCCCTTTGATCCCAATAAAGAACAAAATTCAAATTTCACTACAAGCTATGAGATAGCCTTTGGAGGAGAAGTTGTTTTTGACAAAGTAGCTTGCATGAAAAAGCCCCATAATGACCATTTTAGTTTGGTTGCAGCCACTAAAGAAAAGTTTTTTGTTGCTAAAGCTTTCAAGTCTACAATTAATAATGACTCATTGATCAAATCAGGGGCTTCTTTAACATATAATCAAGGAGATAATGAAGGGGAAATAGAGCTAGAAGACCACGGGGCCTTTGCTAATGAAGAGGTTAAAAAAATTCTCAAATTCAAATCAGATTTTCCTCTTTATGTAGTTGATTGTAAATAGAGGTCTGAAGAATTGGTAAGATTTGATTCTCTTCATGACCTTGAGTATTTTCAGTTGGTGGGTGGTGAAAGACATGAGTCGTGGAGTAGCTATGGGGGAAACAAAGATAAGGAACATAGTTCTGATTTTGAAATGCAGCCTATCGGTAGTTCACCATCTTTGCACTTTTGTGAGTGGAAAGGAAAATTCATGTTTTCCATTGGAGATGAGGTGCATGCCTTATTCAGATTTGACCGCTCACATAATTTGAGTGATGAGAGACAGGAAGGAGTTTGGGATGGAGTCACTCTCTTTAATTTGCAAGTTATTAAAGACTCCTTAGTGATTATGAAATCAGGGTATCTATGTTGGATTAAAGATCGGGATTATGCCTATGAATTCACAAAGAAGATCATTGGTTTATTTCAAGGATGTGAAAGAAAGGTTGATAAGCTTACTCTTGAGCTTGAATCAACAAAGTGCATGTTAGAAAATGTTTACTTGGGTGTAATGGAGGTAGGAGACCAGCTAGCTGATTTCAAACTTCTCAGAGAATGTAGGGACGAGATATATTCTATGATTGATAATCCTCTGAGCTTGCTTGTAAGTGAATGCATAAGAGGTTTAGAGAATTCAGTCTCCCTATGGGAAGTGTTGATTCATGATGACTTCCCCATCTTTGACACCAAGGTGTTGTTAAAACATGTTTTGGTAAGACATATTGTTTACATGCCTGACAGTTTATCCTTTGGATTAAGTAATGCTCACACTATCCTATCTTGGGAGAAGGATTTGAAGACGATGTTTGTTTTAGGATCCCTTCTTTTTGAAGCTTTCTTGGATAGACTTCAGTGGTTTACCAAAGAGGTCAATAATTTTCTAGGTGTGCAATTGGAGTTGATAGGCACTCAGGAATTTGTTGTGAAAAATATTTTGGGGTATGGTAGGGAGGGTCATTGGAGGGATAAGGATCAAACTTTCAAATTTAATGGTGTTTTTTCCTTTCTTACTAGCCACTTGATGATTCCATTTGTTTATCAACAAATGGATTGGAGGGAAATTTTGAGCAAAGAATGGTTCTTTTCTATAATGGAGCTCTTAGAGTGGGTGTTTCCACCCTTGTGTTCGAGCAATTTGGTCAAGATGAATGTGGATTTTCAATATTGCAGCAGTTGTTCCTACTCTTGTTTGCAGATTTCTTTGAACTCTAATGTTGAGTCTTTCATTCTTGATTTGGTGGAATTTGATGGTTACTCCATTGCAATAGCAAAGAGTGAAGATTCTAGACTTATCACTCATGAAGTTTGGGAGAAAGTTGAACCTAAACAAATTATTTACTTTCTTAACAATCTATCTCTTGAGTTGAGTGATGTTTTGGCTCATCCTAGTTCCTTGAGGGAATGGGAATTGAGGACAACATTTGTTTTGTGCTCCATTAATGTTGATGTTTTCATGGGTGGGCTACATAGGTTTATCAAAGAAGACTCTAAATTCTTGAGTTTGCATTCTGCCTTGATTAGTACTTGGAGAAATGTTGTGTACTCTTTCAGATGCATTGGAAGAACATTTTCAGTTGAGTATCAATGTTTGGAATCCTCAACATGGCTTGATGGAGATTGTTACAAGTAGAAAGAGGAATCTTTGGAGAGATAAGAATTTAATTTTCAGATCCTCTGATGATGTCCCCATCTTTGCCAATCATTCAAAGGTTCTTTTTTCTCATCAACTGGTGAATTGGAGAGATATTTCGAACAAAGGATGGTTTAATGTTGGTTTGGAGTTTCTTGAGAAGATGTTTCCAGCCTTGGTCATGAGCAATTGTTCTACTATGGATGCTAACTTTCAGTATTGCAGCAGTTGTTCAGTTCATTGCATGATGATTTTCCTAAAATCAGATTTTGAGAGGTTCATTTCAGTTTTGATAGGCATCTGGTACATTCATTCTTCCTCTTCTCAATCTTTTTTCAGTAATGGTTTATGGCCTCAAAAGTGGGAAATGATGCTCCATAGTGATTTGGACCAGATTTGGATGGTGTTTAAGTTCCTTTCTAGTGATTTACTCTATACAATTTCTTGCACTAGTGTTTGGGGCAGCAAACCCTTGCTTGTTTGGGTTCAACTTTTTGAGACTTTTGAGAGATTAGTGGGAGTTTTCAGAAATGTTCTTGCATATGTCAAAATTACTTAGAAGAGGCATTATACATCCTTGAGGAGCTTTGATGATGCGACTGTTATGAACATGCAAAGGGCTGTTTATTCTTTTGCAAATAGCTATGATGGAATCACATTTGTTGTTGTGATTTGGTTTGATGCTTTGAGGAGTGATGTTGATGAGAATATATTTGAGTTGTTTAGAGTAATCTTCTTTATTCTTAGGATGGTGATTGACATTGACATTGCAGATGTTAATTCCTCAAAGTTTATTGGGCATGAGATGTTGCTAGATTTTGATTCCATTCCTTCCATGCTTTTTAGTTTGAATTTCAGGCATGTTATCTCATTGAGGTTGCAGGGATGGTTTAAGCAGTTCTGGTGTAGTGATTTCATTTGTGTGATCAAAGTAGAGCAGCATCAACATGATGGGACCTTTCTGAGATGGACTTGGGACCCCAGGATCTTACATGTTTGGTGGGATCAGTTTGGAGTGTTGTGGCATTGCTTGAGGACAAGCAATTTTGGGAAGGGTAGACTATAATGTCCCCATTTTGGCCACACACTTTTCATTGAATGCTAGCCTATTTCCAGAAATCCATAGGCTTGTCTGAGGTAAAATCAGGGTTTCCTTCTTTGGAGGCTTTTTGTCATTTCTCAGAATTTACTATTTTTAGTAAGTTCTAATTTTGGCAGTGGTTCAGTTGGCAGCTCTTCAATAAGTTTTCCTTTTCAGCTGGAGCAGTTGAATATTGTTGAATTTGGCTATTGAGGTGTAAAAGGGAGAAATGAGTTATTTTAAGTCATTAATGTTATATTTCATATTTGGGCCCCTTGGCGTAGTTTAATAACTTGAAGTTGTTTTAAAAGGTGGTCATAAAGGGTGGACACCTCATGGAGGGAATAATTGATATTTTATATTGTTTTAATATGCCTTGGGTTTTGGACACCATATTAAGGGAGAATTAAATATTTTGAAAAGTAAAATATTTCAAAAAAAGGAGCTTTTGGTGTCCCTTTCTTGGAGGAGTTATGGATTTTGAAAAGTCACTTTCAATTCTATAAAAGAGATAGTTTTCTCCAACATTTATCATCCAATGTTTATGCTAATGTTATGCTATCAAAATGACAACTTGTTTAATACTTTGAGGGATGCTTACCTCCTAGTTCCAATCCAATTTCGTGTTTGAAAGACAACACCTAGTTGGTCTTATTGCTGCTTCTCAATCAAACTAGTAGATTGTGCTTCAAAGTTGGTGAATTTTGGTGAGAATTTTAGTTTTAATGTCGCTAGTGTATACACAGCTGAAGCAAGAGAAATCACCCCTCTTGAGGGCTGTACCATCTTGAGAGTGCATTGGGATTCGTGCAAAATAATATCTTGAGTTTTGATGTATTTTTGTGGTTTGAGTTTGGGCGCCTATCCTCCAAAGAGACTTTACATTCCGTTTCATTCAATTCAAAGGTATATTGAAAGAGTTATGAGCATTTCATTGTTTTACAGGTTGCTGGTTTACAGTTTCAGTTTGCTAGTTTTTATTATCAGACTTCAATAAGTTTAGAATTTGGCTTCAATTTCAGTCTTTGAGAGTTATATAAACTAGCTAAATTCATCCTTCACATATTTGCATTCATTCTTCTATTGTAACACTTGTAATTTGCAGTTTTTCTTAATTGTAAGGTTGAGAATTAGTAGTACTAATCCAACCATTTATTTACTGCATTTACTTGTGATCTTTAATGAAAATATCATAACCCCTGGATGGTTTACCGCCAGTGTGGAGGAATCTGATTTGTATTTACTTTCTATCACCCACTGTTTAGTGGATGCCCGCCGCAGTGGAGGAATTAGTCTGGATTATGTTGTTTTCTTCCCCCCACTGTTTAAGTAGTTGAGCAGATTTCTTCATGGCTGGTTATCCACCTATTTGTTTCAGTTTTCAATTAATAACTCCGTCATATGTTAGCACCTCGCCCTCAGTGGGTTCTTGAGTGCACATTCTTGACTTTGAGTTTGTTTCATTTAAAGTACTGTTCTTTAATTTCTCCGCCATATGACAATACCTATCCTTCCTTGGGATTGAGTGTGCATTCTTGGTGTTGAGTTCTTTTAAGCTTGGATTTCAGTTTTGATGCTAACACTAATCCATTGGCGTAGTGTTGGCTTGTGTTATGATAATTCAGGAAAAAAATTGGTTGGCATATTTCACAGCCATATGGTACCCGTAGGCCCAACCCCTGTGCTAGGAGATAGTAACAGGTAACCAAGACAACCAACTACCTCTAACATAGACAAAGTACAAAACCACACTGTACCAGTAAATACAAACACATGGTTACATTGCTTCCAGAATCACAGAATCAAGAATAACCACTGTACAAAACAAATGACTGCTATCATAGGAGGAGTGTCATCAAAAAGGTTGCATTGGTTATCCTAAGGAGATCTTCCTAGGTCCCGGCCCCCATCTTGGGTTATCCTAATAACCTCTCACGAACCCGACCCCACATGCACACCAGTGCGAAATCGATTAACTTTCGAGAAGACAAGATAATGATCTTTCCATTCTAGGCCTTCTCGACTCATCTCAAGTCTCATACTAGCCCTTGCCAATGAGCGAGGCTAAAATATATGATTAAATGTATTAAGCTAATGTATCCCTAATATAGGTTATTTAATTTCCACTTGATTAAAATGACTTTCACATGAGTTGTCTTGGGACCTCTTTGTGTCTTGGCCCTCGTTGAAGGCCACTCCCTTATCAACAACACATAAAATTATACTATACCCAAGGGTAGAAAGTGCACTAAAACTGACAACAAATAACCAACACACCTCAAGAGGTAACATATCCCTATGGATGTCCAATACTGAATCCCAATATGTGCATTCCCAAAGAAATCTCAAAGGGTGAACTAAAGTTACAACATCCCCTTTCCCAAATTACATCTCTAGAAGACTTAGATTTTCACAATAACAAATACTTCCCCCTGTTATACAAATACATTAATGCTTGAAATTAAAATAAACAACTATTGCATTTAAATTCACTACCATTCAGATTTCCTAAATCCAAAACAATCAATTTCGCATATTTACAATACGCCATTTAAATATGATTCCAACTTACAATTCAACAATGAATTACACTAAAATAATCAATTATTTCAATTAAATTAATCATGCTTGTAAACATTTATTGAATTACTCACACATTAAATAAATATATTTAATATATATATACATATATATATATAAAATTAAATATAATTATATATATACATCTAAATATATTATTTAATTATAAAATTAATTATACTTTTCCCAAATTCCATTTTAAATTAATTACAATACAATTTCCAACAATACATATATAATATATATATATATAATATATATATATATATATATATAATATACAAAATATATATTATAATAAATATATATCTTATATAATATATATATATATATATATATATATATAAATATTTTATTTCCTAACAATACTAATTAAAATCCCAACTCGAAAAATAAAGGGACACACAATACGAAATCTGTGCGGCATCTACAACCATATGAGGCTATACTAGGTGCGCTGGCCACAGCCGCACCCACTTGTGGGGTGCGCTGTGGGTGAATAGCGTTGAGCGCTGCCTCCCATAGTGTACCTCCCATATGGGTTGTTGTGGGAGAAACTCCCAACCTCCCATATACACGTATTCACTGCGTTTTAAAAACAAACGCATATATATATATATATTATGAATAATTTCACCAGTATTTACAAAATTTGTCGTACGACGATTTCTTACAATTGAAATTATAGTGGTTTAAAATAAATTTAACACATTTATATATAATATATATATGTATGTGTACATATACATTTCAATATATATGTACATATATATATATATATATATATTTATATATAAACAAATTCAACATTGATTCAAATTGGGCAAACAAATTACACAAAAGAAGTTTTCTATAGGAAAACTCAGAGATTTCATTTTCCCAAACAATTAAAAGGAATTGAGAACCGAAAAAGAATGAAGGTCTTTCTATAGAGATCTATAATTTCCTTTTTTTTCAATTTATTTCAAATGATCAAATTAAAACAGAGGACTTAAATTGTTTTCTACAGAGGTTTAATTTTCACGGAAATCATTTTAAAGAAAAACAAAAAGCTTCTATAGTAATGAAAATTTCTTTCTAAACTTTTCCAATTTGCATTACAGTAATATAAACAACTCATTAAATTCAAAATTCACAGAAACAATAAAGGAACTTGTTCCAGAAGAACTGTTGCCTCAAGAATTGTTGTCGAGCTTCTTTGTAACTTCAAATTGCCATTGTTGCCAAAGCTTCCTCCAGTAAAATTGCAACTTTCCAGAACACACAATAAACCACAGCCAAGAATTCTACAACAAGATTCTAAAATAAAACTTAGACAGATCCACAATTTCCTCAAAATTTTTCCCCTAAACTAAAACCTTTTCATGAAAACAACTTCCTTTCCTTTTCTCAAATTTTCCTCCGAGAATAAAATTATAACAATTAGATAACCAACTTCTAACTTACAGTTAACACCACCACAGATATTTTCCAACCACATGCATTTAAAAATTAACAATTTATATATTTCAACAAATTTAAATAATCTTATTTATTTAATTCCCATTAATTAAATAATTAAAATTACTTAATAAAATAACTAAATTAAATTAATTAATTTATTTATTCTAAAGTTTTCACATCAATAATACCATGAATTAAATACTTAATCAAACACACATTTTAATCTACAATTTAATTAAACTTGCACAATAATAAAATACCCAAAACAACAAGGGTAAGGAATACGACCAAGACTCAAATTGACGACACACTATACTAGGGTAAAGGTATGACTAGGTAGCCCGTTACTATAGGGGTGATCCCACAATAGTGGTTTACAATTTTTGGCCAAACTGGACACTGAAATATTTTTTTTTAACTAAATCTTCACTTTCGGGCACCTATAGCGGCTAAACCGTGAGGAATTTGAAGACGATGCAAACTAGAGTTTCGTGAAATTTTGTCTATAGATTCTAAATATATTTTTTTCAAAAATTTTGGAATCAAATTACACTTCTCTTTCCATCTCCCTCAAAAACTAGTTTTTTTTAGAAAACAACATTTTTAAAAAGTGACGCTCACCGTATAATGCATAACTTTTTTTCCATGAAGGATAAAATTATAATTCTTTCTAATTTAGGTTTGTAACTCTGATATCTAGTGCTTACACTTGGTTAGATAGTTTTTATTGAATTTTTTCTTTAATCAAGTTTTGAATTCAAACCAATTATAATTTAGACATAGTGCGATCGTATAAGCGTAACATTTTTTGTATGTATCAAAATTCAATTTTTTTTTCTTTTTTGGATCAAGGAATTTAATAACTGGTGCACTAATATTTTTAATTTTAATTTTTTAATAATCTACTATTTTTCCACATGTGCAGAACAAATAGCTTGATTTTCAGTGAAAAACCTACATTCACGAGAAATAAAAAATAAATATAATAATTAAATTAAATTTATTTAAAATTATACTTTTTGGGAAGCTTATAATAAGGAATACATACTTACAAAAAATAAATTTTAAATGAACTCATTTGATCCCCCAAAAGGTAAATCAAAAGTGGGTTTTTATTAGCATTTTGATAGGTGTAAAGGAGACTCCGTTATAGGTATGGTTTAAAACTAGCAGGGTTCTATCCAAGGGGGTTTGATTTAAGGTAGTTTGATCAAACCCTCTTCAATTGGAATTCTTTAAATGGAACATTTTAAGGCTTAAATAATTATATTTTCTAAAAATATGTGATTTCAGCAAAAAACAGTTCCTCCCAGAAATTGTAAACCAGCTTTGTGGGATCACTGATCTCCCAATCATTGTTGTTGAGTAGTGGACATGCTCAGACCTATGAAACTAGGTGAAGTCGTTGTCCTATACCTACAAACCTACAACACAAGCAAGAGTCGTACATGTATACAAATAGTAATTCATACACACCGTGAAGAGAGAATCACAGAAATCACAGGGCACTCGCAAGCGAGTGATGCAATACCGTTCTCTTCACTAATACAATTTCACATTAATTGACGAGATAATATATCAATTAAACTACAATAAACATATATAACAATGTCATCACAACTACGCATCTATGCAATCATAAAGCATATTAAACATAATCGCCATGCATATAATGTATCATCACATCCATATAGTCTATCATCGCTCCACTGTCAGCGATAGAATAACAATAACATAAAATATAGTCTAACAAAGTATCTGAGCTGACAAGAAAACATAGCAAAATGAAGGGGTGTCACATAAAGCCACAATATAGGTTGAGCTATATAATAACAATTGACAAAAAATACATATCCTCTGCAATTTAATTCCATTTCAAACATAGCCACAAAATGCAAACATTAAACACAAACCTTACGAAACTTGACACTAACAAATCCATACAAAAAACATTCCTTCCTCAACACAATCTCCTCGAAAATTGAAAAAATATAGACTTTTCAGCAACACCTTCTCTAAAATGAAACAATATAGCTCAAGCAACACAACTATAATTGACAATTCCCAATGGAAGCAAACACAAAGCCAATAGGGTTGACTATTTTATTCCATTGCAAACATAACCAAAAACTGGAAGCCATAAACCAAACAATATTGGTTTAAAGACCGACCTAGATGAAGAAACCCACAAAACAAAAAGAATGACAAATAACAACCCATGCAAAACCATAAACAAAAAACACAAACCTTAAAATGAACAATACTTGTTTTCAAAAACAATATTTAGCACTAATCAACAGCACCTTATGGAAAATCCAATAAAACAATATGGCAAACACTTTTTTTCATATGCACCTCTTGTCAACTATTTCAAACAAACCTCTTTCTGCCAATGTTCTCTAGGCTCTGTTATTTCTCCAAGCCTCCAAACATACACATATAACGGAAACCATAAACAAAAACCCACAAAAAATCACAGTATCAAAGGCATGTAAAACCATGCACACAAAATGCGAACCATAAATCAGACAATGTATTTGAAACAATCAACAGTACCTTATGGAAAATCAAACAATATAATCGCCAACCACAAATCAAACAATATCACTAAGGGTTTCTTCCACATGCACCTCTTCCCACTTGCTTCAAACACACCTCGCCAACTTTCCTGGACAAAAAAAGGAAAAATATTATCACAATCGACACTTTTATTTTGCATTTCCAACCATTTGCCCTTGCAAAAAACACAAAATAACCTCCACCCACCTTTGCAGAAGCTACACAAAGCTTAATCCAACTTGCACCCTCACAAAAGCTTACCCTCATCGCTCATGACTCTCATATTAGGTATAGCAATAGATTGAAACCAAAAAATGCTGCATTGAAAATTTCCCAAACATTCATTTTGTTTCCCAAGGCGTTAAAGGCCAGCTGTTATTACAATGATCCCCAGTACACATAAAGCATACAACAATTAATGTTGACGTGAGCATTTAATTAAATCATAGGCTTCTCTATCCACGCGGCCTAACAAATGCCACCATATTCCCAAAGCAGCCAACAATTGCCTTTACCACCTTTTTTGTGGTTATTGGAAAGGAAAAAATTTGGGAGGCTGACGAAAATTATGAGCGAAGTTAAAACCCACCCGCCACCTTCTCCTTGATCACCAGAAGCCTTTCCCTGGCGCCGAAAAAATAATAAATGGCAAGGCTGATGAAAATTCTGAGCAAAGTTGACACAAATAGCCTATCAGCTAATTAATAGATGGGTTTTTATTTGTTCTAATGAAAATAAAATTATTGTCTAGAAAGTTTTAGCAAAAATTCATAATATTATTTTGTAATTTTTTTTGTATTATGTAAGTGTCCATCGATGAGGGGATGCCGAAAGGGTTATATAATATTTTCCTAAATAAAATAATATGAATGTTATGAGAGCATTTACCAGCTTTTCCTCATAATCAATAGAAAAGAAGTAATAACATAATGATAAATAATTGATATTTTAATTTTTATTATTCTAATTATTTAGATGAAATTATAATTTTTTTTATATAAATTTAACTATAGCAAAAGTAAATAACAATGTTATTGGATGACTGGTAAATATAAATAAATAGTTATGTCTACTAATTATTGAATATACACACAAAAGTTATGTTATGAGTTTGAATAAAATAAAATTATCACAATAATATTAAATAATTGTGCTCCATATAAAATCTACTAATTTTGAAGCATGTATTTTTTGTTTATTAAGATTTTCAAGAAAGCTCTTTGCAATTTATACCATGATTCAATATCATAATGTATGGTGATTTTATATTCCTATTTAAAAATATCTAGAATAGTATTTAGATGAACTTGTTTAATAGTTTTTATATAAGATTCATTATGATATATTAATAAATTTATCATCTTTATTTTTATAAAATATGTTAATAATGTTTTCTAATGAAAATAATTCGATCACATAAATATTTCATTTTACTGAAATTATACATTATAATATTTTAATGGATCATACAATATTATTAAATTATTTTAAAAATGAAATAGTTTTGATTATTTAAAAATATATTTTATAATTACATACTTTTAGTGTACTTTTCATTGATCTTGATCTCTAATATGATATCCTTTTTGCGTAACCATGGATCCATACTATGGAAGATGTCTGGTCTACTTTCCATCAATGCAGCCAATTCCCTCATTCGAGCATAGAAGTAACCATTCATAGTGATCCTCAACCTTTTTGGTATTACAAAATTTTGGAGGAATAATGTTATAAATGTGATTGTTGTCGCATTACTAAAACTACCTTTGAAGTTGACAAGCCTACAAATTTGAAATTACAAAGTATTCATCCAACCTAGACCTATGGCCTTCTATCCACATCCAAAAGTTGACTTTCTAAATCTCATTTCAAGATCCTTGAAAATGGTTGGAGTGAGTATTAAATCTAAGATGCATTCTATATGGTTAGACTCCTCCTTTCACCTAAAATCCATGACATGCTTGTCATGAACAAGAAGGACCACACATCCTATTAGTTTGGCACAACTTCATTTGTTAGATCAATTTTTCCTACTAATGAAAATATTGAAAGATAAAATTATCTTACTTGTATCAAGACAATGTTGTACTGTGTTCTCAAAAAATAAATATCCCATCACAAATAGGATGTGTTGAATCATGAACAATAAAGGAAAGGAACTAGGTATTCATGAACAATGGATTCTAGAATCTATACATGTTATGAAAATGAAAGATCACAGGGCCAAGGATAAATGTACCTCGTTGATTAATTGAAGGACCTTAGTGATGGTTCATTAATTTCTTAAGAAACTTCATTTGACATTGAGCAAAATTCCTTCTATAGTCTCTATGAAGATCTTTTTTCCACCAACCTTTTCAATGATTCTATTATCCTTACCATCTACCTTGACATCCAATGTAATAAACTCATCAATTAGGACCAAAAAGATAATATACTTCTTGACTTGTTTTAAAATTATGAAGCTATCAGTAAATTACTTAGAATTTAATACCACATCCTATTGGGGGATCATATTTTTTGAAATCAATTTTGATTCATGAATCTTTTCCATAAAAGTTATTTTTGATCTCTTGAAAGAAAATCCCAACACCCCTTCCTTTACCACCTTTTCTATCCCAAGATTTATCATTCTAGAATCACCAAGTCTAACCATCCCCATGCTTTGAAATCTAAGATCCATGTGATTGAAAGGTAAGACCCCTATGATTGAGGACTCTACCCCTTCAAGCAAGGAAAAAGTGTCATTTGTGGAACACACCCCCCCCCCAAATCTCTATTTTTGATAACTACGAATCCTCATGGTCCCTAACATTGGATGATTTCTCTACTGACTCCCCTCCTAACTCTCCTATGGATTGCTTTTTTGCTATCCCTCCTTCCTCCCCTAAGCGGGATATTGACTAGACCTTAGGGTATATGAGGACACTCCTTTGGACACTTTTGACATTTGTAAGAATTATGCTCCCCTAAGCGAGAAGTTGAATGAGATCAACAAAGCCACAAATATACAAAATGACATTCTCAAGTGGTTGTTTTCTCAACTCATAACTGTCAAGAACAAAATCCAAAACTTAGAGTTCATGGTGCTAAAAAAAACTATGGACTAGCCGAGTGAGATGGAAGATTTTGACCACTAGAAATTATTGAGAGGTATGGCCAATACCTTTGAGAATTGGGACACCATTGAAAAAGATGTTGTGGAGATGAAAATTATAATTGGGTCTACTGAGTAGAGCATGAGACTAAAGAAAGAGGTTGTCAATATTAAAAGAAATCAAGAAAAAATCCTTCTTATCCTTCAATAAATTGTTGGGTATAACAAAGAAATGGTCAAAACACTATGGTAACCATCTAGGTTTTCTAACAAGAACTAAAGAGTTGTCAGCCCAAGCATGCTAGAGAGGATCAATTACAGGCTCCTTGAACTAGTACAAGGAAGAAGGGAAAGAATTTTGAGAGCACTACTATCACCCCCAAGGATGACAATGGAAGAAAGAACTAGAAGGC
Source organism: Sequoia sempervirens (assembly GCA_007258455.2). NCBI lineage: Eukaryota > Viridiplantae > Streptophyta > Pinopsida > Cupressales > Cupressaceae > Sequoia > Sequoia sempervirens. Next base: position 86,982,125 of record VDFB02000003.1, read on the forward strand.
TCTATCCTTCGAAGAAAATCTTTAGTTCCTTTCCAAGGAATAATAGGTGATCAAGGGTCTCCACCTCCTTGGATATTAGTAGTAGTTATGTGTGCATGTTGGTTGTTAGATGGTCTTGTGTCTATTTCTATGATTTCTACTGGACTTATCCTTTGTTCAAGTTTTTAAGCTTTAGTCTTTTGTTTTATGTTTTGGTTGTCTCATTGCTTGTGAGCTCCTTTTTCTTTTCCTCCATGGCTATTTTGTAATGGGCATGATCCCTTCCTATTTTATCTTAATAAAAACATATTTTGGGGATTACTTGAGTTCTTTAGTTAGGAAAAATGAAAAAAATAAAATCCCTTGGTGAAAACCTCTCTAAGGAACTATGGGCTAAAAATAATCAAAACAAGAAAATAAGGACAAGTCTACTAGAAAATCATTTCTAAGGCATTCAAAGATGAGGAAATCAACCTTCCTCCTCACTAGAACAATTAAAAAATATATCTACATCACTTGTTGAACAAGCATTAACATTAATATGAGTATAGAGGAAAATCCTAACATCAATAAAATGATGGTTACTTGTGATCTCAAGGAAAAAGGGCATTCATACATAGTCTATTAAAATAATCTTCAAATATATTTTCTTGGTTTTGTACTAATATTCTTGGATTAGATCCATATCCTATGGTGCACCAGCTTTTCATGCATCCTAATTATAAAACCATACAATAATAATCACTATGCATCCTAAAGAATCCCTTTTGTCAAAGAATATTTATAGAAGCTCCTAGAGTTTTGATCTATTTGTGCAATTGAAAATTTTGAGTGGATCTCCCATTCTCCTCAAACATGGATATATCCATCCATTACATAGGTCTAAAATAAATTTATACCAAAATTATGAAGCATAAATAGTAGATGTGACAAAATGTGGCTTCTAATAACTATATACAAACCAATCACAATGATGTAGGATTTCTTTGTTCCCCCAAGGATGCCACTACATCACTATGGTTTTGTTCCATCTATAAGCATAAAAGAGTGAGCTTGAGAATTCTAAGTGTTAAGCTATTAGTGGTCCAATGAGTAGATAGCTAAATAAAAACCATACATATAATTTAACCATATTTAACCCTATCACATGATCATGAGTTTCATGATATAAATCATTATCATGACTAGATTCCTTAATTGGTCAAGCAAAAATATTTTCTTTAGTTCCACCCCTGGGATGAGAAACATATTTCTCTTCAATATCATTTCCCTAGCCTCTTGGGGGCTAACATTCACTTCATCTTTTCTTATCTCTTTGAAATTACCAGTGTCAATTTGATCATGTTGGGATTCATCAATTCCCATTTTATTTATTTTAATCCTCTCTTCAAACTCTTTCATCTTCATTTTGACCCAAAAATCCTTAAACTTGGGAGACTTCACAAATTCATCATCCTCTACAAATCTCAAAGAGGTTATCACCCTTTCATCTTCACGTAGATCCACTTCTCTCTGCACCTCTATATCAACCCTTGCATCATCCTTGTGAGCTTCAACCTCATAATCAACAAGTGGTTGGTCAACCTTTGTATCATCTTTCATGTGTCTCAATACACTAGCAACCTCTTCAGTATCCCCTATTTCTTCTAAAAATTCATATAACACTAGGGGTTTATATCCTCAATATTTTTCCTTTTGGATCTTGATTGCTCTTGTGGTGAAATTGGTGAATAGTGTTGCACTGAAAATATATCAGGGGGAGATTTGGGGATCACAATTTCCCTTGGTTTCCTAATAGGCAGCTTGGTGGGTTTTGTTGGTAGGCTTTTAGGTCTCTTTGTTGTTTCATCACATAGCTTTTCAAATTTATCAATCATTAAATCAATTCTCTTAAGAGAATTTGCTTCTTCCACAAAGAACCCCAAGAAATCAGGGTCTTCCTTCTTCTCTTCTTCTACTTTCATCAAGATATCCCATTTTCTTTTTCTTTGGAACACCTCTTGAGGAGTGACAGTTTCTTATTATATCTTCATTATAATCTACCTCATGAGTGATTATTTTTTTTGTGAGAATATTTTGCCTTAGATAGTTCATGTGTCCCTCAGGGTCAAAGACCCTCTCCATTTTAGACTTCAAAGAAAACCTACCTTTTAAATAGTCTTGTAACTCCTCAAGAGTATCAACACCAACATAAAGCTCTCCACACATAGTTAAGTTGAGTAATGTGCCCTTCTTCTGTTTCTTCATGACATCTTTCTCTATCCACAATATTTTACACATGAATTCCAAAAAGGCTAGTTGAAGAGAAACAAACTTAGGAAAGATGTGTGGAACCTAAGGGCATCCATAAATTCTTATGAGTGTATGGTCTAGTAAGCAAAACCAATCACCAAAGTTGTGTGTGTGTTTCCTTGCTTTGGTTTCAATGACAAGGGTCTCAATATTTCTCTTATTTCAATGGGTAGTCTTGGTGAAGTACAACCAAGAACAACCATAATTCTAATCACAAAGTCCTCATGAAAAACTACACAATCACTATTTTTGCATATGCTATCCCAAATGTAACCCCAATGCTACACATGCATCCTATTACCCTTTTGATCAAGCATTCCCAAGTTCATCCTCTAGGTCCACTTATCCCTATTTTGATATAAAATCAAATGACATGATAAAGAATAGCACCTGGAATTAATATGAGCCTTTTTTCTCTCACTTGCTAAAGTCCTTCATTCAACCCCTTCTCAATCACTAAAGAAAATTCAATTTCAATGTTTACCTAAATTCTCATTGCCATCATCATGAGACTGTCTGGGATCTTGTCCTGAGCATCTATTCCAAGTATTTGACACAAAGAAAAGTGTGTCCTTTAAAAATACACTTGAAAATCATCTACTACAAATGATTCATTGCAAGACGGGAGATAGGTATCCTTTTGTTATTTGCACCCTTCTTCAGGTACATTGGGAGCTTGTCACTTCTCTAAGTTTTTCTCAATCTGTTATAATTTTCTTCACCTTTTTGCAATTCTACTTTAGTAAGGGCTTGTTTGTTGAACATAAAACATTCTATGATAGTTGGCTTAGATAGTACCACCAAAGGTGAACCATTAGGAATTCTCACAATCCTTGTGGTCAGATGATAACATTGAGCTAATAGTCTAATAAACTCAACATCCACAAAGACATTGGGGACAACTAACTTGGCCAAGTCCAAAGTCCAAAGGTTTGAGATTGGGATTTTAGCATCTCTTTTGTCCAGTGTTCCATGGGGTTTCAGGGACGGGGATGGGGGGATGATAGGGTACACCTTTTGGGGACGTGAGGATGGGGGGTCTAAGTTTGGGGGTAGCAGGGGGACGGTGGTGGGGGGCGGCAGGGTGTTGAAATACATATAGTACTTGAAAAAATAGTTATAAAAAGATGTATTAATATAAGAATTATACATCTTGGAGACAACCAAGAGTCCCCTAGATTCCTTGAGGACACCCCAGCCTCCTCGAAGTCCCAGTGGTATCTTGGAGAAAATGACACTAGTGGTGTGATGGTGGCGCTGGTGGTGGGCTAGTGGGGGGACGTCCAGCCCAAGTCCCCAAGTCTCTAAGACATCCCCATCTAGGAAACACAAGATTTTTTGGGGGGGACGTGTCCTCATAGAACAATGCTTTTGTCATAGAAGTGTTAAACAAGTGCATGAGAATTGAGAGGGGGGGGTGAATCAGTTGTCACAAAATTCAAAACTTGAAACTTCAACACTTATCAATTCCACAACCACAAAATTCTGTTATTAAGTAAAAGCATGTAACACAAATAACAGAAAGTAAATCAAAACAATGAGCACCAGCTTTTTATGTGGAAAACCCAATGAGGGAAAAACCATGGTGAGGGTTAACTCACAATATAAAATATTATAAAACAAAGGCTCACTACCTAGAAGAGGACTCGCTGTCCAAGTACAAAGTATCTCTGCCTATAGAAAGGACTCACTGTCCAAAAGGGAGGATCACTACCTATAGATACAAGAGAGAACAAAAGATCCACCACATCAATTAATGCACATATCCAGCTTGAATAAGGATTGCAGAAACCTTTAGCTCATTGCCTTTAGGAATCCAACACAATGAAGTACTGTTGTCTCAACTTACTCACACACACACTTCTTCTCTTATGAATTGTGGCTCACTTTCGTCACTTTGTATCATACTGTCATACAATTCTTCACAATTCGACTTGCTTTTATACCATCCTCAACCTTATAAAATTTCTCCAAGGTCGGCCACAAATACCTCATTTCATAAATTCAAATTAGGTCGACAACTCAAAATTCCCGCAGTGGAAAGGAATAAGAGTGGACCAATAAAATATTTAACCAAGACCAAAAATAATATCTCAGACCAACCACACGCTTCTTCAATTTAATTTTATTCTTCAAATGAAGTGTAAACACCAGGTCAGCCAAACCTAATGAAAAAAAAAAGAGCATTGATGTATATGCTTCTCAACAAGAAGATGACATGCAAACTCCACAAAACACTTCCTTATGCACGAGAGCGCATCTCAAAATTCTCCAGATACATCTGCAAAAAATGCAATAAACTTCGAACACTGAACACCATTCATCAGTCCAAATGAACTGTACAAACTCACACTGAAATACTGAAACATGACTTCCATATCATAAAACTTCAAACCTCTTTTCCAGAGCACAGAAAAGACCTTCATAGTACATATCCCAGATTTTCAAGATCGGAAACAAAATAGCAGAGGACTGCGAAGCATAAACGCTTCTCTCAATCCATAGAAGACCAACTCTGCTAGAATAATTCACACATCGGTGAATGTAACTTTCACATACCATCACACCAGAAGCTAAAACTTAGGATATATCACCATGAGACCACCATTATCAAATATTCATATCCACACAGGCATAGGATCAACATAGGAGAAACACGGAGCACGTACCAGAGAACATTCTGAACACATTCATCACTTTGACTTCTCTTCTTTATTAATTTTCTCAAAATCACTTGGAAACTCATCAACAAAACACAACTGGAATGACACAAAGATAGCTCCATGTACTCACAACATCTCAACAAAATATCAACTATATATGTACAATCTACAACATATTGAACTTTATTAATGTCAATGACAACATTAATGAAAACACCACTAGATTAGCTCACATTTGCAACAATATCCCCCTTTGTCATTGATGGCAACACATGATGTGAAAAACCATCAAAGACAACATCCTTCACAATATCCCAAGAGAACATCTTCTCTTCCTCTGTAACTTTTTTTCACATGACTTTCTCTCCCCCTTTGACATCAATGACAAAGATCAACAACTCTGATCACTCCCCCTTAGGAGAACACTCATACTACAACAATGAAACCATTTCTACCCCCCTATGGAGTAGACCTATTTATCAGTCCAGATAAATAAAGAATCTATGAATATACTGGACTGATGCACCTTCATGTGCACTTAGTTTGGAGGGACAATGACCCCCAACATCTCCCTAAGATGCTCAAAAGTATCCTTCGAAAGAGCCTTAGTAAATATGTCTACAATTTGTTCCTTTGTGGTCACATACTCCAATCTGACTTCATTCTCCAACACTTTTTCTCTCAGGAAATGATATTTGATAGATATGTGTTTTGTTCTTGAATGCATAACCAGGTTTTATGAAATGTTTATTGCACTTGTGTTGTCACATAAAATAGAAATAGGCTCATTACATATCACTCTAATGTCTTCCAGAGTTTGCTTCATCCACAAACCTGTGTGCAACATGATGCTGCAACAATATATTCTACCTCTACAGTGGATAAAGAAACCGAGTCTTGCTTTTTACTCAACCATGAAACCAATCTTCCGCCAAGAAAGAAAGCACCACCACTGGTACTCTTCTGGTCATCTACACATCCAGCCCAATCAACATTGGTATAAGCACTTAGGGTGAAATCATCACTCTTAGGATACCATAATCCATAATCTAGTGTACCTTTAAGATATCTAAATACCCTCTTTACAACTATAACATGTGCTTCTTTAGGATCTGCTTGGAATCTGACAACTAAACATACTACATGCATATTATCCGGTCTAGTAGTAGTATGATACAATAGTCCACCAATCATAGATCTATATTTGCTCTGATCAGTCTTAGCAGATTCATCATCTTTGCTCAGTTTATATCCGGTTATCATAGGAGTACAAACTGGTTTGGAATCATCCATCCCAAAATTCTTCAACAATTCTTTTACATACTTAGATTGTGAAATGAATATCCCTTTATTAGTTTGATTCACTTGTAGACCAAGTAATAAATTCAATTAACTAATCATAGACATCTCAAATTATTTCTACATCTCTAAAACAATTTTTTTACACATGCCTTCATTTCCACCAAAAATGATATCATCAACATATACAACTACTATCAACATTTTGTTACCTTGCAATTTGCAGTAAAGATTGTTGTCAGTAGAACCTTTGCTAAAACCTTGCTTTGTCAGGTATTTGTCCAATCTTGCATACCAAGCTCTGGGAGCTTGCTTCAATCCATACAACACATTCTTCAACTTACAAACCATATCTGGTTTGTCAGATAACTGAAATCCTTCAGGTTGTTGCATATACACTTCTTCCTCCAATTCACCATTCAAAAAAGTTGACTTAACATCCATTTGGTACACTTTGAAATCCTTGTGGGCAGAAAAAGCCAAAAACATCCTAATAGCTTCCATTCTAGCCACAAGGGAAAATGTCTCTTCAAAATCTATTCCTTCAACTTGTGAATGTCCTTTGCATACAAGTCTTGCTTATTCCTTACAACTTCTCCACTTTCATTTAGTTTATTTCAGAACACCCATTTCAAACCAATCACATTTTTATTCACAGGCCTAGGGACTAGTTCCCATGTTTGATTATTTTCTATCTGCTGCAACTCTTGGGTATGTATAGGATCATCATGGAAAAAATAGGCCCATAAGTGGCGAAAAATTTAGAAAAATTAGAGTTAGGCAACTTGACGTAAAAATTTGAATAAGTTATCTATATTATTTCAAAAATATGTAAGAATAGAATCTATAGCAAATTGAATGTAGTTTCTAAACTACTAGATTTTTTTTTTTTTAAATCTACTTGGTGAAAATTTGAAATTTCAATGTAGTAGTACTTAAATTTTAGGGAAAAATAAGAAGTAGGTGTTTGTCTGACCACCCTAACCACAATAAAATGATAATTTTTTTTATAAGATTTTAGATATAAGTAGAGGACTGATGCAGACCCAGGAGGTTCAAACCCAATCAATCTAAAAACCTACCTTTAAGAGGAATCTAACAAGATTAAAATCACTTATTTGAGCAATCTAAACAACTCTCAAAGTCTGATAGCCAACAAGAGCATGATTTCACACCTTGACCTCTATAATCCTAGTAGTAGTGCAAACTCAGTTTTTGGCCATTAACTCAAATGTTCTCCAAAACACTAGACAAACACATGATGGTTTTTAGACACCCATTTCAGAGTTGCAACACATATCTCAAGATCAAATACAAGATCTTTGGACCGATTCTCCAAAATCACCCCCTTTACGCTGACCCAATTAGGCTGATTAGGCCTAAATTACAAAGCAACATGCTCTTAAACTCATCACTTGACCATGAAACCTTGGGGAAACATTTATTATGTTCTCAAACCTCTAGAACCACAATTAGATTCCCCTGGTATGGACAATTTCATATCAAACCTAAAAAATGTTATTTTATGCACTATTCATGAGGGTTTATTGAATGTGACACTTCCATAGCCTCCTAGGCCTCAAAACCAACTTGAACACTATACAATAGCCCTATATATTCTTAAAAGTTCAAAATACATGCCCTCCCATATAGATTCTATCAAACCCTAGGCTAAAACCCCTCATTTATATGCATTTTCTACATAAAACTCATAGGAACAATAGGCTTAACTCCTTTATTTCTCCCACACAACTCTAATCATGCATCCTACCACCTAATCAGACTCCATAGGGCCCCTTACATGAGTTACAGTAGCTATAGTTGGTGTAAGGGCCCTTTAGAACATAATTTTTGTCACAAACCCTCAAAATAGGGTACATCCCAGCTTGTCACAGGAAAACACTTAAAGAAGGCTTCAAATCCTTGTTAAATCCTTTAAACCAAATGGAAATCACATTGGTCACATTCCATTACATTAATGAAAAGATATTTACACAATACAAGGACAGTACGTTATCGTATAGGTCTAGAAAAGTTAGAAAACACAGGAAATTTGTTGCTAACACTGAGAATTCAATAGTATTTCTTCACAAAGCTCCAAGCCAACCTTACATTCGATTTATTCATGCCATTTAAAGGCTTCTTCAAGCCCAACCAATGACCAACCACCGTACAACTTAAATTTGAACCACCTATGACCGTTGGAAATAATAATTCCACCTCTTACACAATTTAATGCAATTACAAATATATTGAAGTATTTGCACATTATGACCCCCTAAAACCATACCAAAGGCTTGGAAATATCCTTGTTACATTAAAAAAACTCCAACCTTGCACATGTATATGTCAATTCAAAAACTTGCCTTCAAAGGCTACAAAACAAATCTTAGTTCAAGATTGAATTCTCCACTTCATGATCACTAAACTCAAAGACTCTTCCTAAGACACACTTAATGGCCTTGAGTGACCTTATTCAAAAAATGCTCGAAATCCCATACCAACCTATTGACCTCCCTAATTACTATCAAATGATCAAATATGGAAGATGAGGTGTAGATGCTCCTGCACCAAGGGCTCATGTACCAATGTGATGCATATTTTTTTGTAATTTTTTTCCATGTAAATAATTAATTATGAGTTTTTTATTAATTTTTTTATAAAATATAAAAAAATCATATGTCTAACCACCTTAACTTGGTCAAAATTTCATGAAATTCATTTTTTTTAACCCTATAGTATGCGTAATGTAGAATGTGACACATGTTTTAGATTCAAAAAATGTGATACTGTTTGAAAGCTATAGATGTTTTTCAACCAACCTATCAACTAGGACTTTAGTCATAAGTCAAATAGAAAATTAATAATAATTATTTATGAAATTCAAAGTAAAACATAATTTATATTGGTGGAAATCTAAGAATCTCCTTTAAAAACCCTTTTCATTTCATCAATTTTGGGTAAAAAAAAGTTGTCAGCCACATACCCATCACATCGCCACTTTTTGTCCTATCATGATCCTACAAAGGCCCTCTTCTTTCATAGCCTTCATCCAACTCTCATCTTCACATGCTTCACTTACAAACTTTGCTTCTAGTCTTCACACCTTCACTTTTATCTCCAATTATCTGTTCATCTGGATGATTCTTCTGTACATACTTAGGAGTCTGAAAACAACAGATTCTAGCTCATTCTCTTCTTCTTCTTCTTCTATTTGTTGTTCTTTCTCTCCCTCTTCATCCTTATCCTTATTCTCCTCAAGTACATGTCCACAAATGGTATCATTAGGTTCAACTTCACTTATCTCAATAGGTCTGCATATGTCTTCATCAACTTTCACATTAGCCCTTTCAAAAATCTTTCTCAATATTTATTAAAGCATTTGTATGCTTTGATAGTAGTAGAGTACCCAAGAAAAATTCCTTCATCACATCTAGCATCAAACTTTCCAAGATTTTCATCATCTCTTTTAATATAACATATGCTTCCAAATACCTTAAAATACTTCACAGTAGGAGTCTTACCAGTCCATAACTCAAAAGGAGTCTTTGTGTTGTTGTATTGGATCTAAACTCTATTAAGAACATAAACAGTAGTGTGTATTTCCTCTCTCCAGTACACATCCGGTACATTTGATTCTTTCATCATGGTTCTAGCAGCTTCCTGTACTGTCTAATTTTTCCTTTCAACTACTCCATTCTGGTGAGGGGTTCTTGGAGCAGAAAATTGTCTTTTTATGCCATGCTATTCAAAAAATGCATTAAATTCACCAGAAGTGAATTCTCCACCTGTATCAGATCTCAAACACTTGATTTTCAAATTTACTTGATTTTCCACTCTTGCTTTGAATATCTTAAACCTATCTAGAGCTTGAGTCTTTTCTCTAAGAAAAGCAACCCATGTCATTCGAGTATAATCATTAATAAGCAACATGAAATACCTATCACCATTCAGGCTTCCAGTCCTATTCGAACTGCAGAGATTAGTATGGATTAACTCCAACATTCCCATAGTAGAATGTTCTTTTCCCTTAAAGCTGCATCTTTTTTGTTTCTCCAATTGAAAACTTCTACAAATAGCATTACCGGGTCTTATGATTTTGGGCAGCCCTTGAACAATCTCCTTTGCATTGATTTTGACCAGGTTGTCAAAATTCACGTCCCATTCTGTAGTGCCATAACCAAATTTCACTCATTTGAGATACAAGGAATCAACCATCAACTCCCTTAAGCTGATAGATGTTTCCATGAGTTCTTCCAGCAGCAACCATATCTCCATTTCTGGATCCTTTTCTGATCTCATAGGTATTATTCTGAAACACAAGTTTAAAATCATTGCTACACATTTGACCAACACTCAAAAGGTTATGCCTCAAACCCTTCACATAATATACATCATTAGTACAATGCACTCCATCAAAACTGATTGAAACTTTCCCACAAATCTTAGCTCTTGAATCATCACCGAACATAACTAAACCACCATCATATTTCTCAAATTTAGTGAACTTACTTTTATCTCCAGTCATATAATTAGAACATCCACTATCAATTACCCAGTAGTCTTCATCCTATCTTGCATGAAAGGAGGTAACCAAAGTACCTTCCATCCTATTCCTCTTATTCTCTGAAGCATTCTTGCTTATACATTTTCTAGGGTTAGTAGATACAAATTTACTTTCCAAAGCTAAGAATAATCATTCACTATTATCAACCTCATTCTTAGATTCATCATCCGAAATTCTTGCTTCTTCTTTAACATAGTACAACTTCTTATATTTCTTATCCTTCCTATCCTTATCCTTATAATCCTTGTTCTTCTTATGCACAACTCTATTTGGGCATCTTGTAGCATAATGACCAATATTACCACAACTGAAACATTTAAAAGGGTAACATACCTTTATACTTTCGAGTGCCTTTCTTCAACTTCCTGGTGAAGTTTTCTTCCAACTCATCATCACCATCACTATCCGGTTCGCCTTCAATCTTCATTGCCTTAAATGCTATTTTTTTCTTTTCTTCTATTTTGTCTTCTTTCTGAAACTTTCTCATCTCAAATGCTTGCAAGGTGCTGAACAACTATTCTAGAGTGTACTTCTTAGGATCATACACTTCTTCAATAACTGAGATATTATCACTGTAGCAATCTGGTAGGGTTATTAGGATATTCTCAATTATATCTTCATTTGATAGTTTTTGTCCTTAATTTATAACTTCATTTGTAGTCAGTTCAACCCTCTGAAAGAAACTTGTAAATTCCTCACCTTCAATTTTTAGATTTACAAATCTGTGTTTTGCCGCTAGCTTCTTTGTCAATTTCACTCTTTCATTTCTTTCATACATGTCTTCCAAGTTCTTCTAGACCTCATATGCAGTATCCAAAGAAAGAACCTTAGCTCGCTCATTTTTAGATAAGCCACTACAAATAACATACTTTGCCTTCTCATTTTCTTCATAAGTAGAAATCTCATCTGCAATAGTAAGACCACTAGACGGGTATGTATACTTTGTCTCAATATCCTTCCAAGTCTTAAAACCAATTGAGGTAATATATCCTTTCATCTATCCCTTCCAATCATTGTTGGTAGTTCCATTGAACATAGGGATCACCAACTTATGTGCCATCGGATCTTCCTTATGCAATTAAGCTCTACACCAAGGAACCAAAGCTCTGGTACCAATTGTTAAACAAGTACACGACAACTGAGAGGGGAGGGGTTGAATCAGTTGTCACAAAATTCAAAACTTGAAACTTCAACACTTATTAATTCCACAGCCACACAATTCTGTTATTAAGTAAAAGCATGTAACACAAATAACAAAAAGTAAATCAACACAATGAACACCAAATTTTTTACGTGGAAAACCCAATGAGGAAAAAACCATGGTGAGGGTTAACTCACAATATAAAAGATTATAAAACAAAGGTTTAGTGCCAAGGGCTCACTTCCCAAAAGAGGACTCATTGTCCAAGTACAAAGGCTCACTTCCTACAAAAAGGACTCACTATCCAATAGGGAGGCTTACTACCTACAGATAGAAGATGAGAAAAAAAGATCCACCACACCAATTAATGCACATATGTAGCTTGAATAAGGATTTTAGAAACCTTTAGGTCACTGCCTTCAGGAACCCAACACAATAAATTACTGCTATCTCAACTTACTCACACACACACACACACTTCTCTTATGATTTGTGGCTCACTTTCATCACTTTGTATCACACTGTCATACAATTCTTCACAATTCAACTTGCTTTTATACCATCCTCAACCTAGAAACTTTCTCCAAGGTTGGCCACAAATACCTCATTTCATAAATTTAAATTAGGTTGGAAACTCAAAATTCTTGTGGTGGAAAGGAATAAGAGTGGACCAATAAAATATTTAACCAAGACCAAAAATAATGTCTCAGACCAACCACACACTTCTTCAATTTAATTTTATTCTTTGAATGAAGTGCAAACACCAGGTCGGCCAAACCTAATGAATACACAAATAAAAATTGATGTACACACTTCTCAACAAGAAGTTGATACGTGGACTCCTTAAAACACTTCCTTATGCACAAGAGCACATCTCAGAATTCTCCATATACATCCACAACAAATGCAACAAACTTCAAACACTGAACATCTTTCATTAGTCCAAATAGACTGTACAAACTCACACTGAAATACTGAAACATGACTTCCAGATTACCAAACTTCAAACCTCTTTTCCAGAGCACAAAAAAGACCTTCACAAGACATATCGTAGATCGACAAGATCTGAAACAAAACAACGGAGGACTGCGGAGCGAGTAGAAACACTTCTTTCAATCCACAGAAGACCAACTCTGCCAGAATAATTCACACACCGGTGAACATAACTTTCACATACCATCACACCAAAAGCTCAAACTTAGGATATATCACCACGAGATCACCATTATCAAATCTTCATATCCACATAGGCATAGGACCTGTAGACACTTAAAAATGACCTAGGCCTGCAAGCTCTATTTTTACCACTTTCATCCTAGCATAATTATGACATTTAATTATGTCTTTGGTCCACATTCGACTATTAATTAAATAATTAATAATTGTTTAATTAATTCATGTCTTTTTATTCTTCATGATTATTAAATAAAAAAATTCTATTTATTTATTAAATACGTCATTAATTATCTAAGTCTTCCCCTAATTAAATAAATTTCTAAATTTATTTAATTACCCTTCTTCAGTCATTTCTTCCTGATTATTAAAATAAATAAATTTTATTTATTTATTTAATATGTCACTAATCCTCATAATTAAATGAATTTATGGATTTACTTAATTAATTAATCTTATCTTCTAAATTAAATAATTATATTTAATTATTTAATTACCAAAATTAATATTCCTCTCATTTTAAATAAATAAAATTATTTAAAATGTCATCACATTCTTAACTGGCAGTTCATTTTGGTAAATAATCTTAAAATCGATTATTTATTATTTCACAAAATCCATATTCTGAATTAATTTAATTCAAAATGGTAACTAATCTTCTAAAAATCAAGTAATCGGGTAGATTCTTGATTTTCCAAATCTAATCTTCAGTTCAACTCTTATCTTCTTGATTTTTCAAATCTCACAAATAAGGCAGTCTTTATATTCTTGATTTTTGAAAATCTTTATTTTCTAATTAATTATCTCATTTATTCTCCACTCATCTAAGGATTTTGCCCTAACCCTGATTAGGGATTATCAAATTTAATCTTGTCCTCTAATTTTAGGTCTCTGTCGAAAGTCAATCTCATCCATCCATTCAAAATGGCATTTTCTATAAAATGCTATTTTCCTCTCATTTTTAGATTATGCACTGACATACTTAGGCATTTTTGCAGGCATCATAGCATTTATTGGCATAGACATAGACTTTGATCAAATCCTTCAAAGCTTGGTGTAGGACTTAGACATTTATTTCCAGATTGCTCGCATGTTCGATCTAAGGGCAATACATCAACCAACAAGTTAGAAGGTGTTACAAAGGTGAATCATGGAGGTCTCGGCGATTAGTTGGTATAATCATTCTTTTGTTTACTTCCTTTGTACTTTGTAATTTCTTTGGGTTTCTTAGTCTTTGCTAACCTTAATCTAACCTGAAATTAACCCTTAGTTACAGGACCAACATAGGAGAAATGCGGAGCACATACCGTAGCACATTATGAACACATTCATCACTTTGACTTCTCTTCTTTATTAATTTTCTCAAAAGCACTTGGAAAATCATCAACACAACAAAACTACGACATACAGATAGCTCCATATACTCACAACACCTCAACTATACATGTATAATCTCCAACATATTGAACTGTGTTGACATCAATGACAACATTAATGACAACACCACCAGATTAGCTCACACTTACAACAAGAAGTACCAGAACAAATCCCACCCTAAGATGGGAATGACTGCATCTTTGCACCAGTGGGCTTCATCTCTAAATACCTTCTTATAGCCCTTATCTACTGATTTTGGTAATATATTTAAAATGAACTATTGAAGTGGTCTTTTCTTTGTTTTGGGAGTTGAGGATTCCCCTTTCTTACAAATTCACTTTTCTTTGGCATGGTGTGAATTATGTTCTAACTAGGGTTTAAGTTCTTCAATTTTCAGAGCTAATTGAGACCAGAAGTTGGAAGTGCTCACAAACTCAATAGAAGAGAGGTATGAATGCACTTACCTATTTACACCATAGTTGCATAGCCCACACCAAATTCAAATCCCTTCTTCTTTGCACACTCTGACCTATTGTAAATGATTCGAATGACACCCAATTCAAAATATATGAGTTTCTGAGCTCCGTCACTTCACCATTAACACTAGATCATGTTGAAAATTTTCAATGATCACTTATGTATGTGAATTTTAAATATGTATGATTGATCTGAGAAGATCAATCGGCCCCAATGTCTTTTCATTTAGTTAATTATGAATTCGTCATAAATGTGGTGCCAACTTGTATCACAGTCCTATTGTAATAAATCAAGACTCTTGCGAGGTAGTGGGATTATATTCATTTTATTTTAATCCATCCCACTATACCACATGCATACTACCCTTGATATCATGATGTGCCCATTGCAGGGCTACGGGTATGTCATGGTTATTTGCTTCTCACCACCATGCCACACATACTCCTATAGACCATTGCAGTAGTACGGTGAACGTATACATTGTGCCTTATATCCTGCAAGCCCACTACACCCTATTAATGGAGATTACACACCCCTGCGGGATTGTGATAGTTGATTTTATACACATCTAGATAAAAATATAGGAATGTAGTATAGAAAAGTGATATAATGAAGGAATTTACATGAGTTTTGATGAACAACAAGAGGATTAATGTTTTTCTTAATGTATTTGATGGTTTTAGGCTTATTAATGATGGTATAATCATGCAAATTTTTCCAGTTCCAACACCCTCATTAAACCCTTATTGTAATTCGGATCTAGAATGAGGATCTTCAATATCAAATGTGTGATAGAGATTTAGACATTTTTTGTACTATAATAAAGTACATAAATTCTAAGTTGTGTCACTGTTAGAACTCCATATGGTGATGAACATTGAAACCCTTGAGGTAAAATCAAATCAAAACCCAAGATAATGTTCATGTTGTCAAATTTGTAAAGTCTTTACAAGCCCATGTTCAAGTTGGTCATATGTTAATTTTGTGGTGTTTTTCTCATACTATCACACAAATTGTTGATGCAAGGTATGATAGGTCTTAGAGTGTTAAAATCCTTGTGAGAAAATCAATACATACCCTTGTCCCATCCAAGAATGAGATAAGGTAAAGACTGTTATGGAAGTTGTCATAATAGAGGTTAAAAAGTGACATAAAAGATGTAAGACAAGTAAAAATCATGTAAGATGTTAAAACCCTTGTTGGTCCCCTTATTGTACTATCATAAACACTTTTCTATATCACTCTCATCTATGCCAACATTTTGGAAATGTCTTCAATAGTACAAGAAGTAATGTACATTCACACTATTGATACTACCATTCATAATACAAATATTTTTGGTACAAATAGTTATTACATATATTCTTGAAAGCTCAATGGCACATCAGGCACCATGTCTTGCAGAATTAGAAAAAAGAGGGTGAGAGGCCATAAATTTAGAATGAATGTATGAATATGTGAAAATACTTGAGTTGTGCATTGAACATGCTAAAATATTGAACATTGTGTGTCAAAATAGTAGTATAGACTCTAAAGAAATTTGGTGCATCACCCCATTAACATTTAGATTTCATTTCATGTCACTTTCTATCTCTTTCCTCAACACACAATAGTAATTTAGGTTAGTTTAGGTGAAGTATTAAGGGAACTAACCCTCTCTCCAGAGGTTGATCTCAAGTTATCAAATCCCACACTCTATTAGGTCTTCCCATGTTTCATTGTATAGCTAAGTGGAGTACTTAGCAAGAGTGCATATCCAAGTGACAACACTGACATTTCAATTTTATGGACCATATTTGAAAAGTAAGTGTAGAGCTAGAAAAAAATTACACAGTTGAAAGGTAGGCATTGCCATCTATAATGGGCTTTAATTTCATAAAAAAAATTTGAAGAAAAAACTAGTCAACCATATTGCTAAATTCAATTTTTCTCTTAATGTTTGCATGACATTGTACTTGTAGTTCTAAGGCTAAGGGGTGGGTTTCCAAGTGCAAAACAAAATAAAATCCATGGGTTTCAAATTTCAAATTTTATGAAATGTGTATCCACTCCAAAACGTGGTCATTCTAAAAAGAGCGGGAATATGATGTAATTAGAAATAGGTGCCCATTTTAGAAAACAAAATGAGTAGCCATTTAGAAATATATGTCCGGGGTCTTGATCCTAAACGTGTATCCATTTTTTTTTTAACAAGTACTCATTCCTATTATAAATTTATTTTTCCTAATGCTTTCCCTAAATGTGGACCAAACTTCTTGCTTCCACCCATAAACTAGTTTAATCAAAATACCTCCATATTTTCACCAAGTATCTTATGTACCAATTTCACTTGCTATTATTTTCTATCCCCTTATTATTTTTATCTTCTCAACCAAGTGTATTGCCCACATTTCCATCTGACTCAAAACTAGTCTTGATTGCTATATTATACATTAAAGCCTCAACGTAGACAACCTAGATGAACTATGGCATACTATAGAAAGCTTTGATTTAAAATAAATTATGCATCCTAATATACAAACCCTTGGCACACCAATTCTAACAATTGATCCCTCTAATAATAAATATTTCAATTGCAATATACATGTTAATCTAAATTATAATTGAATGTTTTTAAAAGTATTTGATTATTCCTTGGGGTAAGGTAATAGCATTACTAAAATTTGTCCAATAAATAGTTGTAAGAAATTTGTATAGGATTTGTACTAAACTTACATGACCTTTGTGTGACCATTATTTCTTTTTTTTAACTATATTAGAGTTGTAATTAAGCGAGGTTCTGACCATTATTTCTTTTTTTTAACTATATTAGAGTTGTAATTAAGCGAGGTTCTTGAGATTCCAAGGCTATGCACTCTAGAAAAAGACAACTTCATGACCATGGCAAGACCAACATAGTGCATAGTATTTCATTTAATTGATCTATATAAAATTATTTATATATGATTTGAAATGCCACTTACAAACACCCTACCCCCTTCTATACATGTTTCTCAACCCTCTACTCATATCACATTACTTAAATTATTTCTTTCTGCTTAATATTAAAACAATAATTAGATTGCATTTTAGTTGTTTAAAAAACATCCAAATGACAAGGTATTATTGAAATGTAGTCTAGCCTTAATGGCTCCTAGTCTTTTGAGTCACTCATCAACATTATTCTTCTAAAGACTTACTAATACCAAAATTGCTATAATACCAATTACTTCTTAGGCCATCATTATTTGCTATAATACCAAAATGATAGAAAAAAAAAAGTTTGTGCTCCTACAAGTAGCCTCCAAAAAAGTGCCTCATTCCTACGAGTTATGGCTCAACTCTAGAAATTGTACCAAATGCAGCAGTAGCTAGAATGGACAAGTGCAGAAAAGAACTTACTAACACTTATTATTATTCATCAAGGAAAACTTTATAATGCATTACCACTAATTACGAACTTAGGAATGAATATAACATGCTATAATATTGCGGCAGAGAACAGTGATACATGCAATACACATAATACCACATACCAATACAACTCAAGGAACCTTTATGATATCTTCAAAGAAATGTAGAGAGCCGTTTCTTGATCTTGAAATGAAGAAAAAAGTGTTTTGGCATTCAAACTGCAAATACCACATACAAATCCAAAGAAAACCTAAAACAAGTTTACAAAAGCACAATTCTTGGAAACAGCAGATCCAGATCCATACACACCAAGAAGAAAGATTAGTGAAAAATCAGATCAAAAAGGTGAGGGAAGGAGAAAAAACGCTAAAATTAAAATAAAAAGCGCAGAAATATGGGAAGAATTCCAATTTCCCATTGGAGGAAGACAACCAGTGATATACTCATTTAACTCTTCCTTAATTTTTAATTGTCATAGAATGCTGTATTGAGAAGGGAAGAGTGATCTTATAATTTTGCGGCCAAGTGTCAGCTCTGAGTGGAGATATTGGGAGAGTGTCAACCTCCACTCTCCCAATATCTCCACTCTGATCCATTGACACTCGGCAGTTAAATTATAGGATTGATGGCCACCCTTATCTGTCATAAAAAAATTGTGATGGTTTGAATGCTCACCAATCACCTAAAAACACAAATTTTGTATCTTCAAACAAATGAAAATTCTTGTTGTGTAATTAGTCATATGGATATCCTATATATATTGGTAAAATAATGCAAATTTAGAAAATAGTAATAAATCTAAAAATCATAAATTTACTAAAAGTTTCTAAATTCATATTATAATAAGTTTCTAAATTCATATTAAAAATAAATCTTGTTAAAAATATGTTAAAAGTTAAAAAACAGTTACATTCTATTTTGAAAAGATTTTCAATTTAGTCTAAAAGAAGTTTCCAATTTCATATTAAAAATAATTCAAAATCTTAAATTTATTGTTAAAAATATTTTAAAAATTAGAAAGAATTATATTCTATATTTGAAAATATTTTAAACTAATTTATATTTTATAATAAACATTATAAAATTATATACATATATGTATATATAATATTGTCTATAATAAATTTTTACGATTTAATAATAATTTAAAGTGTCATATATAAAACAATTATATTCTCTTTTGAAAAGATTTTTAATTTATTCTTAAAAGAAGTGTCTAAATTCATATTAACAATAATTCAAAATCTTAAATTTATTGTTAAAAATATTTTAAAAATTAGAAAGAATTATATAATATATTTGAAAATATTTTAAACTAATTTATATTTTTATAATAAACATTATAAAATTATATACATATATACATATATGTATATATAATATTGTCTCTAATAATTTTTTATGATTTAATAATAATTTAAAGTGTCATATGTATAGTTATATAAAAGTATAGCAAGTCAACTTATACGATCTAATAAATTTTAAAGTTGTAATATATGGTCTAAAATGTAAAAAAGGTCAAATAGACCATCAAATTCAAGGCCACTTCAGATGAAGGAAGAAGAAAATGCATTGGCCATTTGTTTTCCAAATGAGTTGCCATTGAATTTTCACATAGGACGAAGCACTGAAAGTTTGAAAAGTGCTGCTAGTGTGAGAGCCAACTGAAAGAGAAGAATGGCTAGGCAGAGGAGAGTGGGTAGTATGACTATGGAAATAAATTTGCACCAGAACTTCCTTCAACAATCTCATTTTTTGGCTAACATAGAGGAATCGCAATCCATTGTGCACCCTCATAAGCCTAGAGGTCAAGGTTTCAATAGGGGAGAGGATTGAGTAATTGAGCACCCTAACTTTGCGCTTCTCTAAATCTTATGTGGAAATTTCAAATCACTCCCTTTTTTTACAACAACTTACTTGGAAATTTCCCTGCTTATAAGTAAGTTTTTAGGGCCACATCATCAAATATGATGCCACATCAACTTGCTTTTTTTCAAGGTATCCAAAAAGACCAAAAAAAATGACATTTTTTTAGACTTCAAGAATGGGGTAGCCCCCTATAAATTGCAATGTGTCTTATAAAATTATATATTTTTTTTAGGTGACCAGAGACTACACCTCATGACCTCTTGTTTGGAGGATGCTTTAGCCAATTGAGCTAGGCCCCTCGGCCCAAAAAAATTTAAAAAATAAAAATGAGATTGATAGTTGTGCAATAAATCATATTTTATTTGTGCATTGATGTGGCATCACATGATTTATTGTTTTTTAGATCTAAGGAATACATTTCATTCAATTATGGGTAGTCATCAACACTAACAACTTTAAAAACACAACTATTGGTCAAATATTGTTAAAAATATTGGACATTAAACCAACAAATGCTATAACAACTATTGGAACATGCTTGGGTCCTCTCCCCTATATTAAAATTTAATATTTAAAATATTTAAATTAGATTGTTAATCATAATATATTAATGATATTTAAATTAAAATTTTAAACAAGTTTATATTAAATGTATTCAAATTTAACATATTATTATTTTATTTTTATGGATTTATAATTTATATAATTATATTTTTAAAAATTCAAATTTATATGAAGTGAATTTAATCACAATTTTTCCCTCAACACAAACACCAATTAACTCAACATTGTGAATATGAAGGATTCCAATGATATTAATCATTGAGCTTTTCCAATTAACTTACTTTAGGTTTTAATCTTAAGCTATCCCTATGCATCTGAATATTATGTCTTAATCTTAATGATAAATGATATTAATCATTGAGATTTTCCAATTAATTTAGTCTAGGTTTTAATCTTAAACTATCTATGCATCCGAATATTATGCCTTAATCTTAATGTCTTAATCTTAATAATATAATACTAATATTGATAATAAATTAGTATTATCATTTAATAATATAATATAATAATATTATCATTTAATATAATCAATTAAAATATATAATAAACTTTATGATTATAATATAAACTAGAAACTAGCAATTGCACCTTGGTGTGCAATATGTAATGCCCAAATTTATTCATGGAAATAACACCATTTTTTTAATTTTTTAATTTTTTTTTAATCACACATGGGTTAATTTAGTCAACCTTTTAACATTAATGTTTTGACTATGCTATAATTAATGTTTCCTCAGCAACCACCTAGACCCTCTTATATGACCTTGATTTAATGCCACCCTTAGAGTAGTTTTGAGTAAGGATCCAAATGGACATAAACGTTGGGCATAAATTTCCCATTGAATGCATTTATCAATGGTATGCTCAAGTCTATAATATGAGCCACAAGATTAAATATATCATAGATAGGGATGAATACCTCATTATTATTATAGGTTTCATATTATAACAATGATACTAACGCCTGAACCCACAGAAGTTAGTATTCACTCTTAATTAAGTTTAGACTAGAGACCATAGTGATACCATAGATCTTAATTATTGTGTTAGTACAAGTGGAACATTAATATTAGTATCCTCATAGTTTTAAATATGTACCTATGTTATAGAAAATATTGCACTTGATTTCGTTGTTACTATGGAAAAAAAAAAAAGTATGAAATTTATTTTCAAGGCTTAAGAAATTGCTCATTAACAACATTCTTGCATGAGCAATACTATATCTACCTGCTATAACCATGGATAAATTATTATTAATATTCTACTTCAAGACTATATCCATATCAAAACTCTCTTAATATTAATATATAACATACATAGCAATCCAATATAAACTAGTGTCATTGCCATATAAGCTTGAATATTATCCTCAATCATGATAATGATTTTATGTTACTTCGTGGAATTATAAAGTCCCATTACTCTCCTTATTTAATCAAGGGATTTTATTAATAAAATAACCTTATATGAACATTACTATGAATTGCTAATATCTTGATTTATTCCTTCTCATAAACCAATGATTATTTATTTTATTAATGATGAAAAACATATGGTATTAACAAATATGGGATTTATTAATATCGATATTTATTAATTTGGATATGCGTGTTGTACTCTACCACCTTATCTCATGTGCCTGGTTTAAAACTTGGCCTTCACCCTACGATGGAGTGATGGCCGCGGGACTGTTTTTAGTGCTATTTTTGATTAACTATGTCCGAATGGCTCTGATGGATGCTCCGCGCAAACAAACAAAAATCTTAATGACCCCACGTAACGAACGGTAAAATAATTTAAACCCAATAAAACAAAAAGTCATGTTTAAAAATGTATTAAGTCTATTGCCTTGGGTGTTGAAGTTATGGATATCCCTAAATGTGATACCATCACAATTTTAATGCTGCAAATAATAGCTGTCCCATCCTCGTCTCTGCATGTAAATCATGAATCAATATGATATATATGAGGCCATTGGAAGGGGAAAGAATTTTGTATCTTCTCATGTGTTTTTCCATAGGAGATTCTCTTTAAGTCATCTGAGAATTAAGATAATGTGTGCTCCACTAGGCTTACTACAAGAACCAGAGGAAGTCAAATTTAACACAATGATTTTCCATGACTATATATATATTTTTTGTTTATTTCTTGCTAACAGGTATATTCTTAACAGGCGATAATTAGGAAGGGCGGTACTGCAGATAGTTTGAATCGGGTCAACCATATAGCGCAGAGCAATAATTAAGAGGGCGACAAACAGATCAATAATTAAGAGGGGCGACAAGCTGAAATCCTCTAGGGGTGATGTGACAGTAGCATCTCTAAGATTGGTCCAAGAAGAAATGATTGACTACGCAGCTCGGGTTCTGATCTCGAGTTGGATCCAGGCATATGAAGCTGACACAGACTCGTAAAAGAATTATAAACTTCATCATAAGTATGATAGAAGGATTGTCAGATTCCTCGTATGATCCATTGGACAAATTTGCATGATTCGGTGCATAGGGTGCCACTCCTTTCAAGCCAACACGAGCTTATGCTTCCTTTATCCTCACGCTAAACTAACAGTGAGTCACGACTGCCCTCAGTTTTGACGATATCCTATGGCCCCAAGTTTTCAGACACAAATCAACGGTGAGAAGGAGGTGATGGCTTAAAGGAGGCGAAAACGTAGCTCTAAATTTTATTTTATTTTTGGAGGGAAAGCTATTGGTTGCATTTAGATTTTGAATTATTCAGCTCCCCGACAACATTGGAGATGGTGCACTGCTCAGCCTGCGCTCTTGTCTGGAATACAAAGAATTTAGATCTCTATTATTTATTTATTTTCTTTTCTCTTTTTTTTATTTTTTTGGTTTATAATTAGTTTTCGTTGTCGCATATTCTATTTGGCTCTATGCTGCGGTTTGAAAACTCACTACAATATCGACTACAACTCAGAATTATTAACTCGTTTCTGTGCCCATCAACCATCCTCTCCCTAACACATGGGTTGTCCAAAAGACTAGCTTTCTCCTAATAATAGGTGGCGCTATAGCTGTATTCCTTATCCATCATTTCAAGTGAAACATATTTCTGCACAGAGAAGACTATTAAGGCACTACTTTCAATGTACGCCAAGAGTGCGTCATCTTCCCTTCTCCTCTGCTCATTTCTTCACACCTATTTGGACATCATAGGTTTGCAAATACTTTAGAGGCGTTGCAGTTTCAGGGGGAAAAGTTACAGAGGTTCCTCATAAAGGACCACACACATGGCTGCAGCTACTACACTGGCCAAGGAATAGGTTCATGCGACCTGCGCAGGTAGTGTATATATTCTTTATTTGTTTATTTAACTATCTTCTCCTACATATTTATCAGAGCATAATATCTACAGTCGGCTCCTCCCATCTATATGTTACAGGCTGAAGACCATCGACTTAGCTACCACTAAATAAGGGTTAATATGTGGCTTATGATAGGCTGAAAGGAGTTTTAGAAAAAAAAGAACGTGCCTCTTCACAATGATGTTTGAAATACTCCCACCTCTCATTCAGTCTGAGCACATTCTTGGGGCAGGTGTTCCATCTCAAACACGTACCATTGTTGAGGCAAATGCTCAAATCATTACTGTCAAGAGAAAGGAGATAGAAGTTGAAGCACTATTACATGCAGAGATATAAACATTGATAAATGTACAGATATATAGGGTTTAGGTATGTTGTAACCTCCATATCCTTGGTTATACGATTTGGAATTAACTGTACCACAAAATACCACAAATAATACTATATCCCTGTTCAAGATGTTTGTGAATACTTATCTGCTTATCGTAGAGATAGTCTTACGTTTTGGTTCCTTTATTGTCCCAGAGCAGGCCTTATACATGAATGCATGGAAGAGTTTTATTCATTGTGCAGGAAAGTCAGACACTAATAGCAAGGATTACAGTAGGGTGTGATACACATATATATTCTTGTTATACCTATCTTGGCTAACTTACCTTGCTCTGATGGCCAGATTATGGTTTTAACTATTCTGTTCATAAAAGAAGTCCTTAAAGGCGAGATAAAAATTCTAAAGTTAATTCTTGCAATTGAGATAAAATCAAATACTGTTACAATCATTTTTTATTTTTATTTTTATTTTTAAATACATGGTATATCTATATCCTCATCATGATATAATTCTCCTCTAAAAAGGATATGAGGTTTTTCTTCATAATAGAACAATTTTTTTTTTTTTTTTTTGTTAACCCTAAAAAAAAAATGTCATAGGTCTCTCCTTGTATAATAGAAGGTGATTCTATCTCCTTCTCTTTTCACACTTAAATTGAATATTACAATACAGAGTACATAAAACATAAATATGCAATTAAAAGATAATAATGCTCAAATCCATATTCAGCTCGCTCTTTCTTTCTTTCTTTCTTTTTCCCATTGAACAATATATGCAACTCAATCTTAAAACTCCAATGATACAAATAGCATTTGAGGAAATAATGATTTGCATGTAAATAAATAACACAAAAAAAAAGAATAAGGATTGCTCTTTCTCCATTTTCTTTGATTTTGTAACAAACACTAACGTTCCATGTTACAACTAATTCTAAGAAATACAAAGAACGACACACAACCAAATCGGGCTTGCTCTCCACCCTACCGTAATGGCGTCATGGAGCCCCGTAGGCTCTGGCCATACCCCCGAGCAATAAATCTATTAACCCCAAGATGATAGATGGAGTTTTCTCAATCTTACCAAAAAGACCAAAACAATATGACATCAAATTTCACACATTTAGGCTCTCTACTCACCATATTCAACAAGATCCACACAACATTTTACCCTCCTACAACAGAATGGACAAAGATGATGAAGATGAGGAGACTTATCTTTTTGTTTAGATGAGGGAATTTAGATCTTCCATCCTCCACTCCTCTCCAAGCCAATCTATCTTGAGTCCATATCCTAAGAGGGAGCCTTCTCCCCTCCTCACCTCTTCTCTTCAATTTACACAAAAGTTCTCCAAAAGGAGAAGTGGGTAGTGCTCAGATCTTCCATCTTCTTGAGATATATAGGAATCCTCCAAACCTACACTCTTTCCCACAAGTGCTCACACATGTGTGAGTCTTGTGTCAATTCCAATAAATTTTGGGGAGTAGAAGGTTGAGAGTGACAAGTCACTCTTCCCAAGCCCCAAAACTTTTTGAATTCGTCACATTCATGAATGTGGACTTTTGAGGGGTCTTTTCACACTCCAAGGACAAGCTCACATGTCAAAAAGGTTCCAAACCCATAGGTATAGGTCCTAGGAGTCTATTCTTGTTCAAAAACCAAGGAAATTGACTCATTAATCCCTTTTTAAAACCCACAAAAGAATCCATACGAGTTTTGATCTTGACCAAGGGTTCCAACCTCAACCAAACTCACATCACATGACCTACAATTGGATTCTACTCAAATATAATCGACCAATCAATAATAAAACCTCAACCCTTCTAAGTCAAATAGGGCTACACTTAGAACTTCCCAAAGATATATTTGATTTGATTCCAACATTTATCTATCCTCCTATTTGCATATTTGACTCCTCAAGGAGATGTCCTTTGATCTACCCAATGGTCTTCCCTTCTCATACTAACTCTTCCTTTCCTGCACATTACCAATGAAATCATAAGCAACAATTATATACCACATTAATCTGATAGCTGAAATAAGATTTAATTTTGCAACCATTTCATTTACAATCTCAACTCATATTCATAATTTACAATTTCTAATCCCTTCATGGTAGCATAAGTAAAATGCCAGAATGAACCACAAGAAAATTATCAAATAATCATAGTATTTGTCATCCAAAATACATCTTACCATCTATTTAGGAACACATAAAGCATGTTAGAGATTTACTAATCAAATTCAAGGCGGGGCCTTACACAATAGGTATGTCAAAGAGGTGTGGAAGGTTGATTAGGGAAAGTGTTGGTCTCTATTTTGCATAAATTTGTATAGTACATGAGGTCAATTGGTAGGTAATTTAGCAAATGATGTTTGTTCAACAAAGGTCTCAATTGAGAAGTGATAATTTTAAATAAACTATGCATCCACTTATAGGGATCCAAACATGATTAAAACAAAACCTCTAAATTAGAAAGATAATTAAGCTCCTATGTTTCTCATTATCTCTCAATATCTATCTTCCTATGTTGCTCATTTCTTCCTATCTCTTTCTTCTATATCTAATATATATAAAAAAAATATAACTCAAATATTATTTTTAAAATGAATTTAGTAATTTATTGTATATAAATATAACATATATTAATAATACAATTTATATTATATCAAATATTATGTAATATTAAATATAATTATACTATATATAATTTAATGTGTACTATTTTAAAATATATTATACACTAATTATATAGTATATTATATTTATATATAATCATTTCTATTACAAAATATATAATATATAATATGTTTTTATATAGTATAGATTAAATTAACATGGCATCCTTTCTCAAAATATATTTATGATATTTAAATTAGAGATATTTTAAAATAATCATTATGTCTAAGTAAATATGTAATTATTACTTGAAATTTTAATAAAAAAAATTAAAAAAAATCCACCACACTCAAAAGAAGGTAGTTTTTTAAAATCCTAAAGAGAGACCCTATTTCCCTATGGACCTCAAGGCAGGGGATCATTATTTTAAGGAGGAACAAGAATTTCCCACTGATGTCCTTGCTATAGCCCGAAATGGGGTGGTGGATAATTTTAGGTTAATGAGATGGGTGTTCTTTGAAATTAAGGAGATTAAGTTGAACCAAAGAGCCATGAATAGTAAAATGGAGAAAGCTGCCGATGACAATAACAGAGGCAGTGGTAGTGGTCGGGCTACTGACTTATGGATTGAGGAAGAGAAGAAGTATATGGTTGAGTGCCTCAAGAAAATGGTGGATGAATTATAGGATTTTAAAAGCAATCATGATGGCAAGCAGGCGAATATGGAGGAGCAGCTGCGGAACATCAAAAACTCTCTCCATAAAGTGTTGGTTATGAACCATAAGATTTTAAAATCCACTGCATAGACCATGAATACCATGGTGGAGAACCTAGAAAAATCCCATCAAGTAAAGACTGTTGTGTTTCTTGATTTGGACAAAGAGGAAGGGCAACCATATAGTGGGGGGTTGAGTAATAGGACCAGAGCAAATTTGAAAAGGAAGGCAGACCTTGAGGTTTAGTAAACATCCAGGAGATCAAGAAGTCTGCACTTAATATGAACAGTTTGGAGCAGGAAGCGACATAGATCCTCAGGAACCTAGCCTAGGGGTTGGCTGTTTTGAGGTTTTTTGTCAATTTTTTGGCTATCATGTTTTTGTTTGTGCTCTGTTAATGTTATATCTCTCGCTATCTGACTGTTAAGGGTTTCGAGACCCCTTTAAAACTTGTTTGTTCCTTAATAAAAAACAATTAATTGTAGAATTATTATTTATATCCTTTCAATATTAAATAACAATATAACATATTAGTTTAAAATTATATATGTATATTAAATCTATTTGATAATACTTTTCAATTTTAATTAGATTGACTTTAAAAAAAAATCAATCTATAAATTAATATGTAATATTAAATAGAATTTAAATGATACATAATATCCTTATATGAATTTAAATATAATTTAATTATATAATAAATAATACTTATTTAATGTATATAATATTTAATAAGGGTAGGCTATAAATAATGATTCCTTGCTTATATATCAATTCCTTGGCATAGAGGTATAGGAAGGAAGGCTCGAGGGCCCGGGGCAGCCGGAATCGAACGGGAACCCTATAGTTCCCACCCACCCGGGCCCCCACCCCCCTACTATTCTAAGGGGCCTTAGGTGAGGTAGATTATTTGTAGGGTTCCACCCACCCGATCACATGCATCAGGCGGTAGAGAATACCTTGCAGTGAGGGATGGATCAATGGGGAACAGAAGTACTGCAAGTGGGAAATTCACAAGACCCCACCGGCCCCCCCAGGCCCTTCGTGCAGGACCGGCCCCCCTATATTATAAGGGCCCATAGAATAGTAGGGTCGTGGGAGGCTATAGAGTTGCCCCAACCCCATCCCCCCCCCCCACCCCCCTTCAATATTGTAGATTATATTCATGGGAGCCCTTAAAATAGTAGGGGGTTCAACAAGGAGGTAGATTATTATTGTGGGAGGATATAGGAGGCCCATCTAGGATGGTGGGGTCCACCTCAGGTGGGATGATATAGTCTAGTTTCCCACCCACCCGAATTCTAGTACGGCGAGAAAGGAAATTGTAGTTTCATAACATTCATGCAGAATTGAGCCTGTAGAATGGTAGGGCCCCTACCATTCTAAAGGGATCATATGACTGTGAAAGTGATGGGTCAACTAAATTGTGAGTATTTGCTCGCTATTTATATTAGTTTAGTTTGTGTCTACAAAAGTGTAGGAAGCCATAACATGTGAAAATATAGTATGCAATGGATGTATCATTGGAGGCTATTGTGACAAGCTTCTAGAGTGCAAAGATGGTGTTAGTTTGATCACTAGTTTTCTTGGGTGATATAATGAAATTGGAGGTTCTTAACACATGTTTGTAGAATCATTTCAATAAGAGGAAATGCTAATTATATTTGTAACCATTCAATATTGGTAATATAGTGAGTGATATTGATATTGTAACTAGGGTTTTTTCCAAAGGGGTTTTCTAGGATAATCATGGTATTATGTGTGTTGTTTAATATAATATGATATTTGTTATTATGTTTGTATTATAAATTAAATTTATTTTTTATTTATAATAGCCTTGTTGAACAACCAGAATATTGAGAGGGGGTGGGGGTGAATCAGTTTCTATTAAACGACTTGATCATAATCCATCTAGTTAACAAAATACATTCAATAGCAATAATGAATGAAAGCATGAAATAGTCACAAGATCACATAACACATGAACACCAGTATTTTACATGGAAAACCCATAAAGGGAAAAACCACGTTGAGGATTAGCTCACAATATATTATAACTAGTTATAAGATATTATAGAAAGACTAACTGCCAGG
The DNA here is from genome assembly GCA_007258455.2 of Sequoia sempervirens. Classification (NCBI taxonomy): domain Eukaryota; kingdom Viridiplantae; phylum Streptophyta; class Pinopsida; order Cupressales; family Cupressaceae; genus Sequoia; species Sequoia sempervirens. The sequence continues at coordinate 87,012,005 of VDFB02000003.1, forward strand.
TGGACTCACTATCCAAGTGAAATCACTATTCACAGAAAGATAGATAGAAGAAGATAGAATGGCCACACAACCAAGATGTGAACTGATACAAAATGCACCTTCCTTGTGTTGAATTCAGTTCCTTTGAAGCTCAATATACTAACTTTATGCACTTCATTAGATACAAAATGAAAAACACTTCTCTACTTTACATTCGCTTGAATTTACTCAATATTCACAACACATCTGCTACTTATTCGGATAATGTACATAAAAAAATCCCATACTCGCATTCATCCATTTTTACAACCTTAAAAATATCTTACATATATACCCAATTCATCTGCATACACCCATCAGGTCAACCTAATTATATGTAGCCCTAACTTAAATCAAAATTCCCTTGTCGACTCCAAACATAAACCAAAACATCTTCGTGCTTAAACCAAAACATGTAATACTTGATTTAGGTTAGAATGGACCTAAAATAGATCTCACTAACATCTACATTACATATTTAATCACCGTAACACACATCAAGCATTAGGTCAACTAGGAATTAGACCTTTAATCACAAAATATGCTAATTGATCAACACCAATGATCAATCTAACCACATAATCATGCGCCATCTAGAGTATACAATGTGTTGAAACCTGTAAGAAATATCCCAAAATTGCAAAGTATGATTCTTATCATCGAAGGAGCATAGACCAAATTACTCATACCCACTTGCATTGTACATATCCAAAAACTATATGCCAAACTACTGTCACTTATATCTTCCAAACTATACATCCAAACTAACTAAAATCTTGAACAAAAATGCAAATTATAGTCAGGAACAACATACTAGAACCACATAAGTAGATCTTATTAGATGAGAAAATGCAAACCAAAATATTAGATTGGGGTATCTCCATTACTAAACTAGCTCAGTTCACTAGATTAATGTAGATATCAACAACCAATGTTGACATATTGATGATAACACATTAAGGGGATCCTTCTCCATTCTTTCAAAAATCTCCCCCTTTGTCATTGATGGAAACATGTGCCAAAAATGAATCTCTGAAACTCCAATCTTCTCCCACAAACTCCAAACTTCTCCAAAAACTCTATATTCCCCCTTTGACATCAAGGACAAAGGGTGTATCGGTAATACACATGTGAACTCCCACTCAAATGCATATATATAAGGAAATAACTGAAATGAATATACTGACTCCCCCTTGTAAGGAAAGCTTAGGTTCGGAACAAACTCTCCTAACGCCAAAACCTCAAGGAAGAATGTAGATAGAACTTTAAATTTTACAATTACAGTGCAATCAGATACACATGAAAAGAATAACATAAAAGAGAAATGAAGACATACACAATTGGACACCAGATTTACATGGGAAAACCCTTACAAGAGAAAAACCCACCACACCAAGAAAAGCCTCTTTGTATTACAGTAAACAAAATTACATACAGAGATCAAACTTAACTTTTTGATGTCAATTTACAGTAGCAACATTCACTGATCAATCTTATACAGAACATTAATCTCACAATGCTCTCAGACGCATACAATGAACCCACTCAGATCAATCCGTGTTCAGTATAAAAAGTGACACTGCATCATCCAACTGTTCATTGTCATCAACCATTGTAGAGGGTAATCCATTCTACTCATGACCTATTCATTTTCCACAACATAATAGTTGCAACTATTCAACTTCCAACGGTTCACATTTTGCTTCTCTCATTGGCTTAGAACACACCATGTAGGACAGACATTCGGTGAAAAAGTTTAACTAAATCGCATGTCGGTGAGACACCAGACCATGTCTCCCTGATGCCAAAATTCCCGAAACATAGTTGTCAGCAAGACCAAAGGTATCGGCGACACCCTAAGAAGTTAGACCGATAACAAATCAAGTCTCCCCGATATCACAAAGAAAAAAACTGTCCTTATCAGCAAGCATCACCACCATCGATAAGAGTCATATCAAATGCAAAACCATTAGCTAGACTCACTCTATCGGCAAGACTTATCACCGATGTCCATTGCAGATATATTGGCAAGACCATCACTATCGCTAAGAGTCTTATAGAACCTTTATGTCACACCGATGTTCATCGTGCAGTTATATTGGCAAGACCATCATTGTCGGCAAGAGCTCTCACCAAACGCACATACCTATTGGCGAGAAGAAAACTATCGGCATGTCGCTCAAAACGTTAACTTCATAACCACCGCATACAAGTTATGAATTTACCGATCCCCGCAACAAGACGATACCACCATCGCCTAGTCGGAGAAAATAAAAACTTCGTAACTCTCACTGCTGGTTAGAAAGTTCCAAAATTCCACGACAACAAAGGAAGTCAGTCAGTCGGGAAATTATGAAACTTCCAAACTCCGCTACAAGGTCCTTAAGTTACATAAATCACTGATGCCACGACAACGAAGGAAGTCGGTCAGTCGGGAAATTACAAAACTTCCAAACTCTGTGACAAGGTTCCAAACTTAGGAACTCCAACAATCGGCCGAAAATGAAGACTTGAATAGAGATACAAGCCAACAAGTTGAGGCACAATTCCAACACCCCCTTAGGGAGTTAACCCAAAGGCTTGAACCATCTGCATGTACTATGGAAAAACTAAAAAACAAAAAAAATGAAAATATAAAAGTAGAAAGATGTTTAACCAGAGGTGGAGGGTCCTTCAAGTTCCTTGAGAATATCTTTCCAATAAGACTTTCCTCCATTCCATCTTTTCTTCACTGCTGCAAGCAATCTATACAATGATTCTAGCTCGACTATACTCTCCTCTCCCTCTTCTGGAGTATTGGGGTTTAGATTTCTTTTCTAGCTTTCCAGTATCAGCTAGGGCACTTGATACCGATATATACTTAGCTTTCACCAAGTCCCTAAGCTTTCCAAACCACCTTATGATATCTTCTTTCTACCTCTACAATGTGAAGAATCTATCATGTAAGTCCATGATGGAAATCCAAGTTTTGTCATATATGTCTTGTGCCAAATCATAGGTGTTGGAGGCATTGGTTATTTGAGACTTAATTGAGTCCATTATGTCCTTAATTCCCTGAGTGAAATCCAACCACTTCATGCAGTACAAAAATAGATTCTTTGCCTCATCCTCACATGCTTGAACATCCTTTAGGCATTTTTTAACTTTACTATGTGCTAATGCATGTCTCTCTATTAGCTTCAATAGCTTCTTCTCTCTATATTATTTCAACTTCATTCTCAATCTATCCTTTCAGTCTGCATGCATAGCCCTCAAAAGAATCTATCAAAAACTTGATATTTTAAATAGTAGAAAAAAAAATTATCAATGGAAGAATCAGGGGTGACATCCTGCAAAGACTTTACTACTTCATTTATTAGCTCAGTGCCCTTCTGGTGAGTTTCAATGATCTCCTTCCTTGCAATAGCATGAAAAACATCTCCAAGCTCCAACTTTTGAATAGGTGAGATCTTCTCCAAATCTACATGCCCTTGATGCATAGGTAGTTGTAACAACTGATTAGATACAACTAGTTGAAATCTTACTTTCCTTGACAAAAGACCTGTAAGAGGATTGCCAGAGGAGGATTCTCCAGAGGGCTTGGTTAAATCCATGGTCTTATGTACTTCTTCATTCTTTCTCTCCTAAGAGTCTTCTACATCCTCTACTTTTTCTTCTTCACTGGAGGCTTTGTCCTTTTATTTATTATCATCATCCTTCTTGTCATCATCTTTCTTATCATCCTTCTCTTTCTCTCTTTTCTCTTCTTCATTGTCCTCATTTTCATTTTCAGTTCTATCCTTAGTGCCATTTGCATCACTCTTTTCCCTTTCTTTCTCTACACCTTATTTTCCATCATCACCAATGGGCTTATCATTTTCTTCCATAGGAAGAAAGGTCTCCAGGGTAGCTTTTGTTTCATTAACTAGTGGTGGGGAGGACACAACATTCCCTATATCATGAGTCACTATGGTGTATAGTCATCTTCACCTTTTTCTTCCATGACCTCTTCAATTTCTAGCATGTTTGAATCAAGAGGAAGATTTTCCTCTACATTAGTAACCTTTTCCTCAATGTGCATTTGTTGTTCATCAGTTTGTCCTTTTTCTTGGGTTGTTTTGAATGAGGAAGTAGTTAACATACCAAATTTCTTAGCAATGTCTTTAATCTTCTCTAATGTTTGTTTCTTTAGCTTTTCTACTTGATCTTTTTCTTTTCCCATAAGAATTGTAACTCATTGTTTGACTTTGAATTTCTTATTTTACACCTCTACCAATGTGGCTTTATCATTTTTATATAAGGAAGACCCAATTTATTCTAAGGAATTAGTTCTAATTTTGTCTTCTACTTTAATGTCCTCCTATCTTCTTTCTATTAATGCATCCCAAATAGTTATAGTAACCCTTTTATTAATATTTCTCATATCAACTTCTAAAACAATGATATAATTAATAATGGCTTCAATAATTTTGTTCCTATCTGTTTCATCAACCTCTTCATACAAATCTGTTGTACCTTCTAACATATTATCATAACACAACATATTTTTAACTAGAACATCCAACTTCATAGGACTATGTGCCCTTATAGGAGGAGACTTTTTCTTCTTCTTTTTCTCCTATTGGATTTCCTCTATCTTCTTTCCTTTCTTCTTCTTTGGATTTTCATGAATATGTATAGTAAAGGTTTGCTTTTCCATTTCTGTATTATTTTTCACGAATATGTATAACAAAGGATAAAATATAAAAAGGAAAAAAGCTATTTTTTAGCTAAAAAAATTAATAAGCTGCAAAAGAAATTAAGGAAATATCTCCTCTAATCTAGTCGTTAGAATACAATATCAATCTTGAATTCTCCAAAGTGATCACTAGTGACATTCCAACCCAACTTAATTGGCACTTCCTTGGATTTCAAAAAAAAATTCTATGTTCTCTTTATCTGATTCCATCAAAGTGATAACTCTATTGCATTGGAAATTAATTATTCCAAAATTCTTCAATGGACATTTCATTAGAGCCAAAACTTGGAATGGATTCCAATTTAGGAGAATTGGGTATGCCAATAGCAAAATCTATTGCAAAATCTTCAGAGAATACATCCTCCACAAAAGAACCCATGTATCCACTTTCCGTTGTTGTTTGAGACACATTGTTAACATTGGTGTTTACCTCATTGCCATTATCATTGATAGATTTAACATTACCATCTTATATTGCATTTGAGGATGAGAAGATTATGTTTCTTTCACCAAAATTTCCTAAAGTTTCTTGATTTGTTCCAATTTTCTTTCCTCTCATTACCTATTACAAAAAAACATTCTAGTGTGCTTACCATGAATTTATATGCATATTCTTTGATAATGGATGAAAAAAAATTATAGTAATTTCAATCAAAAAATTTCTTACATATTTTCCTCTAGCACCATCTTTGTAAACCATTATAAAGTCTCCATGAGTAAGATCATGTGATTTTACAAAATCTTGTGCAAAAATTTTAGATTTATATTTATGTTTAAATGACAACAGTAATGGATAGCACAAAAACATTATATATGCACACACATGTGTTCTTGAAGATATACATTCTACTTTTGTTGTTCGGCCAAAACCTAGAAAGAACTAGCACTATTTTAATTCATTGATATAGTACAAGATTCAATGCACTTCTAGGAAATGCAAATAACACTAAGAAAAAATTAGGGTTTCACTATAAAAATGGGTTTTGATAAAACTTGTAGTTGAAGTTCCATGTTTTTGTGTCATCAATATCCTCCATTGATAGCAACATTCCTTCCCGAGTAGTAAGTGTGGGAAGATGGGCTTCAACTTCTTTTTGAAATTTTCCCATTTAGAAAAATATTACAGTGTTTAAATGGAGATTCTTTCTATTATTTAATTCTCCTCAAACCAAAACAAAAACCTAGATATATTCTTCCATTAAATAAAACATTAATAGAACACATATACTGCAACTTTTCATTCTAAATGATAGAAATCCCAAGAAAAATGTTAAAAAAAAATTATTTCTAAAAACTTGCACTCACTTTTAAAAGCACAATTCTTCTAAGAGACCCTACATCGCTCTTTCGGAGCTTGTTCTGGAGAAGAAACTTGAGATATTTTTTCACCATCTCCTGCAAAGACTCGGATTGAAAAGAATGGATATCAAGGCTTTAAACCATAAAATTTTCATCCAACCCACCTTACCATCTTCAAATTTTCCATAAAATAGCATTCTCAATAGAAAAAAAATAAAAAATAGATTATCTTAGTAGCAAAAAAAAAAAACATTAAAGTGAAATAATTCAGCATACCCACTTGATCATTTTCCTAGAGGTCTACATTATTGTCATTGTAACCTTGACCTCTAGGCTTATGAGGCTACATAGTGGATTAAGATTCCTCTATGTTAGCCAACAAATGAGATTGTTGAAGGAAGTTCTGATGCAAATTTATTTCCATGGTCATACTACCCACTCTCCTCTTCCTAGCCATTCTTCTCTTTTAATTGTCTCACACTAGTAGCACTTTACATAGTTTCAGTGATTCGTCCTATGTGAAAATTCAATGGAAATTCATTTGGAAAAAAAATGGCTAGTGAATTTTCCGGTGAAGCCACAATAGTGGTTTACAATTCAAGTGAGGAAGGAAAACTCACAAAAAATGAATACATGGCAAAAAAACTTGATTTTAGGGGTTCATACGAACCTACTGGTTTGAGTGAGCACATAAGAGGTTCACTCAAACCAGGGTTCGAGTGAACCCTTTTAATTCTTTCCCACCCAAAAAACAAAAAAAATCCCTTATAGAAGGGTGGTTCGCTTGAACCAGGGTTCGAGCAAACCCTAGTTCGAGTGAACCCCTGAGGTTTGCTTAGACCCCCTTGTCCACTTGCAGACCAAAACCTAAGATTACGGCATTTTGAGACTCGAGTTGAGGATGAAATGGGAGAGTCTTTACCATTAAGCTAGGGTGGGTAGGTCCTCAAGATGAGCTGTCCCAACAAAATGTAAATTTTAATATGTTTTGGTTTGTTGTGCCATTTGTTTTTAGTTTATAAACATTTTCAGAAGGCCAAGTCCTCTATTCTACTAGGAAAAATGAGTTATAAAGGAAATAAAATTACAGAAAAGTGCACAGGATATTTAGAGTCCTTGATGAACAAAAATAAAAATGATATATCCATACCTAAAAGTTACGTTATGAGTCATAATAGGCCAGGTTGAAGCTTTGAGACTTGGGTCAAGAGAAAAATGAATTAAAAAACTATCTAATAACAAATTGGGAGTACTAGATACTCGGGTTTAAAATCTAAATTTGAAAGAATTATAATTTTATCCTTCATGGAAAAAAAGTTATGCGTTATATATGGTGTGTCACTTTTTAAAAATGTTGTTTTATGAAAAAAACTAGTTTTCGTGGGAGATGGAAAAAGAAGTGCAATCTGATTCCAAATTTTTTTGAAAAAACTATTTTTAGAATCTACAGACAAAATTTGACAAGACTCTAGTTTGCATCATCTTCAAATTCCTCATGGTTTAGTCGCTATAGGTGCCGAATGTGAAGATTTAGTTAAAAATAATAATTTCAGTGTCAGTTTGGACAAAAATTGTAAACCACTATTGTGGGATCACCATTTCTTCTTCCTTCATCTGAAGAGAGGGAAAATCACCAGTAGAAGAAGATGAAAGAGGCATTGTTGCTTTGGACATTGTTCAATGAGTGAAGCTGTGATCCAGAGGCCAACCTAGACAAAGTATTATATTTAGGAAAACGTTTTCCCATCCCCAGGTTCCAAAGCATTGTTCCACATTAGAGGATGATGGGATTACTGCACAAGGATGTAAGGGACCAATTTTTATCACTATCAAAGCAATGGTTATTACTCATCTAGGTCTTGTTATTGTCTCTCTTTGCTATCTCCTCCAATCCCTAGCTTCTATAATAGATTCCTATAATCAATCAAAACATCGATATTAAAAATAAGTAAATGGTACATACCCAAATATTTTGAGCCATATTAAGACATTCAAATACACAAGGGCTGGAAAATGCTCTAAATACTCGAGATTACTGAGGATACATACAACTAACTTTCCTTTTATAGTCCTCCTCCATACCTCAAGCAAAGAATCCTCTGCAAGCAAGCTTCAAACAACACAAGTTCAAGGAACCTTCATGATATCTTCAAAGATATAGAGAGTCAATCATTTCTTGATATTGAAATGAAGAAAAGTGTTGGCATTCAAACTAAAAATACCACATACCAATCCAAAGAAAACCTAACACAAGTTTATAAAAGCACAAGTTTAAGCTAATCTGTGTCAAAATTATTAGAAACAACAGATCCATACACACCAAGAAGAAATATTAGAGAAAAATTAGATCAAAAAGGTTAGGGAAGGAGAAAGAACACTAAAATAAAAATAAAAAAGTGTAGAAATATGGGAAGGATTCTAATTTCCCATCTTAGGAGGAAGACAACCAGTGATATACTCATTAACTCCTTAATTTTTAATTCTCATAGGATGTATATGGAAGCTATTTTAGTTGGGAGTGATCCTATAATTTAGCTTCCAAGTGTCATAGCTGGGTTAGAGTGGAAATATTGGGAAAGTGGAGGCTGACACTCTCCATTAATAAGGTGTCCATTTGGCATAATTTAAGAAAAGAAAAAAATAAAAGATAAACAAAATCTAAAAAAATAAAATCTAAAATTAGAATCGATTAATTAAAATCTAAATATTAGAAGTCAGCACTACCCGCTAGGTCTAAAATCAGAATTGATTAATTATCGGGGTTAGAAACCAAAAATATTTATTCATCTATCGCAAGCTTCTGAGTTGTGCAGTCTAGGACGAAAATCTCAATCAACCCATCATTCATAGATGAAATTTGACGAACCCTGTGAGTAAGGATATCATGGAGAGAGCAATGATATTATATTTATAATTATTAGGTTTTTCAATTGACTATTATATTTTAATAATAATTATGTCAAATAGACACCTTATTATTATTAATTTAATATAATAGCCAATTGAAAAACCTAATATAATATCATTTCTCTCGTCAAATTTCATCTATGAACGATGGAATAATTTACTTTAATAATATTAAAATTAAGATGGAAATGAGTATGTTGATGATACTTTAAACTTGCTACAGGTAATAGATGCACAAGGGCAGCCATTGAAGGAGTATAAAAGCTCAATATTAAACTATAATTTTCTCCGAGCCACCCTAGGAATTATCATTTTGGTCTAATGGTAGGGTAGGGTTAGAATCTTGTAAGCATAGAGATGCAATTTTATATAATTGCGTGTATGCGATTTTTCTTAGGGTGGCTACAAATGTTATACCTATGTAATTCACTGTTATATTTTAATAAAATTCATCTCTTATCTCAAAATAATGCTCCTATCTATGGATGTCAAATAAATGCTGATTTGACTACAAGTAGCCTTGGATGTTTACATGGACAACTTAAAACAAGTGAATAAACTCAATATAAGGATGGGTTCCTAGATCTAATCTAAAAATTAATCAAATTCTTATAGAGAAATGGGGGTAGATGGAGGCATAAGGTTAGAAGGAGATAAGGGTGGTGAGGAAGAAAAATAAAAGGGATGATGAACCAAAATCGGTGATCAATCAATTTTTCTTTCAATATTCAACCAACTATTAATCATAAAAATTCCAAAGTTTATAGCTAGGGCTAGCTCATATCACTTCCATGAGAGGGTCATAAGAAAGGAAACATATGAAAGTCATGAAATCAAGCTTGAGAAAACCCTCCATATCAATAATGATAAACAAAACCAAATCAACACTTCCATTTATCAAGATCTCTAAAAGACACTTACAAATGAGGAAAACCCTATAATTATATATTTTTTTAAAAAGAAATGCAATATAAACTTTTGATCAAATAGGGTAATCCAATGGATCAAAATAATTAGCATGCCAACCTAAAAATAGACATATTTTTAGATAAATTATCCCACAATCCTCATATGGGGAGGGGTTTGCGAATTTTTAATTAAAACTAAAATAAATCATTGACAAATGATAATATTAGCATACTATTCTTTAAAATATTTTATTAAAATATGAAGGTACTTAAGAAATCACTACATGAACATGGATTTGGATCATGATTTGAGAAGACCATTAGTGGTTTTTTGGGAATTCCTCACTTATATATCAATTCCTTGGCATAGGGGTTTTACATTAATTTAGTCAGTGTTTGCACAAGTGTAGGAAGCCATAACATGTGAAAATATAGTATGCAATGGATGTATGGTTGGAGGTTATTATGGCAAGCTTCTATAGTGCAGAGATGGTGTTAGTTTCATCACTAGTTTTCTTGGATGCTAGAATGAAATTGGAGCTTCTTAATACATGTTTGTAGCATGATTTAAATAAGAGGAAATGCTAATTATATTTGTAACCATTCAATATTGGTAATATAGTGAGTGATATTGATGTTGCAACAAGGTTTTTTCCAAAGGGGTTTTTTAGGATAATCATGGTATTATGTGTGTTGTTTACTATAATATGCTATTTGTTATTATGTTTCTATTATATATGAAATTTATTTTTTATTTATAATAACCTTTAATTTCTACTTGGAAAAATCATTGATAATTTTCTAACAAGTGGTAATGAAGCCTAATTGTGTGATTTGTTTAAATAGGAGGAAGAGCCCCTCTTTCTTTGGTAATCTTAGTTTGAATTTTTTAGTGTGGTTGAAATTGAGTTTTATCAATGATGAAATGTACATTTGAAATAGGAACATTAGTGTATGTTGTTGGAAGAAGAACCATGTGAATGGAAATATTATTACATTGTGCTTTTGTAATAAGAGGTGTTATTCTTGAAGTGAGCCTTTCTTTGCAAGTTATACTACTAAAGAGAGATAGCCAAAGTGAACTTCTCATTATATTTGTAACCATATTTTGATGTGTGTGTGTGTGTCCAAATAGGAAACTAAGGGACCCAAAGACCCTTACATCACAACATTTAGAATAAAATGCTACCATAGTAGCATACTCAAACAAAACATCAATAATGTATCTTAAGAACAACCTACCAATAAGGCTCTGCTTGCTAAGGTCAGATGGGATAAGCTAAGGAATGGGAAAGATTGGTATAGAATCCTAAATGTGAAGTATCCAAAATACTACCCCCTGATTAAGTGTTTATCTGATGAACACCCCAACGATTCCTTGATTTGGAATAATATTTGTAAGATGAAAAAGCTACTTTAATTTAGATTGAAATGGAAGTTGGGAAATGGCTACAACATTCGGTTTTGGGAGGATCCCTGGTTGATGGAAATTCCTCTCTCAATTGGACTTCGAGAACCTAATGGTCCCCACTAAGCTTTTCTTTGGTAGGAACATTAGAGACTACTTGTGCGGTCTTCCTAGTTCTTTGAAATGGAAAGTGTTGGAGTCATGCTGCCCTCTATCCCTTCAGCCGAGACACCTTGCAAGAACCCTGCAATACATCCTATCACTAACAAGAATTCCTATCTCAAACCTTGAGGATAAATTTTAATGGACTAAGGAGAGAAAGGGTAACCTCTTTGTCAAGATTGCCTACAATTTGTTGTCTGTGCAGGGAAATCAGGACAAATTATGGAAACAAGTTTGGAATAGACAACTAACTCAAAAAATTAATTTCTTTTGGTGGACAACTTGTCATAATAGTATTCTTACCCAAGAAAACTTAAGGAAAAGGGGATTTCAAATCTCGAATAGATGCATGCTTTGTAAGAATGATGAAGATTTTGTCCCTCATCTTTTACTCCATTGCTTGTTTGGTACTAAAGTCTAGGATTTGACTTTTGAAAGATTAGGGATTCACTGGACCATGAATGCTGACCTGAAGAGTTTCATTGAGAATTGGGTTGACTGTTGTCATCACCCTCTTCCCAAAGAAATCTGGAGATAGACCCCCTATTTTATGTTGGTGTTTGTGAAAATAAAGAAACAACCAAATTTTCAGAAGCATGGAAAAAATCCCTAAGGAGGTATTAAATATTAGTCTCAGACTCATTTATGAGAATGTCTCCTTATATGTTTGGAAACCCTTGGACAGAGCTCCTATTGAGTGGGAGATCAACATGGCTAATTATTGGAACAAGAAAATAGAGATCAACCCCTTTGACAATTCTAAAGCTCTAGCTAGACTTGCTACAGTTTGGAAACCTCTTGATATTGGATGGCAAAAACTTAACTTCAATTGTGCAGTGAAAGGGAACCCTAGATTGGAAAGCATAAGAGGCATTATCAGAGAGCCACAAGGAAACTTGGTGGCAGGGTATGTTGGTAGCATCAAAACGTAGACTTCCATGATAGCTGAGGCTAGCACTTCTCAAGGGTGTTAACATTGTTGTCAATCTTGGCATAAAAAATTGCACATTGAAGGAGACTCTAAGGCCGTGATTGATTCTGATAATCTTAATCATTTACATGGTTGAAATATTAGAGACATTCTATTGGATATTATCTTTTTATTCACCAAAATTTATAGAAACAAGTTTACTCACATTTTTCATGAGGGCAACCGGGTGGCTGATTCTTTAGCCAACTTGGGTTGTTCATGGATGCTAACTTAATGTTGGAGAAGATTGAGGGTCCTTCCCATGAACATACAAGTAATTATCCTTTTAGAAAAATAAAAAATCACTACTGTGAATGATGAAATCTACCGTTTCTTTTGTTGTAGGTTACTTTTGATACTACTCCCTTGGGCTCATGATGATGGGGTTGATTCATGATGAGTTGGAGGGGTGTGAGTGGAAGTTTGGTTGGGAGTTAGGAATTTGGTACTATCTCCTTGGGCTCATGGTGATGTGGCATTGGCATGATGTGGAGGGGTGCGGGGGGATGTTTGGAGAGATTATGGGGAGTAGATGGTATTTTCAAAGTATTCATGTGTTGTCTTGTCAAATGTACCAATCTCATAATCACATTTATGAAAACATGCATAAGGCCAAAACTATCTTCAAATTTTTGGCTATTAATGATCTAATTAATATTATGATGGCTTTTGGATTATCTTTGTGGTACTTAAGCAAGATTTTTTTCAGTCCTACAGCCCTAATCTCTTTGGGAATGACCACTCGTACATGCAAAAAATATAATTTCCTTAATTAGGCAAGATTTTCCGTTATGGTATGGTGGTGTCGATAATTGGGGTGTGTGTTCTTCCCATTGGCATTTTGAATTACCTTTTAGCTCTGCTATTTTGTTTGAAAAATCATGAGTTGGGAGAGAAAATGGGTGGCAAAAGAGTTCGAATGAAGCTAGGTTTTTGCGATGAGTTTTGTAGGGACCCCATTGTTTGGAAAATTTGCACTGAGGGAGGCATTGCACCTCTAATGGAATGCCTTCTGAGGCATGATGAAATGCTCTTTGTGTAGTTCATGAGCTCTTGGAATGAGAGGAGAGTCACTGTTGGTGGCGTATCCTTTGAAATTAATGAGGATGTCATAGCCAAGGCCACGGCCCTGTCATGCATGGGAGAGAAGCTAAAAAATCACACTAAAGTGTAGGATTTAGATAGCCTCCATACTTTCTATCTGTGGAATGAGAACCAACAAAGTTGCACGTGGGGTTTGAGAGGGAGTCTTTACCGAAGCCTTGGAATCAGGTATGTCTAGCCACTATGAAGTACATTACATTGGAGGGGAGATTCAAAGTGTTTTATTTTCACCATCTACCCTTGCTGAACCATCTTTGACACAAAATCCTTATAAGCTTCCCCTCTTCCTACTTTCATCTCTAGAAAGTTTTGGGAAGGAAAATTTTGAATTGGCCACTAAGAACCTCAAAAAACTGCCACTTTTTCCTGTACACCAAGGCCTAATCTTTCACCTATATCACTTTCATTTGGCCCTTTACCCCACTAAACCTATTTTAGCTATTAGAATTGTGGAACAGGATGCCCCTAACCATTCCCCTAATAAACTATCCCCTACCACTTTAGTTGGACCCAAAAGGAAGAATCCCCCTGTGCCTTATGAAATCCCTGATGACCCTAAACCTAAACTCTTGGCTAAGAAGAAAAAAGGTGGAGTGGGTCTATCCCAATCAAAAGCGGTGCTGGACTTTGTGAATTGAAGAATACTCCCACTAAAAAGGAGTGTAAATTGGCCAACAAGAACAAATCTGAACCTAAAAAGAGAAAAAAGGGAACCCTATGCCATGTGGTGGAGTTGGACATGAACACTGAGGAGGGGGAATTTGCTGACAAAGATTCCTAGGGGGACATTGTTGTTGTTGCTAGTGTTGACATAGGGGCGAGGCTGACTAGCATCAAATGTTCTAACAAATTGGCCAAAAATGAAAAGGAGGACCTTGTTGATGAGATATCCAATGGTTCTGAGTAGAAGGAGGGCAAGGAGGACAAAAAACATGATACCATTAAATAAATCAAAGATTATGTTGAAGGGTTGAGCCATTTTTGAGAGCTAAACAAAATGTTTTAGGAAGATTCCACTCTAAAATCTTTTGAACACTAGGCTAGGAATGAGGAAGAGGAAAAGGTGGAAATTGAGAAGAAGGAGGAGGTGGACAAAAAGAATGCTGATGAAGGACCTAGAAACAAATGGGTGGGTGATGAGATTTTGGATCTCCTTTTTTTAGGAATGGGAGGGCTTAGTAATGTAATGGGTTGGGTGTGTGGGTGGTTTTTTTGTTTACTGTCGGTTTGTTATTACTATAAGTTTTTTTTTTTTTTTTTCTGTTGTTTCTGCTACTATACTATTTCATGATGGTTTTTGTTTTTTAATTCTTTTTGGCCCTCTGGGCTCCTAGTGTAAAGGGTATTGCACCCTGTAAATGTATCTTACTTTATAAAAAACAACACATGATCAGGATAAATAGTTAAATTTAATAAAAAATAGCTTTATAGAAACATATTCTTATACATAAAGCTTTATTATACCCTCTCATTCTCCTGATAGAAAATTCAACTTGGTTTCCCATTCTTCAATATCTATAGTGGTCAATTCAAATTTCTTATTTTTGCTTGAGTGCTCCACATCTTTTTTATCTTCTTTCTCTTTTGAACTTCAATCTGCAATAAGACAATGGTAGTTGTGAAACATCTCATGATATATTTTCTTATATTAACCACCTTAGAAATAGATTCTTCAATTTTAATAACTTTGTTCCTAATATTGCCTAAAATTTTAATCATCTCATCACATTCAACATCAAATTTAATGTAGGTTTCTTGTTCAAATTTATTAATTGGATCATTCATTGGCATACTTTCATTCTTCATGTTATCCATAGGATCTTTAGATATTTTTTCATCTTATTCAATATTTTTAAAATAATCAAAACTAGAATCTATGGTTTTATCATTGATAGAAGCACCTTGGTCTAAAAGAAGGGAATCAAAGTAGTAATTAAAATATTTCTTTGAACAAATAGGAGAGATTCCTTGTCTAAATATTTTTTCTCAATAAATTCTTGATTGTTTAGTTGTTTAGAAATATTCTTTTCTTTTGTTGTAATCCTTTGGGATATATAACTCTCAACTTCTCCTTCAATATCAACCTAAATTTTCTTTCCATATTTCATCATTTTTAAATTTTTTTTCCTAGCATTATCAACTTATAAAACATAGGAACCTACATACTTGTTACACCCAATCTCCTTTCTACCAAGTTACTTTTAATTTAATTTTTTCTTTTCTAAAATTATGCCAAATGGACACCTTATTAATGGAGAGTGCTAGCCTCCACTCTGCCAATATCTCCACTCTGACCTAGCTATGACACTTCACAACTAAATGCATTAAAACATCATGTTTGCATGGAGAAGGTTTCTTGCTATCTTGTCCTTACAAATATCCTTACACTTTGTAGGTAGCATCTTCCTTTAGTGTTGATAGGTGTTGGCACACAAAAAACTTGTCAACGTATAATGATGATATATTAAACATTTGAAACCTACCATTCTTTAATCTTGGCCAATGAATACATTATCAATTATTAGCCTATTTTCTCCCGCCATGAAATGCTCAAATACATTGCCAATTGTGCTACAAAACTAGAGCACTATTTCGAGAGCTACTATCATATGTTAACTCAAATTTCAAGTAATGAAGTAACTCTAAAATTAATAACTCATTTCCTTTTCACATGTTTATAAATAGGACTATTGTGGATCATGATATCAATACATAGGAGAGTATTCTCCCTTGTCTTTGAATGCAAATATAAAAATATCATTTCTCTCCCCGCTAAAGAATGCTTATTTATTTAAAAGAAAAGATGTATTTGAGTTAAACTAATAGATTGAGATGCTCTTATTCAAGCCTTTCCATGCCATTCCTACAAACAATGTCTCATCAAGGAAGGATAATGGAGTGTATTAGAAGAGTATGGTTGGTTCTTGTACTTTAGATGGCATGCTTATCTCACACTTCTTGATTCTATCTTTAGTTCTAATGTTTAATTAAATTTTGTGAAGCCAATCAGACTCATTGGAACCATTGATCTAACAAATGGTAGGTCGTGCATCACCTCCACGATAGCTATGTACTATTGTCTTAACCAACCTTACCATGTTTGTTTGTTGAGAGTTGGATATTAGGTAGGACTAGGAATAACTATTGAGTTTCAAAGATGATCTATTTCAAATAATTTGGACTTATTACTAGATTGAAAATAAACTAGGTATTCAATTAAAATAAGTTGGAAACATTAGAAACAAAATTGACCAATCCTATTATTTTACAAAATTTAGAATCCTATTTTATTTCGTATAGATTTTCAAATCCATTGTAGCAATAAGCAAAAAGTCCACATTTTAGAGATATGTGCACCCATTTGAAAAATCTATCAAGAGTAATGCTTTTGGAGGCCACAATGGGGGGACCTGTGTCGTTCAAGTGACCTATGTTCTTGCATGAATTCTTTGGCGACTGGGGGTCACATCACCATTTTATTGTCCAAGCTAGGGTAGCGCTATTTTTCATCTATATCATTTCCAACACACGTGCTCACAAGATGCATTGTTTGTAGTCATTGCTATGTGTGCTTATATGATTACATGATTACAAAATTGGATACCAGAAGATTCCATGCTTATATATCCAGATTACATCACTTTTAATTGTTTCTCCCTCTTATGGCAATTCCTTGTATGGCTTTGTCCCTCTAAATTTAAAAACACAACACCATTTTTCAAATAAATTCGTGAACAATTTGTTTCAGTCCAATATTTCATTGAATAATGGCTTTTTATAAATGAGAAACAAAAACAGAAAAACCTCAAAGATATGGCGTTTAGCATTTTAAGCCTGGTTTGTGAATGCGGCTTTAGGGTGTACAAGTGGCGGTATCGGAGTTGTTTAGACATCAAAACAGCAGTCGGTATGTTAATTTGAATGCTCTGCAATAAATTGTGTGGTGATGAAGACAGAAATGAAGAAAACAAATAAGAACGGCTGCGTTAATAATCTAAAAAGAAAGAATAGAGAACAGAGAAGAGGTCTGCAGAAAAATGAAACAGCTGCGGGGATATATATCCCACACGTAGCGGAGACATACAAAAAGGGACAGTAAATTTCAATAGGTCAAGAGAATTAGACGTCGAGCTCGGTAGCGTGAGCTTGTAACCCGAGTGGGGACACGTAAGGTGGAGGAACAGAAGAGTTAAGGCCGGCAGGAGGGAAGATGCGCGGCATATAATGTTGGCGCGACCTGCTCCAAGTAGAGAGTTGTTGTGAGGCCCTCCCTCAAAGGAAGGAGGTCTGTCTCGCAGCGTAAAGTGGAGGGGAACGCGTGAGGCTGGTTTCACAGAGCAACGATAACCTCCCGCTCCCTACAGTGGAAGGAATACGAGCTGCTTGCCCCTCTGACCGCAATCCTCCCGACCTGCTCATCCTTGGACCCCCACCTTTTACCTAAATTAATCATACCCGAAAGGAATGTAAATTGGCAAGGTGTGTACTTAAAGGGAAATTATAAATTTGGGTTATTTCAAGATTAGATCACACCCACAATTTTACTATTGATAAGGGCGATTATGTAGAAGTGGGGATATCATCCGAAAGGAATGTAAATTGGCAAGGTGTGTACAAAATATGATAATTTGATAACATGGAAATATGAAGAATTGAAAGGCTATGACAAAAAAGATTCAACATACAACAAAACTCTACAAATTTCAAGAAGTGAGATAGAGACAACAACCCATCGACCCAAGGATATAACGCTCAATGAAACAAGAATTTTTGTATTGCTAAAACTTTTGGTTTGAAACTGTGAGTTTTTTAAATCAACGTTTCAGATCACACTCCAATGATCCATCATCAAAACAATGCATGCAACAAGAGAGAAGAAGAATGACGGAATGTAGAAGAATTCTAGTTTAAAACAAGAATTGGTGAAGTTGGTATGTTAAAAAATCTTCTTCCCAATCAAACACTCAATGTAGGTCCAATCTGGTTACAATAAAGAAAGAGAATGGAGAGATTATTATTTTGTGGATTTCAAAGATTTGAACAAAGCTTCTCTTACAAATATCAATATCCTTTCACCTCAATGGAATAAACATTGTGAATATTTTTTTGGCTCCAAACATTTATTTCTATTAGATGGTTTCTCAAGATAGAAAAAGATTTAGGTAAAACAAGACCAACATAAGATAGCATTCACTACCAAGTGAGGGACATTTGCTTATGCCAAGATGCCCTTTGATCTATCAAATGCTAGTGTGACCTTCCAAAGGGCCATGTTTATCTCCTTTAGAGATATAATGAACAAACTCATTATGATATACCTAGATGACCTTATGTTGTTCTCTAAAATACAATATCACTTAGAACATCTAGAACAAGTCTTCTAGATATGTTGATAATTTAGTATTTCACTTGACCCAAAGAAATGTATCTTTGGGGTTCCTCAAGGTAAACTCCATGGTCATGTCATATCAAAGGATGGGATCTCTATTGACTTAGATATAGTAAAAGGTATTTTATAGCTATCTTTACTATTGAATAAGAAAGCACTTCAATCCTTCCTTGGGAAGAAATTATTTGAGGGAAAGTTCACCTTATTTTTGAAGGGCTTGTGAGAACCATGCCCCTCATGTTAAAGAAAAAAAAGGGATTTAAATGGAATTGAAAAAGAAAGAGAAGCCTTTTAGGAATTTAAGAAGGCTATATTATTAGTTCCAATGCTAAGAAATCCTAATTTTTCAATAGAGTCTATTAGTTATGTCTTTGGAGGTATTTATAGTATAGAAGCAATACTAAGTCAAAAGGATGATGAAGCAAAAAGTGAACATATAATTGCTTTCACTTCAAGGACTCCTAATGATAATGAAGTGAAATATATTTTTTTTGGAAGAAAACATATTCACTAGTTAAAGGATTGAAGAAATTTAAACATCTAATATTAGGCAACAAACTGACTACATTTCCTATCCTCCTAAGCATCAAAAAATACATCATGCAAGGCGAAATAAGAAAAAGAGAGCAAATTGTATAGAAAAAATCTTGGAATATGATATATATAGGCAACAAACTGACTACATTTCCTATCCACCTAAGCGTGAAAAAATACATCATGCAAGGAAAAATAAGAAAAAGATAGTATATATATATATATATAAAGCCAATCAAGTTAATAAGAGGGAGAGCATTACATTAGCACATTACTAAAGATGCCAAGTTTCAATAAAAATAAATTCTAAATTTAGAAATGATCCTAATAAATGAAGGAGATGAATTGAGATCGTGGATCAATAACTATGTAAAAATTGATTTTGGAAGCTTGGAAGCTTCAATCTAGTCACAAATTCATGTTGAAGCTAGAGTAATTCTCAAGATAAATGTGGACCCTAATAATGAATAAAAAAATAGTTATTTATAGAAAATGATAGTGGCTTCAGGTTTTAGGATTAAAATAATATAATTACTCTAACAAAGGCTTAAACTTGAGTTAAAATGACTAGGAATTAAATAAACTCATTCATGCAAAGGCTCATGTGGGGGATAAATATAGGAATTTTCTTCTTTTGACAATAATTAATTTATTAGGGTGAATGATATTTTCTTAAGGAAGATAGGGTGTATAAATAGCTTGCTAGAGAATATTAGTAACTTAAAGAGAACTCACAAATTTTGACAAGAAACAAATACTTAGAAATAGGTTGTAAACACTTTCCAATTGATCTAGGCTGAATTTTAGGAAACATATGAGATACTTTAAGAGGTTGAAAATATATTTTCCATTATAAAATTAGAAGTAGGAGGTTATTCCCTTATTTTCATGTCACCTAGGCTATCAAAACATAATCAAACTACATGCATGCCTATTCATTTTTAGCAACTTATATATTACCCCTCAAGAAAAAATAATCGTAGTAATTGGTGGTTGTCACTTCTCAAAGTATGTATTGGGGACTTCAAAGCTTACCTCTCCTTAACTTGGCTTGATTTCACACAATCAAAATTGTAATAACAATTTACAAAATCATGTGTAGTATAAAGTTTTTTGAAAATTAAAATTACACCATTTACATCCCATCCATCTAAGACATGCAAAATAAAACCCATCTACAAGACTCGAGTGTTTTCTTACAAAGTTGGGAAAAGTTATTAACATAATCAATAAAAAAATGGTATACCTTTTTGTGGGGGGGAAAAGATATACTTGTAACTTGCCTCTCCTCATGTGGATCTCTTGCATTTAAAAAATTGTCATACAAAATAATTAGCTAAATACACACACAGATAAGGGCTTCATAATCTCATTTATATTTAAGAGATTTGTGTGCTCTAGGTGAATGCATATGATTTTTGGCACAAAATTAGTCTACAAAAGGTCTTTGGATGGTGATTAAAAAAATGGAAAGTGTTGTGTCTCAAGTAGACCCACAAATACACATTTATGAAAAAATAATTTATGCCCTAGTTTTAATTCTCAAAGATCTTATAGTAATACAATAAAACTTAAGATGGGTTAGTTAAAATGAATATTTTTGAAGAGGATTGAGTATATTCTTTTATTTCATCTTTTAACACACATTTTTAAGCTTCTTAGGTCAAAATTGGTTCAAAGGAATAAAATGTCAAATTGTAGAGAGTAGTCATTTATAGAGGAGTAAAGCCCTAGATGTTAAGGGACTTAGGGATGATTTGGTTTTATGTCATTTCTCATATTGATTTTTTCAATACACTTTTGATTTCCCTAGCATGGGGAGACTCAAATATGGATATGTGGATGTGTATTGTATCATTTCTTATGTCTCATATGAGTGATGTCCTTTCGTACTTAGATGAATGCTTGTGTTAAATATAGATACTTAGATCGTTTTTGTTTTGAGTTACTTATTATTGATAGACTTGATGTATTCTACTTTCTATTTGTTCACATGGATGGTCTATATTTACCATCTATATTGTGTATATATTTTTCACTTTGATGATGTATACATATGTTGATGTATATGGATGTATGAATGGATGATAAATTTAACATGTTTAACAATATTATAATTATGGACCTTTATCTTTGTGTGATTTATCTATTTGCTAACATAGATGAATGTGATTCAAAAATAATATGAGATTTTATGGTTTATTTTTTCCCTAGAGGAACTATAAGTTAACTATAACATTGCCTATATACTAGAATTTTGGGATGTGGGGTTACAAGAAAGACAAGTGGGAATCAAAAAGTATGAAAAGATTAATATGAAATAAGTTCATAATGGAAAAAAATATATGTCCTAATTGTTGGCCCACATTTGCTATTGCATCAAAAGATCGATCTATCAATGCCCGATACAAACGGTAGAGACATGGATCACACAGGAGGTGGTTAGTCCCTTGTCACAAATCCTACCTCTTAATAAAAGGGATGATGAACCAAAATCGGTGATCAATCAATTTTTCTTTCAACATTCAACCAACTATTAATCATAAAAATTCAAAAGTTTATAGATAGGGCTAGCTCATATCACTTCCATGAGAGGGTCATAAGAAAGGAAACATATGAAAGTCATGAAATCAAGCTTGAGAAAACCCTCCATATCAATTATGATAAACAAAACCAAATCAACACTTCCATTTATCAAGATCTCTAAAAGACAATTACAAATGAGGAAAACCCTATACTTATAATTTTTTTAAAAAAGAAATGCAATATAAACTTTTGATCAAATAGGGTAATCCAATGGATCAAAATAATTAGCATGCCAACCTAAAAATAGACATATTTTTAGATAAATTATCCCACAATCCTTATATGGGGAGGGGTTTGTGAATTTTTAATTAAAATTCAAATAAATCATTGACAAATGATAATATTAGAATACTATGCTTTAAAATATTTTATTAAAATTTGAAGGTACTTAAGAAATCACTACATGAACATGGATTTGGATCATGATTTGAGAAGACCATTAGTGGTTTTTTGGGAATTCCTCGCTTGTATATCAGTTCCTTGGCATAGAGGTTTTACATTAATTTAGTCAGTGTTTGCACAAGTGTAGGAAGCCATAACATGTGAAAATATAGTATGCAATGGATGTATGGTTGGAGGTTATTATGACAAGCTTCTATAGTGCAGAGATGGTGTTAGTTTGATCACTAGTTTTCTTGGATGCTAGAATGAAATTGGAGCTTCTTAACACATGTTTGTAGCATGATTTCAATACGAAAAAATGCTAATTATATTTGTAACCATTCAATATTGGTAATATAGTGAGTGATATTGATGTTGCAACAAGGTTTTTTCCAAAGGGGTTTTCTAGGATAATCATGGAATCATGTGTGTTGTTTAATATAATATGCTATTTGTTATTATGTTTCTATTATATATGAAATTTATATTTTATTTATAATAACCTTTAATTTATACTTGGATAAATCATTGATAATTTTCTAACATGTGGTAATGAAGCCTAACTATGTGATTTGTTTAAATAGGAGGAAGAGCCCCTCTTTCTTATGTAATATTAGTTTGAATTTTTTAGTGTGGTTGAAATTGAGTTTTATCAATGATGAAATGTACATTTGAAATAGGAACATTGGTGTATGTTGTTGGAAGAAGAACCACATGAATGGAAATATTATTACATTGTGCTTTTGTAATAAGAGGTGTTATTCTTGAAGTGAGCCTTTCTTTGCAAGTTATACTACAAAAGAGAGATAGCCCAAGTGAACTTCTCATTATATTTGTAACCATATTTTGATGTGTGTGTGTGTGTCCAAATAGGAAAATAAAGGACCCCAAGACCCTTACATCACAATATTTAGAATAAAATGCTACCATAGTAGCATACTCAAACAAAACATCAATAACATATCTTAAGAACAACCTACCAATAAGGCTCTACTTGACAAGGTCATATGGGATCAGCTAAGGAATGGGAAAGATTGGTATAGAATCCTAAATGTGAAGTATCCAAAATACTACCCCCTGATTAAGTGTTTATCTGATGAACACCCCAATGATTCCTCAATTTGGAATAATATTTGCAAGATGAGAAAGCTACTTTAATCTAGATTGAAATGGAAGTTGGGGAATGGCTACAACATTAGGTTTTGGGAGGATCCCTAGTTGATGGAAATTCTCTCTCAATTGGACTTCAAGAACCTAATGGTCCCCACTAAGATTTTCTTTGGTAGGAACGTTAGAGACTACTTGTGCGGTCTTCCTAGTTCTTTGAAATGGAAAGTGTTGGAGTCATGCTGCCCTCTATCCCTTTAGCTGAGACACCTTGCAAGAACCCTACAAGACATCCTATCACTAACAAGTATTCCTATCTCAAACCTTGACGATAATTTTTAATGGACTAAGGAGAGAAAGGGTAACCTCTTTGTCAAGACTGGCTATGATTTGTTGTCTGTGTAGGAAAATCAGGAAAAATTATGGAAACAAGTTTGGAATAGATAGCTAACTCCAAAAATTAATTTATTTTGGTGGATAGCTTTTTATAATAGTATTATTATCCAAGAAAACTTAAGGAAAAGGGGATTTAAAATCCCGAATAGATGCATGCTTTGTAAGAATGATGAAGATTTTGTCCCTCATATTTTACTCCATTACTTGTTTGGTACTGAAGTCTGGGATTTGACTTTTGAAAGATTAGGGATTCACTAGACCATGAATGCTGACCTGAAGAGTTTCATTGAGAATTGGGTCGACCCTTGTCATCACCTTTTTCCCAAAGAAATTTGGAGATAGACCCCCCTATTTTATGTTGGTGTTTGTGAAAAGAAAGAAACAACTAGATTTTTAGAAGCATGGAAAAAATCCCTAAGGAGGTATTAAATATTAGTCTCAAACTCATTTATGAGAATTTCTCCTTATATGTTTGGAAACCCTTGGACAGAGCTCCTACTGAGTGGGAGATCAACATGGCTAATTATTGGAACAAGAAAATAGAGATCAACTCCTTTGACAATTCTAAAGCTCTCTAGCTAGACTTGATATGGTTTGGAAACCTCTTGATACTGGATGGAAAAAACTTAACTTCAATTGTGCAGTGAAAGGGAACCCTAGAATGGAAAGCATAAGAGGCATTATCAGAGACCCACAGAGAAACTTGGTGGTAGGGTATGCTGGTAGCATCAAAACATAGACTTCCATGATAGCTGAGGCTAGAGCACTTCTCAAGGGTGTTAACATTGTTGTCAATCTTGGCATAAAAAAATTGCACATTGAAGGAGACACTAAGGTGGTGATTGATTCCATTGTTGAAATATTAGAGACATTCTATTGGATATTATCTTTCTGTTCACCAAACTTTATAGAAACAAGTTGACTCACATTTTTTGTGAGGGCAACCAGGCGGCTGATTCTTTTGCTAACTTGGGTTCTTCATGGATCCTAACATAATGTTGGAGAAGATTGAGGGTCCTCCCCATGAACATACAAGTAATTATCCTTATAGAAAAATAAAATATCACTACTGTGAATGATGAAATCTAACATTTCTTTTGTTGCAGGTTACTTTTTATACTACTCCCTTGGGCTCATGATGATGGGGTCAATTCATGATGAGTTGGAGGGGTGTGAGTGGAAGTTTGGTTGGGAGTTAGGAATTTGGTACTACCCCCTTGGGCTCATGGCGATGTGGCATTGGCATGATGTGGAGGGGTGAGAGGGGATGTTTGGAGGGGGGTCTGAAAATATTGTGTGGAGTAGATGGTATTTTCAAAGTATTCATGCATTGTCTTGTCAAATGTACCAATCTCATAATCACATTTATGAAAACATGCATAAGGCCAAAACTATCTTCAAATTTTTGGCTATTAATGATCTGATTAATATTATGATGGCTTTTGGATTATCTTTTTGGTATTTAAGCAAGATTTTTTTTGGCCCTATGGCCCTAATCTCTTTGGGAATGACCACTCGTATGTGCAAAAATATAATTTCCTTAATTAGGCAAGATTTTTCGTTAACCACCTTAGAAATATATTCTTCAATTTTAATAACTTTGTTCCTAATATTGCCTAAAATTTCAATCATCTCATCCTATTCAACATCAAATTTAATGTAGGTTTCTTTTCAAATTTATTAATTGGATCATTCATTGGCATACTTTCATTCTTCATGTTATCCGTAGGATCTTTAGATATTTTTTCATCTTATTCAATATTTTTAAAATAATCAAAACTAGAATCTATGGTTTTATCATTGATAGAAGCACCTTGGTCTAAAAGAAGGGAATCAAAGTAGTAATTAAAATATTTCTTTGAGAAAATAGGAGAGATTCCTTGTCTAAATATTTTTTCTCAATAAATTCTTGATTATTTAGTTGCTTAGAAATATTCTTTTCTTTTGTTGCAATCCTTTGGGATCTATAACTCTCAACTTCTCCTTCAATATCGACCTAAATTTTCTTTCCATATTTCATCATTTTTTAAATTTTCCTAGCATTATCAACTTATCAAGCATAGTAACCTACATACTTGTTACACCTAGTCTCCTTTCTACCAAGTTACTTTTAATTTTTTTTTCTTTTCTAAAATTATGCCAAATGGACACCTTATTAATGGAGAGTGTTAGCCTCCACTCTGACCTAGCTGTGACACTTCACAACTAAATTATAGGATCACTCCCTACTAAAATAGCGTCCCAATATAACATCCTATGAGGATTAAAAATTAAGGAGTTAATGAGTATATCACTAGTTGTCTTCCTCCTAAGATGGGAAATTAGAATCCTTCCCATACTTCTGCACTTTTTATTTTTATTTTTACGCTTTTTCTCCTTCCTTGGCATTTTATGTAATTTTTCTCCAATCCTTCTTCTTGGTGTGTTTGGATCTATTGTTTCCAAGAATTGTGACATGGATTAGCTTAAACTTGTACTTTTGTAAACATGTTTTAGGTTTAAGATAATCCATGTCACAATTCTTGGAAACACCAGATCCATACACACCAAGAAGAAATACTAGAGAAAAATTAGATCAGAAAGGTTAGGGAAGGACCGCAAAAAACACTAAAATAAAAATAAAAAGCACAGAAATATGGGAAGGATTCCAATTTCCCATCTTATGAGGAAGACAACTAGTGATATACTCATTAACTCCTTAATTTTAATTCTCATAGGATGTTGTATTGGGAAGATATTTTAGTGGGGAGTGATCCTATAATTTAGCTACCAAGTGTCATAGCTTGGTTAGAGTGGAGATATTGGGAGAGTGGAGACTGACACTCTCCATTAATAAGGCGTCCATTTGGAAAAAATATTATTAAAATATAACATTAGATTGAAAAACCTAATAATTGTAAATATAATATCATTGCTCTCTCCATGATATCCTTAGTCCCAGGGTTCATCAAATTTCATCTATGAACGATGGATTGATTGAGATTTCTCATCCTAGACTGCGCAACTCAGAGAATCGTGATAGACAAACATGCCAAATTTTTGGTTTCTAACCCCGATAATTATTTGATTATGATTTTAGACCTAGCGGGCATTGTTGGATTTTAATATTCAGATTTTAATTTTTAATTTTTTTTTTCTTTGATTTTTTATTTTTATGAAATTATGCCAAATGGGCACTTATTAATGGAGAGTGTTAGCCTCCACTCTGACCTAGCTGTGACACTTCACAACTAAATTATAGGATCACTCCCTACTAAAATAGCGTCCCAATGTAACATCCTATGAGGATTAAAAATTAAGGAGTTAATGAGTATATATCACTAGTTGTCTTCCTCCTAAGATGGGAAATAGAATCCTTCCCATACTTCTACACTTTTTATTTTTATTAAATAGTACTTTTTCTCCTTCCTTGGCATTTTTTATGTAATTTTTCTCCAATCCTTCTTCTTGGTGTGTATGGATCTATTGTTTCCAATAATTGTGACATGGATTAGCTTAAACTTGTACTTATGTAAACATGTTTTAGGTTTAAGATAATCCATGTCACAATTCTTGGAAACAACATATCCATACACACCAAGAAGAAATACTAGAGAAAAATTATATCAGAAAGGCTAGGGAAGGACTGGAAAAAACACTAAAATAAAAATAAAAAGCACAGAAATATGGGAAGGATTCCAATTTCCCATCTTATGAGGAAGACAACTACTGATATACTCATTAACTCCTTAATTTTTTAATTCGCATAGGATGTTGTATTGGGAAGATATTTTAGTGGGGAGTGATCCTATAATTTAGCTACCAAGTGTCATAGCTTGGTCAGAGTGGAGATATTGGGAGAGTGGAGACTGACACTCTCCATTAATAAGGTGTCCATTTGGAAAAATTATTATTAAAATATAACATCAGATTGAAAAACCTAATAATTATAAATATAACATCATTGCTCTCTCCATGATATCCTTAGTCCCAGGGTTCATCAAATTTCATCTATGAATGGTGGATTGATTGAGATTTCTCATCCTAGACTACGTAACTCAGAGACTTGTGATAGACAGACATGATAGATTTTTGGTTTCTAACCCTGATAATTATTCGATTATGATTTTAGACATAGCGGGCACTATTGGATTTTAATATTCAGATTTTAATTTTTTAGATTTTTTTTTCTTTTATTTTTTTCTTTTATGAAATTATGCCAAATGGACACTTATTAATGGAGAGTGTTAGCCTCCACTCTCCCAATATCTCCACTCTGACCTAGCTGTGACACTTTGCAGCTAAATAATAGGATCACTCCCTGCTAAAATAACTTCCCAAAACAACATCCTATGAGAATTAAAAATTAAGGAGTTAATGAGTATATCACTGGTTGTCTTCCTCCTAAGATAGGAAATTGGAATCCTTCCCATATTTCTGCGCTTTTTATTTTTATTTTAGTGTTTTTTCTCCTTTCCTAGCCTTTTTGATCTGATTTTTCTCTAATCTTTCTTCTTGGTGTGTATGGATATGTTGTTTCCAAGACTTGTGTCATGGATTAGCTTAAAATTGTGCTTTTGTAAACTTGTTTTAGGTTTAAGCTAATCCATGTCACAATTCTTGGAAACAAAAGATCCATACACACCAAGAAAGATTAGAGAAAAATCAAATAAAAAAGGCCAAGATGTAACTTCCCACTATGTAACCCTGAAGGGATATCATACACATAAAATAGTTATCAATTCAATATTTCGACAACATTCATGGCCAAGTATGGCCGAATGTACAACCGAAAGGAGAGGACTAATTCATCCTCTAGTGAAACATTGCAAAAACTACATTCATTTTAAACATCAATTCAAATGTTCCTAATACCCATTTCCACTTTGTATCATAAAGCCATAATGATCATCATAGTACAAGTGATTTTGATACCAACACCCAAAAACTATATGCCAAATATAGAGCAGCACATTTCTTCTCATTAAATTATATAATTACATCTTCTCTCTCAAGAGAGTACAATATACATAAAGGAGTATACATGAGTACAATGGCATGGCTATGAATAAGATACATCAACTGATAAAATAAGTACAAGAGAGAACATCTCCAACTAGTGCTTAAATAACCTATACACCGGTCCCCAATGTTGGTGGCAATGCCTCCTAACCATGTGGACTCATAAGAGACCACCCCACCATGCTTGGAGGCAGTCACAAGGCCCAAATAGAAGTAACAAGGAAAGGGTAATATATAGCCAACACTCACATTAGTCATGGAGCAAACATGGAACAAAATGCATAAAGCCAATGTCACAACATGGAGATGCTCATCCAATAACATGTCAGGTACTACTCACTACTACTAAGGTACTAGGTACTAGAGTCTAGATCAGATGGAGTGTCATCATGCGTGCTCGAAGGGATGGTGCCACATGGAATCAAGTACACCTCTCATAGAGATGAGGAGACTCAATCATGCCTACATCAATGCCTTGCAAATGGATAACTCGATGCCCCATAGGCGGATAGGTCTTCTTGAGTGCATCCTTATCCCTTACAAGCACTCAAGGCCATGCACGGGGACTCATTATCTTATTAGTGTTTTACCCCATTGTTTTTATTTAGTTATCACTTGTTTACTATAACTATGCTACTAGTTCCCCTAGCAGCCACTTGCAAGCCCTGGGCCTGTAGAGAGCCACTCCATAAGACCACTCTAATTTCCTAGACCTAAGCTCATCTCATTTAACCAAATGAGGTATACAAAACTAAATTAAAATAATTCAAGTAAAAACCGCTATTTAAATATTTAAATCAACCAAGCAAGAAAAAATTTCATCTTTTAATAATAATTAAAAGAATTCATATTTCATCTTTAAAGTTCATTAAAATTACTCCACTATTGCAATAAGAGATTCATCTTCTTGTTGCTGACTACAGGCTTCCTGTAGTAGTATGTGATAGAGCCCTCAAAATTCTTGATATTTTGATGCCTTTTGTGCTTGGTACTAGCATGTTACATGTCACCCACTGATATGGGTTTAAGGTTTTCCTTAGGTGACCTGGTTTCCAATTGATCCATGTACAACCCTTTGGTGTTCTATTTTTGTGTTGACAGATTTTCCTAGTTGCCAGTGACATAAGTTGTATTCCGAGCCATCGTTATGCATTCCTTACCGACCACTTTGCTGAGGTTATTCGGTCACTGCTAGTTGCAAAGAATTTTAATTTTTCTAAAGTCAGGCTCTAATATTTTGCTCATTAGTGACTTAAGTTTAAGTCATCGATCTCCAAGGGTAAATCCTCATTGGCCTAGTCAAGGTGCTCTCTTATGAATAACTTTGTCACATGTGCAGGTTTGAAGATCACAAGATTGTGGGGTTTAATTTGAGTTGCTCCCCATTGGCTCAAGAGTCCTAAGTGATGACAATTTAATTGCTACGATGTTAGTGAAATGTTGACACATGCTTGATCGGGTATGTGGGCCTAGCCGTTGTGTTCCATTCCAATGCTCAAGGTTTTAAGATTGACGGTGATGGTTGAAAGACAAAATATGATCACCACCATTCCCTACCAGCTTGTGAAAGTAAGATGTAGGCTCATTAAAAGAATTGAGACCCGCGAGAAGTTGCCACGTACACTCTATGTCTACTTACGGGTGGAGCCCACAAGTACGTGAAGGAGGTCCAGTCAGCGTGTTTCTATTGGCTACTAAAGGCATCTTAGCTGAAGATCAATGATGCACATTCAAAGCTACAAAGTATGCTTGTTGTAATTGTTTTACTTTGCATGAGTGGGAAGTAATGACAGAGGTGACCTGTAAACTTATTCAATTGCCTTCAAAATTTGTGTATATGGTTAGTTCTTGCTAATTTGAGATTTGAAGACTTGTTTGGAGTGATACAGAGAATTGAAAGAAGTAATTCATAGAAGTCATCTTGACTGGAATTCGGGTTTATCACAATTGAAAGCTATAAGTACGACAAACACAGTTTTATGCTTTTTTAGTTTTTTTTAATTAGGGCTTGCTTTAAATTTACTTTTAGATGAGTGTGTTTTATTTCATTTCTTTCATTACTTCGAATTAGGGTTAATTTTGTTTTTAAAAGGCCGTAACCTTATAAAATCATCTTGAATTAGCATTCGTTCTGAGTCATAGTTTGCAATTAGGAGGTCGATAGTTGAAATTCTTCCTATTAAAACCCTAGTATACATAAAACCCATGGCTCCCAAAGTACAGATTGTCGCCTCTACAACCTAGTCCAGACCATTCTCCCAAGATGTAATTGACTTGCTTCCCCCATCTACGAATAAGAAACTAGAAGGAAAGGTCTTGTTTCATGGCCCTATTGTAAAAGAGGGAGTGATAGATAAAGCTTGGTTCATAAAGGATGCTGAAGTACCCTACATTGGATGGTAGTTGTTTAAACATCGGTTTAGGAACAAGAACCTTGTAGGTTGGATATGGGAAAATTAAATTTTCCCAATGTATACATGGATGTTGATATTTTGAAGGATATGGCCTCAAGGTATGACCTATTTTTTAGGGTGGTTAGGACATTTGATGAAGTAGATATGGTAAGGATAACCAATAAAGAAATTGAAGAAATTTTTGACTTGCATGAGTGGAGTTAGGATATGGTCCCTTTGGATATGGATGATATTAGAAAAGAACACAACAATACCAAGGTGTTCATTAGAAAAAAGATGTTGCCTCTGCATACTACAATGACCGGCACTAGGAAACACAAAAGATAGATTAAGATTGATGACAAGGAGTTTGAGCCTTTCCTAATGAGCTATTTTTCTAGTTATTTTAGAAAGACTATGTATTCTCTATAACAAATCATTGGTTGCACCCCACCTAAAAATTTACAAAAAGAATACAGTTATTTGGCCACACATTTGCAACACCCACCATATAACATTATCTATGATTATGGTACCTATTTGGCAGAACACACCAAAAAGGGTTAGTTGAGTTGAAGGAAGGGAAACAATGGGTAAAGTTCTGGTGGTATTCACTATTAATGCAATGTTTTTTTATAGAGGACCAAAGGTTTAGAAAAAGATACCAATTTGAGAAGGAGGAAGGTGTTGACCTTCTTGTTTAGTATTGGACCCAAATTCTAGACAAAGATGACAAGAAATATAATTTTGTAATGTTTCGAAATGATTTTACATCCAAAATAAGGAGGTCCCTGATATATGAACTGCCAAGAATTCCCAGAGAAATTCATGAGTTCTTGAGACCCATGGAGATGAGGCCAAATTTGAACTTGAGTCATAATTGGGGAGACTTGATTTTATATCCTGAAAAGACAATTTTTAGAGTATTTGGCAATGGTCTAGACCCATATGTCTTGCCAAGGGATGTGCCTTTGAGAATGGGGTTCCTCAAAATAATGAGGCAACTAGGAGCTTCACATATAGTGCATCTACTTGATACAACAAGGAAAGGGTCATTCTTTCCAGAGTGGAAAAAATTTGCTGATTATATCCTAGTAAAGGGGGCATGGAAGCAAATGGTACATCTATTGGCACCTTATAAGTTGATGACTATGCGCCTAAGGAATCATGATCCTGAGGGCTTCATTAGTAAACTAAAAGAAGATAAGAAAATGGGTAATTTTGTGCATGTTTTTGATTATCCTAAATATGTCATTACAAATGTTTTTAGATTTGAAGAAAAAGATGAAAGGAAAGCTAAATACCTTGCTTATAAGAAGATGGTAGAAGCAAAATGGAAGAGGGATCCCCAATATAATCCTCTGCCAAACATACCTAGTGAATTCAGAAAAGTCATGCATGTTATGGACAATTTTGAAAGTGTAGTTGGTATGTTAAGGGAACAATGGGAAATCATAGATAAAGGAAAGGAAAGGGTGGTTGAAGAAGATGCTAAAGTAACATTAGAAGAAAGGCCTATATAACAACCACCCAAGCAATTGATAATTTATTCCAGTTGGAAGAGAGCAATAGATGAAGAATGAAGCTTGCCAACCCCTATCACTTCTAAAGGGACAAACGTAGATTCTTCTGAGAATGCACTACCATCACCACCCACATAGGCTCCTTTGTTTGTAATTGATCTTGATTTACCCCCTAAAAGTCTTTTCCCTCCCGAGCATCCACCTCTAAAGAAGAAAAGGACTGAGGTAAGAGGAGTGGTTGAATATTCTGATACAGATGAGGATGACATCTATATCACTCCTGAGGATATGCAACTAGGAGTTCCTCCTCCTAAAGGGGAAATTACCTCAAGTTCAGGATAGAGGAGTCTCAGATTGGGAAAGCTTGAAATCAGTGGTGTAAATACTATAGATGAATTGAGAGTAGAAGCTTGTAAGGAGTTTATGGTAGATGATTCCTTTATTGAAACACCTACATTCAAATATTTATGGTGGAAATCAAAAGCTGTAGAATATGCAAAAAAAGTATCCATTGAAAGGAGTTTGCATCTAGAGTTGCCTAAAAGTGTCATCTAGGAAAATGTGAGAGGTATTATGAAGGATGAGTTTCAAAAGCTTAATGTTCAGGATGGAAGGGAGCTTGTAAAGAAGAGTGGTGTGCTATTGCTACTAGAATGGAACATTGCTGACGCTATTGTCCTAGATACCATAAGGAGGGCTGAAAGGCTTCTGGTGAAAACAAAAGAGCTAGAAATGACACTTTAGGGTTCAACATTTAGTGAGGATTGGGATGCATTGGCAATATGGTCACTATCTATGGGATCTAGGAAACTAGTCCTTGCAGAGCCATCAAATTTCAGTGGACAATTTCTTGTAAAGAGAGTTGTTGATACCCTAGCTTTGGAGGTAGCTGACATGGATGCTAATGTTGCTAGGCTTATTAAAGAAACTGTGGAAAGTCTCCCCCTGTAGAGGGATGATCTCAGGAATAAATACCGAGAGCTTCTCAGTGAATATGATAATAGTCAACATGTGGCTGTATTAGAAACTGAGTTAGCATTTTATAAACAAAGGGGAGAAATGCAAAGAGAACAGGGCTAGTCCAACTCAAGTTGCCCACCTCTAATTTCTCTAGTTGCATCTTCCCAACATTCACCTCTAGGTCAGTCTTTAGTAATGGTGCCATATAATTTGGGACATAGATCACTCTTAGTAGAGGAATCGAGCAAACCAGATCCTAGCTCATCTGATGAACAAAAAAGGGAGCAACGTCTTCTACAAGTTGAGACATCTAAGAAGTTGTTGGAAAGGGCTCAGGACACAATCTATGAAAATGTATAAAAAAAATTTCATATTGTCTTGAAGCATTTGAATGAGAAGATCCAAGCTAGACTGAATAGTGTGCATGACAATTATGCCCTGATGATGCGAGCAATGGGATTGTCACAAAGGGATAAAGAGTTGGCCATGTCAATCTTGAACAAGTGGATCCCAAGAGCTGAGAGATTAAAGTTAATAGTAGTTGGAGCTGGCTAGCATGAAGATAAATATCCTCATGTGCTTCCAACCTATACATTTGTGTGTGAGTTAAGTGAGAAATTTTTTCAAGGATACATAGCTCCACTGGAGCAAAAGATAAGAGAATTAATAGCTCATTATGATTTGGAAGATTTGTCACCATTGCTAGATATTTTACTCACTAATTATAAAATGAAACCATTGCAAGCATGGAAAAAAGAGATGGATGAGGTTATAGACTCCCAGGTGAGTGAAATTTGCATGGAGGTTGTTATTAATGTCTTTAATGACACTTTGGGAAAGTTGACATTTATTATTAGTTTTTTGGAGGACTTTAACAAGGAATCCAATTCTGTAATAACCAAGTACTCCCCATATAGGAAGACATTAGATAAAGTTATCAATTTCAACTGGCCATCTGATGATGAATATGAAGAATGGGGAAGAGTATTTTTTGGCTGATTTGGTTTGTAAAAATGGATATGAAACATATAATTGGTCAAGTATTGTACAGATTTTCCCTTAGAAGTTACAATGTATAAAATATATGTTTCACAAGAAAGTATTAGCTATTGATGATGTGGAATGTTGACTGAGATGCAAATTCACTATTGGTCTACATCATTTTGTCAACTTGCTCAATGAAATGAACGTGCTATGATGAAGAAGATTATTCTTTTTGACATGTGATTTTAGGAAGGCAATACTGCTCCTTACAATGAATGTAAATAATCTTTGTCTCATATGTATTTCCTCTATTTTGAAGAAATTCAAATATAATTGAATTAGGGAATATGTCTTGTAGCGGTCCAATTAAAATATGACATGTGTACATTTGGCCTGAAGCTTTTTTTTGCTCCCTTTTTCTATAAAAGGGAATTTAGGGCCATTTGTGCAGGTCTTTGTTGAATTTAGGAGCTGAATTGTGAAAATTGAGAACATAGAGAAAATATGTTAAGTCTTTATCTAATGCTTTGAGTCTAGGTAGTAGATTTTGTTAAATGTATGGTTGCTAAACATATCTAAATGATAATGGAGATTTTCCAAGGCTATAGTCTCTCCATTTTGATTGTGTATATGAATTATTAATGAAAATTTTGACCAGAGATCATTTCATTAATTGTCATCATTTCACACTTTGATATATGTTTTGGTTTTAGCTCTTGTTCATTAAATGAGTTAAAATGCTTGAATAAAATCATGAATTCTTATGCAGGGTCATTGGATTTGATAAGTAGTTTTTAGAATTTGGTTACAAATTTGTGAATTACAAAGTGGTATCATTTAGATCTTGAGTGTTCAGAATTAAATATACCTTATATTTCAATTTCCTCAGACTCCTAGCCCATAGATAATGAAACTGATCTTAATATCTTTAAGTATTTCTCATGGTTCTAGTTACCTAACTTAAGAACAATCTTCTAAAATAATCATTGATCTATCTTCAATTTTTTGTAGTTTGTATTGTCTTATATTCTCGAATTAAGATCTATAATTCATTCAAGGAAATGCCAATTTATTGGATAATTTCTTCTTATTAGTCATGGGTGAGAATGTATCTGCTTGAATATACAATGTGTACGTGAATTATTTGAAGAGGTTATATAATATACATTGTGGGATCACCCTCCTAGGTTTTGCATAGCCCAAAGTGTAGGAGATAAAGAAATTGGTGTTATATCTCGTTCATTGGCCAATTATCTTGCAGGTATTCGAGAATTGAGTCTAGAAAACTCATAGGTATCTGGTGGGATCTGATTGGTTCGTTGAAAACAACCAAAAAAATGGTGACTGTACTGGGGATGTAAGCTTTTCAATTATCAGTTCTCCAGAACTCTTATCGTAGATCACTATGTTATATGGTGATATTTACTTATAGAGTCAGCCAAGTAAAAGTGTCTCCTAGGTTTAGCATAAATATTTGTCAAATAGTTCACCTAAGTCCTGCTAAGTTTCTTGCCCATTTGTCTTCAAAGCTTGTGCCCAAAATTCATGCAGAGGCACGTGGTATGTGCCAAAGTTTGTCTCAATTTCTAAAGATCTGTCAAAATTTGCACAAAGCATAACAAAATTGCTAACAATTTCTCCCAAGAAATTTGGGTGGTGACTTTGACTTCTTTACACCAGTGTGAGCTGATATTTAAGGATATCAAAGAGGTAAAGAAGAAAATTACAAAGAAATCAAGGAAGGTGACAAACATGAAGAAGACTCAAGCACAAATGAAAGGAATGTGAGGCCACATGAAGAAGCACCCATAACAAAAACTGGAAGGTGAATTATCTAAGAATGCAAACCCACATGGGAAATAGATAAAGGAAAAGGATGAAGGAAAAGGTAAGTCTACCCCTCATCCCACACCTGAACATGAAATGTATTCTAATTCTAGTTTAGAGTGTGAAAGAAATTTATTGGACTTCAGTAATAACAATTCTAATGAGAGGGGGGAAGTTTTTATGAAGTCTATTGTAAATGAGTACTCCTCAGATCCAGGCATGCACACCATGAAGCAAAGAGAAAGGGATAGAATAGAAAGGGATAATGTTAGTGCTAGGTGTACTAGAGCTAAAGGATATATTACTCCAAATTCCCACACATATACCCCTATTTCTACTGACCTCTTAACTAGAGACAACTATTCCCATGATCTTGTTCCCCTTCAAGCTAAACATGTAGTTGCATCTAATAGAGAGCCTACCTTACCAGATGAAGAAGAAGTGTTGAATGATATGTATTTGCTCAATCAGAGAGCTTCTAAGTGCAATGGAAATAAGAAGGAAAAAACCTAGACCAAAGAAGGTAAAGAAATAAGAATTTGGGCTAAGAAAGGTAGCAAAGAAAAGGTTACTACTAAAGTTACATGTCAAGATCCCAAGGCTAAAGAATTGAATCCTACCATTGAGAAAAGTGATAAGCAAGTTGGTAAAGTGATCCCCCAGGAAATAGTATTTCCAAACATACCAATTTATTCTCCTATTCATATGCTTCAGGTCTTATCTCAAATCCGGGTTACAGCCCCATTTCTTGAAATGATGAGGATAAACGACCATAAGAACAAGGAAATGGTTGTTATCAATAGTGTTGCAGGGAATATCAAACATAAAGTAGAGGTTGATGCACCTGAAACAAGTAAAAATCAAGAAAAGAATACAAAGGTGGGTGCAGTAATTAATGAGAACCCTGAGGTTTATTTAGGAACCATCATTACTACAAATCCTAGTTTGGTCAATCCTTTATTTTTGAGCTTGAACATTGATGGGAAACTACTCACAAACTGTATGATAGATTCTGGTGCTTCTAATAATGTTATGCCAATCAAGATAATGGAAGAAATGGGCTTAAAGGTGGATAGAACCTATGGAAAATGTTATGCTATGGACTCTAGGGAGATCCTTGTCATCAAAGTAATTTATAAGGTCCCATACAAATTGGCTACATTTCCTGAAAAGGAGCTAGTCATGAGTGTCACAGTGGTGGATATCCCACCAACTTATGGAATGCTACTATCAAGAAAATGGTGTGCTTCTATAGGAGTAAGTATGCAATGTGACCTATCATTTGCTACATTTTCAATCAATTAGAAGGATATCAAAATTTCCAGAGAATCAAGGTTTCAACATATGATTGAGCTTATTGAAGATTTAGAGGAGCCCCCAATAATAAATTTTGTAGAAACTAGTATTGACACCTTTCATGTGGAAGAACTGAAGTAAGAAGAAGAAGAAGCTAAGCCTGCCCCAATTGTTAGAGAGGTCTTACAAGCACCACAAGAAGATGCTTTATGGATGTTGTACTTAATGGAGCCTGTTCAAAAGAGGACTCTGGTGCTGGAGTCATTTTAATTTCTCCCCAAGGCAAGACTTTCAAGTACTCATTTTTACTGTAGTTTTCATGTACGAATAATGTTGCTGAATATGAGGTCTTATTACTTAGTTTAAAGTTAGCCTCCAAACATGGGATAAAGTTGATAAAAGTATTTGGGGATTCTGAATTAGTAGTTTCTCAAGTCAAATCTAGATTTGTCACTAAGGAAAAAAGATTGAAACAATATAGGAATGAGGTATGGGATACTATCAAGGCATTTGATGCTTTTGGGATAGATTGGATAGAAAGAGGACAAAATGTCAAAGCAGATTTGCTAGCTAATACTGCAGTCAAGCTTGATGATGTGACTTTTGATGGTGTCTCACAAATTGAGGTACAAACAAGGCATGCAGTACATGACAACATCTGCAATTAGTAGGTGTTTGATGATGATAATGACATACTGAGATTCTTACATTGTGTTGACATATATGAGAATCAAGAGATTGATTTCAGTTCATATGTGGTGGAAGTTGATGGAAAGGATACATTTTTTGGTAATGAAGTCATTCAATTGAAAACCAATAAAATTACCAAGGGACTCATTGCACTTGAGAGGGTCTTTGATCACCCAAATATATCAAATTCAAAACAAGCCAGTGCACATAAAGAGGATTTAGAGAAAATAAATTTGAGAACAAAAAATTCTCCTAAAAGGTATACATAGGAAAAAAGATGAAGCCACATGTGAGGAAAATGTTAATTGCTTTGCTGCAAAATACAGACATGTGTTCGCATGGTCCTATGATGATTTGAAATCTTATAGGGAAGATTTGTTCCAACATGAGATCCATTTGAAGCTTAACACAAAACCATTCAAGAAAAAATAGAGGTACATTAACCCTACCTTAAGGCCTAAAATACAAGAGGAACTTGTTAAGTTGAGTGATGCAGGAATTATTAAACCTATAAGACTCTCCTCATGGGTGTCCAATTTGGTACTTTTCATAAAAAAGAATGGCGACTTAAGATTGTGTGTGGATTTCAGGAACCTCAATGTTGCATCCTTGAAAGATAATTACCCCTTACCTAACATGGAAGCAATCCTACAAAAGGTGACAGGTTGTGAATTGCTTTCTATGATGGATGGATTTTTTGGTTACAACTAGGTCATGGTGAGAGAATCAGAGCAATACAAAACAACATTTACTACACCTTGGGGAACTTATGTTTATGAGAGTATGCCCTTTGGCCTGATAAATTTTGGTGCCACTTCTCAAAGAGCCATGGATGTGGCTTTTGTTGACTTCTTGGATTTATTTCTAGCTATTTACCAAGATGATCTTACTACCCATAGTAAGAAGGAAGAGGATCACTATTCACATCTTGAGAATATATTCATCAGGGCCCTAGAATATGGTATCTCGTTGAATCCAAAGAAGTGTACCTTTAGAGTTAAAGAAGGAAAGATGCTAGGACATATTGTCTTGAAAGATGGTATTAGGATTGACCCTGAAAGAGTAGCAACTATAGACAAGATTACACCACCAAGGAATGTCAAAGGGATCCAGTCCTTTTTTAGGTAGATAAAATTTCTAAGGAGGTTTGTAACTAATTTTGTAGAGATAGTCAGGCCTATCTCAAGGATTCTCAAGAACGGAAAAAAGGTGGCATGGTCAGAAGAGCCTCTTAAAGATTTTCAAGCTATCAAGGATGTTATTAAAGCCACGCCTATCTTGAAGAATCCTAATTATACCAAGTTAATTCAATTGTTTACATTTTCTTCTTTTCATACTATAGCAGGAGTGTTGCTGCAGAAAAATGATGAAGGTTTTGAGCAACCAATTGCCTTTTTTAGCAAGTCCTTGCAAGCAGCCGAGCTCAAGTATGACACCACCGAGAAGCAAGCCTATGCCTTAGTTAAATTCATTAAGAATTTTAGAACATATTTGATTGGTGCAACAATGGTGACCTATGTCCCAAGCACAACAGTCAAGGAAATTTTTACTCAGCAGAAAACTATAGGTAGGAGATGTAGATGGATTAATAGAATCCAAGAGTTTAACATAGATATTTAGATTAAAAAGTTGGTCAGAGGCCAAGGATTGGCTAAACTCATGGCTGAAACTAATTTGGAGGCCAATCAGATTAATGAAGTTGAACAAGAAAACATTACTCCCATTTGTGATATGCAAAAATGTGGATGGTATAGAAGGACCGTTGAATATCTATAGACCATGAAATGCCCTGATGGCATGCCAAACAATGAGAGGAGAAATTTAAAACTGTATGCAATTAGGTATGTCATCATTGATGGTGAACTCTGGTGGAGAAGCCTAGAAGGTTTGCTCCTTAGATGTGTGGATGGTGATCAAGCAGAAGACTTGTTACTTGAAATGCACAAGGGTGTGTGTGGAGGTCACTATATGGCTAAGACTACTACAAATAAGGTACTGCAAGAAGGTTTTTGGTGGCCCACAATATTCAAAGATGCACATAGAATTGTAAAGAAGTGTGATGCCTATCAAAGATTCACAAGTAAACTAAAGTATTCAAGGTATCCTACCTCTCAGGCTAGTTTCAACACCAACCCCCTTCCAACAGTGGGCTATTGACTTTATTGGAGAAATGGCAGTGAAGTCTAGTGGAGGACATGCTTGGATGCTGGTTGCAACCAATTACTTCACAAAATATGTTGAAGCCATTTCCACTAGGAAGACAACTAGTAAAGTTGTCATTGATTTCCTGATGAATAATATTTTGAGTAGGTTTGGTGTTCCTGAAAGAATTGTCTTTGACAACGCCATGTACTTTATGTCCAAGGAATTCATTGAATTTTGCAACCAACATGGTATAAATGTATCTTACTCATCCCCATACCATCCCCAAGGGAATGGACAATCTAAGTCCAGTAATAAGAACCTTATGAAGATCATTAAACGGGTCCTTGAGAAGAATAAGAAAGCCTAGGATTCAAAATTGCAACTAGCATTGTGGGTAGATAGAACCACAGTTAAGAAAGCTATTCGACACTCTCCTTTTAACTTGGTATATGGGATAGAAGCTAGAATACCACACAATAATTTGATGCAAATGTATAAATTTTTTCAAGAGAATGATACTAACATTTATGATGAGATGCAAAATAGGATAGATGAATTGGCCGAGCTTGATGAGATGAGGAGAGAAGCTCACAAGAAGAATGAGAAAATGCAACTCCAAGTTAAATATTTACATGGAAAAAGGGTTGTTCAGAGGAAGTTTGAGGTAGGATGTATGGTTTTGATGTGGAACGTGAGACTGGAGGATAGAGGAAAGCATGGGAAGTTTGACCACTTATGGCTTGGACTTTACTTAATCACAAACACTCATGGGGAAGATTCTTATTTCCTACAATCACTATCAGGTGAATTTCTAGAACTTCTAGTACATGGATAGTTCCTGAAACTCTATTTCTCTTGAAATAGGTTATATTTCCATGTATAGTGTATGGTCCTATAAATTTTGTACATAGGGTTTGGTGTGTTTTCTTTTTGTTGCATATGCTTTCCTTGTCTTGGCAAGCTCCTAGTTTTTTGAGTTCCTTTGTGTTTGGTCTGCTTCACCAAGAGATTTGTTTCTCACTATACCCACCAGGGGTATCCATCCCCGAGCATGAGCCACTGATAGAGCCCTCAAAATTCTTGATATTTTGATTCCTTTTTGTGCTTGGTACTAGCATGTCACATGTCACCCACTAATAGGGGTTTAAGGTTTTACTTAGGTGACCTAGTTTCCAATTGATCCATGTACAACCCTTTGGTGTTCTATTTTTGTGTTGATTAATTTTCTCAGTTTTTGGTGACATAAGTTGTATTTTGAGCCACCATTATCCTTACCGACCCCTTTGCTGAGGTTATTCGGTCACTGCTAGCTGCAAAGCATTTTAATTTTTCCAAAGTCAGGTTCTAATATTTTTCTAATAAGTGACTTAAGTTTAAGTCATCGATCTCCAAGGGTAAATCCTTGTTGGCCTAGTCAGGTCCCTCTATTATGAATAACTTCATCACATGTGTAGGTTTGAAGATCACAAGATTGTGGGATTTAATTTGAGCCACTCCTCGCTGGATCACGCGTCCTAAGTGATGGCAGTTTAATTGCTACGAGGTTAGTGAAATGTTGACACATTTTTGATCAGGTATGTGGGCCCAACCATTGCGTTCCATTCCAATGCTCAAGGTTTTAAGATCAATGGTGATGGTTGAAAGAAAAAAGATGATCACCACCGTTCCCTGCCATCTCATGGAATTAAGATGTTGGCTCGTTAAAAGCAACAAGACCCACAAGAAGCTGCCACATACACTCTATAGCTACTGATGGGTGGAGCTCACAAGTATGTGAAGGAGGTCCAATCAGCATGTTTCTATTGGCTACTTGTCCAAGCTAGAGCAACAATGTAAATTCAAATGCCATTGACTCAATCTGAGTCGTTCAAGAAGGCCATCTCAGCTGTAGATCGTTGATGCACACTCAAAGCTGCAAAGTACACCCATTGTAATTATTTCACTTAGCATAAGTGGGAAGTAATGACAGAGGTGACCTATAAACTTATTCAATTTCCTTCAAAATTTGTGTATACGGTCAGTTCTTGCTAATTTGGGATTTGAAGATGTGTTTGGAGTGATACAGAGTATTGAAAGAAGTAATTCACAGAAGTCATCCTGACTGGAATTAGGGTTTATCACAATTGAAATTTGTAAGTACGACAAACGTAGTTTTATGCTTTTTCAATTTTTTTTGAATTAGGGCTTGCTTTCAATTTTCTTTCAGATGAGTGTGTTTTATTGCTTTTCTTTCATTACTTTGAATTAGGGTTAATATTATTTTTAAAAGTCCATAACCCTATAAAATCTTCTAGAATTAGAATTCGTTTTGAGCCATAGGTTGCAATTAAGAGGTCAATAGTTGAAATTCTTCCTGTTAAAACACAAGTATACATAAAACCCATGGCTCCCAAAGTACAGATTGTCACCTCTTCAACCCAGTCCAGACCATTCTCCCAAGATGTAATTTACTTTCTTCCCCCATCTACGAATAATAAACCAAAAGGAAAGGTCTTGTTTCATGGCCCTATTCTAAAAGAGGGAGTGATAGATAAAGCTTTCTTCATAAAAGATGCCAAAGTACACTACACTCGATGGCAATTGTTTCAACATTGGTTTGGGAACAGGAACCTTGGAGCTCCTCTTAGTAATCCTTGGAGGTTGGATATGGGAAAATTAATTGTTCCCAACGTATACATGGATGTTGATCTTTTGAAGGATATCACCTCAAGGTATGACCCAGTTTCTAGGGTGGTTAGGACATTCAATGGGGTAGATATGGTAAGGATAACTAGGAAGGAAATTGAAGAAATTTTTGACTTGCATGAGTGGAGTCAGGATATGGTCCCTTTGGATATGGATGATATTAGAAAAGAACAAAACAATACCAAGGTGTTCACTAGAAAAAAGATGTTTCCTCTGCATACTATAATGACCGGCAATGGGAAACACAAAAGGAAGATTAAGATTGATGACAAGGAGCTTGAGCCTTTCCCAATGAGCTATTTTGCTAGTTATTTTAGAAAGACTATGTATTCTCTATACCAAATCATTGGTTGTACCCCACTTGACACTTTACAAAAATGATACAATTTTTTGGCCACACATTTGCAACACCCATCGTATATCATTGTCTATGATTATGGTACCTATTTGGCAGAATGTATCCATAAAGGCTTAGTTGAGCTGAAGGAAGGAAAAAAATGAGTAAATTTTTGGTGGTATTCACTATTAATGCACATGTTTTTGCATAGAGGAAAAAAGGTTTTTGAAAGGGATATCACTTTGAGAAGGAAGGAGAAAGGTATTGACTGCTTGTTCAATGTTCGACCCAAATTCTAGACAAAGATGATGAGAAATACAATTTTGTAATGTTTCAAAATGCTTTTACATCCAGAATAAGGAGGTCCCTCATATATGAACTACCAAGAATTCCCAAAGAAATTCACGAGTTCTTGAGACCCATGGAGATGAGGCCAGACTTGAACTTGAGTCATAATTGGGGAGACTTGATTTTATATCCTGACAAGATAATTTTCAGAGTATTTGGCAATGTTTTGGACCCATATGTCTTGCCAAGGGATGTGCCTTTGAGAGTAGGATTCCTCAAAATCATGAGGGGACTAGGAGCTTCATAGACAATGAATTTACTTGATACAACAAGGAAAGGGTCATTCTTTCTAGAGTGGATAGTGTTTGCTGATTATATTCTGGTAAAGGGGGCATGGAAGCAAATGGTACATCTACTGGCGCCTTATAAGTTGATGACTATGCACCCAAGGAATCATTATCCTGAGAGCTTCATTAGTAAACTAAAAATAGATAAGAAAATGGGTACTTTTGTGCATGTTTTTGATTATCCTTGATAGGCTGTCGTTA
Organism: Sequoia sempervirens; assembly: GCA_007258455.2. NCBI lineage: Eukaryota > Viridiplantae > Streptophyta > Pinopsida > Cupressales > Cupressaceae > Sequoia > Sequoia sempervirens. The sequence continues at coordinate 87,056,568 of VDFB02000003.1, forward strand.
GATCCCATTACTTTAGAAGATTGAATTCAATATGTCAACCGGGTAGTGTTCAAGGAAATTTGCAATAGAAGAAGTTTGTACTATCTCCCCTAGATTTTCTAACTTCTTATAGCAACTAATATTAATTCTAACCAAAAGCCGTTCTAACTAAAAAACTGTAAAACAAGTTATCCTAAAGAAAGTAGGAGATATTTAAACTAAAAATCATAGAAAAACTAATTTAGAAAGCATGGAAACTAAGTTAATGAATACAAAAACAACTAAACTAAAGAACTGGAAAACTACATAAGCATAAAAACTTATAAAAAATTCATTAAACATCTTCCCTATTCGACAAAAATTCTAACAGTGAACAATGAAAAACTATGGAAGTGAGAGAGAACAAGTACTTAAGAACTTAGATTTCACAATAGCAAACTCAATAATTCCCTAAGAATAACAATGTAATAAAAATAACAGAAAGGAAAAAACTTATCTACTTAAGTTATCTCCCCTCGAGTGGCTAGCTCGTGGGTTATCACGTTTGTTCTCAACTCACATCCATAATTAATTCAAAAATGCTTCCATCAACCATAATCATTATCCATAACTCATAATGCATAAATTTTATATGATAATCTCTTTATTCATAAGCTCAAAAAATATATTGACAACATAACATTACTTTTGTCACTGTATATTCTGCTTCTGGAGATTACGTCTTTTATAGAAAAACTCTAACTAAATCCTATATTTTAGGTGGCATAGATAACCATTGAAAAAGTCTATAATAGATTTACAAATAAATTGTATGTCTTTAAAACCAATTACAACAGTATTAAATAGGCTCAAGTTGAGCCATGAAGTTTTTGACTTAAAGCATAACATAAATTAAGACTTAAAGAGTAACTATATCTTTGGTCCATCACCCTAAAGTTCTGGAGCATGTTTCCAGCACACACCTTCAACCTGTTTTGGAGCACGTGCTGGCTAAATGCTCTTAATCTGCAACTTGATGATCGATTATTATCCTACGAAACACTTAAAATAACCCATTAAATTTTTATTGGCAAAATACTTGAATAAATCAAAAGAAATAAAGTTTGTACAATTTCTCTTTAAAATTTAAGCAATTATTTCTCCTAAAATTTAATTAATTGGCAGAGGATAGGGATTTTTCATATATAAAATAGGTCTTTATGGTATTATTATGATGAGGTTATTTTTACCTCATCATTTCCTCCCCTTCCTAATTCCTGGAAGGTCCTCCTGCCCCTTGATTATAGCTCTGTCCTCTATTCCATTCTTCATATTTTGCATTAATGTCATACAAATCCCTTGCTATTACATCAAAGTGTACAGGTGCATGGTGGAAGCCTCTATGGAAAGCAACTCCCCTTTTCCATTCACTGAAAACTCTATCATCTTGATATATATTAAAATGAAAAGTAGGGGTTGGATATACCTCATTCCCATCCACTTTGTTATGATATCTTCCAAGATTTTAGCTAAGGCATCTGCTCTTTTGAAAGACCATTTGATGCTAAGAGGGGAAATCACCTCTCTTTTCTTTAAATATATAGGTAATGGAGTATATCTTTATTCACAAGCATGCTAGGCTTTACCAATTAATTTCTACCCCTGATCCATGAAATGATTGTAATAGATTATAAGGCTTTCACCATATCTTCCCTTCATTTTCTCATCCAATAGAAGAGCTACAAATTTTTTCTTGAAAGCTGCAGGTCTACTATTGGGAGATCTCATTTGAAGACCTACTCTTTTGTCTATTTGAGAATATTCCCTGTTACGTTCTCTCCAATGCATTTGATTCTGCATAGTAGATAGCAAAGATCTCAATTGCACTTCTCCCTCAAAAAGATTAATAAATAAATCAATATGTTTTTTTAATAGAAGATCATGAGTAAATAATTCACAGAGCATGTCTTGATCTTCAGGATTTGAGTCTGCAAATATCTTAACAAATTCTTTGTCATCAAGTTCATGAGGCTGGTCATTATAAATTTTGAGCAGTTTCCATCTAAAGCATTTTTCATTTAAAAACATTGAATACAATCTTGATGGTCTTCTACAAGATAAAATAAATTCTACTATCTGACATGCATCTTGTTTCCCCCTATAGGCTTTATGAAATGCTTCTTTTAACAACACCATTTCCATTTTTAATTTGTTATTTTCAATCTGTATGTTCCTTAGGAAATAGCACCTTTCCATCCATTTCATTAATAATCGAGGAATCTAAATTTGGAACCATTTTGTTACCATTGGTTCGGTTTGAACTTCTTTGGATTCCACTATTGGTTTACTTGTGCTTTCCTACAAATCTTGCTCTAATTCCATAATTCTACTAAGAGAAGCATTTAATTCTTCTCTCTTTCTTTTCTTCTCTTCCTCAAAGGATGAAAACATAAGCATAAAATTTTCTTTTAAACCTTGAATTTCTTTATTTAAACTAGCTCTATGTACCCTATTTTCCTGATTACAACTCTGAATTTGTATTTACAATTCACTAATGAATGTATCTTTTCCTTGTACCTACAATTTTAAATCTTGAATTTCCCAATCCCTTTTTCTTATTACAACCATGCATACCATTATTTCTTCTTGTTGCAATTCCATATGTTCCTTATTTTTGTGCAATTAGCTTCTTAGCTCTTTAATTTCTAGTTTTAACTTTTCCAATTCTGCATTAATGTTTTCATTTTCAACCATTTCAACAACTTTATTGATAACAGGAAAAAAATTTCCTAACACACTATCATCAACCTCCGTGGGAGGTGGAGATTTTTTGTTTTTCTTGGTCAAAGACTTCTTCTTCAGACACTAAATGAGAATGTATTTATTCAAAAAAAAAATTCTTTCTCTAAGGATTGGTGAATCTATTCATTAGTTTCCAAGGGTTTCTTTTGCTTTTTGGATTTTGATCTACTCCCTCTACTTTGCACTAGGGTTTTTGTAGATTCAAAGGATAATCTTTTGCTTTTCCTTAAAGGAGGAGTATCTTGATTAGTTAAAATTGTTGGAGCATTCTGATAAGTAAGAACTATCCTTTGTTTCATCTTCTTAAAAGGATTACTGTCTACATTTGGATTTATTATCTCAACATCTTCTGACTGGCTTGGGGTTTCAAACTCCTCATTTTAAAATTCTGGCACTTCCTCACCAGGAATGGTGGGAATTTGGGTTTCAGGAGCCTTAGGGTCCTCAGGGGAAGTTGCTTCGGAAGGTGAAGCAACTTGTTTTGAAGATTCTCCTAGTTCTAATTTCCTTCCTAGCATAGGCTTGTCAAACTTCCCCAAAAAATTTTCCCATTTGCTTCTAGGTTTGTTACGAAAATGATATTTGCAAATTAATTAAATTAACCCATGATGCTTTAGTGGCCCTGAACTAGTTTTATATCTTTCTATCAAAAAATTAATAGAATCATTCAAAAAGTGAGGAAAATTAACCCTAAGAGTAGAGTTTTCTTTCCCATGCCGCAAATGTATTAACATGTAGAATGCAAGTCCTACAACAGTATTAAGTTTGGCCTTTACAAGTAAAATACTTAATAATCCATGCAACTATAGTGCCCTAGGGTGCTAATATAGAAGCTCGTTGAAACCCCTTATTTTGTCCCCTAGTACTGATAACTATCATGGGCTGAGGGTCCCCTTGTCTAAGAAACAATTCTGATAATTTCTGATATGTTATTTGTGTTGTTTCTGATATTCTAATACCATAATTTTCTAACCCTGAAAGAGAAGAGATAATTTTTGGACTCACCTTAAAACGCTTCCCATGTAGTGTCACCTGACCATTAGAGTAATTTTTTGTGAATGCGTTCACTAGCTTTTCATTATATCCTTCAATTTTTTTGAGAAAATCCAACCAACCCACTTCCTCAAACAACCTGAAAATGTTACTTAACCCCAATAATTTTTTTGCAAAAGTCAGCTCAGATTTTTTCTTTGTACCGCCCATTTTTTGTCTTGTCTCTACCACCTTGCTGAAAATTTCAATAGTGCCAAAAACTTGTGCACGGTTATTTTTGAAAATATGATCAAGCTGTGATTATTTATTTTACCTTTTCCCAAAGCTTATTGCGTAATAATGCTAACTTTCATGAAGGGCTGCAAAAAGAGTATTGTACTTAGCAATTAATCACCAAGTGGCTCAATTTACTAAATTGGGAAGGGAAATTTGTGCCAATTAATTATACTTTATTCAAAAATAACTACTTATTTAAAGAAGGATTTTGTACTTATATTCTATGATCGCTTGAAGATCTTGTACCTTTACCAACTTGATAGGGTGACACAATGGTATTGGTTGAGATGACGACTTATTTATTATGACATGAGTGAGGACGCTTTGTGAATGATGAAGGAATTAATGAATATAGACTGTGATGGCGGGTTTCTTTTATTTATCATGGCAAAAAACAAAAACAAAGAAGGCGTGTGAACCGATGTATTATAATCAAAACATTGAAGAAAGTTGAAATTCTATGAAAAGGAGTGGCATAGTGAAATGATGAATAAGTTTTGGAGCATGCAAAAAAGTATATGCTCGGAACTAGCAAGCAAGTTCCAGAGCACACGAAAGTACGTGCTCGAAACAAAGAAGGTGAATAAGTTCTAGAGCATCAAAGAAAGATGAAACCAAAATGGTGATTGAATGAAGGTTTTGGAGCATCACTGAAAGATGTAGCTAGAGCAACAAATGAATGAAGATTCTGGAGCATCGCCAAAATATGCAGTCGAAGCAGCAACCGAATGAAGATTCTAGAGCATTGCCGAAAGATGCAGCCATAGAGAAGAGAAATGGTGGAAATGAATGAACTCTAACTTTAGGAGGATAAATCATTCTACAAAAAAACTTTATTTTAGCGTGATAGGTTGAAGAGAAAGTTTTGGAGCATCGGGCATTCAAACCGTCAAGTTCTAGAGCATCAAGCATGTGAACCAACAAGTTCCGAAGCATTGTTGAAAGATGCTCTAGAAGTTGTTTTCTTCCTTATAATAAGTTCTGCAAAATGAAAACACACATAGTTAAGTCCAAAAATAGATATTATGAGAAATGCTTTGAAAACAAATTGGTACACAAGTCTTTTTATTACAATTTTCCATAATATATATATATATATATTTAATTTTTTATTATTTATTATTATTATTATTATTATTATTATTTTATATGATACTTATTGGGTCAGATGGACTCTACCTTGATAGAGTCAATACATTGGATCTCTCCCTACAGTTCTACCAATTTTGTAAATTCTTCTTTATTTAGAGGCTTATGGTAGATACGTAGGCAATGACCATTAACTAAGAGGGTTCATAGATCACCATCAATAGGTTTCAGCTGAACTATGCCATTCGAGAAAAATTTAGAAATTTTGGATGGCCCCATCCAATGAGTCCTAAGTTTCCCTTTATGATTTTTATATCTTGAATCAAATAACAAGGCCCAGTTGCCACTATGGAACTGTCTCTCCTTAATGTGTTTGTCATGCAAAATTTCCTCTGATGTTGAACTAGTTCAGTTTGATGGGCAACATCCAAATGAAGCTCATCCAACTCACTTAACTATAAAACTCATTCTATTTGAGCTCGTTTTAGATCTAGACCTAGTTCCATAGTTTGTTCTTAGAGTTTATAGTTAAAGCTCAATGGGGAGAAGAGGTTTCTTCCCAAAAAAAAGATCATAGGGGCTGAATCCAATTGTGGATTTCCATGTATTATATGCCCAAACAGCTTTAGGCAATTTCCTAGCCCAATCTTTCCTTCCTGAAGAAACTATTTTGGTCAGTATGTTTTCTAAATCCCTATTAGTCACCTCTACTTGACCGTTTTCTTGAGGGTGATAGGGGGATGACTTCTTATGACTCACTTGAGAATGGCTTGTAAATGCCAAGAGAACTTTGGAAATGAATTAGGGTCCCTGATCTGTAATGATGGTTCGGGGGGCTCCAAATCGAAGAAAGATTTTATTATAGAGAAAGTCAACAACCTACTCTTCTCTGGCAACCTGTAGAGCTTGAAATTCTAACCTTTTCGTCAGATAATTAGTGCAAACTAATATGTATTCTTTCCCTTGAGAGGAAGGATCTATAGGGCCAATAAAGTCTAATCCCCATTTTTCAAATGGTTCAAGGGCTACTTGAGGTTGCAAAGGAATTTCTATAGAAGCAGTTGGTCTCCCCACCCTTTGACATTCATCACAATGACGAACATAGTTTTTAACGTCTTTATGCATTGAAGGCCAATAATATCCAGTACCTAAAATTTTATGAGTTCTTTTTCAGAGTAATGACCCCCAGAAGGATCATCATGACAAGCCCTTAGGATACTATAAGTTTCATCAGCCCTGACACATCTTCTCAAAACCATATTAGTTCCACAATAGAATAAAATCCCATTAATCCATTTAAATAGAGCACTCTCTCAAATAATTTGCTTCTTTTGTTTTAGTGTATACCCTGGAGGTATTTCAGAGGCAACTAAGTAATTTGCTATATCAACAAACCAAGGGGTCTTTATGGAGATGGAAAACATATTTTCATCCAAAAACTCATCTTGCACAGGTGCTTTGTCACCCTCTTCTTGTTTGATTTGAGACAAAAAATTTTCTACCTTGTTAAATCTCCCTAGCTTGTCAAGTATTGTCACATTGAACTCCTGAAGAAGTAATAACCATCTCATTATTTGACCATTAACTACAGGTTTATTCATTAAATATTTTATAGCTTAGTGATCCGTATAAACTGTAACTTTATACCCTATAATATAATGGCAAAATTTTTTAATGGCATGAACCACAACCAAGAATTATTTTTCTGTTGTTCTATAATTCCTCTCAGTAGATGTCAAGTTTTTACTAATGAAGTATATGGCATATTTACCCCCATCATATCTTCTTGCCCCAATATTGCTCCAATTGCATCATCCAAAGCATCAACATAAATATGGAAGGGAAGACTCCAATTTGGTCCACCCAATGTGAGAGCAGAGACAAGTTTCTCCTTTATCATTTCAAATGATTGTTGACACTTAAGTGTCCAATTAAACTCTACATCTTTTTGGAGAAGAGAAAACATAGGAGCTGCTATCTTACTAAAGCTTTCTATAAACCTTCTATAGTATCCAACAGGCCCTAGAAAACTTTGAACATCTATTTGTGTTTGAGGAATAGTCAATTGTTGATTTACTTCAATTTTCTTGGGATCAACCTTTATTCCTTCCAAAGAGATATGATGACCTAAGACTATTCCTTGTTCCACCATTATTAAACACTTTTTGTGGCTAAGGGATAGTCGGTTATCCTCACAAACTTATAAAACCCTATCTAGGTTTTGAAGGGCTTCATCATAGGTTGACCCATAGACTGTGAAATCATCCATATAAACCTCAACACAATCATTGACAAGTGCTGCAAATATAGCCAAAATGGCCCTCTGAAAAGTTGTCGAAGCGTTACAAAGCCCAAAAGGAAGGACTTGGTATGCAAATGTTCTCCATGGACAATTAAATGTTGTATTATCTTGGTCTTTTGGCGCCACTTGAATTTGATTGTAACCACTAAATCCATCTAAAAAGGAGAAATATTTCCTTCCAGCCAAGTTGTCCAAAACCTAGTCAACAAATGGTAAGGGAAAATAATCTCTAAAAGTGGCTTTATTGAGTTCTCTATAATCCACACAAATTCTCCATTTCCCATTTGTATTTGGTACAACAACCATAGGTGAAACCCACTTACTATCGGAGATAGGATAAATAAATCTTGCACGGAGGATTTTCTCAATTTTAATTTTAACAAGATCTTTTAACACATGATTGAGTCTCCTTTGTGGTTGACATATAGGTCTTATATTATGATCAGTATAAATGTGATGTGTACAAACACTCGAGTGAATTCCCCTCATGTCTGTATAGTCCCAAGAAAAAGCTTTAGACCTTTTTAGCAACACATTAAATAATTTATCCTCTTGTATTTCTGTCAACCAACTATTAACATTCAAAGTTTTTCCCAGTAGAAGCATAATTGTTTTTGTTCCTGGATAGATTGAGGTGACAATATGTATTGGTCGTAACAAAGTATCAAGAGGACAACTATGAGGTATAAGTCAATGAAATCTTGTAATATCCTCAAAGAAATGGCTTGTTCTAGGAATCATATTAGCCAAAGGACAAGGCATTCCCATGGTAGTGTAATTCTATTCCTTCCCACTTATATCAATCGGTTGTCCCAAAATTTCTAGTACATCCACCATTTCCTCTTCACTCGATTCTATAGCAAGGTGTGCTACATCATTTACTAACTCATCCTCTAATTCCTCTCCATGTTGTTTAATCACTACCATGGCCAAGGAGGCCAAACTATCTTGACCATTAGATTCTTCTGGTTCATCAACCCAAACTTTATTATGTTCAGTGGGTTTAGCAAGAGGATATAGGAATAAATGTTTACTATCTAGACCATGCGAAATGGTCATTCCTCCTCTACAATCAATTTTATCCATGATAGTAGCCAACCATGGTCTTCCAAGGATTATTGGATAGCTATCTTTGGGCGTTAGCGATTGTATTATTTGGAAATCAACTGGATATTCCCATCCATCAACTTTGACAAAAAATTTTTTTATAACACCCTTTGGAATGAGTATAGCCTGGTTTTCCATCTGTAAGACTGTAGTTGTGGGACATAAATCAGTAAGACTTAATTTTTCCATCACATCCACAATCATTACATTAATAGCTTCTCCTAAGTCCACTAATGCATTAGGAATTTCTACCTCATTAATTGTAATAGTTATCAGTGGACTCCTAGGATCATTATATTTTGGAGCTACAATCTTTCCAGACAAAAAGTCAACTAAATAGTCATCGATGTGCATAGTATTTATTTTCTTCGATTTCCTTCCCAGGGTTTTAATACACAACTGTTTAATCAACTGATTCAACTTAGGAATTTCCTTTATTTCTTGCAACAAAGGTACCTCTATTTGCAATTGTTTGATTTCCTGAATCAATGCAATTTCAGAGGTCAAAGTCATTTCTGGAGTATCTTTTAGAATTGCTAGTTTCAGACTCTCTAGAAATGGTACTTGAGTTTTCACTTTTGGAAGGGTATCCTTACTAGATTTTGTTTGAGACTGGCCATCCTCCTCCTGTGGTAAGTCAATAGCTCTTGCTGCTGAAGGAGGTCCAATATTATTTACAGGCCTGGTATAGTTGGATAGAGTATCCTTCTCAAGATTTTGAGAAATAGGGTCATCCACTACTTCTTCAATTGTGGGTGATTGAAGTGTTCAACCCAAACGTAACTAAACATTTCTGCAATGAATTTCATTAAGTCCTGTGACATTATCTTGTTCAGTTGTATATACCGGAGTACTCTATCAATTGCTCTTAGGATTGGGAAGTGGTTGTGCTGGAAGTTGAGGTTGATTTATCTGCTCATTCTGAAGAGGATTCTAAGGTGGTGGTAACATATTCTGCTGTTGGTTCCTCCTAGGACCAGTATAAAACTGATTCTATCCTTGGTTCCATTGGGGAGTAGTATGTTGGGGGTACCATTGTTGTTGTGACTGATTTGGCCATTTTTGAGTTCCCCATGATTGATTTTCCCATTCAAGAGGTCCCCAATAAGGAGTCCCCCAATTAGGTTGTGGAGGTAAGGGTTGATTCCAAGATGGATTCCATTGATTACCAACCCAATTGTTTTGTGGTCTTCATGCAGGATTGGAATTCTTCCCATATGAAAAATTACCTCCTTGACGTTGGTTTAGCACATTTATTTCTTCTTCAACCTGAGCAGTTTTTTTCTTAGTATTCTTAAGATCAGTAAGAAGCTCACACTGATTGTTAGGATAATTTTTCTCACAACATTGACAAACATTGACCTTATGTGAAGGACACTCACGTAAAAGGTGTTTATTTTGATACCTAGGACAATAGATTGACAAAGTATTAGAGTTACGTGTCTTTTCTTATATACCATCCAACATAGTGTTCAATCGAACAAGTATGTCTGTTTTGAGATTTTCTATTTCTTCTCAGAGCTTGCCTATTTTGCTAGTCCCTCTAAAAAGATTAGTTTTATAGATTCCTCTAGGAGTATGTGAGAAATTATGACATAAATCACATATGTCCTCAAGGGCTAACTAAGACACATCACCTTTTCCCATCAGATCAAGACTTCTTGTTGCATCATCATCCAGTCCCTTAAGAAATATAGTCTTGAGAATCTCAATACTAATAGCCATTTCTCCACAACATTTAGACAAGAAAAGAAACCTATCAAGATAGTCCTCTAGGCTCTCATCCTCATTCTGCCTAAGTTTAAACAACTCTTCCTTACAATCACTTACCCTACAATAACTTTGATAATTATGCAATAAAACAATCTCCATTTTCTCCCAAGATGTTATACTTTCAACTGGGAGTCCCATAAATGAATGCATGGCCGAATCCTTCAAAGTAGAAGGAAACAACTTTAGTTTTTGATTATCATTTTTATAATCGTAGGTTTGACAAAGGACCTTGAATTCAAAAAGAAATTGATTTGGGTCTTTCGAGGACAAGCCATAGAAGGTTGGAAGGAAGGCTAGAGAGTTTTTTTCATTGTGGTATCATCATCTACATCCAGAATAATAGGATAAGTGAATGTACGAGGTGGTGGAAGATCATTATTACAATTGGCATCATTCTGGTTAGCTTCATCCTTACGGTCTCCCATGATGTTCAGAGGAATACGTTCCTCAAGAACAATTTCCTCAACAACTAGTTATTCTATTATATGATCTTTTGGAAAATAGTGAAAAGCCTTAGGTGGGTTTGGCTCAAGTTGGTCTTCATCAGAGTGGTCGTTTGAGCCTTGGGCATCCCTATGTATGATTGGAACATATTTTGGGGGGGTATTTGGTATAAATCATCTGTGAGGGCCTCTTTTCCTAACCATGCAGAAAAGGAAGCCAATGATAAGTTTTTTTATTTTTTTTTCTTTGGCCTAAAAGAGATATTCAAGGTGTCTTCTATTAACACTCAAGTAAGAAAGCTAAAGGGTCCCTGGAAATGGCACCAAAACATGATAGGCTATCGTTAGATCCCATTACTTTAGAAGATTGAATTCAATATGTCAACCAGGTAGTGTTCAAGGAAATTTGCAATAGAAGAAGTTTGGACTATCTCCCCTAGATTTTCTAACTTCTTATAGCAACTAATATTAATTCTAACCTAAAGCTATTCTAACTAAGAAAATGTAAAAAAATTTATCCTAAAGAAAGCATAAAATATTTAAACTAAAAAGCATAGAAAAACTAATTTAAAAACATGAAAACTAAGTTAATGAATACAAAAACAACTAAACTAAAGAACTGGAAAACTATAGAAGCATAAAAACTTATAAACAATTCATTAAACATCTTCCCTATTCGACAAAGATTTTAACAGTGAACAATGAAAAACTACGAAAGTGAAAGACAACAAGTACTTCAGAACTTAGATTTCACAACAACAAACTCAATAATTCCCTAATGAATAACAATATAATAAAAATAACAGAAAGGAAAACACTTATCTACTTAAGTTATCTACCCTTGAGTGGCTAGCTCACGGGTTATCACATTTTTTCTCAGCTCACATCCACAATTAGTTTATAAATGCTTCCATCAACCATAATTATTATCCATAACTCATAACACAAAATTTTTATATGATAATCTCTTTATTCATAAGCTCAGAAAATATATTGACAACATAACATTAATTTTGTCACTAAATATTATGCTTATGGAGATTACGTCTTTTATAGAAAAACTCTAACTAAATCCTATATTTAAGATGATATAGATAACCATTAAAAAGTCTATAACAGATTTACAAATAACTTGTATGTCTTTAAAACCCATTACAATAGTATTAAAGAGGCTCAAGTTGAGCCATAAAGTTTTTGACTTAAAGCATAAAAAAAATTAAGACTTAAAGAGTAACTATATCTTCGGTCCATCACCCTAAAGTTTTGGAGCATGTTTCCAATGCACAACTTGAACCTGTTCTAGAGCACGTGCTGGCTAAATGCTCTTAATCTACAACTTGATGACCGATTATTATCCTACAAAACACTTAAAATAATCCATTAAATATGTATTGGAAAAATACTTCGATAAATCAAAAGAAATGAAGTTTGTACAATTTCTCTTTAAAAGTTAAGTAATTATTTCTCCTAAAATTAATTAATTGGCAAAGGATAGAGATTTTGGATATATAAAATAGGTCTTTATGGTATTATTATGATGAGGTTATTTTTACCTCATCAATCCTAAAGATGTCAATAGGAATGTTTTTAGCTTCGAAGAACAAGATGAAAGGAAAGAAAAATACCTTGCTTATAAGAAGATGGTAGAAGCAAAATTGAAGAGGGATCCCCAATATAATCCTCTGCCAAACATACGTAGTGAATTCAACAGAGTCATACATGTTATGGACAATTTTAAAAGTGTAGTTGGTATGTTAAGGGAACAATGGGAAATCATAGATAAAGGAAAGGTAAGGGTGGTTGAAGATGTTGAAGTAACATTGGAAGAAATTCCTATGTACTAGCCACCGAAGCAATTGAGAATTTATTCCAGGAGGAAGAGAGCAATAGATGGAGAATGTAGCTTTCCAACCCCTATCACTTCTAAAGGGCCAAAGTTAGATTCTCTTGAGAATGCACTGTCATCACCACCCACATAGGATCCTTTTCCTGTAATTGATCTTGATTCATCCCTGAAAGTCTTGTCCCTCCTGAGCAGCCACCTCTAAATAAACAAAGGACTAAGGTAAGAGGAGTGGTTGAATATTCTAATACAGATGAGGATGACATCTATATCACTCTTGAGGATATGTAGCTAGGAATGTCTCCTCCTAAAGGGGAAATTGCGTCAAGTTCAGGACATAACAGTCTCAAATTGGGAAAGCTTGACATCAGTGGTCTAAATACTACATATGACTTGAGAGTATAAGCTTGTAAGGAGTTTAATGAAGATGATTCCTTTATTGAAACATCTGCATTCAAAGATTTCTAGTGGAAATACAAAGTTTTAGAATATGTAGAGAAAGTAGCCACTAAAAGGATTTTGCATCCAAAGTTTCCTAAAAGTGTCATCCAGGAAAATGTGAGAAGTATTATGAAGGAATAGTTTCAAAAGATTAATGTCGAGGATGGCAGGGAGCTTGTAAAGAAGAGTGGTGTGCTATTTCCACCAGAATAGAACATTGCTGATGCTATTGTCTTAGATGCCATAAGGAGGGATGAAAGGCCTTTGGTGCAAATGGAAGAAGTGCTAGAAATGGGACTTTTGGGTTCAACATTTAGTGAGGATTGGGATGCATTGACAATATGGTAACTATCTATGGGATCCAGGAAACCAGTACTTGTTGGTGTAATTAATTAATTATTACACTAGCATAAGTTAACTTAGGTCTTGCATTTAATTAATTAAGTCCTAGGTTGCATTATTAGATAAATCTTTTAATAAATAAATGGGATAATATTCCCTTCCTTGTTTGGTGGGATAAGGTTCCTTCTAGAAGATGAGTTGTCCTTCTAGAACTTATCTCAACATTTAATAATCATCTAGATAGGGTTCACATGTTGTCACATGTTGTTAGATCAAGACACATGGCAACATCTCATGCATCTTAGGTTTTCTCTCATGCCTATATAATCAGGCATCTTGTACATTTGTAATCATGTCATATTCAATTTGGCATCCTTGCATCTTAATGATAGCATGATTTTTCTGCCATTTCTCTCTTGTGGAAGTTTTTGTCTTGCAGGTGATTCTGGGGTGTTTGAGGCATTCACCTAAACTCCTACATGGTATCAGAGCTTATCCAGTGAAACGTCAACCCTTGATCAAGAAAGTTGGTGTGCTAGATTCTTGCAGGCTGGAGGTTTCCATTGAAGGCTACTTGTTTCCACCTGGGGACCAAGCTGATTTCTGAAGCAGATAGAGTCAGATCCAAGCTCGCCATTGTCTTTAGAATGCCTCGAAACCCTAGGATTACCTACCCATTCATCAAAATCGGATACATCATCCTGGTAGTTTCAGAGGTATTTTTTAGGGTTTGCAAAATTAATCGTACTATCCGTACAATTTGTAGAAAAAAATCATCTCGGTTAGTTGTCCTCTGAGGCAAAATTTTTTTATACGCAGGCCACTTTTCGTTTGAGAAAAATCGGGTTAATATTTTTTATTGTTTGGCAAAAATCATATTTTTCTATAGTTGCAAAAAAAATACATTGGGCGACCTGGTATTATATAAGCAGTCAACATTTTTTTAATTTTTTGTGGGCTTGTTATTTTATTCTCCCGTCGGCATACAATATTTTCTTCTGCGGCATTGATAAGGGTTTGATTTATTATAAAAATCGACACTCATATGTTTTTGAATTTCTATTAAAGAAATATTCAAAAATATAAATATTTATTGTCGGCTCTTTCCCTTTTCAAAGTCTGCAAAGTTTGTTTTGTGCGTCAGATGCATTACATCTGTAGGACAAGGTACCTTGTTTGTCGGCTGCATCAAATTCTGATAGAAGGGTACCATGGTTTGCCGCCTCGTCACATCCATGGTCACCATCACCATCAGTCAAGCCGTGTTCCTCCCACAGACCGTTGCTCGTATCCAACCACTGACCATTGTTTGTCCACTGGTTACACTCCCCCCGCCGGTGACTGCTATCGACCGCCCAGCCCTAGGTCCTATCAATGACCGTGTGGTCCGATCAACTGTGGAGACCATCCTAAGTGGCACCGCCCCGGCCTCACTTTCCTCCGCTCATCCACCGCTCCACTCGGTGACCCTTCCTTTTTTTTTCCGTAGCCCGCTACACGGTCATATTAGCGACCAAGTCCTAGTGCCTGAGGGCCTTATTTTTTGCCCCAGTTTAGCCTGTAGGTGCCTAATCAGGGCATTTTTTTCATTTGATCACAACTTTCACCCAGGATATCAAAAATCAGCAAACAATATATTGTCGAAAAGGTCTTTCCGTCTACTTTCCAGTGGTGAGATCCATTCTATGAAATTTTGCTCATAGAAAATTCTACATCCAACTTAAGACAAAACCCTAATCTGGACTCAAAGCTACATATCTTCTCAACCGTTCATTAGATTTCCGTGATTCCAGCGGCATCAGGAAGGTGATTCATAGATTTTTTTCATCAGTCCATCCCCTTGATCAGTTTCAGCTCCAGGTACTCTTGTATGTGATTTTTTCAGTTTGGTGCATTTGATCAATAACTTGGTTATTCTAAAGCTTGGGACAAGATTTTTTGATTCGGTTAGCATCACTTCAGTTGTCCATCATATTTGGAAGTCTTTATTTGTTGTTGAAGGTCAGTGTCTTTGTTTTTTGTGGAGAAATTTCATTATGGGGCTTGCATATTATTCTCCTTTGACTATGTTGCACAAGGGTAACTATTTGCAATGGCAAGATGGGATCTGCCACCATCTTCATTCACTTGATTTGTTGCCACATGTATTTGGTATAGTTCCTCATCCAAGTGAAGGTATTCATGAACTTGCTTGGAGTTGCAGCAGATACACTGTTTTGGAGATCATTTCGATGCAAGTTGATTGTGATATTTTGAATGTTATTGATCATTGTGATTGTCCTCATATCCTTTGGATTAAGATTTGGGAGATCTACAGAGATTCAGATACTTCACCATTCCCCGATGGTCATGATTCAGGATGTCTTGCTTTAGATCAAGTTTCTTATGATGATATTGTTGTGTAGGAGGTTGATTGCCTTGATCTTTTCGAAGAGGTTGACAAGGCTCCTTTTGGTGCTTCTTCTTCATCAAAGACAATTGGTATCCCTTCACAATCAGTGATTCCTTGTCCAGAGTCATTGATTAAGGCTTCCACCATCATCATCCATCAGGACACTTTCATTTTTTCAGACTTGGCATTACAGGATGGCTTTGTTTTAGGCATCATTGACTTGGCTACTTCTATAGGTTTGGAGAACATTCTTGAGGGGGTATCACTCCTCTATTCAGATATTTCATATTCGAGACTTCTTCCCTGTCATTCCATTTAGGACTTGAAGTTTCTTCAGCATCTACTATTGGATTTGCTTTAGACTTCCTTCAGTGTTTTTGAGGACACTTCATTCAGGGGGGGCTATCAAGTCTCCATCACATCCATCATATTCATCCTATCTTCATCTTTGGATATTGTTCAGCATCAGTTTCTACATCGACCTGGATTGTCACTCTCTTCATTGATTGTGGCATCTTCATCTTCAGGCAAGGAGACAATTGAGTAGAGTTCAAAGACATCATCATCCATGTTCATTCTTCCTTCCTTCAATTCCTATCCAGAATGGGAAGTATCTTTGCACTTGCATTTGGTTTTGTTTCTTCCAAAAGGGAGACAAGTTGTTTGTCGACATTGGATCTTGTTCTGTCTTCAGAAACTTACCTTTTTTGCAGGTGATATCATCTTCTGGGGGGCTATATAGTCTCTTTCTTTCCCTCCTATGGGGGGGCATTTATTGTATTGTATCCATGTGATAGATGGTGTACTTGGGGGGTGTTTGGGAGTCCTCCATCCTTCCTATCCTATCTCACATTTTTTCTTTTTCATCTCCTTTTTTGGAGAGGGGTTTTGTTCCTACTGGGTTTTCCCCTTTTCTCCGGTTGTGGGAGATTTTTTGCATCTATCATGTAAATGGGTACCTAACATGGCCTCGTAGCCAGGACCCATCATCATCTTGCATAATCATTGTATTTTCCTCCCTAAGTTGCACTTATGGGGGGGTGTTGGTGTAATTAATTAATTATTACACTAACATAAGTTAACTTAGGTCATAAATCATTTAGTCCTAGGTTGCATCATGTAATAAATGGGATAATATTCCCTTCCTAGTTTGTGGGATAAGATTCCTTCTAGAACTTATCTCATCATTTAATAATCATCTAGATAGGGTTCACATGTTGTCATATGTTGTTAGATCAAGACACATGGCAACATCTCATGCATCTTAGGTTTTCTCTCATGCCTATATAATCAGGCATCTTGTACATTTGTAATCATGTCATATTCAATTTGGCATCCTTGCATCTTAATGATAGCATGATTTTTCTGCCATTTCTCTCTTGCGGAAGCTTTTGTCTTGCAGGTGATTCTGGGGTGTTTGAGGAGTTCACCTAAACTCCTACATGGTATTAGAGCTTTAGTGCTACAGACTTCTTCTCAAATATGAGAGATCATTTTTTGGCATGAAGGTCTTGTTGGATGCAAGCAACCATTTTTTATTTTTGCTTCAGAAATCTAGCTTCCACTCAGTTCCAGGAAAAACGATTTTTGGGTTTCGTAGCCAGGGTCAAAATCTGAACTGGGTATCTTTTAGATTTTTGATATGATGTACAAATTTGGAGAAAATCAAAGTACAAAATTGGTGCATGTCATTTTTCTCTTGGCTGAAGGTTTAAAAAAAATATTTTTTCATCTTCTGCTTGCTGGATCAAAAAACGATTTATGGGTTTTGTTTTTAGCTTCAAAATATTTTTGAGTTTATGTTTTTGTCCACTCATTGTGAACAGATTTTGCAGAAATTAAATCAGAAGTAACATTTTTGCTAGAAAACCTATTTCCTGCAGGTTGAATTCAATTTTTTTGAAAAAATCATAACTTTTGGCCATGGCGTCAGATTTTTGTAAATGAGATATCATTGGAAAGATGGTTTCGACCTCTACACAGATTGGAGGTTATTTTTAATCATGGAGGTAGATGTGAACCTTGGTTTGTGCATGCACTTAGTTTTGTTTTCATGCACTACATTTACATTTTCTCTATAGTTTATGCATGTTTTACATTCTCTCCTTTTGCAATCATTGGGTATTGTAATAAATGAACTAATATAAAGTTCCATTAAGGGGGGTTCTTGCATCCATCTTTCATGTTGGTGACAACTCGCATGAGTTTGTCTGGTTTCCTGTTGTCTCCTTTTAGCTTCTTTCTTGTTTAGCTGGACACATCTTTGGTTTACTTCGGTTCACACTTCACATTGGGATTTTATAGTTCTTGATCCGTATTGGTTCAGATCTTTCTCATTTGAGGGCCATGTTTTTATTGTTAATATTCTAGAATCTTGATGGTACCCGTCCTATGGGAAGTTTTAGTTTTAGTTTGGCATTGGCTTTGCGAGACACAACTTCCAGATTTGTCATCATTATGGGTCCATTCATCCTTTCATCTACTGTTGCTTATAGATCTCAGGGTTGATCTAGTATGAGAGTTTTCCAGTGTTCTATGGCATCGGGTCTACTATCACATGATGATTCTATTTTTGGTTTCAGTTGTAGACAGAAGTATCTTTCCTTTCTTGTCAAATTGCGGTTCCAGTGTTACTCCACAGTGTTCTTCTAGTGCTTTTTTGTAGCAGTCATCTCATTGTAGGGGGTTTTGTCCCACTGGGTTTTCCTTCTCTACCTCATCTTTGCATTTGTAAATGAGTACTTGATCAGGCCTTGTTGCCGAGACTCATCTTTGCATAATAATCTGCTTCTCCCTAAGTTGCACTTATGGGGGAGTGTTGGTGTAATTAATTAATTATTACACTAGCATAAGTTAACTTAGGTCTTGCATTTAATTAATTAAGTCCTAGGTTGCATTATTAGATAAATCATTAATAAATAAATGGGATAATATTCCCTTCCTTTTTTGGTGGGATAAGATTCCTTCTAGAAGATGAGTTGCCCTTCTAGAACTTATCTCAACATTTAATAATCATCTAGATAGGGTTCACATGTTGTCACATGTTGTTAGATCAAGACACATGGCAACATCTCATGCATCTTAGGTTTTCTCTCATGCCTATATAATCAGACATCTTGTACATTTGTAATCATGTCATATTCAATTTGGCATCCTTGCATCTTAATGATAGCATGATTTTTCTTCCATTTCTCTCTTGTGGATGTTTTTGTCTTGCAAGTGATTCTGGGGTGTTTGAGGAGTTCACCTAAACTCCTACAGTACTTGCAGAGCCATCAGATTTCAGTGGACAATTGCTTGTGAAGAGAGTTACTGATACCCTAGCTTTGGAGGCAGCTGACATGGATGTTAATGTTTCTAGGTTTACTAAAGAAACTATGGAAAGTCTCAACCTAGAGAGGGATGATCTCAGGAATAAATATTGAGAGCTTCTAAGTGAATATGATAATAGTCAGTAGAAGGTGGCTGTATTAGAAATTGAGTTAGAATTTTATAAACAAAGGGGAGAAATGCAAAGAGAATAGAGCTAATCCAACTCAAGTCACCCTCCTTCAACGTCTCTAATTACATCTTCCCAACATTCACCTCTAGGTCAGGCTTTAGAAATGGTGCCATATAGTTTGGGACATAGATCACTCTCAATAGAGGAATCGAGCAAACCAGGTCCTAACTCATCTGATGAACAAACAAGGGAGCAACTTATTCTACAAATTGAGACATCTAAGAAGTTGCTGGAAAGGGCTCAGAACACAATGTATGAAAATGTGTAAAAATTTGTTCATATTATTTTTAAGCATCTGAATGAGAAGGTCCAGGCTAGACTGAATAGCATGCATGCCAATTATGTCCTAATGATGTGAGCAATGGGATTGTCCCAAAGGGATAAAGAGTTGGCCATGCCAATCTTGAACAAGTGGATCCCAAGAGCTAAGAGATTAAAGTTAATAGCAGTTGGAGCTGGCCAACATGAACACAAATATCCTCATGTGCTTCCAACCTATACATATGTGTGTGAGTTAAGTGAGCAAAATTTTCAAGGATACATAGCTCCACTAGAGCAAAAGATAAGAGAATTAATAGCTTATGATTTGGAAGATTTGTCACCATTTCCAAATATTTTTCTAACAAATTATAAAATGAAACCATTGCAAGTATGGAAAAAAGAGCTAGATGAGGTTATAGACTCCTAGGTGAGTGAAATTTGTAAGGAGGTTGATATTAATCTATCTTTAATGACACTTTGGGAAAGTTGACATTTATTGTGAGCTTTCTGGAGGACTTTGACAAGGAATCCAATTCTGTAATAACCAAGTACTCCCAATATAGGAAGACATTAGATAAAGTTATCGATTTCAACTGGCCATCTGATGAGGAATATGAAGAATGGGAAAGAGTATTGGTTGGCCGATTTGGTTTGTAAGCATGGATGTGAAACATATAATTGGTCAAGTATTGTACAAGTCTATCCTTAGAAGTTACAATGTATAAAATATATGTTTCACAAGAAAGTATCAGCGATTGATGATGTGGAATGCTGATTGAGATGCAAATTCACTTTTAGTCTACATCATTTTTTCATCTTGCTTGATGAAATGGACATTATACGATGAAGAAGATTATTCTTTTTGACATGTGCTTTTAGGAAGGAAAAGTTGCTCCTTACAACGAATGTAAATAATCTTTGTCTCATATGTATTCCCTCCATTTTCAAGAATGAAAATAAAATTGAATTAGGGAATATGTCTTGTAGCGGTCCAATTAGAATGTGACATGTGTACATTTGGTGTGAAGCTTGTTTTTTCTTCATTGTTCTATAAAAGGGAATTCAGGGCCATTTGTGTAGGTCTTTTGTTGAATTTTGGAGCTGAATTGTGAAAATTGAGAACACAGAGCGAATATGTTAAGTCTTTATCTAATGCTTTGAGTCTAGGTAGAAAATTTTGTTAAATGTATGGTTTCTGAACATATCTAAATGATAATGGAGATTTTCCAAGTCTATAGTCTCTCCATTTTTATTGTGTATACAAATTATTAATGAAAATTCTGATCAAAGACCATTTCATTAATTGTCATCATTTCACACTTTGATATATGTTTTGGTTTTAGCTTTTGTTCATAGAATGAGTTAAAATGCTTGAGTCAAATCATGAATTCTTATGCAGGGTCATTAGATTTGATAAGTAGTCTTTATAATTTGGTTATAGATTTGTGAATTACAAAGTGGTGTCACTTAGATCTTGAGTGTTTAGAATTAAATATACCTTATATTTCATTTTTCTTAGACTTCTAGCCCATAGATAATGGCACTGATCTTAATATATTTAAGTCTCTCTTGTGGTTCAAGTTACCTAACTTAAGAAAAATCTTCTAAAATAATCATTGATCTATCTTTAATTTTCTATAGTTTGTATTGTCTTATATTCTCGACTTAAAGTGTATAATTCATTCAAGGAAATGCCAATTTCTTGGATAATTTCTTCTTTTTAGTCATGGGTGAGAATGTATCTGCTTGAATATGCAATTTGTATGTGAATTGTTTGAAGAGGTTATATAATATACATTGTGGGAATAGCCTCGCGGGCTTTGCATAGCTTGAAGTGCAAGAGATAAAGCAATTGGTGCTATATGTTGTTCGCTAGCCAATTATCTTGCAGGTATTCAAGAATTGAGTCTGGAAAACTCATAGGTATTTGGGGGGATTTGTTTGGTTCGTTGAAAACAATCAATAATATGACATAGCACTAAAACAATGCACAAGCATTTAATGCCAACACTTGATAAATAACAATGCTAATGGCAGGGTTCCGATAGTATAAACATGCTCAATATAAAAAGTGCCTAGATATGAAATTTGATCACAACCAAGTTCATAATTTGGTGTTTCTAGTTGAATACCACTTTTAAAATTAAGTTTAAGACATGGGTTTGAAAGTTGGTAAGGAAATGCTCTGTTTTTCTCCAATTTACAAATGAATTTTACTAAGTTGAAAAGAGGAAACCAAAACCAAATTGGAGATAAAAATATGTATTTAAATAACTTCCAAACTAATTTTAAATACTGGCAATACAAATTTCTCAAGAAATTCGAGAATAAAAGAAAATAAATTAGATTATATGGGGTGACACGATACACTGGCAGGGCATATTTTTCCCAACTAGTTGAGATATGGGCGTTTCTACATGGAATCCACCTTCAGTTTGCATTTGTAACTGGTGGTCAAGGTGCAACATTAAAAATGTGTTTAACCAGGTTGGCACAAATTTTGACCAAAACTGAAAGTGTTCAAAATTCATTTTTGACTTCAACCCAGTTGAGATTTTAGTGTTTGCAGTTGAATTTCATTTTTTTCAATTTTATGACAGGGGTTTGAGGGCTGGGTTAAAAAACATTTTTTTCTGCCCCCAAATTAACAATTGGAAAATGCAAACTATGAGAGCCACTTTAAACTAAATCTTCCATCGAACCAATTTAGATCATGCTATATTAAGTTGAATTCCACAGTTGGATTTGAGTTTAAATAGGAGGTTTGAACAGGTTTAGAAAAGTCTCTATTTTTCCCCAATAAAAATGCAATGACTAGACTGAAAGGAAATCTCAAAACCAATATACCATGACAACACCCAGAGCAGCCAAGACTCCCAAAAAATTTTAAACACACACATAAATTTCTAACTTAGAAATTCAAGGAATACACAGAAGGATACCTTTAATTCTACCAAAATTTGAAATGAAGAAATGATCTATTTGCAAGGCACGACTAGATTCCAAAATAGAGCACCAAGAAAACAATGCTACGCTGAACACACAGATCCACTTCCCACAAAAATCCTTCTAATATAACCAGATTTTACTACCAAGCTTCCATTCCCAACCATGAGGTTTCTCTCTTTCAAACCAATCAGATGGTTTTTAGTTTTCTTCTCTTCTTTTCTTTTAGAATGGTTTAAAACAATATATATATATATATATATATATATATATATATATATGACAAAACTCCCAATTTTCTTTTTAACTAAACTCCTCAAACAAAACAAATCACATTTAAAATAACACTTTAAATCAATAAAATATCAAAACTTATTTCCATTTTTATAAACTCTCAAAACAATATATGAAATAAAACATTTAATTAAATAAACTATTAGAGCTCTCTAAATCAATTAATTAAAATCACTAAATATACAACATTCTCTATTACACATAAAAATAATAATTTAAACCATTAAATCAATATAGGACCAATAATGGACCACATTGAAATCTAAAAGAGGAATCATTAAATCACCATAAAACTGATATTAACCTCATAACGAAAATACCTCAACAAGCAATATTGACTAACTACATAAGACTAGAAGGCAATCTAGATGTTACCACTAGGTAATTGGAGGGAAAACACATATCATGGAAACACTACACTAACATGGTAGAATGGGCAAGGCTAGGGAATGTTTGGCCTATGACTATCTCCAGTAACCACCATCAGGGAATGAGAGTACGCTCAGTCTTGTGAATCTAGGCAAAGTCAATACCCAATACCTACATCACTCTGATTACACGTCAAAGTACATGTCCATATACATATATCATAAAGCCAAAGCAACATCAATCATCAGGAAGAGGGTCATGATATCATAAGCCTCTCAGATACGAGTGTTACAACATAATCCCTTTCTTATCCATAATCCTACAAAAGTAACGATAACAACATCTAATCATGTAAGGATGAAATCCATCATAAACAATAATCATGTCAATAGCATAACAATCTCAGAATTACACCTCATGGGTGCCAATACAAAATAATGTTAGGATGAATTGTGCAAATAAAAAAAAATATAGTTGTTGGAATCCATCAAGGAAATACAAAAGAAAAATATGAACATGGGGGTTGTTACATCCTACCTCCCTAGGACGAGGCTTACCCTTAGAAGCCTGTAAAAAGATATGGATAAATGTCTCTCATCCTCGCCACATCTTACCAAGATGTTGAGGACTCACCATCAAGATCCCACTTGACCCTTACTTGCTCAATGTCCTAACCCTTGAGGGTCAACCTCCGACACTGAAGGATGTGTACAGCCTCCAAAGAAAGCTACCTGTCTACCTTGACCTACAAAGTAGTCCAATCAAGAACATGGGTCACATTAGGAATATACTATCTAAGAACTGAAACATGGAAAACATCATGAATGTGTGATAGACCTGGTGGCAATGCAAGGTGATAGGTGACTGGACCAATCCTCTCAAGGATCTCAAAAGGTAAAAAAAAATGAGGTGCCATTTTTTAGCCTTTCCCATAACGGATGGGGCTCTTCTGCAGATGAACTCTTAGAAACACATGGTCACCCACCGAGAAGTGGCAATCCAACCTATGGAAATTGGCATACTTCCTCTATTGATCCTAAGTTATAGCCAACTGTTCTCTAATCTGCACTACTTGTTGCTCCATATCTTGAAGCATCTATGGACCTAAAAGAAATCTATCCTCTAAGCGATCCCAACTCAACGAAATTCGATATGGCCTACCATACAAGGCATGGAAGGGAGACATATTGAGAGAACCGTTGTACCCATTATTATAAGGAAACTCAACTAGGTACAAGTAGTCCTCCCAATGAGATTGTTGACCCATAACATACATCCAAAGCATATCCTCTAAAACCTGACTAACCCACTCCATTTGTACGTCAATATCAGGATGGTATGAAGAACTGAAATTAAGCTGAGCTCCCAAAGCATGCTAAAGAGAAGTCCACAAAGTTGAAGTGAACACCAAATCATGATTGGAAATGATCCTACAAGGAATACCATGCAAACACACAATATCTTGGATAAACACTCGAGCCAAAGATGCTATAGTGTATGGAGATCTCATGGGTGAGAAGTGTTCCACCTTGGAAAACTTGTCCACTGCAACCATAATAGCATCATGACGACGCAACGACATAGGTAGCCCCACTATAAAATCAAGAGATATTGTATCCCACTTCCATCCAGGGATGGAATGAGGATACAACAGTCCTACTGAGTGCTGATGTTCTACCTTCACTCACTGGCACTCAAGACACTAAGCCACAAAATCAACAATATCATACCGCAAAATTTCCCAATGATACAACTGTCAAAGATCAACATGCATCCTCATGACACCAAGATGAGCTGAATAGGGTGCACAATGGGCCTCCGACAAAACCAAGGAACAAAGATCACCAGAATCTGAAACATAAATACAACCAAGATGTTGCAAAAGTCCATTAGGCTCAAGAGAGAAACCTGTAAACCTTCCTTCAAGGAATCTCCTAGACTCAATCTCCACTCTCACCTCCTAATACCAAGTATCACTAGGAAGTGACTCCAAAATATAGTTTTGCAAATCCACTCCAAGAGACAAAACTAAGATCTCATGTCTCCTCCTTTTCAAGGCATCTGCAGCAACATTCTCCTTACCCTAGATATAGAAAAGCTCAGAGTCAAACTCACAAAGGAAGTCCATCCAATGATGTTGTCGAGCATTCAAATTCAGCTAAGTGAAGATATACTGCAAATTGCTATGATCACTATGCAACTCAAACCGATGTCCCAAGAGGAAATGTCTCTAATGAAAAAGTGCATGGATGATAGCCGCTAACTCCAAATCATGGGTGGGGTAGTTTAGCTCATGATCCTTGAGCTTATGAGACTCATACGCAATCACTCGTCCCTCCTGCATAAGAATTTCCCACACACCCTCCAACAAAGCATAAGTGCACACTACAAAATCTCCTGTAGGATCTAACACTACCAAGATAGGTGCACTAGTCAACTGCTCCTTAAGAGCCTAAAAATATGATTCACACTAATTTTACCACAAAAAGTTCTTCGCTTTCCTCTGAAGAGAAGTGATGGGATGGGCTACCCGAGATAAATCTCTCACAAATTGGTGATAGTAACCTGCCAATCCCATGAAACTGCGAACCTCAACCACATTTATTGGTGTTGGCCAATCCACAATGGCCCGAATCTTACAAGGATCCACTAAGATACCCTCTCCTGAGATGATATGGCCCAAATATCTCACCTCGGTCTGGAAGAACTCACACTTGGCCAAATTGTCAAACAACTGATTATCTCGCAAGCACTGCAACACTTGTTGAAAATGGCCTTCATGCTCCTCCATAGTCTTCGACTAAATAAAAATATCATCAAGGAACATGAGAAAAAACCTATCAAGATAGGTGTTAAATTCCCCATTCATCAAACTCATGAAAACTAATGGAGCATTGGTCAACCCGAAAGGGACAACCATGAACTCATAATTCTCATAGTGTGTACGAAATGTCATTTGATGAATGTCTGCCTCATCAATGTAAAGATGATGGTATCTTGACTTCAAATCTATCTTGGAGAACACCTTGGCTCCCCTCGTCTGATCAAACAAATCATCTATCTAAGGCAACAGGTAATGATTCTTTACCATCACTTTGTTCAACTAGTGATAATCAATGCACAAGTAAAGAGATCCATCCTTCTTCTTCACAAAGATGACATGTGCTCCCTAAGGGGATACACTAGGAAAAATGAAACCCTTCTCTAGTAACTCCTATAACTTCAACCGCAACTCACTCAACTCTTGAATAGTCATACGATATGGTGCCCAATAGATAGGCTCCACTCTAGGGATGGGATCAATACAAAAGTTAATGTCATGCTTAGGAAAAAAACCTAGAATAACACTCAGAAAGACATCTGCAAACGCCTGAAGAAGAGGATGGTGGTCAAGAGATACCTCTTGAATCCCACCCTTGATAATATCACTAACTGAGATAGCAAATATCTAAAAACCTTGTCACAAGGCACGCTTCAGCTACATAGCCAAAATCACATGAAGAGAAATTGGTCTCTAGACCCCAACTAACTCAACACACTCTCTAACATCATCTACACATTGAACCAACTTACGCTAACAATCTTTACTAGCTAGGTGGGTCTCCAACCAATCCATTCCTAAAAATATCTTGTAGGACCCCAAAGGAAACACAAAGATCCATTGTGGTGGTGAAGGTGCCCCAAATCCAACACACAACCATGAACAAGGGAGTCTATAACCACCTTGGCTCCAATAGCTAACTCAAATTTCCAACCAACAACTCGGCTTGCCACCACAAGTCCATAATTCTCTACAAGAGAAGGAGAAATAAAATATTCTGAAGCTCCTGAAACAAACAAGATAGATGTGGTAATCCCACATAACACACCTGAATACTCAACCACGGTGCCTTGATGCTCAACCTAAAAGTTATCAACAACCACAAAAACTCTATGTGATCTGCCAACATCACCTACTATAGGATTTGAAGTAGCCTATCTATGACTACCTCCAACTACTGATCTCTAAGGATAATGAACAACTATATGACCATGCTGCCCACAAGAAAAACAACCACCTCTACCAAAACCTCATCCTAAAAATAGTGCATGCGACTACTAGGATCCACCACGCCTAGAACTCTATGCCAGACCACTCTATTGCCTACTTTGAGAACGATGACATAGATGTTCTATAGAAAATGGAGTACCAGGACTCTACCTAATCCACTGAGACTGAGTAGACCTATTCCTCTATTGCTGACTAGATCTAGAAGGTGGAGACTGAGATCTAGACAGTCCAGCTCCCTAAGACTATGTACCCCAAGCAACTAATCTTAAATGAGGAGCACTACCAATCTAAACACATGCCCGACCACCAAATCCTCTATCCAATTTCTCCTCTATCAACCTTACCTTCTCCATGGTGATCTCTAAGAACTTTGGCCCAAACACATAGACACCACCACTGACACAGACATTCAAGCCCCTGATGAAATGTTGCACTAACATTGACTCATCCTCAAAAATGATATCATACTACTCAAGATCAAAGAAGTGGTGCTCATACTGATCTACCATCATATTCAACTAACGAAGCTCATAGAACTCATCATCACATATTTTTCGGTAGTATTCTAAAAGAAATCATGCATGGAACCTCTCTAAGAATAATCCCCAAGAAATAGAAGTAATGTCTAGGTGAATCTTTTTCTCCTGTAGTCTCCACCATGTAGATGCAAAACCTCTAAGATGCATAATGGCACATCGAGCTTTAGTATTTCTACTATAAGGATGCATAGTAAAGAATCGATCGAGATTGATCAACCAAGTCTCTGCCTTAATACCTATACTAGAACCATCAAAAGTAGGGGGATGAGCTCTAAGGAGATCCCTCACGTGACCTGCAGCAATATTGTCTCCATCCACCCTATCCCTCACAATATCGGCTCTCAAATGAACCAAATAATGGGAATGTTCATGCTTAGCTCTAACATCCTAACCATCCCAATGAGAGGGGTGTGACTCCTCCTCATGAGATACCTCCTAACGAGGTCCTAATCAGTCCATAATCTGCTATAAAAGAGCTAAAACCTTAACACCGCTGAGCCCTTTGGCTTGGTTCTCAGCACACTGTTCCTCCTGTTGCTCACCCTGATTACCCTAATCAACATTACATTGGGTGTTACAATGAGGAATAGTGGCTCCACCTCTGACTCTTCCACTGGATCTTCCCCTAGGAGGCATCCTAAAGGAAACAAAGATCACATCAAAAGAGATCATTACAAGGTCGATCTATACACCATACTAAGGCATGAAAGCATAACAACAAGACTATGAAAAACAATATAACAAGCTCACACCACACATGCCAAACACAACGTAACATAGAGGGGCCAAGTATGCCAGAGCTCCTAGTGTGTGAACATGGGCTTTGATACCAAATGTAACATTCCACTATGTAACCTTGAAGGGTAAGAGCCAAAAGAGGACAAGATAATTTCTTTTGAACAAGAAGTGATAACATACACATAAAATAGTTGCTGATTCGATATATCAACAACATTCATGGCCAAGTATGGCCAAATGTACAACCCAAAGGAGAGGAATAATTCACCCTCCAGTGAAACATTGCTAAAACTACATTCATTTTAAACACCAATTCAAATTTTCCTAATACCCATGTCCACTTTTAAACATAAATCCATAATGATAATTATAGTACAAGTGAGTCTGATACCAACATTAGAAAATCATAAGTCAAATATAGAATAGCACATTTTTTCTCATTAAATTATATGATTACATCTTCTCTCTCAAGAGAGTACAATATACATAAAGGAATATACTTGAGTACAATGGCATAGCCTAAGATACATCAACTAATAAAATAAGTACAAGAGAGAACCTTTCCAATTGGTGCTCCAATAACCTGTACACCAGTACCCAATGGTGGTGGAAATGCCTCCCAACCATGTGGAATCATAAGAAACCACCCCACTATGCTCAAAGGTAGTCACAAGGCTCAAATAGAACTAACAAGGTGAGGGTAATATATGGCCAACACTCATATTAGTCATGGAGAAAACATAGAATACAATGCATAAGGCCAATGTCACAACATGGAGATGCTCATCCAATAACATGTCAAGTACTACTCATGACTACTAAGGTACTAGGTATTAGAGTGTAGACCAGATGGAGTGTCATCATGCATGCTCAAAGGGATGGTGCCACACAAAATCAAGTACACCTCTCATATAGATGAGGACACTCAATCATGCCCAAATAAACACCCCGCATATGGATAACTCAACACCCCACAGATAGATAGGCCTTCTCAAGTGCATCCTTAGCCTTTACAAGTGCTCAAGGCCATGCACGAGGACTCATTATCTTATTAGTGTTTTACACCATTGTTTTTATTTAGTTATCACTTGTTTACTATAACTTTGCTACTAGTTCCCTTGGCAGCCACTTGCGGGCTCCGGGCCCATAGAGAACCACTCCATAAGACCACTCTAATTACCTAGACCTAAGCACATCTCATTTAACCAAACTAGGTATACAAAACCAAATAAAAAAAAATTCAAGTAAAAACTCCTATTTAAATATTCAAATCAGCAAGCAAGAACAAATTCCATCTTTTAATAATAATTAAAACTACTCCACTACTATAATAAGAGATTCATCTTCCTATTGCTTCCTATAATATTTCTATAGTAGTATGATAGGGCACTAAAATAGTGCACAAGCATATAATGACAACACTTAATAAATAACAATGTTGATGATAGGGTTTTGGCAACATAAACATGCTCAATGTAAAAAGTGTCTAGATTTGAAATTTGATCACAACCCAGTTCATAATTTGGAATTTCTAGTTGAATACCACTTTTAAAATTAAGTTTAAGACATGGGTTTGGAAGTTGGTAAGAAAATGCTTTGTTTTACCCCAATTTACAAATGAATTTTACCAAGCTGAGAAGAGGAAAACAAAACAAAATTGGAGATAAAAGAATGCAATTAAAAAACTTCCAAACTGATTTCAAATACTAACAATACAAATTTCTCAAGAAATTTGAGAATAAAAAAAAGAAAAGAGATTATATGGGGCAATAGGGTACACTAGTAGGGCATATTTTTCCCAAAAATCAAAGTGCCCATAATTGAATTATAACTTCAACCCAATTGAGATATGGGAACTTCTACATGGAATCCACCTTTAGTTTGCATTTGTGAAAAGTGGTTAAGGTGCAGTATTAAAAAACGTGTTTTACCAGGCTGGCACAAATTTTGACCAAAAATGAAAGTGTCCAAAATTTGGTTTTGACTTCAAATTAGTTGAGATTTTAGTGTTTCCAGTTGAGTTTCATATTTTTTTAAAGTTTATGATAGGGGTTTGAAGGCTAGCTTAAAAAATGTTTTTTCTGCCCCCAAATTAACAATTGGAAAATGCAAACTGTGAGAGCCACTTTAAACTAAATCTACCATTGACCCAGTTTAGATCATGTTGTTTTAAGTTGAATTCCATAGTTGTATGAGTTTAAATAGGAGGTTTGAATAGGTTTAGAAAAATCTCTACTTTTCCCCAATAAAAATGCAATGACCAAACTAAAAAGAAATCTCAAAACCAATATGCCATGACAACACCTAGAGCAGCCAAGGCTCCCAACAAATTTTAAACACATACATACATTTCTAACTTAGAAATTCAAGGAATACATAAAAGAATACCTTTAATTCTGCCCAAATTTGAAATGAAGAAATGCCATGTTTGCAAGGCACGACTAGATTCCAAAATAGAGCAGCAAGAAAACAATGCTACACTAAACACATGGATCCACTACCCAAAAAAAAACCTCTAATATAGCCAGATATTACTACCAAGCTTCCATTCCCATCCGTGAGGTTTCTCTCTCTCAAACCAATCAATTTTTTTTTAGTTTTCTTCTCTTCTTTTCTTTTAGAATAGTTCAAAACAAAAAATATATATGACAAAACTGCCCATTTTGTTTTTAACTAAACTCCTCAAACAAAAAAAATAAAATTTAAAATAACACATTAAATCAATACAATATCAAAACTTATTTCCATTTTTATAAACTATCAAAACAATATATGAAATAAAAAATTTAATTAAATAAACTATTAAAGCTCTCCAAATCAATTAATTAAAATCACTAAATATACAACATTCTCTATTACACATAAAAAAATTAATTTAAATCCTTAAATCACCATAGGACCAATAATGGACCGAACCAGATTGAATCTAAAAGAGGAATCATTAAATCACCATAAAACCAATATTAACCTCATAACGAAAATACCTCAACAAGTAATACTAGCAAACTACATAAGACTAGAAGGCAATCCATATGTTACTGCTATGTAACCAAAGGTAAACACACATCATGGAAACATTGCACTAACAGGGTACAATGGGCAAGGCTAGGGAAGGTTTGGCCTATGACTATCTCTAGTAACCACCATTGGGGAATGAGAGTATGCTTAGGCCTGTGAATCTAGGTAGAATCAATACCCATTACTTGCATCACTCTGATTACACATCAAAGTACATGTGCATATACATATATCATATAGCCTAAGAAACATCAATCATCATGAAGAGGGTCATGATATTGTAAGCCTCTTCGATATGAGTGTTACAACATCATCCCTTTCCTATCCATAATCATAAAAATGTAACGATAACAATATCTAATCATGTAAGCATGAAATCCAACATAAACAATAATCATGTCAACAACATAATAGTCTTGGAATTAAACCTCATAATTGCCAATACAAAATAATGATAGGACGAATAATGCAAATCCAAAATATACAGTTGTTGGAATCCATCAAGGAAATACAAAAGTAAAATGTGAACACGAGGATTGTTACATAGGGAAGGACATAAAAAAAAACTTATTTTTTAATTCTCATAGGATTCTATATTGGGAAGCTCTTTTAGCGGGGAGTGATCCTATAATTTAGTTGTAATTGTCCCAACTTGGTCAGAGTGGAGATATTATGAGAGTGGAGGCTAACACTCTCCATTAATAAGGTGTCCAATTAGTATAATTATTATTAAAATATAATAACCAATTGGAAAACCTAATAATTATAAATATAATATCATTGCTCTCTCCATGATATCCTTAGTCCCAAGGTTTGTCAAATTTCATCTATGAACAATCGATTGATTAAGATTTTTGTCCTAGACTTCACAACTCAGAGACTCATGATAGACAGACATGGATTTTTGGTTTCTAACCCCAATAATTAATCAATTATGATTTTAGACCTAGCGGGGAGTGTTGGCATTTAATATTCAAATTTTAATTTTTTAGATTTTGTTTTTCTTTTATGAGATTATGCCAAATGGACACCTTATTAATGGAGATTGTCAACCTTCACTCTCCCAATATCTCCACTCTAACCCAGCTATGACACAAGTGGAAACTAAATCATAGGATCACTCCCCACTAAAATAGCTTCCCAATATAGCATCCTATGAGAATTAAAATTTGAGGAGTTAATGAGTATATCACTGGTTGTCTTCCTCCTACGATGGGAAACTAGAATCCTTCCCATATTTCTATGCTTTTTTATTTTAGTGTTTTTTCTCCTTCCCTGGCATTTTTGATTTGATTTTTCTCTAATCTTTCTTCTTGGTGTGTATGGATTTGTTGTTTCCAAGAATTGTGACATGGCTTAGCTTAAACTTGTGCTTTTGTAAACTTGTTTTAGATTTAAGCTAATTTGTGTCACAATTCTTGGAAATAGTAGATCCATATAGACTAGGCATAAATATTAGAGAAAAATCAAATAAAAAAGGCCAGGGAAGGACCAAAAAAACACTAAAATAAAAATAAAAAGTGTAGGAATTGTTAGAGTAATAAGTTATTATGCTTAATTAATTATATCATATTGATTAATTAATTAAGTCACTTATTCCTCTTTGTTACTTAAGGTAAACTTAGCACATTAATAATTAATTAATTATTAATTATTAAGTGTGCACACTAGGGTTTCATTTAGGTTTTCCCTTTTAGGGTTTCTTGATC
Source organism: Sequoia sempervirens (assembly GCA_007258455.2). Classification (NCBI taxonomy): domain Eukaryota; kingdom Viridiplantae; phylum Streptophyta; class Pinopsida; order Cupressales; family Cupressaceae; genus Sequoia; species Sequoia sempervirens. The sequence continues at coordinate 87,089,756 of VDFB02000003.1, forward strand.
TCCTTCATAAGGATTGATATCATTGTAATTATTAATGGGAGAATATCTGTAGCTTTCAGATCTTCTTGAAAGTTTTCTCTCTTCTGTAACTTTTTCTTGTTGAAGTTAATTGCATACATTTGTTTGCAGATCTCTTACGTGGAAGGTGTATTTGTTTGTGTTTGATCCTGTGACTCGTGTTTTTGTGCTTGTTTCACAATTCTAACATGGTATCAGAGCATGGATTTAGAGAACCCCTTCTCGATTTATGAGGTTTTTTTCTTCAACAAGGGTTGCAGGCTTCAGATCTGAATCCCCTTTGCTTTCTTTGCAAATTTTGGAGGAGAAATTTTTTAGAAGCATTTTGGCATGAATCAGACCTCTCTATTGAATCCAGAGCTGCCGGAATAGTCAAGATCGACCTTTGTTTAGTCAAATTTGGCTTCCGTTTGTCAGATTTGTGAGGGTTTGAAGAAAGGTTTTTTTGCAAGATTTGGGGGTAGCCAATTTTTTGGAGTAGTTTGAGCAGAAACGGAGGTCACCATTGCATTCACAATGGCCAAAAACCTTAAGATCGCCCTTCGTTTCATTGATTTTGGTGCAGTTGATCTGTGAGGCAAAATTTTTTGCCCGTACAGCCTCTGTACTGTCTCTGTGCACGCGATCCGAGAATTTTTTTTTCAAGGTTTGGTCTGTTTTGTTTTTAAAAAAAAAAAAAAATTCTTTTAGAGAAATTTTATTAAAATCAAAATATTTTTTGAAAAATCAAAGCAAAAAATGTTTTAAATGGGTACATAGACTGGTGGGATTTTTGCAGTGCAGGGTATAGTACCCTGATGCTGCCGTACCTCCTGCGTTTGTTTTTGTAGGTCGTGCCTTGCATTCCGTGCCCCCCCAGCGGCAGGCCCAAGTAGAGGCGAGCTCCATATTTTATTGGCCGGCCATACATGCCAGCCGACAATGGCTCCCAGCCGTTGGCTGGCAGCTTCGAAACACCAGCAGTCCAACATTCATCGGTGGACCCTTACATGACCGGTCGGTGGCCTTTTGTCAACCGGTGGCAACTTTTACCGGCCGGCAGAACTCAACCAATCCGGTGGTTTAGGGAATATTGCACCAGAATATTCCGGGACATGAAGAATGTCCGCTAGCCGTCAAATTTTTGTTGCGGGGGAGGGGGGCGATTTTTTGCCCCGACTGCCAGATGGTCATCAATTTTTTTGCCGTGATGTGCTGTCGTCAACCCCTCCTAGCCCTAATTTTCCCTAAAAGAGTAGTTTTTTTCTTTTGGTCATAACTTGGGCATATGGTATCGAAATCAGGAAAACGAGATATCGTCAGAAAGCTGGTTCCAATCACTTTCCAGTAGTGCTATTTATTTTTTAGTATTTTATTTTTTTCTTGCATTTATTTCTATTTGAAGTCAGATGTACTTTTTATGCTTCTGAGCTCATAACTTTTTGCCACGATCTCCGATTTTCGCTATCTTCACGGTGTTGGAAAGGTATTAAGGAGCTCTATATTGCTATCCATGCACTTTTTCTATATCTATCCCAGGTTGATCACTTAGTCCAGATTTGGCCCGATGGGTTGTTTGGTGATTACTTAGATGTTTTGGCAATTGGGAGAGTGCATCTTGCATCTTTGCACTTCGTTTTCAGTAATACATCATTCAATAATTGCTTGTTGCTTCATAGATTCCAGAGTTGTTCCCATTTGGAGTTTTCGAGTGCTCCGTGGCATCGGGTCTGCTGTTGCTTTATCATGATTCCTTGAGTCAATCAGTGACTCTCATTTGGTTTCAGTAGTAAATAGAAGAATCTTTCCTTGCTTGCCAGTATCAGGTTCTAGTGTTACTCTACAGAGTTCTTCTAGTGCTTCTTTGCAACATGTCATCTCATTGTAGGGGGGTTTTGCCCCACTGGGTTTTTCCTTCTCTACTCCATTCTTGTATTTGCAAATGGGTACCTGATCAGGCCTAGTTGCCGAGACCCATCTTTGCTTTCATGCATCTTATTCTAGTGTTTTAGCTTCTTCCTAAGTTCATCTTAAGGGGGGGTGTTAGAGTAATAATTTATTATGCTTAATTAATTATATCATATTGATTAATTAATTAAGTCACTTATTCCTCTTTGTTACTTAAGTTAAACTTAGGCACAATAATAATTAATTAATTATTAATTATTAAGTGTGCACACTAGGGTTTCATTTAGGTTTTCCCTTTTAGGGTTTCTTGATCTCCTTCATAAGGATTGATCTCTTTGTAATGTTTGATTCTCTTAATGCATTTTACACTTTGAGGTTATAGAACATCTTCTTTGGTTCTTCATATCTTTTGCATGTGACAGGTATCCATCTTGCATGCAGATGATCTTGGTTTTCTAACAGGAATATGGTAAGGATTCCAATTTCCCATCTTAGGAGGAAGACAACCAGTGATATGCTCATTAAATCCTTAATTTTTAATTCTCATAGGATGTTGTATTGGGAAGCTCTTTTAGTGGAGAGTGATCCTATAATTTAGCTTCCAAGTGTCACAACTTGGTCAGAGTGGAGATATTGGGAGAGTGGAGACTAACACTCTCCATTAATAAGGTGTCCATTTGGTAATTATTATTAAAATATAACAACCAATTCAAAGACCTAATAATTATAAATATAATATCATTGCTCTCTCCATGATATCCTTAGTCCCAGGTTTCATCAAATTTCATCTATGAATGATGGATTGATTGATATTTTCATCCTGGACTACACAACTTAGAGAATCGTGATAGATGGATAGGGATTTTGGGTTTCATAGAACCCCGATAATTAATCAATTCTAATTTTAGACCTAATAGGGAGTGCTAGCTTTTAATATTCAGATTTTATTTTTTTAGATTTTATTTTTCTTTTTTTCTTTTCTTTTCTTAAATTATGCCAAATAGACACCTTATTAATGGATATTTTCAACCTTGACTCTCCCAATATCTCAACTCTAACCTAGTTGTGACACTTGGCAGCTAAATTATAGGATCACTTTCTGCTAAAATAGCTTCCCAATACAACATCCTATGAGAATTAAAAATTAAGGAGTTAATGAGTATATCACTAGTTGTCTTCCTCATAAGATGGTAAATTGGAATCCTTCCCATATTTCTACACTTTTTATTTTTATTTTAGTGTTTTTATTCCTTCCCTAGCCCTTTTGATCTGATTTTTCTCTAATCTTTCTTCTTGGTATGTATGGATCTGCTATTTCCAAGAATTGTGACATGGATTAGCTTAAACTTGTACTTTTGTAGAGTTGTTTTAGGTTTAAGCTAATCCGTGTCACAATTATTGGAAACAAAAAATCCATACACACCAAGAAGAAAAATTAGAGAAAATTAGATCAAAAAGGCTAGGGAAGGACCAAAAAAACACTAAAATAAAAATAAAAAGTGAAAAAATATGGGAAGGATTCCAATTTCCCATCTTAGGAGGAAGACAACTAGTGATATACTCATTAACTCCTTAATTTTTAGTTCTCATAGGATGCTATATTGGGAAGCTATTCTAGCGGGGAGTGATCCTATAATTTAGCTGCCAAGAGTCATAACTTGGTCAGAGTGGAGATATTGGGAGAGTGGAGGATGAAAATCTCCATTAATAAGGTGTCCATTTGGAATAATTATTATTAAAATATAATATCGATGCTCTCTCCATGATATCCTTAGTCTGAGGGTTCATAAAATTTCATCTATAAATGATGGATTGATTAATATTTTCATCCTGGACTATGCAACTCAGAGACTCGTGATAGATGGATAGGTATTTTTGGTTTCTAACCTCGATAATTAATCGATTATGATTTTAGACCTAGTGGGGAGTACTATATTTTAATATTAAAATTATAATTTTTTAGATTTTATTTTTCTTTTATTTTTTTCTTTTCTAAAATTATTCCAAATGGACACTTTATTAATGGAGTGTGTCAGCCTCCACTCTCCCAATATCTCCACTCTGGCCTAGATGTGACACTTGGCAGCTAAATTATAGGATCACTCCCTGCTAAAATAGCTTCATGTGGACAATGAAAATGACATGCACAACTTCCTTGTTCACACCAAAAGGGGAATGAAGGAAGAGGGATCTGATTTCACAATGCTCATTCAAGAACAAACCATTGAGATTTCAATGCGAAGGAGATTGAATTTTTTCAAAGGGGATTGTCCTAAAGGTTGAAAGATAATAAAAGGGTTTTCCACTAATGTAAAACTTGGAAAATGCAAGATGTTTGAAAACACACTATGATATGCAAAATGACCTAGAAATGTAAGTAGAATGTAATAGAAAACTATGAGATTTAAAGTGTGCACCTAAAAACTGGAGAAGGATGGAATGGAGCTCTAGAATCCTGAAATTTCTACTTTTTAGGCCAACTAGGATTCATACGCCAAGTTGGGTGACTTAGTCCTGCTTCAAGTGAACAATGCCAGAATAGGTTTCAAACAAATGGGTACTTAGATCTACAAAAATATATGTCAGACTCATACAATGGGACTCATTCACCACTAATGGAAAATTAATCCACCTCTAGATTTTTGGAAATTCAAAAGTGGAATTTGTGGCTCTCGGTCTGCACTTCTGCTCCAATTTCAAATCTGGGTCCGAAACTGTCAAATTCAACCTATAGGTGTTCTCCAAGCTTCTCCTAGGGTTTTGAAAACTTTGAATGACTTTCAAAACTTGATGGAAACTTTTCCAAGCTTTCTCTTTGAAAAATTTGCAACCTAAAGCTATAAATCACATGCAAAGAGAGGAAAAAAATGTTGTAGGGTTAGTGAATAGGAGTTTGCCTTGGTCAAATCTCGGGTTGGTAATTAAAACCTTGAAATGAAAGGAAATGTGTAAAGAGAATGATGAATGAAAAAAAAAAAATGCTACAACTCAACAAACCCTTGAAGTAGAATGTTGCAAACATGTAAGTGATGGGCTCTAATGGAAGTAGACTTGAAAATTCTTATAATGCTTAGAATTCTTAATAGAGTGATTGGGGGGGAATGAGTGAAAGAACCTTATATTTATACTTGATTATGCAATAATTCTTGAAAATACATGACAGGCCGACCTTAGATCATAGAAAATGAAAACTTTCCAGAAATTTGAATTAATTTTGAATTTTGTGCCAAAGGAGACTCATTTTCCCAAAATGGTGAATGGGTCCCACCTTAGGAATTTGAGGTGGGTTTCAGAATTTAAGTATTTTAAATGATGTTTAACGGGTTTATTCTAAAAAATACACATAAGTAAGGCCTGCAAATGTAAAATAGGGCCAATTAAAGCATAAAAAGGTCCAATTATTAATGACAAGCTTAGAAAAGCATGAAAGTTTGTTACAAACTTTACAACACTTTGAAATAAGGCTTTATAAATGATAAAAATAAGTTATTTAGGTGAAATACTATAACAAGACCCTAGAAAAGTGTGAAATAGTGTTACAACACTTTACAACACTTAATTAAGGTACCACTTGAGTTCTTTTTTAGTTCACAAGGGCCCAAGATTTAATGTGAATGTGTTGTCCACATTACAACATTAAATCAAGGTAACATTAAGCCAAAATCACGAGGAGAACCCAAATGAGACAGAAAAACTAGAAGGGTTACTTTTTCGGTATCCACATTTAGCCCCACTTTAGTGAGAGGATGAAATTGCTTCAAAATCACACTAAAGTAGACCAACATGCATCAAGAGGGGTTCCCATGAACCAATGCTAGCAAGATGGGACCACAATGATCAAGAGGGGTGATCAAGCCCCCAGGGTCAAGATATCATGACAAACCAACATAAAAACAAGGGAACACGCATGAAAATGATATCAAGAACAATGACAAGGCACATACATAGAATGCCAAAGATGAAAGAGAGAAAAAGAAAAAAGAAAAAGAAAGAATCAGATCAAGCTTCGACTGCTTTTCCAACATGATGTGGATCAGATCTAGGATGTTTGTTCAGAAAATGCATACTCACTCTGAGGTGATAGAACTCATGGCTATCCACTGGGTGAGAAGGCCTAAAAGGTGAGAAACATACACTCATGGATGGTATGCACGGAAACACATGCAGGTGGCTAAGGGAAAGTCATTCCTCAAAATGGGATTCCTGCTCAACCATACCAAATTTATACCTCATGATAACTTTAATAAGGCACCACAAAATAAAAATGGTCTTTTCAAGCTTCACAAGACAAGTAAAAAATTATATTCTTGGAGCTCATGAACAAATGTGATGGCTTCACAAGCATGCAATCTGCGTTATGCAAGGTGGTCATATAAAAAATGCAGAGTGCAACATGCAAAGGATGGTTAAAGGAGTCTTTCTTAGTTCATGTGAGGTCTTTAACTTAGGGATCATTATGTCTAATGTCTCCAAGAGAGGATTGATCAAAGAATATAAGATTCCCAACTTAGGGGATGTAGTGTGTCGCATCAAGCCACTAATAGGAATGTAATATGCTAAGATAGATCATGCTCATGAAGAACATCACACCCAATGTCATCCACAAAGCGACAAACACTTTGTATGAAGTAAGAAGGCTGCACAAAGAACCAATAAAAGTAAAAAAATGCAAAATAATAATGTCAATGTATGCCCCCAATTTAAAGGAATTGATAAACACCGTGCTTTGAGAAATTACTTTAAAGTAGCAAATGAAAAATACAAACAAGAAAGAAATACATGAGAGTGAACTTGGAAAGCCCTATGCCAAGTCATATTTTTTCAAGTAAAGCTATGTCATGCGAGATAAAAGGAAACAAAAGGGGTTTCCCGCAAAATGAAAACACCAAACACATAAGGGATCCATGGAATTTGGAGTTAGTATGTTCTTTGCTGCAATGGTTTTTAGAGAGCTTGGAATTGTCATCATCCCCCAAATACATAGAACTAGAAGAATGACACAAAGAGAGTGAAAACAAAGAAAAACCTTTTGGGTCAACATGGAAGAGACATAGGGTGTCTCGACGCCTTGTGTCATCCCCAAAAGGAAAACAAAAGACAAATGAAAAAGAAAAGGTGAAAGACAAAGGAAAATATTTTGTGTCAACATGAAGGAGACATGAATGTCTCAATGCCTTGCATCATCCACAAAAGGAAAACATAAGAAAAAGATAAAAGAAAAAAAATTCAAAAGCAATGCACGACATATAGAAGAATGAAGGTACAAATAGAGGAATGTCACAAAGAGATAGAACATCATGGGGGATCACATTATACACATACAATCACACAAAAGAAAAAGAAATAAAAAGAAAATGCAAAAGACTGGTAGGGAAAATGTGAGTCAACTATTGAGCAAGTCATCTGCCTCCCAATCTCAGTCAGCATAAGTGAAAGGTGAACAACACAACTAAGGGACAACGAAAAATGCATTACTAGGACAAGGCTAGCAACTTATTTCCCCCACTGAGTGCGAGACAAGAATGAGCTAAGATAGGTGATGGGAAAGGTCATGGAATAGTGAAAAGAGAATGTTCTGCAACTATTACATGAAAAGGGGTAGGAGAGTGTGTTATGGGATCAATGGATAGCAATTATCGCCATCAAAGTGATACTTGCTCAATATTTCTTTCAATGTATGACACTCATCACTACTATGTCCAAGAACTCGATGTTATGGACAATGTGGAACTTTGGCATCTTTAGGATATATCACCAACCTATTCATAGGTGGTAATATGATTAGTTCTTTGTTTAAAATTATTTGTAATTTCCTTTCACTTTCAGGTGGTGGATGGAGAGGAAACTTTAATTTTTGGAACTTATAAGGCCTCTTGCATTTTCTAGATTCACCTTCTCTCTAATTGAAGGTGGAGGACCTAAAGTGATCCTATCATCCTTTTCATTGTTATTAGTCAAGGGTTTCTCTCTAGGAATAAAGAAATTCAGGTCGGGAGGGGAATTGAAGATCACTATTCCATTATCATGAAGCCTGAGATATTCTCTAGGAGGCTTGCTGTTATGAGGGGGATCTTGATAGCCTATCCCTTTTGTGGTTTCATCTTTTGAATATTGCTCTAAGAGTTGAATTTCATCTTCACTTCTTGTGTCACATCCTTGTTTGCTCAAAATTGTGAAGCCTTTTCCATATGTTTCTTCAAGGTTGATTGGAGTATTTGTTACTTTTTTATCATAAAATGGTTGAGTGTTTGCTTGTCTAGAAGAACTAGGTTCACCTTGTGTAGGGAACTTAGGTTCTAATTTTGTTTTAGGATGCAAGTAACCAAACATCTCAGGAGGTGGTATGGTAGGAGGATTAGGTTGGTTCATGGATGGATAAAAGGATGCATTAGATTCAAGGTTGTCAAGACAATCGTTTAGGAACTTATGCATGTTGTGATCATCTTCTCTAATGATGTCAACATCATGAGGACATGCATGAGGAGTTGAAGGAGCGTGAGTAAGTTCAATGTCATTAGGATCAATTCCAAAGGCACAACTTGACATATCTACTAAGGATTTTAATGACATCCAAATCATATTAAAACACATATCCATGATGCAAATTGTATGAAAGTAAACTAGATGCAATGAATTGAATGAAATAGTAAATTTGGAAATATAAACAAAAAGATAATGTTCAACAAAAAACTAAAATTTAGAAAATGAACTGGAAATGATAAAAATTATAGTGCAAAATGTGCAAAGGGACTGATTTGTGCAAGGTGGCGAATGAGTCTTGGGATTGATTTTTTTGAATATTTTTCAAAATTTTTAAAATGAATTTTATGATTTTTAAATTTTCTGATGCAATTCTAAAATGCAAATGCAAAATTTTACTGGTTTTTAATGAAATTAAGTGCAATAATGCAAGCTAAATGAACTTTTCCCTAATGCAAATTTTGGAACCCTAGAATGCAAATTAACTAATGCAAAATACAATATAATGTTAATGCAAGATAAATATAGGATGTAAATGAACTCCAAAGTAGAATTATGATGTTCAAAAGTCAGGTTCACCAAAATGAGGACAATGGAAATGGCATGCACAACTTCCTTGTTCACACCAAAAGGGGAATAAAGGAAGAGGGATATGATTTCACAATGCTCACATTCAAGAACAAACCCTTAAGATTTCAATGCAAAGGAGATTGAAATCTGTCAAAGGGGATTGTCCTAAAGGCTAAAAGCTAATAAAAGGGTTTGCCCCTAGTGCAAAACTTGGAAAATGCAAGATGTTTGAAAACACATTGTGATATTCAAAATGACCTAGAAATGCAAGTAGAATGTAATAGAGAACTATGAGATTTAAAGTGTCCACTTGGAAATTGGAGAAGGATGGAATGGATCTCTAGAATCATAAAATTGTTGCTTTTTAGGCCAACTAGGACTCATACACCAAGCTAGGCTACTTAGTCCTACTTTGGGTGAACAATGACAGAATAGGTTTTAGACAAATGGGTACTCAAATCTACAAAAATATATGTCAAACTCCTACAGTGGGAATCATTCACCACTAATGGAGAATCAGTCCACTTCCAGATTTCTAGAAATTCAAAAGTGGAATCTATAGCTCTCGGTCTGCACTTGTGCTCCTAGTTTAGATCTGGGTTCGAAACTATCAAATTCAACCTATAGGTGTTCTCCAAGCTTCTCATAGGGTTTTGAAAGATTTGAATGATTTTCACAACTTGATGGAAACTTTTCTAGCCTTGCTCTTTGAAAAATCTACAACCTAAACCTACAAATCACATGAAAAGAGAGGGAGAAATTGTTGTAGGGATAGTGAATAGGGGTTTTCCTTGGTCAAACCCTAGGTTGGTAATTAAACCATTTAAATGAAATTAAATGTGGAAAGAGCATGATGAATGAACAAAAACAATTCTAAAACTCAACATTTACCCTTGAAGTAGAATGTTGCAAACATGTAAGTGATGGGCTCTAATGGATTTAGACTTGAAAATGCTTGTAATGCTTAGAATGCTTGATAGAGTGATTGGGGGGTGAATGAGTGAAATAACCTTATATTTATACTTGATTATGCAATAATTCCCAAAAAATACATCACAAGCCAATCTTAGATCTTAGAAAATGAAAAATTGCTAGAAATTTGAATTAATTTTGAATTTTGTGCCAAAGGAGACTCATTCACCACTTTGGGAAAATGGGTCCCACCTAAAGGGACTCATTCAACCAAAATGGAAAATGTGTCCCACCTTATGCATTTGAGGGGGGTTTCAAAATTTAAGTGTTTTAAATGATGTTAAACGGGTTTATTCTCAAAAATACACATCAGTAAGGCCTATAGATGTAAAATAGGGCCAATTAAAGCATAAGAAGGTACAATTATTAATGAAAAACCTAAAAAAGTGTGAAATTTTGTTACAAAACTTTATAAAACTTTGAAATAAGGCTTGGTAAATGATAAAAAAAGTTATTTAGGTGAAATACTATAACAAGACCCTAGAAAAGTGTGAAAATGTGTTACAACAGTTTACAACACTTAAGTAAGGGGTCACTTGAGCTCTTTTTTAGTTCACAAGGTCCCAAGACCTAATGTGAATGTGTTTTCCATGTTACAACATTAAATCAAGGCACCATTAAGCCAAAATCACAAGGAGGACCCAAATGAGACAAAAAAAGTAGAAGGGTTACTTTTTCGGTGTCCACACTTCCCAATACAACATCCTATGAGAATGTGTCACAAAAAATTATACTTGGACATTTTTATGCTCATTTGGGTCTTTCTTATGGATGTTGGCCTAGTTTTTCCTAGATTTAATGTTGTAATGTGGTCAACACATTCACATTAGGTCTTAGACCCTTGTGAATCATTAAGAATTCTATGGTGTCTTGTAAAAGTGTTGTGAAGGGTTATAAACCACTTTCAAAATTTTCTAGGGCCTTTTCATTATAATCACTTAAATAACCTTTTTTATCATTTACCAAGTCTTCTTTCAAAGTGTTGTAAAGAGTTGTAACAAAATTTTATGTTTTTCTAGACTTGTCATCAATAATTCAACCCTTTTTATGTTTAAACAACCCCTTAATTCACTTTTCAACCCTACTTAAGTGTGTTTCAAAGAATAATCTTGTTAAACATCATTGAGTACACTTTGATTCCCGACACCCAATAAATTTTCCTTGGTGGGACCAAGTCGCCACCTCCAGGGTGACTTAGTCCCGCTAGGCACAAAAATCAAAATTATTTTAAAATTTTGGTGGGATATTATTCTCTTAACCTTGAGGTTGGCCTATGATGTGTTATTTTTGGGAAATTTTATAAAATCAAGTATAAATAAAGAGTTTTCCCCTCATTTTTCATCTTCTTATCTCCTAATTTTCTTAGTACTCTAATTAATCATTATCAAGCACTTTGGCATTATCAACTCTACATCCATTGGAGAATCTACTTGTATATCTTTAGACTTCTACATCAAGGGTTTGGTGAGTTGTAGCATTGCATGTTGTTCATTCATTATTATTTTTCTATTTCATTTTATTTTCAAGGGTTTGATTACCAAATTGGGGTTTGACCAAGGAAAACCCCTATTCACTAACCCTTAACCCTTTTCCCCCTCTTTGTATGTGTGTTTTGTAGGTCTTGTATGTAGATTTATCAAAGAGAAAGGTGTTTAAAAGTATCATCATTCCATCAAAGTCATTCAATTCAACAAAGCCCTAAAAGTAGCTTGGAGATCACTTACAACCTGAATTCTGTAGAATCGGATCTGGACACTTTTCAAGAAGAGAATTGTAGACCGAGAGCTATAAATTCCTGTCCTGAAATTTTTGAAAGTTGAAGGTGGACTAAGTCACCATCAATGGAAAATTAGTCCCACTACTAGACTTGAAAAGTGTTTTCTATATTTCTAGATACCCTTTTGGCAGATTCCTATTCTAATAGAATCTCCCCAAAATAGGACTAAGTCACCCAGCTTGGTGTACGTTTCCCAGTTGGCTTCAACAATTTTTTTTGTAGGATTCTAGAGCCTCTCTGCATCACAATCCATTTTCTAGGTGCAACTCTCCAGTCTCTTTCACTTTTTTTATTGTTTACTTGCATTCTTAGGTCATGTTGCATACATAATTGTGTTTTCAAACATCTTGCGTTTCTTAAGTTTTGCATTAATATTCAATTACTTTTATCAATTCTTTGCATTTAGGGCATTTTTTTTAGACATATTTCAATCATAGTAGCATTATTCTTGAGTGAACCCTTAAGTTTTTATGGGATACCTCTCTCCCTTTAGGTGAAAAACCCTAGAAGTGCTAGAGCATTGTGGGTACCGAAATTGGTGTCAACATTTTGGTGAACCTAACTTTAGAACATTTTAATTCTAATTTCAAGTGCATTGACATCCTAGGAATAGCCTGCATCAACATTGCATTAGGTTTTGCATTGTTTAATTTGCATCCTAGGGTTTAAAAAAATTGCATTAGTGAAAAGCTCATATAGCTTACATTTTTGCATTGTATTTCATTAAAAATTCAAAAATTCTACATTTTCATATTATACCTACATTTGAAAATCTAAAAATCATAAAATTCCATTTAAAATTCTAAAAATTCTTAAAAAAAATCACAACCTAGACTAATTCGCCACACTAGGTGACTTAGTCCACTTGCACATTCTATACTGTAATTTATGTGATTTCCAAATTATTTTTTGTATTTTTGTTTTTTGTTATTGCATTTCTGTGTTGCTTTCCAGAATTTTAGTTATTAGCATTTTATTGCTCTTAATTTACATTGCATTTGCATTCACCTGCATTTAGAAATCTTTGCATGAGTGTTTGGTGTCCTATTGCTAATACCTTAGTGAGAGAAATTTCAAGACTCATGTTATCCCATGATAATACACTCATTGTGGATCTTGGGTTATCTAAAGCTTCCACTCCTAGTATTGCAACTAGTACACTAGGCATGGACACTACCTTTAGCAACTCTTTTCCTTCCAATAACATGCAAGTTGACACACAAAATGATCACATCCCACATGGAAAAATCATTAACATACATGAGGACTTAACACAACTCCAACATCAAGTGTGTGTTGAAAAATTTTCAACTACTATCATTCTTGCCATAGAAAACATCCATCGCATGCTTAAAAGTGAACAAGGCCTAGATGTTATGAAACAAATAGTTGAGATATACCAAAAAAATGTTCCTTCCACCTTTAGTACATCTCAACCAACAAACACTATGGTTACCCAAGGAGGACCTCAAACTCCTTCTCCCTCAACAATAGTCTCCATTCCTACTTATACTACTCCTCATGTCACAATAACAATGCAAAAAGTTTGTAATGTTATTCCTTCCTCGACTATTCCTGTTAGCATTCCTAATTCCTATGTGGCATCACATGTTCTATCCTCTTCCACCATACCATCTATAAGAATTCCCTTCACTTGCCCTACCACTACATACGCTCCATCACAACTTTCCCTTCCACCTCATACCACTTACAATGACCCTCTCACAACCCAACTTTTTCAAATAGTTTCATCTATGCAAAAAAAATATCCACCATAAACCAAAATCAGAATGGACCACCTACCTATTATGTTCGAAGCAATCCACCATCTTTGGAAATATTGTGAACAACGATGCCACAAGGAATAGAGATTCCTAGATTTGAGAAATATGGAGAGAAGGGAGATCCTTCTAACCATGTTAATGCCTATACCACTTTATTTAGTGACTTTATCCTTGATGATAAACTATTTAGCAAAATTGTTTCCTAGGACTCTAAAAGACACTTCCTTGTAATGGTTCTCATCTTTACCAAACAATTCAATTTGTTCATTCAATGAACTAGTTGATGCATTTATAAATCATTTCCAAGTGCATATGACTCCAAAAAAGACCTTGGCTGATTTTATGAGATGTAAGCAACACGAAGAAGAAAAGATAATTGATTTTATTTTTTGCTATCAATCACTTTATTCTTAAATTGATGTCAAGGTTCTTGATCCACACCTTCAAAAGATGTTTATAGAAAACTTGCAAACTAAACTTCAAGAAAAACTCACTATGATGAAATTTCCCTTTTTTATGCACTTGTGTACCACCCTTTGTGATTATCACAATTTGGTTAGTAGTCAAGATGCAAAATACACTTCTAGATGCTCTAAGAAATCTAAACATGCCAACCAAAACAATTCCCAACTTTTTAGAAAGCAAAACAAAGGGTTATTACAGTTCAACCCCCCTCAAAAACCAACTCAACTTGTCAACAACCAAGTAGCAGTTGTTAAAACTAATGTACCCTATAGTTATGGATATTTGAAAAGACAATTGTTATGAAATAACTTTCACAATAGAAGAATATGATATGAAATATGCTGCAAATACTTGATAATAAATAAGAATAACAAGCCACTTCAAGGGGGAAAACCTCCAAATATCTCTAATGAGAACACACTTCACACTTGATGATGAAATAAGACTCACAACCTCCTATATATACCTATTTATGCCAAGGATATCACCTAGGCCAACTTAGACACACCTATATAAGACTTAGGCCGACCTAAACAACTAAATAACAATATACTAATGATAATGACTTATTAGAGAGTTAAGGTAGCCATGAGCTGACTATTCATAACCCGATGTACAATAATACTAAGAGCGTAGCATGCCCCCCTTCTTCAAAGAAGCATTGTCCTCAATGCTAATCAAGTTTGGAAACTTTTGAATGAACTCCTCGTCTTCCTATGTGGCATCTTCAACTGGTAACTTCTTCCATTGGATGAGATACTTAGTGATAGTTCTATTCCTCAGCTTCTTTGTGCGTGTTTGACGAATGCACTCTAGTTCCAAAATGATTCTTCCTTCTTCATCCAGCTCAGGAAGTGTTGTTTAAGTGGGAATATTATGCCCAATTACCTTCTTCAAACAAGAAACATGAAAAACTGGATGTATCTTTGTTGTTGGTGGCAACTCAAGCTTATACATAACACTACCGATCTTCTGCATGATTTGGTATGGACCATAATACTTTGGAGACAACTTATTATTCTTTCTTTGCTGCTTTAGTGAGATTTTCTTATAAGGCTGCAATCACAAGAAGACCCAATCCCTAACTTCAAAAATTCTTTCACTACAATGTTGGTCTACCTATTGTTTCATTCGATTTTGTGCCGTGGCTAAATTCTCCTTGAGTCTTGAAAGTACTTGTTGTTAATGAAGCAAGTGGTCTTCTACTACCTGAACTCTTGGGGACACCTTAATTGATGATGTGATGGAAGGAGGATGATATCCATAAAGTACCAAAAATGGAGACATTTTTGACGAGCTATGAAAAGAAGTGTTATACCACCATTCCGCAAGTGGTAGCCAATCTACCCACTGAGACTGTTTCTCTAAAGTGAAACAACGTAGATATCCTTCCAAACACTTATTAACAACCTCCGTTTCCCATCTGATTGAGGGTGGTATGAAGAGCTAAGAGCCAATTGAGTACCCAAACATGAGAATAAATCTTTCCAAAAGTGACTAGTGAAGATAGGATCAGGATACTAACAATAACTTTAGGTGTACCATGTAGCTTTTGGATATTCTCCAAAAAAGCTTTAGCCACTGCACTTGCTGTAAAAGGATGTGCTAATGCAATGAAATGTGCATATTTAGTGAGCCAATCAACTACCACCATGATGACATTATGACCTTTAGATTTGGGAAGCCTTGTGATGAAGTCCATGGATACCTCTTCCCAACACTAGCTAGGAATAGATAAGGGTTGCAAGAGACCTGGTGTCTTAATTGTCTCCCCTTTATGCCTTTGACACACCAAACATTCAGCCACAAATTTTTGAACATCACCCTTTAGCCCCTCCCAAAAGAAATCTTGCTTGACTCGATGATATGTCTTCAAAAATCCTGAATGACCACCCACTGGAGACTCATGCAACTCTATGAGAATCTTGATTTTAAGGTTGGAATTCTTGCAGAGATACAAATGCTCTTTATACCAAAGAGTATCTCCCTTCCAACAAAACTTATCTGAACTACTAGGATCACTTTTTAATTGCTCGATGAGATTACTTGTTGCCACATCATTTTGCCATTGCTTTGGCCTCCTCCACCCAATTTTCTTGTAATATTGAAAGGGCACACAATAAGGCTTCATCTTTCTCATCCTTCCTTGACAGTGCATCTGCGATAATATTTTCTTTCCCTTTCTTATATACAATCTCAAAGTCATATCCTAACATCTTAGTGACCCATTTTTGTTGCTCTTCAGAAGATAGTCGTTGTTCCAAAAAATATTTTAGGCTATCATGATTTGTCTTAACCTTGAAATGTCTACCCAATAGATAAGGCCACCATTATTTCACTGCATGGAGTATTGCTAGCATTTCCTTCTCATAAATAGGTTTTAGTTGATTCTTACCTTTTAATTGACGACTCTGAAAAGCAATTGGTCGACATTCTTGCATGAGCACTACTCCTATCCCATTTCCAGAAGCATCACATTCCACAATGAATTCCTTGGTGAAGTCAGGAGTGGCAAGTACTGGAGTTGTACACATAGCCTCCTTTAATCTCTCAAATGTTGTATTGGCAGACTCGTTCCAATGAAAAGAATCCTTGTTCAATAGAGTGGTGAGAGGTGCTGCTATACTACCATAATTCTTCACAAATCTTCTATAGTACCCTATCAATTCCAAGAATCCTCTTAGTTTCTTAATGGTTTTTGGAATAGGCCATTCCATGATAGCCTTACTTTTGTTAGGGTCCACCTTTACTCCTTCATGTGAAACTATGTGTCCCAAATACTCCACCTCTGTAAGACCAAAAGCACACTTGGATGGCTTAGGATAGAGTTTATGATCTTCAAGTATTTGTAATGCTTGGTCCACTTGTTGCAAATGTTCTTCCCAAGTCTTGCTATAAATTAATATATCATTAAAGAATACTAACACAAACTTTCTCAAGAACTTCTTAAAAATGGAATTCATCAAACTTTGGAATGTAAATGGTGCATTGGTAAGACCAAATGGCATCACCAAAAATTCATAATGACCCTCATGAGTCTGAAATGTTGTCTTACAAATATCTTCCTCCTTAATCCGAATTGGTGATAACCAGATCTAAGATCTAACTTGGTAAAAAACATAGCTCCATTTGATTCATCTAGCCAATCATTAATGTCTAGAATTGGAAACTTATCTTTAATGGTGTACATGTTGAGCACTCTATAATCTAGACACATGCCAAGTATCATCCTTCTTACGTACCATCACCACAGGCGAGGAGTAAGCACTTTGGCTATGCCTGATGATTCCTTGCCTCTAGCATCTCTTCAACAATCTTTTCTATCTCACTCTTTTGTATGTGTGGATACACCTTAAGGCCTGATGTTCGGTGGTTGGCTCCATGGGACTAACTGTATGGCATGATCATGATCCCTCTTAGGAGGAAGTCCTTTAGGAATATCTCCAAGAACAACTGAGTGATGATCAATTATAGCTTGCAAATCTGGATGAGTAGGAGTATTAGATTGAGAGACTTATAATGAACATAGTTGGGCCACAAATCCATCCACTCCTTTCTTAAGCAACTTTTGCATTTGATGAGAGCTTACCATTTGTGGAGATTTTTCCTTCAACCCCCTTAGCTCTACTAGCCTTCCTTTTGATTGAAATCTCATGAATAGTTCTTGGAAGTTCATCTCAATTGTTCCTAATGTAGTAAGCCATTGTACTCCCAAAACAATATCTGTTGCACCCATGGATATCGCATACATTGGGGTATTGAGTTGATAATCTCCCATGGATAATTTAATGCTATGAAACTTCCTTGAACAACTAACTGTACCACCATCTTCAATCAAAACTTGAAACTCTGGAGCTGGATATATGAAACAATTTAGACGAGTAGCTAACTTTTTGTTGATGAAATTATGAGTACTACCTGAGTCGATCAACAATGTTACCTTCTGCTTCTTTAGGAACCCCACCACCTTGAGAGTTTGTGGAGTGCTGAAACCTAAGAGTGCATGGCAAGAAATGATTGGTTGAGAATCATGTGATTCCTCATTTGACTCCCTTTCATCTTCTAGTATGGGTTCCTCCTCTTCTTCCTCATTGGGACCTTCAATATAAAACAATTTCTTTTCACTACATTTATGTGCTCGACTGTATTTGATATCACAATTGAAACACAAGCCTTTTTCTCTTTTCTCCTCAATTTGTTGTGGAGTCAACTTAGTAGGTTGTGTTGAATATCCTTTCTCTTTTGTCACATTAGCCCCTTGCTTCTTAGGATCAAATACTTCTCCTCTACCCTGCGTGCTAAGATAAAAGAATCATTAATGGAACTAGGGCTAAACATGCATACCTCATGTTGAATGTGATCCTTGAGACCACCCAAGAATAAGTCATTCAAGTTTTCCTTCGTAATTGTATCCACCCTTAAGGATAGATTTTGGAATTGTTGAATATAATCCTTAACTGATCCTGTTTGTTGAAGTTTAGCTAGTTGGCTGAAGAAGTTGTCTGTGACACTATTGCTATATTGTGCTTGGAGTTCCTCTGTAAAAATTGATCATGAGACGGTGAGCCCCTTTTTACTTCGATGAGTGCAAAGCCAATGATACCAAATGAATTGATCTGGTTATAGATATAAGGAAGCCATCGTGACCTTTTGTCCATTTGGGATTTGGTGTACTTAAAAAAAATTCTCCATTTGGTTTATCCATGTTAGAGGATCCTTTCCATTGAAATTGTGCATATCCACCTTTGGAAATAAATTCCTAGATCCCATAGGAGTACTAAAGCTTGTGTCAGTAGTAGCTGACCTAGAATTTTCACCTTGGCTGCTTGAGAACTCCTTTCTTGATTCAGCCATGTAGGTGCTTAACATGTTTCGTATGTCTGATATATCTCCTCTTAGGTCACACATATCCTTCTTAATTGAGGAAATGTCTTCCTTGACCTTATTGATTTCCTCATTATGAGTAATATCCTTGATTGTTTCACCATCCTTATCAGGAG
Organism: Sequoia sempervirens; assembly: GCA_007258455.2. Lineage (NCBI taxonomy): Eukaryota > Viridiplantae > Streptophyta > Pinopsida > Cupressales > Cupressaceae > Sequoia > Sequoia sempervirens. The sequence continues at coordinate 87,108,709 of VDFB02000003.1, forward strand.
TCTTCCCCAGAGTGACATTCTTTTTACCCCTTGTTCCAGGCCCTGACATGATGGAAACCACTAATGTTGAAATAAATCACACAAATGAAATTTAAATTCTCTCAAATTGTTACTGTAATCTCCTTTATTATTTCTTCAAAAACCCAATAAAAATCAGACTCCAATTCAACAAGATGTGTGAGATATGTAGATTCCAAAAAAATAGTGTAGAAACCCTAATTTTGTAATAATTCGCTTAATTCTGCTCCAATTCTTCTGAATTATGGAATGTAGATTCTTCAATATTTTCTTCAAAAACCCTTTAAAAATCAGAAAAAAATTCACCAAAATTTGAAAGATATGCTCTTCCCAAAATCGCCTCTAAAATTGAGAAAAACCTTGCCTCTATGGTGCGAAGATCATGCTCTGATACCACTTGTTATGAAATAACTTGCACAATATAAGAATATGATATTAAATATGCTGCAAATACTTGATAATAACTAAGAATAACAAGCCACTTCGAGGGGGAAAACCTCCAAATATCTCTAATGAGAACACACTTCACACTTGATGATGAAATAAGACTCACAACCTCCTATATATACCTATTTATGCCAAGGATATCATCTAGGCCGACTTAGACACACCTATATAAGACTTAGGCCGACCTAAACAACTAAATAAAATTATACTAATGATAATATGACTTAATAGAGAGTTAAGATAGCCACAAGCCCACTATTCATAACCCGATGTACAATAATATTAAGGGCGTAGCAACAATTTACACCTTTGCCAGACACCCTTCATAACACAATGTCCCAAATTTTTCAACAACAAATGATTACCTTGACTACCGTCAAAACAACCAATATTACTAAGCCTTTACCTCCAAAATTTTAATCCAATGCTTATTGCCATTATCATAGACAAAATGGACATGACACAGAAAAATGTAAGCCTCTTAAACACCTTCTGCAAGACCTCATTGATTTTGGCTATCTATCCATTGTAGGTGTTAATGATCAAGGAAATAAGTCCGTTGCCCCTCCAAATCAAAAATGACAAATTTTTACTGATCAAATTCCCAAACATAATGTTTCATTTGTCAAAGCTAGTGAAACTACAAAGAATGATGTGATGAATGTTGATATAGATAATGAAAATCTTGATCCCATTCCACATATTACCACTATTAATCCTATGGATGAAATGGTAGGTGCGATAGACGTTATCCCTCGTAAGGGCCAACCTAAGAAATCTCTTCATATTACTTTCTCCTCTAAGGAAATACTTACAAATCTCCCTAATGGTCCTCTTTACATAGACAACTGTATTTATGATAAGCCCACTAATGGGATACTCATAGATCCCTCTTGTGGAGAGAATGTGATCATTGAGGAATTTTTGGTATTACATGATCTTTAACAAAATGATTATGATAAAACAAAAGCATGGATCAAAACAAACAATGGTTTTGCTTGCCCTACGATAGGATCGATCATCCTTCCATTACAAATAGGACCATAAACATTGGATGTCACATTCTCCATCATCTCATAGTTGGACCAGTTTCATTTGTGACTAGGCCATCCATGGCTTTTCTCAATGAAAGTTGTCCCTTCGGTCATACAATTTTTTTTAAAGTTTCCATGTGACAATGAAATATTCACTATTCACCATAGCAGCTTTAACCCTTTGTCTTCCAATGGAAAATTTTCTTTAGAATCCTTTTGTCCCAAGCCCATGGGAACCTATAACATCTCACAAATATTTATTTTTCATTGCAACATGTCCCTATCTGTAGCACTCAGAAAATTAAGAGTGTTTTCAATCCGTTCAATCAGTGTAAAAGATTTCCAAGTAATCAACATTATTCATAACACTTCCAAATGAGCTTAATAAAAAAAGAATTTAAATTGAATTTCATGTATAATAATAATATCAATGTAATGTATCAAGATTATACAAATCATAAGTATTTCAATGACTTTTCTCATATACATATATTCAACCATACTTGGAAGAAATCAATAATTCCAATAGAAACATCTTTTCTATGCTGAGTCATAAAACTTTAATTCCTCAAATTCAATGTCACATTAGATACTTTCAAATCATACTTCGATTTCAAAGTTTCAACAAAGAATGTCAAATAAATATACACATTTACAATGGGGCTTCACAAGCCAATCCAGAATAATACACAAGTACATCAATAGCAAATAAAACTCAGAACCACCAACCGCCGTGACACCATCGGTCTTCTTGCGAGCTGGGGCCAAGAATGTGATTCAGGCGCCTTTTCCGCCCAACCACGAAGTCCATGACTTCCCCGGGTTCCTTCCTAACTCGAAGGAATCCCCGGCCCTGCATAAAGGAGCCTAGCAACCCGAAACAGTAAAACAGGAGGGAACTCTCGATGCATGCCTGATGCCTATATGCATTTCTAACATGAGAAATAAACACATTTCTTGCAACAAGAGGTGGCAGAGACTCAAATACATATAATTTTCTAGGCTTTTAAAACAAACCCATCTATTTCAATGGTACAAGTGCTTGGCCAAGCATAAATAATACAAGTAAATGGTAGTTTAGAAAAGGTAATACTACCGTCTCTGTTGGTCCACCTTCGGCACCCTGTCCCGGAAGTTACCACAAGTAAAGTATGAATAAATACCAAAGCATAAAGTTATGCTTTTTCTTACATGTTTCAAACATTCAATTAATTCTAAAAGAATTTCAAATGTGAATTTCAGAACATCCTTTGAAAGAAAAATTGTAAATTCAGTAGTAAGATTTCGTTTACTCTTTTGTAAGTAATCCTTTTCTGATTTGGATAAAGGCTCTGTTTTTAAAGAAGAACATGGATGTCTTAATACTTTTCAATGCACTATTAGAAAGAAAGATTTAATCAATTTGTTTGAATGAAACAGTGTTTTTTGATTTCAGTATGTACTTCTATTCTTTCCAAGTTCAGGCTGACTGATAGTGTAATTCCCAATTTTAATACAGGTTTCAGAGTATTAATAATATACTGAAACAGTGCAATTTATTCAGAATATCAGAGGTTTGAAAGATAATCTTGCATTCAATTTTTATGTTGTATTCCTTTACTTAGGATTGTACTTCTGTTTGTAAGTATATGACAGAGTAATCAAGATGATTTTTAGTTTACAGGGTTTCTCAGAGACATTTCTGTTCTTGTTCCAGGTTTAACATTTCTGAGATATTTGTGTATTTTTAACAGAGTTCATACCACTTTCTGGAAATGGTTTTCCTGTTTCAACTTATATTTTGGTATATATATGCATGGATATCCATATATATATATAAATATATATATATATATGTATACATATACAGCTAAGTGTATATGTATATATATATGTGTGTGTAAAAATTCATATACAGCTGCATGTAGTTTTGAAGAAAGAAATACTAGTTTTAAAACTGTTCAAAAGTTCACTGGCCGTGCACACAGAATATGACATTTTTCAGGGTTTTCTTACTGGCGTTGAGCAACATAAGGGCGCAGGAAAGCCCTTGCCCCTCCCATGGGGAGGGGGCGGGTTGTGAGGGGCTCGTGCCTCCTCCACAGGCCGCGGCCTGTGGAGGGCGCGAGCCTCCCATAGTGCCGCGTCCTTCCCATGGGGAGGACAAGGGATTAAATCCCTTCCTTATTCCTATGTAACTATTTCAAAACTAAAAACAAAGAAGACATTTTGCCCAGTATATACTGCATTCGAATTTATCTCAAAGGCATTTTGAATTTATTTCAGATGACAGAGTTTTTATGCAGACATTACATGCATATATATATATGTATATATGCACGGGAATTTAGATTCCTGTGCATATATATATGTATATATATATATATGTTTATATATATATTTCCAATTATAATTAAGAGCAGTTTAATAAATTGCAGATTTTGCAACAGAATGAAACCTTAATTCTGGAAGAAAAGATTGTGTATTCTATATTGCAACAAAGAGAAGTAAGCTATTACCCAGATTCAAAAACGAAATTGGAAAGATTTCTCAGTTGTTTGTACTCATATCATGGAATGATGCATTTCATTCCTTCAATTTCCTTACTGCAATTTTAAATTAAATGAAGGCAAAGCATGAAAAGAACCTGGCAATTTTCTTCTCTAGTGCAGATGCCCAGTAATACCTTCTTGTCACCTATTTTCCAGAGCTCTCGAATATGTCTGAATGAATGTTCTCTTTTCTCTCTTAAAGCTTTATTCCTCTTTTCGAGGATCATGCAGAGTATTTCCAGATGACAGATGAATTTCTCATGCAAATTCTAACGGTTGCCACATGCCAACAACATTGTTGGTTTTAAGAAAAATTTCAGAGCTCAAAGTTCTCTCGGGCTGTTCATTCCTCTTTATTTTGGAAAAATAACCATATGCAAACATAAATATTTCCCTTTTATATAACCCAATTATTTCATTATATGCAAACATAATACTTTTACTTTTTTATTTGTTTTGTTTTATTTATTTTTTTTAATTTCCTATATATTATATTTCTTTTAAAATCAGATTTTCCTTTTTTTATTGCACAAATATAATGGGATAAAAATAGAATAAACCATATTCTTTTCACAATTTTTAAGGTTAATTAAACTATATTTTAATTTTGCTATACTAATCAATTTCAAACAATCATATTGAAAACAGACATGACCTAATGCAGTTACATGATTTTAAGTGGTGTGTGCATAATCGAGAGCTTCTCCTCTTTTACCCTGTCAGGAAGCTAACCTTCTTTTCCTCAATCACACTCTCGGCCTTCGATCACCTTGGCCTTCGATCACCTGTGACTCAAATGCACTCAGGCGTGCAAAAACGAAAGTGTATTAGTAACCAATGTAGAAATATAAATTTAAACAATAATTAAATCAACATTCCTATTTTATATAAAATGCACTCATAATTCTGAAAGAAAACAATTATTTTTCTACATTCCCATACATCAAAGCATTGTAGTATATTATATTGCTCTAACACGTATCATAATTTATATATTAAATCCCACAAAGTCATGGTCAAACAGCATCAAAGTAAGTCATGGTCAATAGCATCAAAGTAAGTCATGGTCAAAATAACATCAAAGTATGAGACGTGACACTATCCATTTTTGACACTCCTATCCTAGATGAAATAATGCTTCAACCCAAAAAATAACCAACCAATCAAGCTCAACCAACACCCGAAACTTCCCCGACATCATTCAAAAGACCACGAGACAATGATAACAACTCTGTCATGCCTCATCGCATAAAACAAGTTTACAAAGTAAAAGAGAAAGTGGATGACCAAGCTTCCATGGTTCCTTCTATTTCTCCCCCTGGGGAAGACAGGCAACGTATCATTGATCAATTTTATCTTTCACACATACAACTTGATATTAAACCAAAAGAAATAGAGGAGCTAGGGAGTGTAGGCATAGATGTCGTGCCCTTGCTCGCAAGATACAAGGAAAAGAAAATAAAGAAAATCAAAATCCGCACTTGATAGAAACAATGCATGATGACCGTCTTCCCCAACCACAACAAAATGACCCAATACAATAAAGACAACAAGAGGTATAGACTTCATTGGACATTATCATTCATCCTCCTATTGTGATTAATCTAGATGATGATGATGAGATTGCTAAAATTGATGAAGAGGTGCATAATGATCTGAATTCATTATTTTCCTCTTCCATGAGCTTAAATGACAAATATCCTATAAAGAATGTAGAACCTAGTGCTTCCCCTAGTTTGGCACTTTCTCTTGTCCCTTTGGGTAGTTTCCCACCCTTGACATATCATGAACATGACTAGGAGGTGGATGACTTGCTTGACAGTTGACTCACATTTTCCTTACTAGTTTTTTTCACTTTATTTTTCTTTTGTGTGTTTGCATGTGCATAACGTGTTCCCTCGTAATGTGATGTTTGATGTTCTCTCTCTTTGTGACATTCTTCTATTTCTGCCTTCATTCTTCTCTATGTTGTACACCACTTTCACCTTTTCTTTTGTCTTTTTCTTGTGCTTTCCTTTTGGGGATGATGCAAGGCATTGAGACCAAAATGTATCTTTCATGTTGACCCAAAAGGCCCCTTTCCTTTTTCTTTTCATTTTCTTTTGTATTTTTCTCAAGTGTTTTCCTTTTGGGGATGACACAAGGCATTGAGACATTCATGTCTCTCTCATGTTGACCCAAAATCTTTTTCATTTTCTCTCGCCTTTTCTTTTTTCATTTTTCTTGTGTTTTCCTTTTGGGGACAGTAAATCATTGAGACACCCTATGTCTCTTCCATGTTGACCCAAACCAATCTTTCTTTTTCTTTGTTTTCGCTCTCTTTGTGTCATTCTTCCAGTTCTATGTATTTCGGGGATGATGACAGTTCCAAGCTCTTTATAAAATATTGCCACAAAGAACATATTGACCCTAAATCTATAGATCCCTTACGTGTTTTGTGTTTTCCTTTTGGGGGCAACCACCTTCCTTTCTTTTTCCTTTCCTTCACATGATGTAGCCTTACTAAAAAACATATGACTTGGCATAAGGGCTTTCCAAGTTGGCTCTCATGTTTTTCTTCTTGTTTGCATTTTTCATTTGCTACTTTAAAGTAATTTCTCATAGTATAGTGTGTATCAATTCCTTTAAAGTGGGGGCATACATTGACATTATTCATTTGCATTTTTCTTTTCTTCATTCTTAGTGCAACCTTGTTACTTCATACGATGCGTTTGTCACTTTGTGGATGACATTGGGTGTGATGTTCATGAGCATGATCTATCTTAGCATATTACATTCATCTTGGTGGCTTGATGTGATGCATTGCATCCCCTAAGTTGTGAATCTTCTATTCTTTGATTGGTCTTCCCTTGGAGACATTAGACACAATGTTCCCTAAGTTAAAGACCTCACATGAAATAAGCAAGACTCCTTTGAACATCCTTTTGAATATTTCATTTTGCATTTTTTATATGGCCACCTTGCATAACATAGCTTGCATGCCTGTGGTTCCATCACATTTGTTGATGATCTCCAAGCATACAAAGTTTTGCTTGTCTCGTGAAACTCAAAAAATCATTTTCTTTTGTGACACCTTATTGAAGTTATTAGGAGGTATAACTTTGGTATGGTTGAGCGAGAAGCCCATTCTGAGGCATGACTTTCCCCATAGCCACTTGCATGTGTGTGAGTGCATACCAGTCATGAGTGTATGTTTCTCACCTTTTTGGGCCTTCTCACCTAGTGGACAACCATGAGTTTTGTTGCCTTAGAGTGAGTATACATTTATTTTTCTAGACAAATAGACTAGATTTGATCCACAACGAGATGGAAAAATGATCGAAGCTTGATTCAACTCTCTTTTCCTTCTCCTTCTCTCCCTTTCATTCTTTTTCATCATTTTCATATGTGCTCCTTTGTGCTAATGTTTGGTTTTCCATGGGATCTTGATCTTGGGGGCTTGATCACTCCTCTTGGTTGTTGTTTTCTCATCTTACCATCATAGGTACATTTGGATCCCTCTTGATATGCATGTTGGGCTACTTTAGTGTGAGTTTGAAGCAAGTTCATCCTCTCACTAAACTGGGGGCTAAATGTGTTGCAAAAAAATGTATACTTGGACATTTTTATGCTCATTTGTGTCTTTCTTATGGATGTTGGCCTAGTTTTTCCTAGATTTAATGTTGTAATGTGGTCAACACATTCACATTAGGTCTTAGACCCTTGTGAATCATTAAGAATTCTATGGTTTCTTGTAAAAGTGTTGTGAAGTGTTGTAACCCACTTTCACACTTTTCTAGGACATTTGAATCATTATAATTCACTTAAATAACGTCTTTTTATCACTTACCAAGTGGGTGTGTGTAGGATCATCATGGAAAAAACAAGCCCTTAAGTGGAAAAAAATTTAGAAAAATCAGAGTTAGGCAACTTGGCATAAAAATTTGAATAAGTTATCTATATTATTTCAAAAATATGTAAGAATAGAATCTATAGCAAATTGAATGTAGTTTCTATACTACTAGGTTTGTTTAATATATATATATATATATATATATATATATTTGGTGATGCATATTTTTTTATAATTTGTTTCCAAGTAAATGATTAATTATGATTTTTTTATTACAAATTTTTAAAAATATAAAAACTCGTATGTCTAACCACCTTAACTTGGTCAAAACTTCATGAAATTCATTTTTTCTTTCTTTAATCCTATAGTATGCAAAGCATAGAATGTGATTCATGTTTTAGATTCAAAAAAAGTGATACCATTTGAAAGCTATAGATTTTTTTCAATCATCCTATCAATCAGGACTTTAATCATAATTCAAATAGAAAATGAATAATAATTACTTATTAAATTCAAAATAAAGGATAATTTAATATATTGGTGGAAAGCTGAGAATCTCCTTTAAAAACTCTTTTCGTTTCATCAATTTTGGGTACAAAAATTCATCAGCCACATACCCATCATATTGCCACTTTTTGGCCCATCATGATCCTACACATACACAAGTCTTATTTCAAAGTGTTGTAAAGATTTGTAACAAACTTTACACTTTTCTAGACTTTTTATCAATAATCCAACCCTTTCTTATGTTTAAATGACCCTTAATACACTTCCAACCCTACTTAAGTGTGTTTTTAGAATAATCCCATTAAACATCATTAAATACTCTTTAATTCTTGACACCTAGTAAATTTTCCTGGTGGAATTTGAGTTTACACTGGGAGACTTAGTTCAATTGGGCATAAAAATAAAAATTATTTTAAATTTATGGTAGGATATTATTCTCTTAACCTTGAGGTCAGCCTGTGATGTGTTATTTTTGGGAAATTTTGTAAAATCAAGTATAAATAAAGGGTTTTCCCCTCATTTTGCATCTTCTAATCTCCTAATTTTCTTAGTACTCTAATTAATCATTATCAAGCACTTTGGAATTACCAAGTCCACATCCATTGGAGCATCTACTTGTATATCTTCAAACTTCTACATCAAGAGTTTGGTGAGTTGTAGCATTACATGTTGTTCATTCATCATTCTCTCTCTATTTCATTTCATTTTGAAGGGTTTGATTGTCAAATTGGGGTTTGACCAAGGAAAACCTCTATTCACTAACCTTTAACCTTTTTCCCCCTCTTTGCATGTCTATTTTGTAGGTCTTGTATGTAGATTTTTCAAAGAGAAAGGTGTTAAAAAAGTTTCATTATTCCATCAAAGTAATTCAAGTCAACAAAGCCCTAAAAGAATCTTGGAGATTAGTTACAACCTAAATTCTGCAGAATTAGATTTGGACACCTGTCAAGAAGAGAAGTGAAAATCGAGAGCTACAGATTCCTATCCTGAAATACCTGAAAGCTGAAGGTGGACTAAGTCACCATCAGTGGAAAATTAGTCCCATTGCCAGGCTTGAAAAGTGTTTTCTTTATTTCTAGATACCCTTTTGGCAGATACCTGTTCTGACATAATCTCCCTGAAATAGGAATAAGTCGCCCTGCTTGGCATAAGTGTCCCAGTTGGCTTCAACAACAAATTTTGTAGGATTCCAAAGCCTCTCTACATCACAATCCATTTTCCAAGTGCATCTTTCCATTCTCTTTCACTTCTGTTATTGTTTACTTGCATTCTTAGATCATTTTGCATACATCACTATGTTTTCAAAAATCTTGCATTTCTTAAGTTTTGCATTAATAATCAATATATTTTATCTATTTATTGTACTTAGAAATTACATTTAGGCATACTTCATTCATATTTTAATTATTTTTGAGTGGGTACATTGCATATTTTGACCTACTTCTCTCCTTTTAGGTAAAAACCCTAGAAGTGCTAGAGCATTGTGGGTACCAAAATGGTGTCTATAGAGAATTAAAAATTAAGGAGTTGATGAGTACATCACTGGTTTTCTTCCACCTAAGATAGGAAATTGGAATCCTTCCCATATTTATGCTCTTTATCTTTTTATTTTAGTGTTTTTCTCCTTTTGTGTCCTTTTTTATCTGATTTTTCTCTAATCTTTCTTCTTGGTGTGTATGTATCTATTGTTTCCATGAATTATGACATGGATTTGCTTAAAATTGTATTTTTGTAAACTTGTTTTAGGTTTAAGCTAATTTGTGTCACAATTCTTGGAAACAACATATCCATACACACCAAGAATAAAGATTAGAGAAAAATCAGATAAAAAAGGCCTAGGAAAGACCAAAAAAACACTAAAATAAAAATAAAAAGTGCAAAAATATGGGAAGGATTCCAATTTCTCATCTTAGGAGGAAGACAAACAGTGATATACTCATTAACTCCTTAATTTTTAATTCTCATAGGATGTTGTATTGGGAAGCTATTTTAGCAGGGAGTGATCCTAAAATTTAGCTTCCAAGAGTCACATCTTGGTCATAGTGGAGATATTGGGAGAGTGGAGGCTAACACTCTGCATTAATAAGGTGTCCATTTGGCATAATTATTATTAAAATATAACAACCAATTGAAAAACCTTATAATTATAAATATAATATAATTGCTCTCTCCATGATATCCTTAGTCACAGGGATCATCAAATTTCATCTATTAATGATGGATTGATTGAAATTTTCTTCCTAGACTGTGCAACTTAGAGACTCATGATAGACGAATAGGGAGTTTTGGTTTCTAACCTCAATAATTAATTGATTCTGATTTTAGACCTAGCAGGGAGTGTTGGCTTTAAATATTTGGATTTTAAGTTTTTAGATTTTGTTTTTCTTTTTAAAATAAAATTTAGTATCTTTATATTTTATTTTTTAAACAATGTCATTTTGTTTTTCATTCAATAGGGGAGAGGATCCTGTACTTGAACATCCTTATTTTGGGCTTCTCAAAATATTATGTGGAAATTTCAAATCACTCCCAATTTTTAACAATAGCTTACTTGGCAAGTCTCCTGCTTATAACTAAGGTTTCAGGGCCACATCACCCTAACATAGCGCTTCTCAAAATCCTACGTGAAAATTTCAAATCACTCCCAAATTTTTACAACTTACTTGGCAAGTCCCTTGCTTATAACCAAGGTTTTAGGGCCACATCAGCATGCTTTTTGTCAAGGTGTCCAAAAAGGCCCAAAAAAGGTGAGACTAATAGTTGTGCACTAAATCATATTTTATTGGAGCGTTGATGTAGCATCACATGATTTTTTATTTTTTAATCTAAAGAATATATTTCATTCAATTATGGGTAGTCATCATCAACACTAACAACTTTTGCATTGATGTAGCATCACATGATTTGTTTTTTTAGGTATAAGGAATAATTTCATTCAATTATGGATAGTCATCATCAACACTAACAAATTTAAAGTCATAATTATTGGTCAAATATTATTAAAAATATTAGAAATTAAACCAACAAATACTATAACAACTATTGGAACATGCTTGGGTCCTCTCCTCTATATTAAAATTTAATATTTAAAATATTTAAATTGGATTTTTAATCATAATATATTAATGTTTTACATATTAATGATATTTAAATTAAAATTTTAAACATATTTATATTATAATGTATTAAAAATTCACATAATATTATTTTAATTTTATGGATTTATAATTTATATAATTGTATTTTAAAAAATCAAATTTATATGAGGTCAATTTAATCACAATTTTTTTTTTCAAAATTTTCCAATGATATTAATCATTTAGCTTTTCCAATTAACTTAGTTTAGGTTTTAATCTTAAACTATTTGTATGTATCTAAATATTATGTCTTAATCTTAATGTCTTATTTTTAATTCACTAATTATAATAAAAACTAGAAAATAGTTGTATATATTACAGATGGTCGCCTTAGCTTAAGTGATCTGAATTAATTCAACCAATTATTAAAATGAAGAATTTCAATGATATTATATTTATACGGGTCAATAAAAAACACTAAATGTTTGGTAGGGATCTACATGGGTATATTATTTTAATGTTTTATTTTTAATTCATTGATTATAATATAAATTTTTTTTTTTTAGACTACAGAATCAGGTAGCACGACCCCATATAAACTGCAACACTGGCGCGACACGCCCTCTAGTACCACGGGGGTGGGGGAGACTAGACCTCGTGACCAACCTCCTACAACAGAAAAGATTTAGCCAACCAAGCTAGGGCCCCAACCCGATTATAATATAAACTAGAAAATATGGGATAGTTGTATATATTATCTATAATATATATAGATGGCTACCTTAACTTAAGTGATTTGAATTAATTCAAGGGTGTTTCCACAATAGTGTGTCTCACTTTTGGGACGTGCTGATTTTTGCTTGAAATCACTATTTTTAGAAAAAAGTTAATGATTTAAGTCTTGAGAAGCTCCATCTAAAGGGTTTTAATTGAAGAGGGATAGATAAGACCCCCTTAGATCAAACCCCCTTCGATAGAACCCCTCTAGTATTAAATCATATCCACAATGGAGTCTTTTTTACAACTATCAAAATGCTGGCAAAAAACCACTTTTTCTTTACCTTTTGAGGGATTAAATAACATCGTTTAAAAATTATATTTTGCAAGATTGTAGCCCTCAAAACGAGCTTTCCAACAAGTATATATTTTTATATATTTTCATTTTATCATGTATTTAATTTTTAATTTTTACTAAACATAGGTTTTTCTTCCAACATCAAGTGCTTTGTTATGCAGAGGTGGAAAAATAGTAAACCATTGTAAAAAAATAAAAATAAAAACTCATTCCCTAAGTATTGATTTTCGTGTTTTACCCCAAAATGAAAAATTGGATTTTGATATATACACAATAAGTTAGCTTGTACGACACACATGCATGTCCAAATTATAGTTATAGTGACTTCAAAAATTAATTTAAAATAAAACATTCAACAAAAAATTATGAAAAAATACCTTTCCCTAGATATTGATGTTGAGAATCTATATTTCAAAAAATTAATTTAAAATAAAACATTCAACAAAAAATTATGAAAAAATACCTTCCCCTAGATATTGATGTTGACAATCTATATTTCAAAAATTAGAATTTAATCCTTTATAGAAAAAAAAGTTATGTTGTACAATGTCATTTTCTGAAAATGTTGTTTTCTGTTTAAAAGTAGTTATTAAAGGAGATGTTGAAAGATTCATTATTTATTTTTAAAAAATTGAAAAAAAAAAATTTAGAATTTACACACAAATTGTCACAATTCACTAGTTCACATCATCTTCAAATTTTTAATGGTTTAGCTGGTATAGGTCTCAAAAGATGAAGATTCAGTTAAAAATATTGATGTAAATGTCCATCTTGAGCAAAAAGTGAGACATAGAATTGTGATTTCACCCTCAACCAATTATTAAAATGAAGGATTCCAATGATATTATATTTATAGGGGTCAATAAAAAAAACTAAACATTTGCTAGGGATCTACATGGGTATATTATTTTAATGTCATATTTTTAATTCATTGCTCGTATAATATAAACTAGAAAATATGTCTATATTATAATATTATATCTTAATCTTAATGTCTTATTTTTAATTCACTCATTATAATATAAACTAGAAAATATGAGATAGTTGTATATATGGACAACTTAAAATATATCTTAAATATATATTTTTTAAAGCTTAAAATAATAATATATGGAAGTAATTGGGAAGCCATTTTCTCTAAATGGGTTAATCAAAGAAAATAATTAAAAGTGAGTATAAAAGCTTAAAATAATGAGTGAGTATAAAATAGCAATAGTCATAAGTGATCACTACTTGTTAAGCTATTTGCAAATATGAGAAATTAAGATGGAAATGAGTATGATCAAATTAAGTTATATTATAATAATAACTTAGTTTAATTATTAGTTTATAAAATATAATCATAAGAAGTATATTTAACTATGTTGAATGTGTTCTCTATATGAATCAGTAGAGTTTAATGATCAACAGTTGAGAATATGGTAGAATGATGGTTGACTATGGTAGAATGATGGTTGACTGTTGAAAACGATCAGGATGATGAAGCCAATATATAAAATAAATTAAAAAATATTAAAAAACACTTTATACAAGAAAGAAAGCAAAAATATCAATATTCTTTCTATTAGAAAATATGTGTTAAAAAAACCATAATTATTATATTTTAGAAATTAAAAAAATAATTAACTATGTTCAATGTGTTCTCTATATGAATCAGTTGAGTTTAATGATCAACAGTTGAGAATATGGTAGAATGATGGTTGACTGTTGAAAACGATCAGGATGATGAAGCCAATATATAAAATAAATTAAAAAATATTAAAAAACACTTTATACAAGAAAGAAAGCAAAAATATCAATATTCTTTCTATTAGAAAATATGTGTTAAAAAAACCATAATTATTATATTTTAGAAATTAAAATAATAATTAATATACTTTACAATGGCAGCAACCCAGCCTATAGGAGGCCAGCGAATGTAACGGTCTAAGAAAAAAGAAAGGATTCATATTCTGCCAGCTGTTATAAAAAAGGTTCGTAAATGCAAGGAAGTCGAATGATCTTCACTAAATGGTAGTGGAATAGTGTAATGGAAAATTGTATTCCTACATACATGTCCCAAATCATTCAATCTATACAAGCTATGCGTCAGTATTGTATTTAAAGTATTGTGAACCTGGAAAAATGGAGGCTCGTAAATTGCTCTCTCTGGGTGATTCTCCTCCATCGTTTGTGATCTCCGGTGGATGGATTATTTTTATAGTTTTGAGAATTTGCATCATAAAAAGACGCATCTCCTTTCTCAAATCCTGATGTATTACCATCTACCGAGTCATCAGTTTCTTGAATGGTGGGCATGAAAGCAAATCCATGGGTGATACTTAATTCTTCCTCAGAAACGAGGCTCTGTAGCTCTACATCTCTGCTCACTCGTCTAGGACTTGCTCGTCTCGGACAATTGAACTTTCCCAGAACAAGCCGAATTAGGCATTTGAGGTCGTGATCTGAGAGGGCTGCTATGAATAGATGTTCCAGGTGTTCTGCTGTTAAACCCTAATCTCTGACTAAAATCATGCCCTGATCTGAGGTCCTGGAAGCTGGTTGTGTAGAAGTCATTTGTTGTTGGCCTTGGGGGAGCCTGTCAGCTTGATCCCCCTGCCCAGGGGCTCAGAGCAAAGACAAGGCTGGGCGGATCATATACAGAGGACCCGCCTCCCTCCCACGCCAGGTATTGCAGGGGCATTGATGGGCGTCGAACCGGTGACCTCGCTGGAGTTCGAATGCTATCCCCAATTCTTGAACGGTCTGTTGATGCATAGTGTGAATTGGGATTACTTCTTTGCTCTGCTTCTGTACTCGTCCTTCATGTCTTCTCTACTTTGCTGGTACTCTCTCTTGCCATCTACAATTTCCTGTTTCAGATTAACAGACTTTAATAGCTCAAATTCAAAATCAAAATTGATTCTTGCATGAACTTATATTTTAGTAGAGGCATGTATTGTTTGGTGAAATTTCATTTGTCTGTATCAGAGGCCGGCCATTGTAGTCTGGAAGACTCGAGGATTATCGCTCTCCAGTCATCCTGGTCTTGTCGTTAGCCTATCGATTTCTTAAGTTCCTAAGATCAATGTCAATGTTCAACTTCGAGACCAGAACAAGAAAAATAAATCTTTTTTCTCTCCCATTCTGAATAAATAACAAAATGAGATGGCAGATGTCGAGCGGATGATGTACAAAACAAGATAAATATGGAAATCTCTGGCTTGATCCAGTCTAACCATTTAGAAATTCACGTTATTTTCAACATGTATTAGGTTTAATCGTCGAATATAATATTGTTAAGTTTATTTAAAAAATAAATAAATTCTGGTTTGGAGATGAGAGTTGGGGTTGAAATAACTAAATGTAGAATTATTAATATAAATTAAATGTGATTTTTAGTTTACGTGAATTGCAATGGAATGTGTTGTAAATACAGTTAGAAATCAATTTTTTATTGATATATTCAAATGGGTATTTTAAAATTTGTAAATTAATTGTATATTTTTTTGTTGAAATCTATGTCTACATAAGTGAATTGAATAAACTAAATAAATTAAATGTGATTTTTAGTTTGCGTGAGTTGCAATGGAATGTGTTGTAAATAAGGTTAGAAAAAATCAATTTTGAATAATATTGATAATTATTGATTTGTTCAAATGAGTATTTTAAAATTTGTAAATTAATTGTATATTTTTTTGTTCAAATCCATGCTTACATAAGTGAATTGAAACATGAAATTGAATCAATACCCATGGAAATGAATTGGTTAAAATTTGATTCTTGGATCTAGAAAAATGGTGTTTACAAACACTATTTGAAAATATGCTAATCAAGGGTCATAGTCTCCTCAATCAAACCCCCAGGAAGACCGGTTTAATGAATTTAAAATAATATCAAATAAAACAAGTAAGTGCATAGTATTAACGATATAAGTTAATACACCTAACCATAATCCTAACCATAGAACAAAATTCTCACTCTAACCATAAACCTAATGCTAACACTTACCTTAACACTAAACCCTAACTATAACTATAACCCTAACCCTAACCATAATCATAAACCTGAAAGCTAAACCCTAATCCTAAATGGTTAACCCTATATCTAATGCTAACCCTAACCATGATATTAACTTTAAACCTAATGCTAGCCCTAACTATTATATAAATCGTAACCCTAAATTTTAACCGTAATCAAAACCCTAATTATATTAATTTATTCAATGTGTAACACTAAGCCATAACACTAAACCCTAACGCTAACTATAACCCTAATCATAAATATAAACCCTAACCCTCACCATAATCATAATCGTAAACCGAATCCTAACCCTAATGCTAATCTTAACCTTGACCCTAACCCTAACCCAAACCATAGCCCTGACCAAATATAAATCCTTACCCTAGGTACCCCTAATTATAATTCCAATCCAAACCTTAATAGTAATTCCAACCCTACCCTTAACACTAACCAAAACCTTATTCCTAACCTGAATAAGATAACAAGTAAGATAATAAATGCCAACTAACGGATTAGTATGGGTTGGTTACGCTTGATCCATGAAGAATCAAAGCATAACGAAGCCACTAACGTAAAATCTCAATAGGATCATTCAAATAAAAATTAAACTAAACATTTATCAAAACTAAGCATACTAAACTATGAAAGCTTTAAAAATCCTACTCTAATCCATGTGAAACTTATCCGTTGGTAGAGTGGTGTCACGTTGATGTGGAATGGTGACCCTTTCCAATCCCGTGGATAAATAAGCTTGTTCCAGTTAGTTTTATTGAAGAAAATTGATGGAATGATTGTGAGATGTGTATGCAAACATGATTTTAATCTAAGTGAGTAAGATATAAGCTAATTAATCATGATTTTATGCTAAAATGATGAAGATATGCAAATGCTAAGTTAATTTAGATGGAATCTAAAATAAAAGATTCAAACCCTAATTCAAAAACAAGCTAAATGGATGCATTATGTGATCATGGAAGCCATTAAAGGAAGCTTAAAGCTAATCAATACAATTAAAATGAACTCAAATATGCTAAACCTATGCTAAATATGAGTGTGAGTGTGAGTGATTTTAATAGCATAACTCTGAAGTTAAAAAATGGATCCATTTGTTTCCAAATAGTGATTTATTTATAGGAGAGTAAATGATAAATGGAGGGTTAAGATAAAAAAGGTTAATCAATGGTCCAGGATGTAGGAAGGATGAAACATGGATCATGGATTCTCATCAGTGGATGAGAATGGAAGATGAGATTTAATCAAGGGTTAACATTCCTTCAAACAAACACACTTTCAACTTGTCCAGGAGGTCACAAGTTAACTTGCTCAAGAAGATAAGTAATTTTGTTGAGAAAAAGGAATATTCCCCTTTTTCAAATGAGTGAAGAGAGAATATTCTTTGGAATATTCTCATGGGTGAGGGAAAAGGATAATTTAGTTAATTAAAACTAAATTAAATTGTGCAAAAGGGGGAGGAATATTCCTTGAGAATATTCCCTTGCAAGTGGGGGGAATTAGATTTAATTGATAATTAAACAATATTAATTATGTAATTAGGGGATTTAGAATAATTAGATGATATTCATTAAATAAAATGATTTAATGAATGGGGGAAAGGTGGAATAAAATTTAATTAAATAACTTAGAGTTATTTAATTAAACAAGAAGATTTAGGGATTTAAATTAAATAATTTGATTTATTTAATTTAATGAGATGAAATGTTAGTACGAAAGGGGGTGAATTAACCCAATTAAATTAATTAGGTTAATAGATACAAATGATGCAATTAATTAAATAGATATGATAATTTAATTAATTAAGAGAAAAGAGGATGGATTTCAAGAGGAAATGATGTTAGCATATCTCATTCGAGTGTATGATATTATTCATGACATTTTTTTAGTATCTACATTTTTCCCCTCTTTGAAGTGAGGTACATGTTATGTTGGTTCAAAGATTAACACCCTTCAGATGAAAAACTACTACTTAAATAAAAAAATAAAAAAAATTCTAATTTTTAGATGCCCTACTATTGCCCTAGTGGAAGGAGTAAGCTAGTTCCTTGCCCCCTCGAGAAATTGGGCAAAAATTTTGAATTTTGGGTTGATTTCTCAACAAAGGTAAAATGCTTCCCAAGGGGTTTGGAAAGGCTTCGGGATGCAAAAAATATGCCAAAATGCAAAAAATGATGCAAAATAAACTCTAGTTTGGAAAAACTGGTGAAAACGGTGAAAAACCCTAGCTTCATGGTTAAATTAAGACCAAAAACCCTAATTGTCAAGCATAAATAGGTGAGGAAGGGTCACTTTCAATTCATTTTTTCATTCACACCCTTAGGATTTCTTGCATTTTGAGCTCTGACCCTCTGACAAAATGGCACATATTAGTGAGGCAACAGTGACACTAGACGATGTATGGCAGATATTGCATTTTTTGATACATGGTGAGTGTGTGATATACAACTCTGATGTCGGCTATGATTCCTACCATGAGGTGCTTGACTAGGAGGACATTGTCTTGGTCACTTCCTAGATTGATCTCCAGATGTACAAAGGTCGGATGCCAACTTTTAGACTAACCAATGTGATAATTATCTCAGGTTTGGTCGCTCAAGATCGACGGAGTGGAGGATTCAGTCCGGGATGGGGACTAGCGTGGAACAGGATACTCTTTTAGAGGACCTAGTATGTATGGGGGCTAGTGATGTTGGCCTCTCTCTACTAGGATATACATGAATTTATATATTGCGATAGCAAGGCTATTGGAATAGGGGTTACCCTTCTTCACATTTGGGCCTAGGAGCACATCGTTGTGCTTCAACCAATTGTTTAGATGACATAAGTAGAGCCACATGATCCTGTTGTGTGGAGATATAGGGATGCCATTACTTTGTAGCACACAGGGTAGCTCAGAATACCATATTAGCGCAAGGTCATCAATGATATGATAGTATTCAGATGGTGGCCTTGGCTATAGATGCCAACATGGTACGATGATGTGCAGTAGTTGTTCTTTGCTCGAAAGATCCAATATATGCAAGGTTGAGAGCACACAATCATAAAGAGGTACTTGCTTGATAGGATTTCCAGACAGTTTAGTGAGATGCAGGATAGGCCTATTGATTAGTATACCGCCATCTTTGCTAGGTTAGTTTAAGAGACTACATGGGGACATACAATCCCAACCTATAAGGTTGTAGAGGGTTTTTTTAGTTGGTTGCTAGGTCGTGGGCCTATTATCAAGGATAGGCAGATGCATAGACAACGCTTGTGTATGATGCATGGTTTGTTCCCCCTCCTCGATTGAAAGATCCAGTAGGTGCACCTTCACAAGGGAGACCGAGAGGGAGAGATGTAGGAAGAGGCAAAGGGTAGCCAAATGATGGATAGGGCAGGGATCAGGGCAAAAGACAAGATGGCCAAGATGGCCAACATCAGTAGGATAGACAGTTCCTGGGGGCACTGCCAGTGCATCAGTAGCCACTGATACAACAACAGCCAGTACAACCACCACCGTCGGGGCCAAATCCCCATGATGCATAGATACAATAGTTGCAATAGTAGTTACAAGTGGTTATAGGTGAGAGAGACTAGACTATACAATAGATTTTAGCTATTACTACTGAGAGAGACTAGGCTAAGCAATAGGTTCAGGCCTTGACAGTTGAGAGGGAGCAGGAGCATTAGCTCAGGAAAACTGCGAATATGTATTTAGCATAGGAGGTCAGGCGATGCCAACAACTAGAGTCTATGACAACTGCAGCTCAGGGGAAAACATTGTCTGCCCGATTGTATAGAGAGGTCATGACTTAGGTGGAATATTATCGCATGCACTATCACTAAGATGTCCCATAGGTGCTTAGATAGCCAGATTACTCACAAAGGAGTGGGGCACATCCGAGGGACAAGGATCATCCAGAGAGATGTTGGAAGCCATGCAACATGAGCATGAAGTATCGATGGTTGTGTTGGTTGTTTCTATGTTGTCATTGATGCCAACATGGTAATAACTACATGGTGATGACTATATGGGAATTTTGCTTGGTTTTCAGAAGTTGTTCTCTGCTGGCCAATAATATTCCTTTGTGATGGATCAGTATTTTGGTATTTGAGTCTGGAACTTATCGCAAGATATTATATGACTTTAATCTCCTAACCATGTTTTATTGAATCATTCAAACTACTTTTTCTTGGATCTTGAGATGTTCTTTTGACTATGAATAGAAATTTATCTCTAATAGAGTTCAACTCTGTATCCTACTATTGTTATGTGCATGGTGTATTGTGTCCAGGAGACTTTGCATTCTACTAAGGTGAACATTCTTATACCATGGTTGTTCTGATAGTCTCTTTATTGATAGTATGATGGGAAACTAATATGTTCTCAAATCTAGAAGGGGTTTTCTTTGAGGATTATTTGTTGGTTTGAAGAATTGTGTTTTTTAGTCTTGGCCAACTTAGTGAATGCAAAATATATTATGAATACAAATAGTCGACTTGGTATAATGCACTACATGGATAAAATGTTTGAATCTTATATGGTTCCGACCTAATTGATGAATAAGATATACTTGTATATATATAAGGAAGTGGAAAGAGAAGCAAGTGGAGTGGAGGAAGAAGAAGGAAGAGAGCAAGAAAGGAAAAGTATGAGTGTGTGTGTGCGAGCAAGTGAATAGAGGAGAAGATCAGAGTCTAAATGCTTTATCAATAGTATAGATTTGTTGAGAAATGTAGTGCTTTTTATTCTGAGCTTTAGTGGAACTGAACCCTTCATATTGAAGGTGTATTCCATTAGTTCATTCTTTTGGCAGTGAGCCACTATCATTGTATCCTGGTAGTGAGCCATCTTTTGTACTCAAGTTGTGAGCCTTTTAAGGATAGTGAGTCTTGGTAGTGAGCCCCATAATATTTTGTATCCAGATATAATATATTTTGAGTTAACCCTCACCGTGGTTTTTCCCATTCTAGGTTTTCCATGTAAAAATCATGGTGTTCATGTGTGTGATTGCATTGACTTGCTTTTATGTTCTCTCTTGTTGATTCAGTCAAAATAGTAATAATGATTAAGTGGATTTTATTATCAATTTTTGGAATAATAATTCATCCCCCCTCTCAATATTTCAGATGTTCAACAATTGGTATAAGAGCTTGGTTCCTTGGAAGAAGCCTAACAACTTGAGGAAGGTCTCAAAATTTGAATCTAAAAAAAAAATTTCCCTCGAAAGTTGTCACTGCTAAATTTTCAGAAGAAATAGAAGCCTTGTAGGGCAAGTTGATAAAAGAAAATGAGTACATTGAAAAGCTACAAAGTACATGTATGAATGCATGTGATCTATTAACTGAAGGAGAAGAAATCATTACTAGCTTGTAGGAACAATTGGATGTGAAGAAAATAATTGAAGAATATCAGGAAATTGAAATTCAGAAGAAGATGGATGAATGCACGAAGCTTGAATTAGAAGCAGAAATCCTGAGATCTAATCTGGAAAAGGAAAAGAGTTTTGAAGACAGGGTATGTGCAAGATCATGATGGGCCAAAAAGTGGCAATATGATGGGTATGTGGCTGACAAATTTTGTTTTACCCAAAATTGATGAAATGAAAAGGGTTTTTAAAGGAGATTCTCAGCTTTCTACCAATATAAATTATGCTTTAATTTTAATTTAGTAAATAATTATTATTTATTTTCTATTTGAATTATGACTAAAGTCTTGATTGATAGGTTGATTAAAAAACATCTATAGCTTTCAAATGATATCACATTTTTTGAATCTGAAACATGTGTCACATTCTATGCTTCGCATACTATAGGATTAAAAAATAAATAAAAATAATTTCATGAAGTTTTGACCAAGTTAAGGTGGTCGACATACAATTTTTATATTTTTAAAAGTTGTAATAAAAATTTCATAATTAATTATTTATTTGGAAAAAAATTACAAAAAATATGCTTCACACTAGGACATGAGTCTTCTACTTATATCTAAAATATTATAAAAAAATATTATCATTTTATTGTGGTTAGGGTGGTCAGACAAATAGCTACTTCTTATTTTTTCCTTGAAATTTAAGTACTACTGCATTGAAATTTCAAATTTTCACCAATATATATATATATATATTTAAATAAACCTAGTAGTTTAGAAACTACATTCAATTTGCTACAGATTCTATTCTTACATAATTTTAAAATAATATAGATAAATTATTAAAATTTTTACGTCAAGTTTCCTAACTCTGATTTTTTTGAATTTTTCGCCACTTAAGGGCCTATTTTTTTCATGATGATCTTGCACATATGCTAAAAATTTAAGATAATCTCAGTGATGCTTGATGACTTGATTAATTCTCAAAGATTGGAAAGGGATAACAGCAGTTTAGGGTTTGAAAAAGGTCAGAGTTCTAAAGTGAAGAAATTCACTGAAAAGAAGACACGGTACAAGGATAAACAAGTCAAGGAGTAAAGAAGCAACTTTGGAAAAACTCCCGTTATGATATGATGCAAAAAGGTATTTATAATTCAATGGTGTTTTTCATTCCTAAAAGAAATTTGGTCATAAAGCAAAGGATTACAAAAATAATGTAAATGATTCTACGGACAAAAATAATGGATATAAAGATAAAAGGGAAATGGAAAGAAGAATATTACTTGTTGTAAGTGCAGAAAACTGGAACACCCTAGTAGAAACAACAAAAGAAAGAAGAACATCTATCCAGTGAAGAAGAATGATCAAACCTTTGATCTAGAAGTGACAAGAAAAGAAATGGAAAGGACTTAGAGAAAGGATTCATCAGTTTTATCTGTTTTGACATCTAGTAAAGATACTCTTGTCAATCTCCAAATGAAAGTAGTGGCTAAGGTGGAGCAATCATCAAAAAATCTAATAAACCCCCTTATTGGTACTTGTGTCATATCATGACATAAGTATATTTAATGCGGTAACAAGATTAAGGGTTTTTTCACATGTGTGAAGAATGAAGTCTGCAAAATTTGAAAGAATGGAGCCGTACATAGTTTTCGAGGCAATCTACTTGCAAATTGAAACATTTATTACAAAATAATTCAGAATGGAAGGAATAAGATAAGATAAATTAAAGGCCTATGTATTTTCGAAGAAGCGTGCAAAGGAAGTTTGGAAGGGAACTCAAATTTTTAGAATTTGAAGAAAGTAACAATCGAAGTGAGCTCCAAAAATAGAACATCTATACATTTTTAGAGGTATTTTTGTTTGCATAATCTTTTACTTTTATTGATGGATAATTCAAAGATTGTGAATTATGTAGATAAAGCTAGATTGAAGAGATATATGAGGAATGTGTCGAAAGAATCTATTGGTGCATTCTCCTGCATCCCTCTGAGAGTGTTTCCTACAAAATATATCTATACATTTGTTTTCAGTAAGATTGAAGAAATGTTGTCAGTTTAGTTGAATATGCTTTGGGAAAATGAATTGAAAGAGAATCATGATGCCTACACAGTATTAGTTGAGAAAAATTTGGATGTTTGGAGGAAATTTCTTTTGTTTGAATTTGAAAACAAGTATATTTGAATGGTATTGAGTAGAATTCATGATGAATCCTTGTGGATTGATGAGGCACATCTAGTTACCAGAGAAGCAATTAGAGATGTAACTAGTCTATATTCCTCTGGACCAGTTCCTAAACTAAAGACTATGAATGAGAAAGAAGTAATTGAGGTTATAGGTGCGAGTTCTAAAGAAAAATAAAAAAAATTTAGATGGGTTGTTGATCCATTATTGAGGTATGCTACTTTGGTTATTGGTCATAAAGTTTATATTCCTAAAAATGACTCTAGAGTTTGTACTGCTGCAGTGAATATTGTTGTTGACATGGTATTAAGAGATATGGAATATGACTTGTGTGAACTACTTCGCATACATCTTTTGAAGAATTTCAAGGAGATAAAAAAGAGCAGGAAGAATACTTTTTGGTATGACAATTTGGTTGTTTGTCTACTCTTTTACTTTTTGAAAGAGTTACTAGTAATAGAAAGGTTAGAATGGTCAAATTCAGAGCCTATTGCCTATCAAATCAGTAATTTCATGATAAATATTGGTAGGTTGGATGCATAAGAGTCTAACCTTGCTACATTCTTTGGAATATTTTGGATGGGGATGAAAAAAAGGTCTAGGATTCCAGTAAGTGTTGTGGAAAGATACTCCAAAAGCATAAATTTTCTTATGTCTATAGATTTTTTGTCACATGGAAGCAGTTGAATCAAGGTTAGTTTGGATATCTGAATTGGATTATGATGTGTGAGAGGTTGAAATTGATAAATATATTAAAATTATCTTGGAAATCCCTAAGCATCTCAATGAAAGCCCCTCTGGTAGCGAGACTGAAATATGGAAAAAAAGAAGATTACATAGTAAAGCTAGCAAATGCAAAGGAAAATAAGCTTGAAAATGAGCATGAAAGAATGAGTATTCAGAGAGATTTGGAAGATTTGCAGAAGGTTATTCCTAATGCTAATTTTGATTCATCTATTTTTGTTGTGGAGAATCTTTGTGGCATGATTATTTCTTTGAAAGTATACATACTTGGACTTAAAGAGTTTGCTAGAACTAGGTCTGATGAAGAAGATTTGAATGATATCAAAGGAAAAATTGTGAATGCATACAATCGAGTAATGAAGGAATTGGAAAATGTACAAGGTTGTGAAGAAGAGGCACATGAACTACTTTCCTTTTGTCTAGATTGGTCTGGCAATACATTGGATATGAGAAATGAAATAAGGATGAGTGAGTCTCAACTAAGCACTCAAGCAAATACATAGAAGTTAGCAGAAGATAAAGATAATCAGAGGTGGTCCTACAATGTGCAACTTTAAGACAAAATTTTCTCTCTATAGGATCAAAGAAAAAATTTCATTAGAAAGTTTGTGGCAACCAAAGACATGATTAAATTCAGACATACTTTTTTTTATAGTGCTCTTGGTTGTATTGGTGAAATATTAGAGATCAATCTTAGTACCAATACTATAATAGATGGTATAAAGTCTCTAACTAAACTTGAGCTATTTTACAAGACTCTTGTCAGTGAAAAAGGTTCATGGGAAGAAGGTAAAGCATCATGGAAGGCTATTCTAGAGAGTCTCAGAGGTTCTTCTTCAAGTTAAATTTGTATTCATATCTTTTTGGCTACTTTTTGATATACATTCTTATACTGGACCCCTTGCTTTTTCATTGGTGTCAAAGAAGGAGATATAAAGAGAAGGAGAGATAAATAGATGGAGAGTCAGAGGAAAAAAAATTGTGAAGATCAATTTTGATAGGGAGAGTAAGTTAGAACATTTAGTTGCAGTATACTTGAAAAAGTTTTTGTCATGCATGTTGCCATCAATTTCAAAGGGGGAAATTGTTGGAATCCTTTCAACATGAGCATGAAGTATGGATGGTTGTGCTAGTTTTTTCTATGTTGTCATTGATGTCAACATGGTAATAACTACATGGTGATGAATATATGAGAAGTTTTCTTGGTTTACTGAAAGTTTTTCTCTGCCGATAATACTCCTCTGTGATGGATCAATATGTTGGTATATGAGTCTAGAACTTATTGCAAGATCTGATATGAATCTAATCTCCTAACCATGTTTTATTGACTCATTCAGACTACTTTTTCTTGTATCTTAAGACACTCTTTTGACTATGAATAGAGAGTTATCTTTGACAGAGTTCAACTCTATATTCTACTATTGTTTTGTGTGTGTTGTACTGTGTGGGAGACTCCACATTCTACTAAGATGAACATTCTTATACGGTGGTTGTGCTGACAGTCTCTTTACTAGTAGTATGATGGGAAATTAATGTGTTCTTAGATCTAGAAGGTGTTTTCTTTGAGGATTATTTTCTAGTTTGAAGAATTGTGTTTCTTAGTCTTGGACGACTTAGAGAATGCAATATATATTATGAAGACTAATAGCCGACTTGGAATAATGCACTACATGGATAAAATGTTTGAATCTTATATGGTTTCGACCTAATTGATGAATAAGTTATACTTGTATATATATAAGAAAGTGGAAAGAGAAGCAAGTGGAGTGGATGAAGAAGAAGGAAGAGAGCAAGAAAGGAAAAGTGTGAGTGTGTGTGTGGGAGCAAGTGAATAGAGGAGAAGAGCATAGCCTAAATGCTTTATCAGTAGTACAAATGTTTCTGAGCAATGCAATGATTTTTATTCTAAGCTTTAGTGGAACTGAACCCTGCACATTGAAGGTGTATTCCATTAGTTCATTCTTTTGGTAGTGAGCCACTATCATTGTATCTTGGCAGTGAGTCATCTTTTGTACTCAGGCTATGATCCTTTTAAGGATAGTGAGTCCTAGTAGTGAGCCCCATAATATTTTGTATCCATATATAATATATTATGAGTTAACCCTCACCATGGTTTTTCCCATTCAATTTTTTCCACGTGAAAATCCTGGTGTTCATGTGTGTGATTGCATTGACTTGATTTTATGTTCTCTCTTTCTGATTCAGTCAAAATAGTAATAATTATTAAATGGATTTTATTATCGATTTGTGGAATACTTATTCACCCTCCCCCCCTTAGTATTCTGTATTTTCAACAATAAATAGCTGGGTGACAGGAGTAGCCATCAGGGCTAGCTCACTTGTACAAACACTTTTTGATGATTGCTCAATTCTTTATATAGAGATACATTTATGGGCTCCTTTTTGATAGCCTCATGGATCTTGTACTTTTGACCGATACACATACACTGACTCAGATATTGTATCATGACATTCACCAATTTTTGATATATATATGATATGGATTCGATATGATGTGATGTGTTCATCTTATTTCATGCTTTATGAATGTATGGATGCATTTTGATATGATGATGCTTATGTGATATGCGATGGTATATGTAATGATATGTAACAGATGCAATTTTATATTATTTTTCAGTATCTTTTTATGATTTTTCATGGGATGGATGATATGATATGCTTATGTGGTGCTTATGCAAATGATATGGATGCATTTCTTTTTGTGAATTTTTTCTATACAATTTTATGAGATGATGATGTATGCATATGGATGTATGTATGGAGAATGCAGATGTTCATGCTTATGATATGATAATGTGATGTATGTTTATGATGATGCAATGTATGCTGATGATATGTGATGCAAAAATTTAAGATGCCTAGAATAAAAAATCTATATTATTCATTCACAACTTAAATGATAATGCAAGATGTATTCATGCTGATGATTTATGGATGTAGGATGATGCATTGATGATAATTTCTAGACGCAGGATGGATGCATTGATGATGTTTTTGTTGGCTATCATGATACCGAGTTAGCACGAAGAGAAGATAGAAGAAATAAGATGATCGACCATTGATTTTGATGATTGATTCAAAAGTTCCAACAAGTTTATGATCCTTGAGACCTTATTAGAGATGGTGATGAGAAATGCATAATGATGATGATTTTCTCATTATCTTGGGATTGGTATTTTTTCCTCATTCCTTATTGTTTGATATAACACATAGACATGATGCATCAAGGTATTAATAACCAAATTGGTGTTGTATCTAGTGTAATGGACTTTGATTTTGCAAATAGATAGGATAGTTCTTGTTCACATATTGACATACATAAACCTTGTTGGAATGTAAGTTAGAAGCTTATAACACATCAGACGAAAGCATACACAATAGTCAACAATGTACTCCAAACAACTTCCATACACACAACTAAGCAAGTACACACCAAGATTATTTTACAAGAATACCCACAAGCACAAAAAATGAAGATGCCCCATTCCTTTCTCTCTAAATAATTTTGATAGACATCATTGAGAGGTCCTTGGAATGGGTCATTAAGATAAATCTGAAGAAAAATATCAAAGAAAAACAGGTAGTGTTATCTATATCTCTTGCCAGTTTAATTTAGCTAAGGTGATGTATGATACTGATGCCCATCACAGGAAGGATATATCCTAGGACATGTTGATTAGATGGTTTGATTAGAATGAGGTGTTTGATAAGCCATTGATACAAACTTCATTGACTCATTTACCTATGATATAGAATTTAGATTTTGACACTTATGTTCCCACTTTACGAATTGCTATACTTTCTTTCTATTTGTTTTTCCAAAGTTTGAAGGTGACACTCAATTTATTATGGGTGGAGTTTATTGCGGGTGAAAGCGAAATGGGATGGACGGTTTTGAATTTTCTAGAATATTTCAATGTTTTTGGTATTTTGAAATTTTTTTGAGGTTGTTTTTGGTCTTTTTAAAAGTTTATGCGAATGTTTTTGGTTTTTGATTATTTGAGGCTTTTAGGGTTTTCTCTAAGATTTTTTATGCTTTTTAGGCCTTTTGAATGTTTTCTAATGTATTTTTGTTAAATTCTAAATTTTTAGATTTTTAAATGTTTAAGGCATTTCTGATGTTTGAATGTTTTTGGGATTTTTCTGAGATATTTGAATGTTTAGGGTTTTTCCAAATTTTGACCAAGAACCTAACCTAAAAGAAATATCCTAGGGGCCTCAAGGGCTGATCAAAGATTATCCTTGCCTATTTTATACACGTAGAGACCGCGTAACTTGACTGGCTTGACTTATTAATGATGGGATATTAAAAATTGATAGATTGCCAGTTTATTATGACTAACTCCTAAAGACTGACTTAGGGTGTCTCAGGGGCACATCAATGATGGCCTTGCCTATGTTCAAACTTAGAGACTCATAGTTCAATAAGGGTACTATTTTTGGATTTTTGATGTTTAGGCTTTTTAGGGATTTTGATGTGATTTGGATATTTTGGATTTTGACTTTACAACTTTGCGAATGTTTTGGATTTTTTGGCTATATAAGATTTTGATGTTTTTGGATTTTCTGATGAATATTTTATGAATGTTTTATGATTTTCTGATGAATTTTTTGTGAATGTTTTTTATATTTTCTGATAACCTTAAGATATACAAGAACTTGAT
Source organism: Sequoia sempervirens (assembly GCA_007258455.2). Taxonomy (NCBI): domain Eukaryota; kingdom Viridiplantae; phylum Streptophyta; class Pinopsida; order Cupressales; family Cupressaceae; genus Sequoia; species Sequoia sempervirens. The sequence continues at coordinate 87,138,213 of VDFB02000003.1, forward strand.
ATGATCCATAACGAATTTCCCACAGTGTTTATGTGATAGACTACCTCGATATAGGTAGGACAAACTGACCATTAGGAATATGCCAAGTAGTACTAAGGGAATATCATACTTCACAACACCAAGCTATGATATGGATGCAGATGGGTGATGGATGGAATAGGATGAAGCATGTGATGCAATGGATGAAATGATAGGAGAAAGATCTCAGGTAGATGGAGGTGCTTTATTTATGCAAGGTGTTTGTTTGTCAGGTTTTTCAGCAAGGTACTTGCCCAAAGTGCCACCGAAGTTTTTTACACTAGATGATTGTTTTTATTTACTTTTTTTAATTTCTTTTCTCAATTTTTTTGGATTTTGATCATTTTTTTTTTTTTTGTATTTTTAGATTTATATCCTTCAAGACTAGGCTTAAAAATTTTTAAGATGCAAGTTGTTGGTGGGTTCCTGCAAGGGTTCACCTTGAGGTGTGGATAATTGATATGCTCCTGATCCATAGCTTGTTGTGATGACAAAGGGACCCAACCATTTAGGCACAAAATTTCCTTTACTATCCTGATCTGGAAGACTTTTGATTATGCTTTAGGACAAGAACCCTTACCTAGAAAGACCGGCATTTGATCCTCTTGTTATAGCTCAGTTTCAGTCAGTTTTGATATACTTGGAAGTGATTAAGGGCATCAAGAGGATGCTCATCCAAGAATTCCAGCTCATTTAGTCAGGATACTTTATATTCTTTATCACTAATTAGGTTCTATAGTGACACTTGTAGTGATGGCAGCTCGACCTCAATAGGCAAGATGGATTCTAATCCATAGACCAAGGAGAAAGGGGTCGCACCTATAGGCATACAAATATTGGTCCGATAAGCCCAGAGCGTAGGATTTAACTACAAATGCAAGTCATGACCAGCTTCATTGACAATTTGCTTTAGTATCTTCAAAATGGTCTTGTTCATAGCCTCAACTTGACTGTTGCCCTGGGGGTAATACAGGGTAGAGAATCAATGTTGGATGTTTAATATTTGACATCGCTCTTTTACATCTTGATTCTTGAAGGGTGTTTCATTGTCTGAGATAAGAGTTTGTGGAATTCCATAATGGCAGATAAGGTAGTTCAGGATAAACTTCACAGTTTTCTTCCTTGTTATGTAGGTCATAGGAATGGCTTTGACCCATTGGTAAAGTACTCAGTGGTCATTATGATAAACTTGTAGCCATTAGATAAGGTCAGGGTAATATTTCCTATGAGGTCAAGCCCCCACTATGAGAAAGGCCAAGGTGTGACCATTGGTTGCAACTCCTGATTTGGAGCATGAATCAAATCTCCATGCTATTGACACTAGACATGCTTCTACACATACTGATGAGCTTCTCTTTCCATGGTTGGCCAGTAGTATCTCGTCATCAATAGTTTCTTATCTAAAGTCATACTGCTAGAATGGGAACCACATATGCCATCATGTACTTCTATTAAAGTGGTCAAGGATTCCTCTTGGTTAAGAGAACATAGTAATTTCCCCTTGATGCTTCAATGGTAAAGGGTATCACCTAGGATCATAAATTGGGATGTCTTCTTAACAAAGGTCTTTTTTAAGGTTGGAGGTGATATCGGATGGGAGGGTTCCTTTGCTTAGGTAGGTAAAGATGTCATGATACCATGGGGATCCAGGACCAACAATGACACATGAATTCTGATTCTGGGATTTCAAAAGTTGGTACAAGAAGATGTTCTACTAAGAATTCACATTGCAAGATGTTTTTCAGCATGTCTAACAGTGATCTAATTGTTTCCATAGCATATGTTGCTCGGCTATTCATGCAAGGAATCTACTCAAAATTTATATCTATAAAAAGGTCTTTGAGGCTCTATACCATTTTCATGTAAGGAGTAAGCTTTTCATCCTTAGTTTGGTATTTTTCATTGACTTGGTTGATAACCAGCTATGAGTCTCCATAGACTTTTATTTCGTGTATCTACCATTGAACTATTATCCTTAAACCTATGATTAGGGCTTTGTACTTATAAATGTTGTTAGTACATGGAAATGATAGCCTATATGAATTTGGAAAAAAATCGCCTTGAGGGGTGATAAAAATAATACCCATGCCTAATACATGTTGGGTGAATGATCCATCAAAGTACATCTTCCATAGATTTTTTGTATTGACAAGGAATACTGATTCATTTAGGAATTCAGATATCAATGGATTCTCTACATAGATAGGTGCCTCTTCCAGTTGGTCTGTGATCACTTGTCCTTTGATTGCCTTACACTCCACATACTCTATGTCAAATTTATTTAAGATCATTACCCATTTGTCCATTCACCCAGTCAGAATTACTTTGGATAATAGGTATTTCAATGGATCAATCATTGCAATAAGTTTGATTTGAAGTGATAACATGTAATTTCATAATTTTTTTGAAGTGAAACCAATGCTAAGCATGCTTTCTTAATGGATGAATAGTTCATTTCATAGCCCACCAAGGTCCTACTAATGTAGTAAATAGCTCTTTCCTATCCATTTTCATCATGTTGTGGAAGAAAAGCACCTAGTGTTAGTGATGTTGTTGAGATATATAGGATCAGTGGTTTGTTCGGTATTGTTGGAATGAGCACTGGAGGTGTCAATAAGTAGTCTTTGATCTACTAGAAAGATTTATTACACTTCTAATCCCACTTGTAATTTTTTCCTTTATGGAGAAGATGTGAAAAGGGTGGATTGTTTCTGATAGTTGTGCTATGAACCTTCTAATGGACTATAATCTTCCTTGTAACCCTCTCATATATTTTAATGTTTGTGGTGGTTCCATGTCTAGGATGTCTTTTACCTTTGCTAGGTCAATTTTTATCCCTCTTTGTGAGATGATATAGAAAAGAAATTTCCCTAATATAACCCCAAAGACACTTTTTTGGATTCAGTCGTACTTTGTATTCTTTGAGCCTGTCAAAGATGGGTCTTAAGACTTGTATGTTCTCACTCCTTTTCTTTGAATTTTCCAAAATATCATCCACATAGTCTTCAACTATTTTTTGGATCATGTCATGAAAGATGAGGGTCATTTCTCTCTATTTGGTTGCTCTTGCATTCTTTAGCCCAAACGACATCATGTTCCAAAAATATTTCCCCTATGGACGAGTGAATGCAGTTTTCTATTGATCCTCCTTGGTGATTATAGCCTGAAAAACCATCCATGAGTGATAGCATTTCATTTGCAACTTTTAAGTCCACTATGATGTTGATGTTAGGAAGAGGGAAATCATCCTTCAGGCATGCTTTGTTCAAATCTATGAAATCAATGCATATTTTGATGCCTCCAATGGGTTTCGAGACTTGTACCAATTTTGAAACCCACTTAGGATAATCTATTAATCAGATAAATCCAAAATCAAGAAGCTTTTGTAACTCAAGTTTGACCAAGAGTTTTATTTGAGGGTGCATCTTCTGTAACTTTTTCTTTACTAGTTTGGCTTCAAGATAAGCTACTAGATGATGCACTACCACTTCTGGATCAAGCCCTAGCATATCTGTGTATGACCATACAAAGTTATCTCTTCACTCTTTTAGGAATGCTGTTAGGTTCTTATGTTCTTCATCTAACAAGGATTTGACATAGAAAGTGATTTTGGGTGACTCTTTTGTTCCCATGTTAACTGGAGTGGCCTTTTCTGCTAATATTGTTGACTTCTTTGGATGCATTGCACTAAGGGGGAGATTCAATCCCTCATCCTTGGGTTTCTTGGGGAGGTTTTCACACTCAGACGTGTCCTTTCTTTTTATTATTTTGGGATAAAAAAGTGCCATAGTGTGGTTTTCACTCAAAGATCTGCAAGTTAGTTGCATGTCATCAATTTTGTAATTAAAGGATTCAATCATCTCCCCATAGTACTCTCCTATTTCTAGCTCTATATCAAAGTCTTCTTTGTGATCTTCCCATGGTAATTTGACATGAAGTCGCATGAATTTTGAGATAGCTTCATTGTTTTCGAATAAATCTAGAATCGGTGGTCCTTGTTGGTCCACGTCAATGAGTTGTAGGTATACTAGGTGTTTTCCTCCTATAATGAGTTAACAACTAATCTCTTACAACTATGATTTAAAGATTGGACATCTAAATTGAATAACCATTTAATCATCATGAAGGTGCATTTAACTTTTCAACCCAAGGATGTGAACTTGAAATGGGCCAACACAGTATTTGCACTAGGAATTCAAAGTAGCCATCTTCATCCTATAACTGAGAAAGACACAATGTTGAAATAAAATTTCTTGGAAATGAATGAAATAAATGCTAATCATCAATCAACAACTATACTAAGCTGAAATACATAATAGAGATGAAAATCTAAGCAAACAAATAGGACACTACTCTATCTACTTTGGTTGTAGGAACAGTCATAGAATGGAATTCTAGTGGCTACAGAAATAGTCGATGCCAAATTCTTAACTAATCACTAAACAAAAATTAATACTAAACTAAAGGATGGATTACTCACCAAGTGTCCCCCCTTGGATAAGTATCCTCTAAAACTAATGAGAACTCAAATGCTCAAAATCAAAACTTTATTTCATTCACTGTAAATCATGAGTACAAAAGAGTAGTATATATGTATTACTGAAACTCAAGAATGCAAGTACAATATCAAATCGTGCAACCTCCTGAGAAGGAGCATCCAATCCTTATTTATCCTATCAGCTAAACAAGGCAGTCAACTCAATGAATTGGGAGGAAACCTATTTAGGGAAAATAGGGTAAGTGGAATAGTGGCAGTTGTGCATGCATGGAATCCGGCCAGACATGTAGGTCCAAACATAGATTTAGCACAACAGTAATGCCTACACTGCTCAATAGCATTAAATTCCACTACAAGGTGGTTACATTTGGTTTGCATGGGGAATCTTCTATCATCAACCTCCTTTGACCTTTGAACAATTCCCTGGCTAGACGTTATGGTGCATGCCTAGCTGGCAGTATCTTCCTCAATTTAGCATACTCTAATTAAATTTGCATGGCAATATTAGTACGCACAATAATTTTATATCTATAACCATACCAAAGAACATTCATTAACCACATGAAAAATTAACATGGATAGTCCGTATAACATGCCATCACCATTAAAGGTTTGCAAAAATAAGATTAAGCCCAATGTCAATAGTTCTAAGGAAATATCATAAAAAGCATCAAAAATTAATGTCAAAGTCCATGATAACTTTAGCAAATAAACTATAAGTTCTACCCAAAAATAGACCATAAACTAGGCTCATCACTCCCCCCAACCTAAGGTCTTGTTGGTCCTCTAGCAGGGGAAGGGTTGTTATTCTGCTTGGTCAAGGCTTTGAAATTTGCAACTAACAACTATCCCACGTCAAAGTGTGTTGTGCATGAATCAGGATCCTAATATAATCCTCCCAATATTTCCAATCTACTCCATCTATGCTTCTCTACAACAATATCATATTGGTAGAACCTGAAGTTCAGTATAGGCCACATTAGGATGGGTGGCTGAAAAGTTAGGGGAAGCTAGAATCACCCTTTTGTCCTTATAATGTGAATATATCTGTTAATTCTTTTAAGAGCTACTGCATAGTTCTAAATGGTCCCATTGTCTGTAATCAAACAAACACTTTTTAGTTTCCTACCTGCAATTCCATCTGAAAATCAAATTCACCTTCCTGCAACACTTGTTAAATTTCCAATGCCAATGTCAACTGAATTTTTCCCTTTTTTACCTTTTGTTTGCAACACAACTTGAGATATGATAGGGTCAATAATGGAAATGAAGGAGTAATAAAGGAAAGCTATGATGGAGAGAAATGACAGTGGCAATTGGTGTCACTTCACACATGTGAGCTGTCCTCTCACTTAGATTTCAAATTGGCTCAATTTGAATTTTGCTGACATAGACTAGCATGGACTGACATGTGGGAAAAATATTCACATCTTTTTTCTCCCCCCAACCTAAATTTGGGTATGTTTTCTCACATGCCGAATGATGATTTGATAGGGTAGGGAATATTGGCATGCCGAGGTCAACATCCATACTAACGTACAAAAATTAAATGAAATACACTTAAGGAAAATTAAGATATAGCAATTAATATGCACATACCTAAATGTGTGGAGGATTCGTTGCAAAGATTGTGGAGAAAGTACTATTCTCCTTTTTAGGAAATAAGTTGTGCAACTAATGAAGATGAGGTGGGATGAGATGAAGTGGAATGAAGTGACACGATGGAAGAGAGAGAGAAAGGTGGAAATGGATGGGGGGATGGGTAGATGGGCAAAGAAATGGACTCCCACGGAAGTGGAAGTCTTTATTATGACAAGTACGTACCTTAATTAGCCAAAAGGAGGGACACTAGGTCCACTTTCTTTTGCTGCAAGAAGCTTGGGTCCTGCATGCTGAGTGAATTGTTGCAGGAACTCCTCCTTGAAAGTTGGCTTGTGATACAATCTGAGGTGATGACCATTGACAAGCAGCTTGAATCTAATTGGGTCAATAGTAATGAGCTATACAACACCATTAGGGAATACTTCAACAACCTCATATGGTCCTAGCCACCTTCTCTACAATTTTCCTGCATCATCCTGATATTTTGAGTCATAGAGTAGGACCCAATCTCCTGGTTGGAATTTCTTGTCCATGATAAATTTTTCATGCCACTTGATTCTTTGATTATGTACCACCTCTATGTGATGTAAGGCTGCTCTCCTTATCTAGTTCAAAACATTCAACTACATGATTCTTTCTTGTTGTGCCTCAGAGATATCCATTCCTAAGTTTATCGCAGTCCTAAGAGCCTTATGTTCAAATTCAATGGGCATCATAGTTTTTTTTCCGTACAGCAACTCAAATGGAGTGAAGCTTGTAGTTGTTTTCTAGGTGGTTCTGTAGGCCCAAACATCTTCTGGTAATCTATTTTCCCAATCCTTTATGTGGATAGCTATTGTCTTGGTCAAAATGGCTTTAATTTCTCTATTGGTTACCTCAACTTGGCCATTGGCTTGGGGGTGATAAGGAGTAGACTTCCTATGTTTGATGTTGTATTCATTGACTAGTGCTGCAACAAGGGTTGATGTGAATTGAGCCCCTTGATCAATCACTATTTCTCTTGGAACTCCATACCTTGCGAAAATCTCCTCATAAAGAAATTTTGCAACTTTGTTATCTCTTGCATGTTTCATGGCCTTAACTTCTACCCATTTAGTTACATAATTAGTGCATATGAGAATATAAAACTCACCATTTGATGGAGATTCAATGGGTCCTACAAAATCCAATCCCCACTTATCAATGGGAGTGATTACTACCTGAGGGAAAAGTGGCATCTCATCAAATCTAGTTGGTCTGCCCATTCTTTGACATATATCACATTTTCTTGTATACTTCCTCGCATCCTTGTGGAGTGTTGGGCAGTAATATCCTGTGTTCAAAATCTTCATTGCTGTCCTCTTGGCTGCAAAATGTCATATGTCTCATCTTCTCTCACACATCTCCTCATGACATGGTCTAGTTTAGTATAAAACAAACATCCAACAATCCATGAGAAAGGAAAATATTTTTCAATGAATCCCATTCTCTCTTTTGGAGAGAAGTGAGGAGGAACTCTACTTGTGACTAGATAATTGGCTATGTCAGCATACTAGGGTGTTTGTACATTGATAGAGAATAGATGCTCATTAGGAAAAGAGTCATCTATGGCTTGATTATCTTTTGATGTAGTCAGCCTTGAAAGAAAATCTACAACAACATTGGCCTTCCCTAGCTTATCCACAATGGTTATGTCAAACTCCTATATCAACTTATTATGTAACTTCATTTTCAATAGCTCCTTCTTTCTATCCTAAGACTGCTCCTATGGCATAATCTAATGCATCTATATGGATGTGGAAAGGAATCTCCCAATTAGGTCCTTTGAGTATAGGAGCCTGAGTTAAGGCTACCTTCAAATCATAAAATGCCTTGTCACAATCTTTAGTCCATTGGATAATTCATTATTTATCTTCTCAATATCTTTCCATTATCTTCTAAAAAAAAGATAATTTTTCATCATCTCATCTTATCTCTTCCATGAAAATGGAAAAATCCTACTTTTTTCATATCATAGCATAATCGTGCATCTTAGTATAGAATGAATTTTATTTTAAATCTCATTCTCTAGTAGTCCGTTTCATTGAGCTTGGCATACTAAATCTAAGAGCAACTTGAATCAATGAAACGCTGGAGATAGAGAGCAATAAAATGACTTCGAAGAAGCTGCACTGAGAGTTTGTTTATTTTTCTTTAAGCTTCTTTGATATAAATTTTATTGCAGGTGTGAAGAATATTGGTAAAGATAGAAGAAGCGTTCTCAAGCAAGAATTGGAGCTATTGTAATTCAGAGATTGAATAATAGAATAATTCTTGGTGGAGATTGAATAGTTTAGTTCAATTTAGTTCAGTTATCTTCAGTTGCATGCAAGTGCATGTTGCATGCATGTTGGTTATTTTGAGTTGCATGTAGCTAGCTTCAGTTAACTTGTAATGCATGGCTAATAACATTGAGTTGTATGACAGATAACAGGGATTACCTCCAGTTAAAAAGGGATGACCATTCTTTGGGAATGGTGTTGAGTAAATGTTTTAGTTAACTATAAAGCACTTGAATCCAACTTGGGCACCCAAGATGCTTTATTGGATTTACCTCTCATGCATGATAAGATATTTCTAAAGGCTCAATTAATTATCTTTACTTAAGGGTGCCAACTTTGAGGAAGAGCTTTGGAATTATCACCGAAGTGAAGGAGAAGTTGTAGCTTTAGTTTGGGACACCCAAATGCATGAAGCACATGTTGTAAGCTTTAGTCTTCACTGAATAACTCAACTTGAAGGAATATGGTGTACTTTTTCAAGGGATTGAGCTTATGCATTGTAATTATCACCATTTGGAGATTACAAGGTTGCATATTGTCTCTATATCTCATTCAAGTTGAATAGAGTTTTCATAATTGTTATTGCAGGTGTGAAGAAGATTGGTAAAGACAGAAGAAGCATTCTCAAGCAAGAATTGGAGCTATTGTAATTCAGAGATTGAATAATAGAATAATTCTTGGTGGAGTTTTTTCGAAAGGGTTTCTCCACGGTACATCTTGTGTAATCTTTCTAATATCTTGTCTAGTTCTTCTATCAACTTCTCTCTACATTCTACAACAATAAAATGGATTAATCAAGATAATCACCCACAAAGAATATATGTAACAAAGAAAAGACTTACTTAGATCAGCAATATTAAAGTTTTACAGGGTATTAAGCTAAGAAAACACCTCATTTTTCAACATTTGGTATCAAAGCTGAGGTTGGGTAGAGTATTGGGGTTTTTTGCTTAGTGGGAGCCCTTATTGTTTTTTTTATTTGCTGATTTTGGAATTAAGTTTTGTTACAATGAATTCAAGGTTAGAGATTGAAAGGTTCAATGGTTCTAACTATGAAATGTGGAAATTAAAAATGGAAGATCTTCTTGAAGAAAGAGATCAGTGGTTAGCGGTTAATAATGAGACAAAGACACCTACAACTATTTTAGATGAAGATTGGGCTAAGTTAGATAAGAAGGCAAGAGGAACAATAAGGTTATGTCTTGCTGATGCTATTCTTTTGAATGTTTCAATGGAAACCAGTGCATATAAATTATGGAAAAGAATAGGGGATATTTATCAAACTAAGAGTCTCACCAATAAGTTGTATTTGAATAGGAAATTATATTCATTGAAAATGAAAGATGGTGATTCAGTAGCACAACATTTAAATGTTTTCAATTTAATTCTCAGTTAGTTAGCATTTGTAGATGTAAAGCTTGAGGATGAGGATAAGTGCATTTTATTGCTTTGTTCTTTACCAAATTCTTGGGAAAATCTAATTGTTGCAATTAGTGGAAATGGTGCAGATCCAAAGATGGAAAACATTATTCCTACTCTCCTATTAGAGGAGATAAGAAGGAAGTCTAGGGAGGAAATCCAATATGCCTTGTTTGTAAAAGGTAGGCCTAAGAAAAAGGAGCCTAAGGGAAACAAGGAAGGGAAGGGTAAGTCAGAAGGATGAAGTAAGGTAAAGTGTTGGAACTATGGGAAACCAGGACATGTGAAGAAGTATTGTAAGAACAAGAAAGAGAGTTTTGATTCTTCTATAGAGGAGTCCTCAAATAATAGTAATGATGCATTGGTTATTTTAGCTAATATTGTTTGTGATAACTCTTTGCTTCATGTTTCAGAGTAATCTTCATAGAGAGGATGGTAGTAATGATGCCATGTGTGACTCAGAATCATGGTTTAGTGGGAGTTGTTGGTAGTGACTTGGATGCATCATTGGTAAGGTTATCTCCATGTGATTAGAGATATGGTTTCTTGGTTTAGAGTATATTTTTTATGGATGTCATGGTTTACTCTTGATATGAATTTAGAGTTTGGCATATTACATGGTTCTCTTGAGACTAGGATGTATAAGTATGTTATGATGCATGTGATCTCCTAAGAGGAGATGGTTAGATCATGGATGTCATGTTTATGTTCCTGATTCATGATTGGAGCTTTGAAAATGATCTTGTGTAGTTCTCTTAAGTTTTGGGTACATTAATCATTTGCTTGATTACTTCATGAAAGTGTTGAGTTGCATTTGGAGTTTGGCATGAATTGGTTGGTTACAGGTCCTCATGGATACTTGGAGAAATAGGTGAGGCTGGAGTTCTCTTGTAGTAAGAGACATATGTTGGAATGGTTACTTGTAAGAAAAGTTTTTCAACAGAAAAGATCGGGGAGTCTACACCTTGGTTGAATGTGAATTCAACACACTCGGTGGTTTAGCATACCTCTAAAGAGGTGGTTTGGATACAAAGACTTGGGAAAGGTAATTGGTTTGGTTGATAATGGGAAGGTATTAATTGAGAAAAGTTAACACTTTAATTAATGTTACAGATTATCTTATGAAACTATACAGATAAGTTCTCTTGGAAGCTTCATGATTATGCAGGTTGCATTTGAAGTTAGCATGGTTTGATTAGTTGGTGCAAGAAGGCCCTTGGCCTTGAGTCTTGTACTTGTTTTATTATTCCTTGTTTAGAATAATTGCAATGTATAATTTCAAGTGGGGGAATGTTGGAAATAGGATGCCATTTAATTGCAAATCCTAAACATTAATTATTTCATGTATCTCCTAGATTCTTGGAATGTGTTCAACAACACTAAGATTAGGATGAGATTAATTATTTGGACGAAATAAATTATGAAATTGACATTTGTAGTTATTCCTAAATAATAAGAGCATGTGGGTGCACACATGGTAAGGTGAAACTCACCTTGTGTCCAGTTAACTATACAGAGTAACAGTTGACAGTTCTGAATACATGTAAAGATCCTAGGAGTTAGGATTTAATGTTTGCATGCTTGAAGTTCAGTTAAGTTCAATTCAAATTAGTTTAGTTTAGTTTAGTTTAGTTCAGAATCAATTTAGTTTAGTTTAGTTCAATTCAATTATCTTTAGTTGCGTGCAAGTGCATGTTGCATGCATGTTGGTTATTTTGAGTTGCATGTAGTTAGCTTCAGTTAACTTGTAATGCATGGCTAATAACATTGAGTTGTATGACAGATAACAAGGACTACCTCCAGTTAACAAGGGATGACCATTCTTTGGGAATGGTGTTGAGTAAATGTTTTGGGAATTGTCATCCCTTGTTAACTGGAGGTATTCCCTGTTATCTTTCATACAACTCAATGTTATTAGCCCATGCATTAAGTTAAAGCTATCAAAAAACAACCAACTAAACTTGAAAGCATGCAAACATCAAATCCTAACTCCTAGGATCTTTACATGCATTTAGAAGTGTTAACTGTTACTCCGTATAGTTAACTGGACACAAGGTGAGTTTCACCTTACCATGTGTGCACCCACATTCTCCTATTATTTAGGAATAACTACAAATTTCAATTTCATGATTTATTTCATCTAAATAATTAATCTCATCCTAATCTTAGTGTTGTTGAACACATTCCAAGAATCTAGGAGATACATGAAATAATTAATGTTTAGGATTTGCAATTAAATGGCATCCTATTTCCAACAATAAAGTTTTATTGATTGTGTTTTGAATTCATTATGATAGTCATATTTTCATACACACATAAAATGGCGCCCACCGTGGGGCCTATGCCCCAATTTTGACATTTTTCTATAGAAAATTTTGATAGGTTTTTGCATTTTGGAGTTCGGCTTTCAAAAAAATTTGGCGTTTTAGCACATCCGACACTTTTCTACAGCACATCTAGGAATTTAATGTTTCTATTTTGTAGGAAATTTCAGTGCATCTAGGGATTGTTTCAGTGCTTCTGAGGGTTAATTTAGTGCATCTGAGGGATAGAATAGCACATATCATCTCATTACATTTAGAGTTAAATTTGCACTTAACTAAAGTAGTGCATTTAATAACTATTTTAGCGCATCTAGGAGTTAAGTTAGCGCATTTAAGGTAAATTTTAGAACATTAGTGCTACATTATTTACAAATTTAAATTGGTGTTTAACTAAAGTAGCACATTTAGGGTCTATTTCTGTGCATTTAGAGTCTGTTTTTGTGCATTTAGGGTTTGTTTCTGTGCATATACTGTCTGTTTCAGCGCATCTAGGTTGTAACACAAAAATAGGATTATGAGTCTGATGCATTCCATAGACAGAATCTTTTCTGGTTTAAAATGAATCAATCTAGGATAGTCACCACACTTTGATCATGCAGTTAAAATGAACCCCATGTCGGTTGTGAAGCAATAGCTTCACTTAACTTTAATCATTGTGATTTGGTGCATTAAAATGAATCTGTTTACTCTGCTTGATTGTGCTTGAAAGTGGTAGGTGATTATGCTCTCATCCTGTGCAAACTAGGTGATCATAAATCCAAACCCACTTTATCCCTATGTAACCCTGATGCAATAACCGAAGTATCCTCTCCCCTTGCACGGTGATGCGATCCTGGGTGTAAGAGAAACGTTTATTACCTCTAGAAATTGGGCCTGCCTTGGGATTTCATCAACCCAACGTGACTCAAATCAGAAATGGAGCTAAATCCAAGCTACCCCTGACCGGTATACAAATGTGAATCTTAAGGGAAAACCTAAGATTACGAGTGCGGATGTGTCATACAGACAGAGTAGTACTCCCATAAACCATGTTGAGCTTAACCTCTTTAGGCTGGAGTGCCACCTAATTGGTGATTAATATCTTGTCCCATGTATGGCCACTTGAACAGGGGTCCCAAATTAAACACCATTGTTTAGTAAGCCAAAAACCTTCTATTTTCTAGCGCAACACTAGTTGATGTGAAGGCATCCGCACTTTCGCAGTCTATAGTAGAGGTGATCAATCTGCCATGGGAGTTTCATGGGGATTGGAAGCTTGGTTGGCCTAAGAAGAGAGTGCACTATAAGGGGGAGCCCGTGCATCCAAGATTTTGAATTCACATGCTACCGATATGTAGTTGGGGAAACCCGCGTGGAATCTAGCAGATATTGTCTTGGCTTTACCATAGGATGTGCTTGCTTTATCTATGTTTGGTTACATTCCATTTAATTTAGAGTTTTTGTTGTGTTTTCCATCACATTAACTCAGATAAAATATCATCTAAAATGAACATGAAAAATAGCAATTGAAATCATTCACACACCTGACTTTCTGACATCTTTGGTCCGGTAACATTTTGATATCTCTCCCATGCTTAGAGAGTGGAAATCAACAAAATTTGTCAAGAAATCAGCTTCTAGTAGGATCAAGAAACCCAAGAAACAATTAGAGTACAAGAAAACATTACAAAGAAGAAAATTTGTGTACAAAAGTTGACACGTCTTACATCATTACCATGGATTTCTTCATAGATACCAAGACTTTGTTAGGGAATTCACTGACGAGTACGCTGTAGAGCCTTTGGATTCCCAAGCTTATTATCAAAGATTAGCTCTATCTCAATGACATAATCTTAATCAACCTCTTGAGTTTGATAATATACCACAACCTTCTATTGAATATCCATCACATCCTAGTCAAACCCTTCAGTGATTTTAAAACCTTTTTTTTGAAAACAAAGATCAAATCTTAAGAGTGCGACCTTCAAACAAATGTCTGATTATTGATTCACTTTCCCCAACAAGATTCTAACATCCTTCATCATTAGAAGCCACAATAAAAAATTAGGAACATCTTTGATCATATCATAGGATTCACATCTTATCAGATCAAGATATCCTCATTATCGCACTTATCAGAACTGTGATCTAAGTTTAGAAGAACTCTTCAAAATCATATTCCTATCTCTACAAGATCTCAATACAATAAATTGAAGGATGAAATCCAACAAGGTCATACCCAAAACACTCAAGAAGAAGGTGAAAGCAGCAATCCTATTTACAATATAAATCGTAATCCACTTTTCAACAACGACATGGATAACAGAGAAGAAAATCCATTCCACAACTACAGAGACATGAACAAAACCCATATAGATAGTGATGAGGAATGAGATGACGAATGTCTTAGAGAGGCTAAGAAAGATCCAAAATTTCACAAATCCATAGAAAAGATCTTGCAATGCTATAAAGAAAAATATTTCCTCTATCTAGCTGACCAAGGAGCTAAATTGCCTCATGACTTTGATACTAAGAATTTGAAGAACAAACCTGAAGAAAAACCCCTATCTGATCTTAGTGCTTTGACTCAACAAATCAAGGCACTTCAAGGAAAAATTAAAGAATTACAAGGGGGAGCCACAACAAAGAAATATACCCTTGAGGACATTTGTCCTTAGCCTTTCAATCGAAGTCTCAACATGATTCCATTTCCCAAACATTGCAAAATTCCAAAATTTGATCAGTATAATGGGAAAGCAGATCCAATTGATCATGTTAGAGACTTCTGAAACATGACTTTAGAGTTCTCTCATGAGGACACTTGATGCATTTGTTTCCTAGGAGTCTTGGAGCTCACTCTATGGAATGGCTATCAAAAATCACACCTCCTATCAAGACATTTGAGAAATTAATCAATCTGTTTATATTACAATATTCCTACAACATCCAACACCAAATCACTATGATAGATCTCTGTAAAGTTGTGCAAAAACCTAGTGAACCTTTTATTACTTTTCTTCAGAGATGGAGAAGAATGTTCGCTAGATATCCACTTCTTGTTCCTGAAAAGGAAAAGATGGTCACCTTCATTAACAACTTGAATTTAGAAATGAGCTATCGTTTGAATTTACATTGTCCTCCCTCTTTTGAGAAATTGATTGAAGATGCTATAGCCATTGAAAGTGTTTTGGTCAAAAGAGGAATAATAAAACTTGACAAGGATAATCCTAGCTCATTCAATCATCATAACAATTAGGACAAGTCTAAATTTTGGACTCGCAACAAGAACGTGGTGAATGATGGTGTTGTTGATGTGAATCATGTCTCGACTAAGCCATTTATTCTAAGTACTCCAAGTGCTCCTTGCAACAACAACTACAACAATGTCAACTCGGTTACAAATCAAGGAAACAATCCTCCTCCTTCGAGGAACAATGTGAATCAACATTCTACTCCCAATCAAGGGACTACCAACAATCAAGGATTCCAAGGGACCAATCACAATAACAACTCCTTAGGGAATACCTCGAATACGAATCCACAACGATTTTCATTCTTCTCTAGTAGAAGAACTTACACTCCACTGGGTCAATCTTTGGAATCTACATTCAAAGAGTTGATGGCTAAAAATGTCATTACCTTGCCACCTCAACAAAACTATGAACCCAGTGTGAAGCCTCCATCATGGAATGAGGCATACTATTGTGACTATCATTGTTGCAAAGGTCATCGCACAAATAACTATCAAGCCTTGAAGAATACCATTCAAGACTTAATCAAAAATGGCACCATCACAATAGAAGGACATCAACAATCAAATGAAGACCACCAAGCATTTTGCAACCCTTTTCCCAACTATCAAAAAGGTGAGTCTTCAGGAAAAAGTGTGAATCATATTGATGATCTGATAATAAATCATATCTACACTGACGACAAGCAGGTCAATGTTATAAAAGTCAAGGAAAAAATGGAATATAGAGAGGTCAACGCAACGAAAAGGGCACAAGCTAAAGTTGTCTTAAAGGGTGCCTCTTCAAAATCCACTGGGCCTCCACCTCAGCATCAATATGACTTACTCAATCAACTTCAAAAACCTCCTGCTCAAATTTCTATCTTAGAACTCTTGAAGATTTCCCCAACACATAAGGAAATTCTCAAAAAGGCCCTCGTTGAAACCACTGTATCCACTGATTTGGATGTGGACCAATTTCAAGCCATGGTAGAACACTTGTCCTCACCCACATGCCTTTCATTTTTTGAAAAAGATGGTGTTTCCATAACTCATCCTCATAATTCATCATTATACCTAGAAGTCATGGTTCACAAGTTTCGTGTCAGACAGGTTCTAATAGATGGAGGTGCTGGTTTGAACATATGTACCATGAAGTTAGTTCAGGCTTTGGGATTTTCTAAGGATTCCATTGATCCCAAAAGAAAGATTACTATTAAAGCCTATGATGATGAGGAAAGAGCGTCCAAGGGTTTAATCATGCTACCAATCAGAGTAGGACCTGTTATCAAAAATACTTTTTGTCAAGTATTAGACTGTGATCTTGCATACAACATATTGTTGGGTCGTCCTTAGATCCACGAAATCAGCAATGTCTTAAGTTTCCTTACGATGGGCAGGAAATCACGATACCAGTCGATAAATCAAATGTCCAAACTTGTGCCAACATCAAAGCTAGTCAAGATACTTTGGTTCCTAACAATTGAGAAGCTCGTGCTAGTACTTCTCTCAAGATTGATACACAAATCAATTAGTTAACCAATAGTTTGGACAAGAAATTGAAATTCAAAGACTATGGAGTCAGGGAGTACTCTCTCTATTTGGGTAATTTACCTACATCACCTCGGTCAGATGGACAACCTTCTATCACACAACATCAAATATCAGCAGCATCAACATCAACGCAACCACCAACAGAGCCAAGCACAAAGTTTAATGGGCGATTTATCAAAGAAAAATTCCCCA
The DNA here is from genome assembly GCA_007258455.2 of Sequoia sempervirens. Lineage (NCBI taxonomy): Eukaryota > Viridiplantae > Streptophyta > Pinopsida > Cupressales > Cupressaceae > Sequoia > Sequoia sempervirens. The sequence continues at coordinate 87,155,328 of VDFB02000003.1, forward strand.
TGGAAGATCCTGAGGATAGATAAATTCTATATTGGCTCTATAAAGATGAAGATGGAGAATTTTTTTAATTTCAAATTACCAACGGATAGATATGGAAAATGGTATTCAATCATGCAGAAGATGGGCTATGATAAGGGTCCTATCAAAAAAATAAAAGTAGTTGAGCCTATTCACCTTTGAGGACTTGCTGCAAAAGAGAAAACTAGACTAGGCTATGATGCTAACTCAAAAGAAGGAACATATAAACAATTGCAAGAAGGTTCAAATTCAAGAGAAGCATGTTTGGCAACAATTCAAAATTTTGTGGATAATAACTCTGACACACACTTTGCTAAATATGAATGGGACACCATTTACAATGATGAGTTCTAGAGGGACAAAGAGGTTGATGTAATACACCAGTATACTCCAACTCTAATCGAAGGTCAAGGTTCAGGGACCCAAACACGATAATCTGAACTACAAGGTGACTATGATTCTAATGATACTGAGTTAGATTTAAACGAACAAGATTATCATGAAAACAGTATCATCATTGATCCACCTCATACCTTGGATCCTATGGTCAACTCCGTTATGACGATAACCATAGCCAATTTCATGCAACCCGACGACATGCTATCTTTGATCCATCCCGATCTCATTGATTGGGATTCATCCGAACCTATCAATATACCTATGTTTCCAAGCGATGAATCTATCGTAAACTTCCTTTTCGTGGATGACGCAAATGATTGTTCCACTAGCAATTTTTGGCATAGTCTTTAATCAGGAGAGTGTCAATTCTCCTAGCTGCAAAAGTAAAAATAAAAAAGAAAGATCTAATGGTGAAAACCAGAATTTGGCAGTGTTAGATCAAGAAAAAGATAAAATAAAGAGCATATCAGATGGTGAAAACCTTTTTAAGGCGCTAGACGATGGGAATCTTGACACTCTCCCGGAGCACTACCATGAGCGATCGTCTATTTTGATTGAGCCTACAAATGCTGTCAATCTTTAAACTTTAGAAAAACCAAGGATTTTATAGTTAGCTGCATCAATGACAGAGGAAGAAATACTAGAGTTCATGGAATTTCTAAGAGCAAATCAAGTCAACTTTTCTTGGTCTTATGCAGACATGCCAGGTCTTGATCCTGATCTTATCATGCATCACTTGTCTATCAAACCAGGGGTTAAGCCTATGAAAAAAAACTCAGAAAGATGCACCCCCATGTTGCATTATTGGTTAAGGAAGAACTAAGAAAAATCCTTGATATGGGCTTCATAAGATCAATCAACTACGTAGAATAGATCTCCAACATTGTTCCTGTATCCAAGCTAGATAAAAGTGTCAGAGTATGCACAAATTTCAGAGATCTTAATAAATCCTGTCCTAAGGATGACTTCCCACTTCCAAACATCGACACTATAGGTCATCAGACAGTTGGCCATGCCATGTATTCATTAATGGATGGTTTTTATGGTTACAACCAAATCAAGATTGCACCCGAAGACCAGGAGAAAACAACTTTCACATGTCCATGGGGAACTTATTGTTGGAACGTCATGCCTTTCGGTCTAAAGAATGCTAGGGCTACATACCAAAGAGCTATGACTACAATTTTTCATGACATGATGCATACATTCATGGAAGATTACGTAGACAACATATTGGCAAAGTCATACACTAGAGAAGGACATCTGGAAATATTTTCCAAAATATTTGCAAGATTGGAAAAATTCAAAGTTCGCCTCAATCCCAAGAAATGTGTTTTTGGGGTCACATCTGGAAAAATCTTAGGATACATAGTATCAGGAAAAGGAATTGAGGTAGATCCTACCAAGGTATAGGAAATCATGGAAATGCCTCCCCCAATGAACATCAGTCAGTTGAGATCATTACAGGGATGACTTCAATCTATACGAAGGTTCATTGCACAATTGGCCGACAAAAGTCTACCTTTCACACATCTACTACATAAGAATGTTCCTTTCAAGTGGGATGACAAGTGTGAATTTGATTTTCAACAAATCAAATAGTACTTAATGACTCCACTAGTTCTAGTACCACCAAATCCAGACAAACCATTGATCTTATATTTTGCCACAACAGAGACATCCTTGGGTGCATTGCTAGCACAAGAAGACCATACAGGGAAAGAACAGGTGATTTATTATAACAAAAAAACACTAACAAGTCATGAGCTCAACTACACTACCATCGAGAAGGCTTGTCTAGCGGTAGTCTTTGCTTCACAAAAATCACGACATTACATGTTAACTCATACAATCAATCTTGTTTCAAAGATTGATCCACTCAAGTATCTATTAAGCAAAGCATCATTGACAGGAAGGTTAGAAAAATGGGTAATGATTTTGAGTGAGTTTGATATCCATTATGTTGATCGTAAGGCAATCAAAGGACAAGTTATCTCTGATCAACTAGCTGAAGCACCACTACAAGCAGATCATCCCCTGCACATTGAATTTCTAGATGTTGATGTCTTTACTGCAGAATCCAAACAAACATGGTCCCTATATTTTGATGGTTCTTTCACTCAACATAGATCGGGGGCAGGCATACTTTTCATCACCCCCCAAGGACACACCATTCCTTGATCATATAGGATGATGTTTCCATGCACCAACAACATAGCCGAATATGAAGCATTAATCACTGGATTTAAAATAGCATTGGAATGGATGATTACAAAATTACAAGTATATGGCGACTCATAGTTAGTCATTAATCAAATCAATGATGATTATTAGACCAAAGATGACAAAATTTTGTCATATAAAAAGATGGTTGATGACTTCAAGAAGTACTTTTTGGACATCAAATTCACACAAATTCCAAGGCTTGATAACAAAGCAGTCGATGCCATGGCTATGATCGCATCATTGTTACAACTCCCAAAAAATTAGGCTCGCTATGAATTTTTGGTGGAACAATCATTTGCACCTGCCTATGACACACCTGAAAGTAAAATCATTTGCCACTTGGTGGGATCTGATTCACCTTGGTATGGCAAGATTTATGCCTACCTAAAAGATGAGATCTTACCACTTGATTTATCTCATAACCAAAAGCAAAATTTTATCCGCCAATCCTCTCGCTACACTCTTATTGCTGACACCCTTTATCACCATGGTCTTGATGATACTCTACTTTGATGTCATGAATGTGATGAATCTGACAAAGCTTTACAAGATGTTCACGGTGGCATTTTTGGTACTCATTCGAGTGGACTAACCTTATCCAAGAAATTGATTAGAATGGGTTACTACTGGCCTACAATGGAGAGGGAATCATTCACTTTTGTGAAAACGTGCTCAAAGTGCCAGATTCATGGGAATCTCATTCATGTTCCTACATAAGAACTTCAACCATTTATGCCAACCTGGCCATTCTCCCAATGGGGGTTAGATCTAGTGGGCAAGATTCATCCTTCCTCATCAAACGGGCATAAGTTCATCATAGCCACATAGTATTTTGCCAAGTGGATTGAGGCAGTACCTCTTACTAAAGTTACTGGCTAACAAATATCATCATTCATACTCAACTATATTATTTGTCGGTATGGTATTTCCAACTCCATTATTACGGATAATGGACGACCTTTCAAGAATTAGGATGTTGATGAACTTTGTGAGAGATTTCATATTCAACACAGATATTCAAAACCTTACTATCCACAAGGGAATGGCCAAGCAGAGGCCTCAAATAAGACTATACTAATTTTTTTAAAGAAGACTGTAAATGATTTAGGGAAAGATTGGCATGTTCAACTCAATCCTGCCTTATGGGCCTATAGAACCAGTGTCTGCAAGCCAACAGGAGCAACACCATTTGCTCTTGTCTATGGAGAAAAGGCTATACTTCCTCTAGAAGTTGAGATTCCCTCACTCAGAGTCTCACTGAAAGGTCTCACAACAGATGATGACTACAGAGTTTCCCGACTGCAAGAGCTAGAACTCCTAGATGAAACGAGACAAAGAGCAGCAGATCATTTGAAAGCATACCAACAGATGATGTCTTGCAGCTATAATCACAAAGTAAAGCCACGTACCTTTTAGGTGGGTGATTTGGTTTTGAAAGAAAATCCATGAAATCAGCAAGACAGAGAAAAGAAAGGAAAGTTTGAACCAAATTGGCTAGGTCCTTATGTGGTTATCGCAGTCTACGATTCAGGAGCCTACAAACTATCAATGCTAGAAGGGGACCTGTTTGAAGAACCCATCAACAACATGCACCTGAAGAAATATTATGTTTAAGTCAGCTATCATCATCCATAAATGTCCTGGAAAAAATTCAAAAAATAGTAGAAAAAGTCCTGAAAAGATACAAAAATAGCAGAAAAATTCCTGAAGAAATACAAAAATAGTAGAAAAAGTCCTGAAGAAATGGTTACCTTGGTGAAATCCTAGCAAACAAGCATCTCGGTAGCGACAAAAAAAAAATAAAAATCGTCATAGGGTGAAAACCTGGTAACAGGCAGTCTATTGACAAGAAAAATGCAATAAAAACAAATAGTGAAAATTTGGCAAACAGACGCCATTTGTAGCTCTCCATCTATTAGTTCATGTTCTGCACTTGGCTTCTCAGCCTTCATTTCATGCATCTTTTCATCATCTTAGGGCCATACCAGCATCATGTTGTCATCATTTTCCTAGAACAATAATGTCTTAACATGGCTTGATCATTGTACATATCTATTTCAGCAAGTTGTGTCAATACTGGGGGCAAACATTGACATATTGGGGGCAATCAACTTTTAGGTTTTACCAAAATAGCTAGATAATGACATCAAATCCAATCTTGCAAACAAACAATCAAATCTTATGAACAACTATCCAATCATTGATCCAAAGCACAACAGTTTTCAGCTAAGTACCATATCATGACTCATATTTGGATGATCTAAAATCTGAATAATGTTTGGCATATCAGTACTAAATTTTGAACAATGGTTGTTTAATTTTTGATATCATCTCTCTAGAGCACACTTGATGATGTACTATAGCTAGAGTGGCAAGGAAAGAGGATGATTTTTATTTCTCTGTTGTCTTGAGGTTAACTATCCATCTGTTGCAAATATGTCATGAGACATGATGACAGCTCCACATTTGCATCAGAAAGTGGTTAGTCTTTGCCTGTTTATGCAAGAAATGCTTAGGTCATCTCAGTTCAATTATACCTCGATGCTTGTGTTTACTTGCTATATCAAAAATCATGAAAGTGGTACTCAGGTCAACATTGGTGCTCATTTACCCTTTGATGCTTGTACATACTTCCAACATTTTAAAAGGCTCTATGATGATTCAAGAAAGCTAATAAAAAAGCTCAACAAATGGTTCATTTCATTTAGTTGCATTTCATTTTAGATCATTGTATATGACTGCATAATTGATTCACATCAGAGTTTTGTAGGGCTAACCAAAAATATCAACGGCTACTATCATTTCATCTAGGTCCTATCATTTATCATTTATCATTCATTTTCACATCATTTGGATCCTTTATCATTTCATATCATTCAAATTCTTTAACATTTCATTATCATTCATATCATTATCATATCACTTTCATTTTCATATCATCATTTCACTATCATTATCATTTCTTATCATTCAAATTCTTCATCGTTTCATTTTCATATCACTTTCATTTTTATCACTTATCATTTCATTTATTATTTCATTTCTTATCATTTCATTTACCATTTCATTATCACTTATCATTTCATTTCTTATCATTTCACTTCCCATTTCATTATCGCATATTATTTCATTTATTATCTCATTTCTTATCATTTCATTTACCATTTCATTATCACTTATCATTTCATTTATTATCTTATTATCATTTCATTTATTATCTCATTATTGTTCATTTATCATTTCATTTTATTTCTTCATCATTACAAATCATTACATCTCATCACATATCATTTATCATCTTATCAATACATCTTATTATTATTAATCACTTCACTTCATATCATTATTCAGATCATTTATCATTTGTCACATTACATTCACATCATACCTTTAATCATCCTCTCCTTTTTTTCATATCAAATTCATATTAAAAATTCATGATGCATATCATAAACACAACATTCATTTTCCATCATATTATCATTAGTTACTTGCATTCGAAAATCCAAAAACAAACATTCCATACATGCATTTTTTATATCATTTTCCAAAAAAAAAAATTCATAAAACATATCAAATATCCCATGACATATTTTCATAATCACATCATAAGTCATCCACCTTCATGACATCATTAGTACGCATCATCCATCATTTTTCATCATCATCATAAACACATCGTATCAACTCATCTTGCATATCATGATAGTCATCAAATCATTAAAATGCATACCAAAATCCATAACATATAGAAATAAATGCATATCACATAATCATCCCATAAATGCACATCACATCATCAAAAATCATCACTGCTGCATATCATCGCTCATCATAAATAACACAAATGTCCAATGTCCAAAGAAACTGAAAAGTCCAAAGAGATACATGGGATATGATCAAAAATCACATATACATGCTCCAAAAATGATATACATGTGTGAAGTATATCTGCATCACAACATCACAAACTAGTTGGTCGATGCCTCTGATGGAGCTAGTTTGAAAGGAGGTGGCCTACCAATAGTACCTACGTCTAGATCCCGCCGGGGCCCAGTAACCCCCATGCTCTGTGTGGTTGTCCACGAACTACTCCTGGTCCTACTACGAGATCATGGGAATGGCTCCCTATGCTCAGGAGGACACAACTCCTCATATATGACACGGTAGTACTCTGCCTCCCTCGCCATCTCCATGCCCTCAAGAATAGCCTCTCACAAAGATGCACTCTCCACAGTGCCCATAAGCCTCTAAGTGACACCCTCAACCTCCACTTCCCTCCATCTCAATGCATCCCTCTCTGTAATCAGTTGGGCTATTTGTGGGTTTGGGGCAAGCTGAGATACCTATGTCAGTGCTAGAGTCTAAGCCTGTGCCTATGCCAGCTGTGACTGTAACTGCGCGATCACACTTTGCGCCTGACCTAGCTGACCCTGAACAGTCTGCACCTAGGCCTATAGCATGTCTATCTGCACCTGCTGTGAGGAGGAAACCCTAATAATGGTTTATGGTCTACCACCAGATCTAGGCCTCTGTATAATCTGAGCACTACCCAGGATGTCTAACCTCTGCCTCACTTCCCTCTCCTCCTCCCCTCCACCATATCCCCCATCATCTCCATCATATGAGCTATCCTCATCTCTGACTCCCTCCTCCTCATCTCTACCTCCCTCCTCATCTTTGTCCCCCTCCTCATCATCTCTGCTCTCCTCCTCCTCTCCTCCACCCACCGCCTGCTCTCTACTGCAACCTCCTCTTGTCTCTCCACCCCTAGTTGTTGTACTACTGCAATGGGCCTTGGCTCATCTAGAAATGTAAATCAGGAGAATCAATGTGTGTGGAAGTACAATAAGTACTCATCTAACATCCTTGCATCTATCACCTCTGGCCTATATTCCCATACCTCAGGTTGTAAGCTAGAATACTCTATATATGCCACCTGGTATGTAATACATCATCCCCATCCGAGATCATCCTTGTGCCGCCCATAGTGAGCAATGCCCTGTGGCATCCCCTGCATACATCTGTATTGCCTCTGAACCTGCAATGCCAAAAATCTCTCAATAATGTACGGGGTCCGTCCTATAAGATATCGAGGCATACAGACAAATGACATCTCCAAATGATCCATGTCCCAGGGGTCACAATCTATGTACGACCTTCATATAACTAAATCCACATCATCTAGCATGCACCACCAATACTCCAACTTGCCCAACTTGGGTTGGACAAGTGCACCTAAATACACATATATATATGGCCTTCCTGGTGGCCTAGCCCTAGCACACTCTGGCCTCATAATCACAATATGCTCCCATGGCCAGATCTGGAGTAGAGTCACACCACTCGCAAAACTTGTCGATCCTCGGTATACCACCTAATGTAGATCATGATACAAATGAGCCAAAACACAGCTCCCCCAGGCATACCTCTGCGGTTGAGTCACCATCCACTCTAGCATCCTACCCCAACCAACTGAAAATCCCTTCAACCGATGGTCCGGTTCAAGGAAGCCTCCAATGAATTCACCCAACATAGCAACTAAGGTTGGATATCTACTGAAATCCTCCCACGACACCCAATATCCTGCTATCGCCATATCCCCATAGATCCTCCTCAGTGCCTTCATCCCTCCTATCTCCTTGTGGTCATAAACCACAAGGGCACCTACCACAAGAATCCCTAGAATCCTATACACATCCTCAGGTGTCATGGTCATCTCACCAGTCGACAAATGAAAGGTGTTATGATCGGAATGCCACCTCTCTACCAATGTAGTCAACAGTCCCCTATTGACTCGAATCCCTCACGTGATAGTCAACAAGGATCCCAACCCATAGTCACCTATCCACTGTATCTCTGCTGGAGTCAACTCTCCTACCTGATCCCAACATATTGAAAAATGCTCTCTAATCTGGAGGTTGTCAAAAACCTCCTATTTTTTTGGTCATCACAAGGACAATTAATCAGACTCATACCAATGACTCATATCATATGCCCTATCTATCAGGTAAACTATATCAGTGACCCATATGAGTGAACCATATCAAGTGACCCGTATCAAGTGACTCATATCATCTGAATATCAAATCAAGCTACTCTATCATCCTATTACTATTTGTTTTTTTTCAGGAAAGCAAATTTATCAATGATCAAATCATTTTTTCCATTTGTACTTCAGTCATGAATGCAAATATGTTTGAAAAAAACCATCTACTATTTGGTTTCTATCATCGAAAGCAAATTTATTAGACATTTACTCTTTGTTTTGCATTTATATGAAGCAAAGTTATCAAACAATCAATCAATCTACTCTTTATTTTTCATTCATGAGAAGCAAAGTTATCAGACAATTAGTCAATCAATCTACTCATTATTTTTCATTTTTGGGAAATAAAGTTATCAGTTATCTACTCTTTGTTTTCTATTCGGGGAAGCAAAGTTATCAATTAATCATCATATTTTCTATCATTTCTATCCATATCAGCATGATGGCAAACTAATTTCTCTATCTATTGACCAAGGAAGCAATGTAGACCATCATTTTTCATCACAATGGCATTCTACCAAAATTTTCTCAAATGCGCTAATCTGTGCCTCCGATGCGCTGAAACTCATAAGCACTATAGTTTACCTCGAAAACGCTATAACTCTGTAACCACGCTTTTGCACCCTAAAAGCGCTAAAGTTTTTCCTATAAGTGCTAAAACCCTAGATGTGCTACGATACACAGCAAATGCGCTACTTCATACCCTAGATGTGCTAATCCCCCTTTGTTGCGGCCAATCCCTAAATGCGCGACTTTGTGCCCTAGATGTGCTAAATTTTTCTTGCCGATCTTCACTCCTATAAGCGCTAATCTACACTTCGTATGCGCTACAAAACCTAAAATCTACGCTGCACCTATATGCACTAAAGAACATCTTAGATGCGCTACGAAAATTTTCTCTAATGCACTAAAACATAATTTTTAAACCTAAATCTGTGCAAAAAAGCTTGAAAATTTGATCAAAATCAAAGAATTTTGAATCATAAAGGGTTGAATCGACTCACCGGTGGTCCATACGCGGCTAGTCTCTGGAATTGGCAGGCCTGCTCGAATCTATGTTTGTGAAATAGAATCTGCATCTCGCCAAGTCACTATCAGAGCATCAAAATCACTATAGTAAAAGGGTGCAAATGACTTCCACTTTTACCCCTTTTACCTTATATGGGTCAATTAAGGTGAGTTTTTTATGGCATTTTCATTTCTATCACTTTATTTTTTTCACTAGGGGCATCTTTTGCACCAATTATCGGGAGCTAAATCACTGAATCACCAGTAGAATGTTATCATCCAATCAAGTTTTGTTTATCAGATTTTCAAAATTCATATCATCATCCGTGATTTACCTCCCAAGGGGGCATCATCAGCATCAACATCAAAAACATATTAGGGGCAAAAAATTTATTTTCTTCGAAGCAATGCATTTCACACATCACTTCAAAGAGGGAAAAATGTATGTGCATAAAATTGGTCACGTCTAAGTAATCCTAACATTTAATTAAATATTTATTATTTAATTAATATCTCTAAAATCTTCTACATGTAATTAAATTTAATTAATTTAATTATATGGTTCAATCATTTTATTCTCCCACCATAATTGAATAAATTTATTTTATTTAATTATTTCACATGTCTACTTGATTAATTAAATAAATACATTTTATTTATTTAAATTAATTATCATCTTTTGAATTTAATTAAATCTTTTTAATTAAATTTAAATATTCATTTTCTTCTATTTTAAACTTTCTTGATAATTAATGAAATATTTTATTTAATTAATTTCATAACACATGTCATCTGTCAAATTTAATTAAATATTTTATTTAATTAAAGATCTTCTATTTTCTTCAAATCATAATTAAATATTTCATTTAATTATGAAATCTTCTGATTTCCTCAAAATCTTAATTAAATATTTATTTAATTAAGAAAAATCTACATGCACCCATAAATAAATAATTGAATTGGATAATTCATTATTTATCTTCTCAATATCTTTCCATTATCTTCTAAAAAAAGATTGTTTTTCATCATCTCATCTTATTTCTTCCATGAAAATGGAAAAATCCTGCTTTATTCGTTTTCTTCTATTTTGCTTTCCAGTCTCATTCATTTTCGATTGTTCGATCTGTCAGGATTTATCACAGCTGTTGACCGACTCAGCCAATCAAAATCCTCAAAAAACTCTATAAGTACATGTGTGAATCCAAGCATTGGTTACACACAGAGATAGATATATACACACACACGCAATTACGCTTATACACTCACATCTTTAGCATTCTAGTAATAATCATATCTTAGCAATAATTTTATCATATCATAGCATAATCATGCATCTTAGTATAGAATGCATTTTAGTTTAAATCTCATTCTCTAGTAGTCCATTTCGTTGAGCTTGGCATACTAAATCTAAGATAAACTTGAATCAACGAAACGCTGGAGATAGAGAACAATAAAACGACTTCGAAGAAGCTGCACTGAGAGTTTGTTTATTTTTCTTTAAGTTTCTTTGATAGAAAGTTTTATTGATTGTGTTTTGAATTCATTATGACAGTCATATTTTCATACACACATAAATTATGTGTGTGCAAAGTTTAGGATCCAATCCCTTCATATCATGATATTCCCACACAAATGCATGTTGGTGGGTCCTCAATAAGTTTGCCAATAACAATTGATGTTCTTCACTCAGTTTGTTGTTAACATTTAGATACTTCCCTTCTAACACTTGTACTTGTGTAATTGACTTTATCATGGTTGCTTCATTAACACATGGTACCTTGAGTTCATATGGAAGCAATGTATTAGACATACTTGTTGTTGTAGGAAGTATGTCTACATAAATAGTGGCTGTAGGAAGAGTGGCTATAGGAAGAACATCTGCAGACATAGTGGTTGCAAGAAGAATAGGCAGAAGTGTCTTGACTAGAGTAGCGAAATGGGAAGGTGATGCTTCCTCCACTTCGCAATGGTTTTGAATAATGTTAACCAATACTTCATCTTCATCTTGAAGCTTCATGAAGGAGCTTCTACCTAACATCATAAGTTGTGCCACATAATTAACTTCCTTGGCCTCTTCACCAACATGTGGTCATACGGGGTTATCTTCATCATCAGATGGCTGAGTGGGAGGATAAAGAACAAAATTTTTGGTGCTCCTCCCATAAAAAATGGTCATGTCTCCTAAATGACATTTGATATATGCATCTGCAGTTGCTAACCATGGCTTTCCAAGAATAATGGGATACCCTCCTAGTGTAGCTTTAGGAGAAAGAATCATGAAGTCTGTTGGGTACTCCCAGGAGTCTAGAATTACTACAAGATCCTCCACTATACCATCAGGCTTAATAGTAGAACTGTCAGCAAGCTATAGGATAGTAGGAGTAGACCTCATGTTTACAACATTTAGTTGCTGTAGGATGCCCTTGGTCATTACATTTATTGCTTCCCCTAGATCAATCGGAGCATTCTTAATTTGGATCCCATTTATAACAAATGCTACCAAAAGACTACCTGGGTCATTGTACTTAGGGATAGTCACTTTTCCAAGCATGATGTCAGCTAGTTTTCCCACCAAATGAACCGTAGTGGGGTCTTTCTTCTTCCTTCCCGGCTTCTTGAGGCATGCTTCTTTAATTGCCTTGCCATAGATTGGGACATCCTTTATGGCCTGAAATAGAGGGATCTAGACACATATATGGTTCAACTGATCCAAGATGTCAAAATTTGTTTCCTCCTTTTCTTCCTTCTTCTTGGAAACTTCCAATCTCTAAGGAAATGGTGGTTCTTGTTCAATCTTCTTGACTGGGACTGGTTCAAGATTTTTAGGTGCACTTGGCTGAATGGGATCATTTAGAGGTTCCTCTTCCTCTTCCACAAGAAGCTTAGTGATAATGGGCTTGGAAGGGGTTGGTAGAGTAGTTCTTGAATGCAAGTGGATGTCACTTACACTCAAAGCATATGTAGGGAATTGATTTGAATTAGCAGAATATGCAGGCTATTGTTGTGGTCTATTATTTGGATTGGGTGTGGGTTGATCTAGTAGCTGAGTAGGTTTAGGAACATTTGAGCTTGAATTATCAGGTGGAGGCATTATAGTAGGCTATTGGGGCTGAGAAGGTGGTTGCATGTAACTATTTGGCTGGGTTGGCCATTGTTGTCCCCCTCTCAATTGATTTGTTTGTTTCCAATTTTCTTGGAGGTGGTTTCTAATACCCTTGAGGTTACTGCCACTATGGTGGAGATTTTTGATGATTGGGCCAAGCATTTGGAGCCTTACTCCAAGGTTGTGGTGGATATCCTCCATAGCTGGATGGATATGGGGGCTACCATTGGTTGCCAGATGAATAAGAATTAAAATATGGCCCAACATAAGATAGTGGATCTGGTGGCATACCTTGTCTTAGATCCCAAGGCCTCCTTTGTGCAACATAGTATACTTGATTTTCTTCAATATGGATTGGCTTGAACTCGAGTGCAATCTTCTTTCCTTCAATATTAGCTACCATATTTAATTTGCAGTCCTTCTTCTTCTGTCTACAATGGAGGCAATACTCTACCAACATTGCCTTTGCCTCCTCTTGTTTCTTCTTGGCTTGAAGTGTATCTAGCTGAGTAGCTAGATTGTTTATAATTTCTTGCTTGAAATCTTCCAGCAAATGAGAAATCTCCATTCTTAAAACTCCACCATTAGATGACTTACCCATGGAAGATTGGTAATCTCTCCCTTTCTTTGAAGTTGCCTTAGAGTAGTTTTGGCATATTTTGTTAGAAACCAAGATCTAAAATGCAAACTAGAAAATCCTTCCACAGAAGAGAAAAACAAAAAAAGCAGAGATATTTCAAAAATATGTGCAACATATTATTATTCAGGAATTCATAATTACATGATAATGATTTTCTTTATAAAAGCAAAGATGCATAGCCCTAATCTCATCTTGAGCAACAAGATAGCTCAACAAGATAAAGATGAGAATTAATTAACCTAGGAATTAAATATTACCTAAGTAAAGTTATGCAAGTGTAATTAAATATTATTTACACTAACACCCCCCCCCCATACGTGAAACTTAGGGAGATTAACAAAGCATGCACCTAAAACTAAGATGAATGCAAGAAAGTATGAATGGGTCTCTGAAAACAAGGCCTGATCAGGTACCCAAGTACAAATGCAATAATGAGGTAGAGAAGGAAAACCCAGTGGGACAAAACCCCCCTACAATGAGATGACTGTTGCAAAGAAGCATTGGAAGAACAATGTGGAGTAACACTGGAACCGCAATCCGACAAGCAAGGAAAGATACTTTTTTCTACAACAGAAACCAAAAATTGAATCATAATAATGTGACAGCAGACCCGATGCCACGGAACACTAGAAAACTCACAAACTGGAACAACCCTGGAATCTGTGAAGCAATAGTAAATGAGATGATGACAGAATCTGGAAACCATGTATCTTGATGTTGATGCCAAACTGAGACTAAAAATATTCCATGGGAAGGAGTACCATAAAGACTCTGGAACATTAACCATAAAAACATGGCCCTCAAACTGAGAAGGATCTGAACCAATGCGGATCAAGAAACATAATCTCTCAACTGAAGTGTGAACCGATGTGAATCTGATATGTGTCAAGCTAAGACAAGAATGTGGCCAAAAGAAACTAAGAAACCAGATAACCCATGCAATTTTCCATCAAAACAAGATGAATAGGGAGATCAAAGTGCATGCACACTCTAATCAGATTATTATGCAAGAAACCCCCTGATGGAACTTTATCTCAGTTCATTTATTACAATAACCCAATGATTGTAAAAGGAGAGAATGAAAACATGCATAAACAAAAAATAAGATGATGTGGTACTGAAATGAAGTACAAATATTCAAGTTTCACCTTTCCAACTGCCAAAACATCCAAGTAATCTCCAAAGCACCCATCGGGAAAAATCTAGAATAATGATAAACTTGGGACAAATACATAAAAAATTGCATGGACAACAAAATAGAGCTCCTCAATACCTTTCCAATGCCGCAAAGAAGACAAAAATTGGAGATCGTGGAAAAAAGTTATGAGCTTGAAAGCCAAAAATGAACATCTAAATTCAAACAGAAATAAATGTAGATAAGAAGAAAAATACTGAAAAATAACCTACACCAATGGAAAGTGCTCGAAACCAGCTTTTCGGTGATATCTCGTTTGCCCGATTTCAATACTGTATGCACAAGTTATGCCAAAAAGAAAAAAAGTGCTCCTTTAGGGAAAATTAGGGCTAGGAGGGGTTAAAGAGGGCCAACCATACGCTAATGTCATGTCGACATCAGTAGTTCATGAGTGTAAATTTGACAGCCATGTGACCGTTGGGGAAAAAGATGCCCCCCATGCAGGAAAAATGTTTTGACGATCAGTATATGCTTGCATGGCCAGAATATACCCTGTTTGTCTACTAGAATATTCCTTCGATGCTCGGAATATTCTCAGGCCTAGCCAGCTATTGTGCTGAGGTTTTGGTCTGCAATAGGACCATTGGTGAAGTCAGAAAATCCCTCAAGGGCTGTCAAAGGGCCCTGGTCCTCCATGTGACCGGGGCGGATGCTAGAGGAGCCCTTAGGGGCTGCGCAAGGCCGGCAGCGGGTCGACAGTGGAGCCTGGTTGCAACGACATTTCGGTGGCCGCCTAGTGGTGGATCTATTTTGAACTGGAGGCACATGCACAGAGGCCAAGAAAGCACATTTTTTTTTTAAATTTTGAGAATCGTGCCTCAAGATGCGTGTTGGGGAGGTCGTATGGCTTCCTAGGAAATTTTTTTCCTTCCGGGCCAACTGCTTAGAAATAGATGAAGCGAAGGGAATTCTTAGGGTTTTTGGCCGTTGCGAATAAAATGGTGACCTTCGTTTGTGCTCAAACTGCTCTAAAAAATTGGCTACCTCTAGAACTTGTAAAAAATCTCCTAGCCTAAAACCTTCACAAATCTGGCAAATGATGGCCAAAATTTGCAAGATAAAGTCAATCTTGACTTATTCCAGTGCTCTGAATCCAATGGTGAAGCCCGATCTGATCCAAAATGCCTCATAGATGAACTCAAGGCATGATACCCTTGAGGAATCCCGATAGAAACTTGCAATGATTTTCTCAAAAAATTGAAAAGGGGTTGCAAATCAAGGCTCTGATACCATGTTAGAAACCAAGATCTGAAATGCAAACCAGAAAAAGCCTTCCACAGAAGAGAAAAACAAAAAAGCAGAGCTATTGCAAAAAGATTTGCAACATAATATTATTCAGGAATTCTTAATTACATGATAATGATTTTCTTTATAAAAGCAAAGATGCATAACCCTAATCTTATCTTGAGCAACAAGATAGCTCAACAAGATAAAGATGAGAATTAATTAACCTAGGAATTAAATATTACCTAAATGAAGTTATGCAAGTGTAATTAAATATTAATTACACTAACATATTTTCTTGATATCTTCCCAAGGAACTTGGGTGATATCTCCTCATGTCATCAGGTCCAAGGCATCAGTGAAACTCTCATTGATTCCTCTCAAGAAAATTAGCTTATGTGATTCCTCATTGAGGGTATGGTGTGGATATTTCTATAAGCAAAACAAAAACCTTGAAATATAATCTTCCAAGCTCTCATCCTCCTTTTTTATGCATCCTGAAAATGTCACCTCCTCTCATGTCACTGCCCCTGCAATATTCCTTGTATTTCTCAAGGAACTTTGTCTTCATGTCTTCCCAATTTTCCATAGTATCTTTTCCTCAGCTCATGAACCATCTTAATGCAACTTCTTTTAGAGTGGTAGGAAATAACTTAAGCCTATGGGCATCGATGGTATAATCATAACTCCTACAAAGTATGTCAAACTCAAACAAAAAGGTATTAGGGTCTTCTATGATATTTTATATGTTGTCAACTTCATTCTGATGGGCAATGGGGAAAGGAAAATTTGGTTGGTTAGGTCTATTTCCATTTGCATCACCCATGCTTGCTTGATGTAGTTCCAAAGCGAAGAGGTTCTCAAGCTGATTTTGGTCCTTAGAGGAGAATTCAGAGCTATTCAGATCAAGGATTGCATTAGCAAAGGGTTGTGGATCTTCTTCTTCTTCTGGTAGGTTCTGATATTCAATTAACTGGAATGGATTAGGATTGTTAGTAAGGAATCTCCCATAAGCATCCCTTCTCCTTCCTCTATGCATGCGGTATCAGCTCACTATCAGCCAGCTCACATAAAGAATCAATAAAGAATAAGGGGGGTCATTACTTCCTAAATGAGGGGTATACTATGAACAACTTTCAAAAATACTACAACAAGAAAACTATCAATGACTCCCAAGAACTTCCTAGTTTGACACCATCCCTGACAATGGTGCCAAAAATGTGTGCCTCCTATAATGAGTTAACAACTAAGCTCTTACAACTATGATTCAAATATTGGACATCTAAAATGAATAGCCATTTAATCATCATGAAGGTGCATTTAACTTGTCAACCCAGGGACATGAACTTGAAATGGGCCAGCACAATATGTGCACTAGGAACTCAAAGTAGCCATCTTCATCCTACAACTAAGAAAGACACAATTCTGAAAGTAAATTGCTTGGAAAGGAATGACATAAATCCTAATCATCAATCAACAACCATACTAAGCTGAAGTGCATAATAGAGATGAAAATATGAGAAAAAAAACAAGACACTACTCTGTCTGCTTTGGTTATAGGAACTATCACAAAATGGAATTCTAGTGGCTATAGGAATAGTTGGTGCCAGATTCTTAACTAATCACTAAACATAAAGTAATACTAAACTAAGACTAAACTAAAGGATGAATTACTCACCAAGTGGGCCCCCTTGGATAAGTATCCTCTAAAACTAATGAGAACTCAAATGCTTAAACTCAGAACTTTATTTCATTCACTATAAATCATGAGTACAAAAGAGTAGTATATTTGTATTACTAAAACTCAAGAATGCAAGTACAATATCAAATCATGGAACCTCCTGAGAAGGATCATCTGATCCTTATTTATCCTGTCAACTAAACAAGGCGGTCAACTCCACAAACTAGGAGAATGCCTATTTAGGGAAAATAGGGAAAGTGGAGCAGTGATGGTTATGCATGCATGGGATCCAGTCAGACATGTAGGTCCAAACATGGATTTAGTATAGCAGTAACGCCCACGTTGCTCAACAGCATTAAAGTACACTACAAGGCGGTTACATTCGGTTTGAATGGGGAATCTTCTGTCGTCGACCTCCTTTGACCTTTGAATGATTCCTTGGCTGGATGTTATGGTGTATGCCCAGCTGCCGGTGTCTTCCTCAATTTAGTATCCTCAAATTAAATTTGCATGGCAATATTAGTATGCACAATAATTGTATATCTATAACCACCTCAAAGAACATTCATTAACCACATGGAAAATTAACATGGATAGTTCGTATAACATGCCATCATCATTAAAGGTTTGCAAAAATAAGATTAAGCCCAATGTCAATAGTTCTGAGGAAATATCATAAAAAGTATCAACACTTAATGTCAAATTCCATGATAAATTTAGCAAATAAAATATAAGTTCTACCCAAAACTAGACCATAAACTAGGCTCATCACTAGGCGTATTTCATTTGGTCAGTTGCTTGTGGTGAAGGTTGATGTGGATATCATGAAGAGGGAGCCATTCTATAATAGGTCAACAACATCGAGGGGGAAGTCATCTGGGCTAGTATCACACAATGTTGGTAACCAAGAAGAAGCCTCAACTCATTTAGCGAAAGTACTTTTTCCAATAAGGGTAACCTTGCTAGTAGTACAACCTAATCCAAGATTCTTTGGACGTTTCTCAAGAATGATAGGTTCTTGCAAACCATTGTCATTTTGTCCTAGTTTCTCATTCTTGGTATATCCCATACCCTTCATTAGTTGTAAGCCTTTGCTACCATCTTCCATGGGAAGAACAGGAACATGTCTTTCATCCTGATACAGTAGTTTAGAGATATCTTCCTCATTAACGTCTTCTTTGTTCAAGTCCCCCCATTTGGTGAAGGTAGTAGCTACCATTTTGATAGTTTTTGGGATGTTGTTGCTAGGTGTGAGCTTCCCATGAGATTTGGGTGAAAGTGGTAACTCTCCTAACACAAAAGTACTCTTTGTTAGCTTATAGTTTCCACAACCATAATCCTAGATCAGTGCCTTGATGTCGGGTATATTTTGCACAATGTGTGCTTTTGTTTTAGAGGTAAATGCAAGGGATGATGGGTCAAAAAATGAGGTATAAGGTATAGGTCCATCATTCTTCGGTATTTGGGGTATTTTATAGAACTTGGCCTCAAGATTCTTGCAATAGTAAAAAGGCTTAGGATCTCCATGGATGGTAACTTCCCTACCCTCGAAAGGAAACTTGATACATTGATGGTAGGTTGAAGCTACAAATTTTAAGGCATGGATCTAGGGTCGACCAAGTAGTATGTTGTAGGGAAGATCAAGGTCTAACACTTGGAATGTAGTTTCTATGATGAGGGGGCCCACTTGGATGGGTAGTGTGATGATGCCTTGTGATACTTGTTGTTGGTCATCATATGCCCTGATGGTGGTGATTTTTGTCTTCTCAATAGTATCCTCTAAATAGCCCATATTTTTTATCAACTGAAGGGTGCAAATGTTCAGACCAACACCTCCATCTACTAAGACTCTTTTATCCTTGTTCTTATGAATGATAACCTCAAGGTGTAAAGAATGGCTATGAGATGGTTGTGATTGTAGGTCTTGTTATGAGAAGGTAAGGAAATGATTAGTGATATTCCCTACCATAGCTTGAAACTGATCAATATCAATATCCTCAAGGATGGGTGATTCTGATAAAGCTTTCTCTAAGATTTCCTTATGTGTGGGTGATAGCTTTAATAGTTCTAAGATTGATATCTATGTGGGGGTCTTCTTAAGCTAGTCTAAGAGATTATACTTGCTAGTGCTTGTTGTAGGCTAAGTAGGGTGTGCCTTAGATTGGGATGGGACTCATATGGTGACCTTTCCATGTCATGTGGTGACTCCACACTCCACACTATTCCCTAATATGGTGACAATGGTAATAATGCTATCACAAGAAGTGACCACATCAGAATAGGTATGCTACATGTTTGTGTAATCCTTAGCTTTTCCATTATTGTTCCCTTTGCTATGATTTGATATGGCGTTCTTGTATATCTTAAGATCCTGGTTACTGGCTAGTACTTCAATAGATATGGTGTCATTCTATATGAGGTTTTGGATAATATTTTTGAGCCTCATGCAGTTTTCCATTTTGTGTCCTTTGATTTTGTGAAAGTCACAAAGATCATTTTCATTGTACCAGGATGGTTTCTCTTGTGGTTCTTGGTAGTTTTCAAAGTTGGGAAGTGTTATTAGGTTTGAATTTACCAATTTCTTCATGATGGTCTAGATAGGTTCTGATAACTATGTTTACTTGCATTTCAAATAGTTGTTCTTGTTAGGAGTTCATCATTGTTGTGTTTTAGTGTTATTGATTAGATTGTTTTGAGGGGGTATTTTTTGTTGCACAGTTGGTTGAATGTTAGCAACTTGATTTTTGTTTGGTCTAGGAGCACTTAAGACTACCTTAGCATCTACCACACCATCATTTGTCACATTCTTGTTCTTAGCTTAGACACAAGGCTTGTTGTTTGAGCTAGTTGATGGTCGATTGTCTTTGTAAGCTTGAGTATTTCCTTGTGAGATCATAGCTCTCTCAATATTAAGGGATATAGGGAGAAGCTCATAATAAGATGTGATGCACTACATTTTCAAGTGGAAGGATAGATCCATATCTAGATTTTCTATGATAATCCCCACTTTTTTTTCATTGGGAAGAGGCCAATTAGTCTTACTAGCTCTTTGTCTCCACTATTGTAAGAAATTAGCAAAAGATTCTCCTTTTTTTGTCTAAGAGTGTACAATTATTCTAGGCTTACATCCATGTCAAGGTTAAAGGAGAAGTGATCAATGAATTTATAGATAATTTCTTGGAAAGTTTTGATACCAGGAGGCAATTGGAAAAACCAATCCATGGAAGGACCTATTAGACTTTGAGGGAAGAGGTGCATTAAATAAATCATTGTAATAAACCTCCATACACATGATGTTGAACTCTTTGACATGGTCCACATGACTTGCTCTCCCTTTTTATTTATCAAATTTTGGGATTTCAAAACTAGGAGAGAATGGTACCATTGTGATGTTTCGATCAAATGGATAGGGACATAGGTTCTATGTATAGGGATTCGACATAGGTTCTATGTATAGGGATTCTTTTTCTTTCCAATCTGAAGGTCCCACATTTCTTGTGACAACGCCTTAAGTTGTGATGCTATATTTTCTTGTGGGTTTGGTGGAGGAACATATGTTGGGATGTTGGATGAGTTTTGATATGATAAGGTGTTGTATGGGGTGTATGGTGGTGTGAGATTCTGTGAAGGTGATTGAGGTGTTGATGTATATGTTCCTAACGCGTTTGTATTGATGATGTTCTACTGAGTGTTATAATAGGAACTTTGTTGTTGTTGTTGTTGTTGTTGTTGGGTATACTATTGAGCTACAAGGGCTGCTTGCTGAGATTTTTGTTGTTGTTGTGCCACTAGGGCTTGTTTATGGGATTTCTATTTTTGTTGTGCTACAAAGGTTGTTTATGAGCTTAATGTTGTTGTTGTGCTGCCAAGGTTGCTTATTGTTATTGCTGCTATTGTTGTGTTGCTAGGGATGCTTGTTGTTGTTGTTGTTGTTGTTGTGCTACTAGGCACTATTGTTGTGTTGCTAGGTTTGCTTGTTGTTTTTTCTATTGTTGGATGGATTGTTGATAAGCTTGTTGTGCTTGCAATAAGGCTAAGGCATGCACTCGTAATGTAGGGTCAGGTGGGTGTTTGGACATCTGTCATGGGTTTTTAGTGGTGATTTCTTGAGTGGGTAGTGGGTTACTGATGAGAGGTTGGGGGTTCCCTTGGTTCAACATTCCTTGTAAGATAGTGGATTGGGGTGGAGGAATATAAGTTTGAGGTCCCATTTGATTTTAAAGGACTTAGGGGGACAAACATAAAAGATGAGGATGTCATCATAATATTTTGCGATGTTAAGGGCATATTGGGACCTTAGGTCCATTGATTGAAAGGTTTCCCTTGATCAATGTTTTGGAGATTCCCTTGTGTTTAAGATGCGGTCAACATATTACCTTGGTTGATGGGGTTTGTGACCAAGGGATCATGTTGATGTGGGCTGATGATCGATGGGATAGATGTGTTTTGGATAACTGCCATGTTTGATGTATCAATGGGAGGATTGGATGAAGAGGTCCCATGTGGTGCTAAAGGTTGATTTTGCATGAGGGTACTTTCTTGTCCTTTTAGGTCTACTTGTGATACTTGGTCCACACTACTCTGCAAAATGTTGGGCATACTTGTGGTACTTGTAGGTATGGATGAAGAGGGGTGTCCTTGATATGTTGAATTTGTTGTGGAGTAATGAAGCATAAGTGGTTTATATGGTTGTTTGGGATCTTTGGGAATAGGAGCACAAAATTTTGGATTCCAAGTAATAGTTTGAGATGGAGGATTGATTTCAAGGGTACCCACAAGTGTGCTTCTTTCAAATGGAAGTGTATGGCCAAAGTCTTTAGCAAGACTAGTTGCAATACTAGGTGTTGATGTTTGATTTAGCTCTAGGGGTGGAGTTGTTGGAATATTATATGAAGTTAAGCCTTGTGTGAATGATTGTAAAATAAAAGATAGTGATTTGGAAACTATGTTCTTTAAGGCTTGATGCTCCATGATTTCTTCCCTAGTAAGTCCAAATGGGTTATTTGTGATTTCCTCTATCTTGTAAGGCCTTGATGGTGATGAAGGTTTCTATGATGGAGTAATGTGACTTCTGGGATCAAATTCTAAAAGATTTGGATCACTTGAGGTAAATATGATTTTGGTTTTCTCCATGATTCTCTTGTGTTGTAATCTTGTTTTTACCATAGATTTTGGGTCACCATTGGGAGATTTGTGTTGATATTTGTATTGTTTGAACTCTCTAGTTCACTCAAATCTAGGAAAAAGGGATGCTCTAATTATTTTTTTAGAAATGATGATAATGGGAGATGAAAAGGTGGGTGATGTGGGGGAGTGATCTTTGCAAACATTTTTGTGACAACACTTTTGACTTAAGTTTGAAGTTTTGATGTTTGGATAAAGGATGTTAATGAACTTGGAAATCTTTAGGGTAGACTTGTGACCTTCAAGATAAACCAGTTCAAAGATGATAACTAACTTAACCAAATTCATGGAAAAGGATTCATTTCACGTGAAAAAGTAGCTAAGTTAGGGGATGGGTTGATTGATAGATGTTGAAGTCAAAAGTGTTGGTGTTTTTGAATTTTTTGCAAAGTTTGGTGAAGTGAATTTTGGATTTTTTATGAAGGGGTGGATGAATTTTTTTTGACCCAATATTGACCTAAAGTGAACCTTTGTTTGATAATGATGTGGAGGAATGATGAACTAACTTAAAAACACAGACCCAAGAGGCAGGGCAATCAAAACTCAACAAAATTTTGCTGCTCCTAGATGTGGATTCATGACTTCTAGCAAAGGATTCATAAAAAAGACTTGGTTCAACAAACTTGGGACAATGCACTTGCATTGGAAAACTTTTCTAAGACCCTAAGATCATGAATCAACTCAAAATTGATGAAGACACAAACATTCATTCAATAAGACTTGCAACTTAGTGCTTCCCCACTTATATGAGGTGGTTTAATGAGCTAAGATAGTACCTTAAGGGATATTCAAACCCTCTACTCAACTTGGATTACCTTTGCACACATTCTAAAGATGATTAATTGTTCAACACCAATTTTCAAACTTGCATGCTTTGTATTCTAGAGACAGTCACAACACTTAGTGCTACACCCTTTGAAACCCTTCAAGGATCTTGAATTTGATATACACAGTTTCTAAGACATCAACAATATCTAACAAACTAGGTTAAATGAAATGCATGCAAGACAATCAACAATAATCATAGTGAATGGTTCATTTACACTGTCTGCAAGCAAAATTGAAGCAAACTATCAAAGAAATATTTCTCCCACATGCAACACAAGACCCACAACCTTCCATGGGCCTTCAACATGATGAGATAGAATTTTTGGAAAATTTTCATAATTCTAGCATGGTGGAATTTTGAGAAATCATATTTTTAGTGCTCACGAGTTACCCTAGCTAGAGTTTTGACAACGTTTAGAAAAATGGCTCTATCTTTCTTAAAACTCAATGAAATATCATGCTACAAAAACAAAAATGAATTATAATCCCATGCTAATGCAATTTAACTAGTTTTGGTTCAATCCATAAGCCATACAAGGCATGCCAATTAATAGAAAATGTTGTAACTTTAGAAAAACCAAAAAACTTGTTTCAATTCACTCAATGTTTGAAAAATCACTTCAACAATCCTTGCATTCAACCATTAAAGCTTATTCATGCCTTTTCCAACATTTTTAAATTTATTCCCACGTTCCTACCTTTGCATATAACTGAAATCCACTTTTTTGACAACTTGCTAAAGTTGCCATGCAACAATTTTAGCAACTTTTACAATTTTATCAATTTTACAACTTTTCCCACCAACAACCAAACCCACTACAAAAATGAATTGAATACAATATAATATGGTCATAAATTACCTTATGAACCACTAAAACCCATTATCAACCCAAAATTACAAAAAAATAAAAAATGAGCAATAATGAAGCACCGAGTGCCTCTAAATGAAGCACCTAGTGCCCCTGCACCATACACCCAAGGGGAAGAAGAATCAAGTCCCACTTGAGTGTAGGTATAAAAAAATCTATCCATGTTTGATGATATCAGCTTTAGTCATCTAAGTAACATCTTTCATGGGAAGACCCCACCATTTGACCAAGTATTACAAATAGGTGGTGTTTCTTGTCTTCTTGAACTCCTTTGTATCCAATATGCACTCCAACTCTAAAGGTTGGATAGGAGGAATGTCTTGGATCCATTCTTCATCTTCAAATTCTTGAGAACCTACTTCATTACCTACAACAGCATCCCCTTTGAAATGGTATAGGACAAATACATTAAATATAGGTGAAATTCCAATTCCATTTTGGTAACTCAATCTCATATGCATTGGGATAAAACTTGTGAACAACCCTACAAGGACCAATTTTCTTCATTTGCATCTTGTAATACTATCTCTTAGGAAATATCTTCTTCCTTAAGTGGGCTAGAACCAAATCTCCCACCTTAAAAGTAACTTCTCTCCTATGTGCATCAACCCTTTACTTGTACTTGTCAACACTCCTTTGTAGGCGATCCTTGACCTTTTGGTGAATCTCTTTCATAGACACAAAAAATTGTTCACCCTCAACACTTATCCTCTCCATCCCACTTTTATCTCTCAGTTCAAAGACTCCTCTAGGCTAAAAATCATAAACAACTTCAAATGGACTCTTACCTGCACTCCTATTGACTGAATCATTATATGAAAATTCTAGTTGAGGAAAGATTAGATCCCATTGAGTAGAATTATCTTTTATAAGGCATCTCAAGACATCACCAAGACTCATATTGGCTACCTTGGTATGCCCATCAGTTTGGGGGTGATATGCAAAGCTGAAACTAAGGTCAGTGCCAAGTTTCTTCCATAAAGTTCTCCAAAAATTCCAAAAAAACTTGTTATCTCTATCTGAAACAATACTTAAAGGAAAGCCATGAATTCTTACCACTTCCTTGAATAAAAAACCTGCAATGTAGGATGCATCACTAGTACTCTTGCATGGGATGAATTGTGCCATCTTGGAAAACCTATCCACTACAACATAGATAGAATAAAAACCTCTAAGTGTTTTTGGTAAACCCATTACAAAATCTATGCTTATTGATTCCCAAGGCCTATTAGGAATGGAAAGAGGTTGATACAAGCCTACATTAGTATTTATTCCCTTTTCCCTTTGACAAATAACACATTTCTCAACAAACTTCCTTACATCACTTTGTATTTTAGGCCAATAATAGTGCCTTCTTAGCTACTCCAAGGTATTATCAAGACCAAAATGATTTACAAGGATGTCACTGTGCTTTTCCATTTTCAAATTATCCCTCATGGAACATTTAGGTACACAAATTTGAGCCCCTTTGAATAAAAAACCCTCTCGAATTAGAAAATCAGAACTTATCTCATAAGGAACACCATTAGATTGGTTGCAAGCTGCATAAATTTCCTTGAAATCAACATCATCTACATACATACCTTTTAATGCTTCAACACCTACACTTTGTAGCTGTATTTCTTGCACCATGACTTTCCTCCTACTCAATGCATCAACTACTTTGTTTGACTACCCATTCTTATGTTTGATGGTGAAGGTGTAACCTTGCAAATATTCTACCCATTTGACATTCCTATGACTGAGTTTGTCTTTGCTATTCAAAAATTGGAGAGAATGACTATCAATAAAGAATATTAACTCCTTTGGAAGTAGGTAGTGTCTCCACTTTTTCAAGGACTCAACTAAGGCATACATTTCTAGGTCATAGGAAGAGTATTTCTTCTTAGCTTCATTGAGTTTTTCACTAAAGAAAGCTACAAGCCTTCCCTCTTGACTTAATACTACCCCTATGGCATAACCACTTGCATCACACTCAATAGTAACCACCTTATTGAAATTAGGTAAAGCTAATGTGGGCTTCTCTGCTACCCTCCTTTTCAAGTATTCAAACTCTTTTCATCCTTACTAGTCCAAACAAACTTATCTCTCTTATCCCTCTTTATATTATCAAGCATTGGAGCACAAATATGACTGAAACCCTTAATAAATTTTCTATAAAAACTCCTTACCTCAACAACTGATTTGGGTGGAGGTCAACTTAGAATAGCTTCAACCTTGTTGGGATCCATCTTCAAGGTGCCATTAGTAACCAAAAAACCAAGATAAACCAACCTATTTTCATAAAATCACATTTCTTCAAATTGATCATTAGTTTCTCTTCATGAAATCTTCTCAAAACCAAAGCTAAATGATGTAAATTCTCCTCCTTAGTTTTACTGAAAACAAGAATGTCATCTAAGTAAACCACAAAAAACTTACCAATAAAAGGTTTAAGAACTTCATTCATCAACCTCATGAAATTTTTGGGTGCATTTGAGAGACCAAAAGGCATCATAAGCCATTCATAAATCCCTTCATTTGTCTTAAATGTTGTCTTCCATTCATCTCCTGGTCTAATCTTGATTTGGTGATACCCACTCTTGACATCTATTTTGGAAATGTAGCATGCTCCAACTAGACAATCCATCAAGTCTTCCATGCATGGAATGGGGAACCTATATCTGATTGTAATCTTATTTATGGCCCTAGAATCAGTGCACATCCTCCACTCATCTCATTTCTTTGGTGTTAAAATACTGGGAACTGGACAAGGACTAAGGCTCTCTCTAATTATCCCCTTATCAATCAATTCTTGGACTTGTCTCTTAATCTCCTCATTTTGTTGTGGAGTCATCTTATATGATTCTTTATTAGGTAAGCTAGCCCCTAATATGAAATCAATGTGGTGACTAATATCTCTCATAGGTGGCAAGGTGTTTGGGAGCTCATCTACTATTATATCAACATACTCAAACAATTTTTGGACTTCTAAAGGAAACTCTTCTTTCTTTTTTGCTATCACAACAGACTTAGGCTTGACTATGATAGCAAAACCCATTTTCTTCTCTTCTACAGCCTTTATGAATTCCTTTTCTCCTACCAACATCACATTGGATTCTACTTGTGGTGCTTTATCTTCATATTTTAATGGTGTTAGAGTGTATGAGACTCCATCTTTCTCTATGATATATATTTCCTTTCTACCATCATGTTTGGAATTTCTTTCATACTGTCATGGTCTACCAAGAAGAAAATGGAAAATTTCCATTGGAATGATGTCACACAAGACCTTGTCCTTATAACCTCCTATATGAAATTCTACCCAACATTGTTCATTAACTAACACCTTCTTCCCTTTGTTCAACCAAGACACTTTGTATGGAGTGGTATGAGACAATCTTTGCAACTTTAACTTCTCTACCATTTCAACTAAAACCAAATTATCAGTACTTACAAAATCAACAACAACCCTACAAAATTTACCTTAGCTTTTGCATGTAGTCCTAAAGAGTGAATTTCATTGGGGTGGTTTCTTCTCCATAAGAACTTTAATCAAGGTCCTTCTCATCAATCATGACTCTTTAATTTCCAGTTATGCATTCTATGATGGGGAATTGACACTTTCAACATCATCTCCACCTTATGCAATCTAATTTCTCCTCTCATTTCTAATTGAAGTAGTTAACTGCTCCTCAAGGAATTTCCATGCTTGATGGCCTGCAAATGTGTTACACTTATAACACTTTCCATTGAATCCACTTGAGCCTCCTCTATTGTCCAATCTGCCTCAAGAATCTGGTCTTCTTCCTGTAAAGCTACCCCTTGAATTCGATGCTTGTTCTTGTGAGTTACTTGTCTCTCCTTGAGACCTTTGGGACTATCCTCTACCAAAAAAAGTCCCCCTTACTTTGAAGTTTTTCCTTCCTCTACCTCTACTATGTTTTTCTTGTTTCCTTCCCAACTTGTCTTCAGCCTTTATGGCCAACCAATAACATTCTTCAACAGTTCTCGGGCTTGAAGGACTTAGTTCATCTTGCAAGCCATACTTTAGCCCATTCAAATACCTTAAAAAAAATTCAACATCTTCTTCCATGTGGCCTGATATAGTGCTTAGTTTGTAGAACTCTTCAATGTAGGTCTTCACATCCATATGCTTTTGCTTCAAATTTTGAAGTTTCTTGTACAACTGAACTACATAGTCATTAGGTAAGAACTTTCCTTTCAATTTTTCTACCATTCTATCCCATGATGTCATATTTGATTTACCCTGATTCCTCTCTTCTTGTAAATAGTCCCACCATAGGGATGCATGTCCATTTAGCTTTGTTCTTGCCAATTTCACTTGTTGCCCCTCAGGTATCTCCTCAAAATCAAAATACTTATCTAGGTATCCTATCCAATCTAGGAGTTCTTCTCCATTCAGACTCCCTAAATACACTGGAAGATCTATCTTAACCTTGGAATCATCACTCTTAACTTCCTTTAGAAATCTCTCCAACCTTATTTCTTCAACATCTCTTTCTTCTTCCTATTCTTCTGGGTGTGAATTTTCACCCATTTCTTCATCTTCTTGGTCACTCAAATCTCATATGACCACTCCGCTACTTTGGTTGGTCTCAACTGATGTGAGTCTTGCATCAAGGCCTTCTTGTATGGCTCTCAATTTTGTGGCAAGAGAATCTCTCACCTCTCTTACTATCCTTTCTACATTTATCCTTGGATGCATCTTGTCTAATCTTCAAACTCAGCTTATTTGATACATTTTATTAAACTCCCCTTCTCTGATACCAATTTGATGCAAATGAAGGATGAACTAACTTAAAAAAACAGACCCAAGAGGTAGGGAAATCAAAACTCAACAACTTTTTTTTTCCTATATGTGGCTTCATGACTTCTAGCAAAGGATTCATTTAAAAAAAGACTTGGTTCAGCAACCTTGGGACAATGCACTTGCATTGGAAAACTTGTCTAAGACCCTAAGATCATGAATCAACTCAAAATTGATGAAGACATAAACATTCATTCAATAAGACTTGAAAATTAGTGCTTCCCCACTTATATGAGGTGTTTTAATGAGCTAAGATAGTCCCTTAATGGATATTCAAACCCTCTACTCAACTTGGAGTCCCTTTGCATAGATTCTAAAGATGATTCCATCAATTGTTCAACACTAATTTTTGAAAATTTCATGCTTTGTCTTCTAGAGACAATTAAAAAACTTAGTGCTACACCCTTTGTAACCCTTAAAGGCTCTTGAATTTGATCTAAACAATCTCTAAGACATCAACAACATCAAACAAACTAGGTTAAATGAAAAGCATGCAAGTCAATCAACAACAATCGCAGTGAATGGTTCTTTAACACTGTCTGCAAGCAAAATTGAAACAAACTGTCAAGGAAATATTTCTCCCACATGAAACCCAAGACCCACAAAATTGCATAGCCTTCAACATTATGAGACAATATTTTGGGAAAATTTTCATAATTTTAGCACAATGGAATTTTTAGAAATCAAATTTTTAGTGCTCACGAGTTACCCTAGCTAGGGTTTTGACAACTTTTAGAAAAATGGCTCTATCTTTCTTAAAAATCAATGAAATCTCATGCTAAAAAAACCAAAATGAATTAGACTCTTGTTCCAATTCAATGCAACTTGTTTTTGTTCAATCCATAAGCCGTACAAGTCATTCCGATAGTTAGAAAATGCTGCAACTTTTAGAAAAAACCAAAAAATTCTCGCATTCGACAATGAGAGCTTATTCATTCCTTTTCCAACATTTTTCAATTAATTCCCACGTTCCTACCCTTGCATGTAACTGAAATCCACTTTTTTGACAACTTGCTAAAGTTGTCATGCAACATTTTTAGCAACTTTTACAATTTTAGCAATTTTACAACTTTTCCTACCAATGACCAAACCCACTACAAAAATGAATTGAATACAATAGAATATGGTCATAAATTACCTTATGAACTACAAAAACCCATTATCAACCCAAAATTACAAAAAGAAACCAAAAATGAGAAAAAATAAAGCACCTAGTGCCCCTACACCAGATAAGACCAAGATAGTGATAAACATGCTAGACCTCTAAAGTTTTCAAATCCTAAAGACCCAATTTTTTAGATAGGTTCATTATCAGTAAAAGGATGAGGTTTTTGACTGAAAAAGAACATATACAAGTCTGGGTTGTTCCTTGAAGCATGTTTATAGAAGTTATATACCAACCTGGTTCTATTTTGATGTAGTGCTAAAAGGTGTTTTTTGTGAGCTTTTGGACTAAGATTCCTAAGTTTAAAGTGATGACCTATAGACCTTCTCTTAGAGATTTTTATTTTGCATGAGAGCATTTAGAAAAGGTTCAAGTTTATGAAAGAAAAGGGGATATTTGTTGCCACATAGGTGGTGGTAATATGGGCCTTTCAACCACAATATCAACTTGTTCCTCTTCTTCATCTATGATATATGTTGTGTTTCTCCAATACGTTGGTGTGTATTTTGTTTCAAAATTGAAGCTTCTCAAACTAATAACTATATTGATTTGTTCTCCTTCAATGAGTTCAAAGTTTGGTTGAATGATAGCAGTTGTAAGATCAGGTTGTTCAATGGTAGCGATTGGTATCCAAATGGTCATGTGGGATTCAATTTGTCAATTTATCTTGCTTAAGTGAATTTATTTTACAACAAACACTTGTCTTGATTGAGTTCAAACTAAATGTCTATGTCAAAAACATGATAAATTTCACAAGTTCCATTTTGTGAAAAGGATGAAGTTCAAGGCATAATTGCTTATGTTAACTTTGGAAAATATGGATTGAGATGTAAGTTAAGATATTTATAAATATCTAGGGATAGAAATCCTTAGGAAAAGCATTAATATCAAGGATATTTCAAAGGGTATCCATAGTTAGACCAAAGGGTTTGAAATTTTGAGGAAGATTGTGAATGTTTGTTTGTATCATTTTGGAACCAAGAAAAGTATTAAACTAGCTCACAAGCATTTACCACTTAGTTTTAGAAGATACTACTTGTTGAATCCCCACTTGGATTTCTCCAAACACTAAGATAATGCGAATGGATAGAGATTTGGTGACACTATCTCCCCTCCATGGCACACACTTCTTGGGACCACCAAATCTCATATCCTGAAGATCTGAAGATCATAAGGATTTTCCTATTTTGACAATTGAATAGTAAAATGTGGAGCAGCTTCAGAATGAACATTCCTGCACTAGCAAGCATAAAGGTTTTTGGATTCTAAACAAGTGGTTCGTAATAAGGGATTTCGTACAAGGTGGCCATACACGTGGTAATATTAACTCAAGATTATGGTCAATCAAGAGGCCTCCCAATCTTTTCCTAAGATGATATTTTAATTATGTATCACAAGGATACTAAGGGTGACACTTGTTGATATGATGCATCCACAGTTGTTGCTTATGACTTTCATCAAAAACACATTATTTATATAGCGGCTTGAAAGAGCTTGGATTTAGCTTGTTTCCACTTGGGTCATTCCCTCCTTTCGAAGCAAGGAGGTAGGCCCTATAAAGATAAACATCAACAAGGAAGTACGTTTTTAGTTCAATCTCCTAGTTAGCATGAAGCAAGGAGAGAACACACATGATGTATTTTCCCTACACTAGCATGGGGTTCATTTATATCCAAATTGAAAGATGTGGGTGATTATACCAAGTGTTAAGGAATATTTTTTATTCTCAAGATCATCGAGTGGCACAAGAGAATTGCATACGCATTCAATAAAAAAAGTATAAATCACAAAACATAGCAAACAATCATTAATTTTAACCCCTAAAGCTAAGATGAATTCAGTTTATGCACCAAACAAAGTGTTAAGTTGTATTATTCAATTTTAAACCCAAAGTAAAATGATGAAGTGAGGGTTCAATTTTAGTCCCATTTGAGCATTCTTTTTAAAACCAAATTGAAAATTAGTGTGGTCTTAAAGCATAAAGTGAAAAGAATGATAAATGGGTTATAATTTCCCCAAAAGCATCAAAATGTTTATTATAATTATAATATTTTAAGATGAGAATGCTTTTCACTTCAACTTTGATTGTCCAACCTACAAAACCTAGTTAGCCTAAAAACCAGAACAACATTAGAGGCACGTTAGTAATCTGATGAAGCAAAAAAAAAAATAACGCATGCTAGAAACGATCATCATTTTTTCTTAGCAGAGTAGGAAATCACTGTTCATGATAGCATCACTTTGGTTAATTTGGGCATCACTCTATAGAAAAGCAAAGATGATTGTTGTTTGGGGAGCATTGCTATTTATAAAATTTGATACCTCTAAAGTATTCAATGTCACCATTTGATTTAATCAATTCTAGGGTATTAAATAGGTGTCGTTATTTCAGATGAAAATTGTGTCACTATATGGTGACGCCTAGCAAAGGCGTTGCTAAAATTCCTTTGATCATTTTTGTATCCTGCAAGAGTTAGAAAAAATGAATTTTGATATAAAAATTGATTAAATTTGATCAGTTTTTCCCTCCTAGCACTAGAATGTTGATCGATAGATTAGTATGGGCTAGTTACACTTGATTCATGAAGAATCGAAGCATAACAAAG
This sequence comes from Sequoia sempervirens, assembly GCA_007258455.2. NCBI lineage: Eukaryota > Viridiplantae > Streptophyta > Pinopsida > Cupressales > Cupressaceae > Sequoia > Sequoia sempervirens. Next base: position 87,188,333 of record VDFB02000003.1, read on the forward strand.
CCATTAACATCAAATCTCAATAGGATCATTCAAATGACAATTAAATAAATATTTATCACAACTAAGCATGCTAAACTACGAAAGCTTTAAAATACCTACTCTAATCCATCTGAAACTTATCCATTGGGGGAGTGGTGTCATGTTGATGTGGAATGATGACCCTTTCCCAATCTTGTAGATAAATGAGCTTGTTCCAGTCAGTTTTATTGAAGAAAACTAATGGAACAATTATGAGATGTGTATGAAAACATGATTTTAATCTAAATGACTAAGATATAGGATAATTAAACATGATTTCATGCTAAAATGATGAAGATATGCAAATGCTAAGATAATCTAGATGGTTCAATCTAAACTAAAAGATTCAAACCCTAATTCAAAAAAAAACTAAATGGATGCATTATGTGATCATGGAAGCCATTAATGGAAGCTTAAAGCTAATTAATGCAATTAAAATGAACTAAAAGATGCTAAATATGTGCTAAATATGAGTGTGAGTGTGAGTGATTTTAACAACATAACTTTGATGTTAAAAGATGGATTCATTTGTCTCCAAATAGTGATATATTTATAGGAGAGTAAATGAGAAATAAAGCGTTAAGATAAAAAAAAGTTTAATCAACGGTCAAGGATGGATGAAGGATGAAACATGGATCATGAATTTTCATCAGTGGATGAGAATGGAAGATGATATTTAATCAAGGGTTAACATTCCTTCAAACAAGGACACTTTTAACTTATTTAAGAGGTCACAAGTTAACTTGCACAAGATGACACAAGTTAACTTGCTCAAGTTTAGCTAAGTAAGTTTGTTGAGAAAAAGGAATATTCCCCTTTTTCAAATGAGTGGGGAGAGAGATTATTCTTTGGAATATTCCCATGGGTGAGGTAAAAGGATAATTTAGATAATTAAAACTAAATTAAATTGTGCAAAAGGGGGAGGAATATTCCTTGAGAATATTCCCTTGCAAGTGGGGGAATTAGATTTAATTGATAATTAAACAATATTAATTATGTAATTAGGGGATTTAGAAGAATTAGATGATATTCATTAAATAAAATGATTTAGTGAATGGGGGAAAGGTGGAATGACAGTTAATTCAATAACTTAGGGTTATTTAATTAAACAAGAAGATTTAGGGATTTAAATTAAATAGTTTATTTATTTAATTTAATGAGATGAAATTTTAGCACGAAAGGGGGTGAATTAACATGATTAAATTAATTAGGTTAATAGATGCAAATGGTGCAATTAATTAAAGAGCTAGGCTAATTTAATTAATTAAGCAAAAAGAGGATGGATTTCAAGAGGAAATCATGTTAGTATACCTGATTCGAGTGTATTATATCATTCAAGAAATTTTTCAGTGTCTACAAAAAAAAACACAAATAAAAATAAAAATCACATAAATATGACAAGGAATCCAAGAAGAAGACAACCAGTAATATACTCATTAACAACTAAACATGTCATTCAATCCCAAAATAATTATCACTTCCCTAACTATAAAATGTTAGAAATATTATATTATATCTAATAATATAATATAAAAGGAAAGTGATTTATTGTGAGAAATAGGCTATTTTTCTTTTTTTATAATATTATAAAAGGAAGCTTATGAAACATAATCATAAGGAGTATATTTAATATTGAGCTTTTATACTCCCATGATGAAGAAAGCATCCTAGATCTAATCTTTAAAAAAAAACTTTTTAAGACAAGGTCGGGAGGAGTATAAAATCTATGAGCTTCCTAGATCAAATCTAAAAAAAAGATTTTAAGGCATGAGATTAGGAGGATTATAAAAGCTATGATCCCTCACAATTAAAAATTAATCTATTAACTATCCTATTAAACGAGGAGAGCAATGGGTGGATTAAACCATAGCTATTGGGATATTTTGTACTCATTTATCCCAATAATTATTTAATCATTCTTCAATTATATTATTATATTGCTAGTTATTCCTTATTTTAACCTTGATTAACCTTGAGATATCATTTTGGGGTATTCCTTGAATATAGATGGAGGATAGTTAACAATGACAAGTGTTATAGGTTGGTTATACTGGAGATGTTTTTTTTTATTGGGAGAGTGTAGGCTAACACTCTCCATTAATAAGGTGCCCATTTGTATTTGTTATGATAACTATAATGCAAAATATTATTATTATAAATATAATATATTAATAATTATTAATATATAATAACAATTAATATTATAAAATAATAATATATTATAATATACCATTTTTATGAAATTACAAAAATAATTAATAGTTATTAGAATTGTTTTAGTTTATAATCAATTGTCTTATAAAATTTTTAATTATTCTAGAATAATTATAATTATTATTTATATAAAAAAAACAAAATTTAAACTTAAAATCTAAATTAAAAGTTTGAGAGAGAGGGAAACTAATTTTTGATTGGTCATTTTGTGTCAACAATCTAAGGATAGCACATGTCCCTAGGGAGTTATGCTCAAGGTAGTGTTGGTTCTTTTTCTTGTAAACCAGGTTAGTCTCCTATTCTACCTATGGAGTAGCCAACTCCAATCAAGGGCAACTCAGAGGACCTGGACCAACTGACAAGATTCAGTCAAAGACTGAGATCTTCTACACTTTAGGCTCTATAGAACCAGGGTGGGTATACCCACATAATGCCTCAAATAAGACTAGACATTGCTTTTATAGCAGATGACTCCTGATGCCAAGTGTTGAGAACATCAAATATGGCTAGATTCTCAGTTACAAAACACTTGAAGCAACAAGGAGGTAGGAAAAGACATCAAGCAAAAGATATTCAATGATTTATATGAATTGTTTTCTGAGAGGGACAGGGCTAGAAGATAGACTAGTGCCTAATTTGGGGTCATGGAGTCACACACACAAATGGAAGATTCTCTGCAAATGGACTTCAACCAGTGGATCTTGTTTTGTTGATGCCTTGCATCAACTATCAGTGCCTTACACTGATAATCTAGCTCTTGTTACCAGTCAGAATCTTCTTACCAAATCCAGCTTGCATACAAACAATCACTATCACCTACTCAAAGGGTTTTAACTGCTCCCTTGAAGCAGACCTATCAACAAAATGACACAGTCTCATGAAATATGAGAAGATGAACAAAGGAACCTTATGCATTCATTCAAATGATCAAAGCATACAAGGATGGAGACAATCTGATGGCATATGCATGAGAGACAAGCATCTTCATGTGTTCCTTGTACAAACTAATTGCATTTACAGAGAAATTTAGAATTACAGACTATAGACTCAATGCATAACACTAGACTAAACCCTAGTATCTCAGACTAATCCCAGACTCAGAAAAAATGTGGAACTGAACACCAAGGTTCTAAACCCCTACATCTGGCCATGAAATTCTCCTTTATAGGAACATGAGAAGTAACAAGCAACCGGCCAGATGAGATTACATGTCATCAAACAAAATGACTAGCCAACATAGCACATAGGCCATGTCACTAGCTTTACCAGATATCATTAAATGCTTTGTGCCAGGTGATTCAAGGAGAATATCACGTAATCAGGTCGAATCGAGCAAGTACAAGAATGGCAAGCCATGGCGGTCAGACCAGGAGGGTACACAGACCATGCCATCTAGGAAATCCATGGGTGCGATCATCACTAATCCAGAGGCCACAAGTGCAGAAGCCATTTGTCTCAACCACCTATCTACCTCAGAGAACCCATGCCCTAGTTCTATAATTAATTTGATCTCTACCGCACCAACCAACACCAACAATCAAGGCTTAGGACCAAATCGGGGTCATCATGCTGATCTACAAAAATCTTCATCATCATCATTCTCGAGCCACGGGCCAAGTGACCAACCACAATAAATGAATCCCCGGTTCAATCCATGTCGGCCATAGCTTCCAGCAAACCAGTAGGTGTGACACCATGGAGTCGGGAAGACAACACATCAAGAATCCAATGTTTCATCGAGAAAACATACCATTCAGCAAGACCGGGTGCATTTGGCCAAACATCACAGCGACAACAATGCCACATCGGCGAGAGAAGACACAATCGACAGGAGATCATGTCGACACCTCAACAAGAAGCACCATCGACAAGAGAAAGTGGTGTCAGGAAGACATCATGGAAAGAAAACATGCCATATTAAACATTGATCATAGTCGGCAAGAGGATAACAATTCAAAAAAACATCCCAGTGAAGTCCATCAAGTCAGGGAGAGATGGCTGAGTCGGCCAGACATCATGGCGAAGTCACCATGACCGAAGGGAGTCATACCAAAGTCATCAAGCTCATCGGACAGATAGGCAATGGTCAGGGAGACATCTCCCTGACACAAAGAACACAAGTCGCAAGGAGGGGGTCTCAGGGGGACATCCCAAAGTTGCCCAGAGATCACAACGAAACCAAAAAGTCATACCGAGAGCACCAAAGGGAGCACCAAAGTCGGCAAGACAAGTAGGGGTCGAGGAGACATCTCCCTGACACAACCAACATAGGCCGAGAAGATAAGGCCTCAGGGAGACAAGCTGAGGTCGCTAAGAGGTTAGCCCGAGGACCAAAAGTCACAGCAAAGGCAATGCGGGGGGTAGGTGAAAGCAGTAACTAGGGGCCGGTAATGAACAAAAAATGAGGCTCGAGGGGACCAGACTGAGGCGAAGCTGGAACCAAGAAAGAGAAGGAGTCAGAGCCAGAGTGGGGGACAAAAAGGAACAAAAGATACCAGGACCAAAAACCATCCTGCTCTTGCCTTCGCAAAAGACTGTGGAGGCGGAGCTGGAACCGACACAAGACAGAGAAGCCGTGGGGCCTGGAGCGAGACAAAACTAGAAACAGGAAACTTGAAAAAGGTTCCAAAACTAGTTTCCACTCCGATCCTGCACCTACCAAAGGGAACAAAACAGAAGACAAGCGAAGAGGTGGAGCCGGGGCCAGAATGGAACCCGAAAGAGAAACCAAAGGCAATATCCTGATTCCGATTCCATTCCGGTTCTGCCCCCGCTAGATAAAGAAAAACACAAGGCAAGGAAGAAAAGGAAGATCTAGCCATCCAAGACATGAACCCTTGGCATGCTGAGCTCAACCCTGATGGGAGCCCATTTACCCCACGTGCCAAAATGATAGAAAATTCCCAAGCCAAAGTTTTGTCAGGAAAATCAAAGGCAAACAACTGGAAAATGAGAGATAACCAAAATAGGCACTAACAGGTAGCATGTAATTTGATTAAGGATATATGATAATTCACTTTTAAGACCTCTTCAATGTACTCATTGCACACTTAAGGAAAAAAATATATGGAGAGAAAGAGAGAGGAAGAGAGAAGGGAGAGGGAGATAGAGATAAAATATAGAGAGGAAAAGGGAGAAAAAGGAGAAAGAAAGGAAGAGATATATAAAGAGAGAGGTAGATATATATATATAGAGAGAGAGAGGGTTCTATTTATATCTATTTCTCTTTCTATCTCTATGTTTCTCATTATCTCTCAATCTCTCTCTTTATCTCTCCCTTATTTCTCTCTATATTTTTCTTCCTCTCTCTCTCTCTCTCTCTCTCTCTCTCTCCCTCTCCCTTACTCTCTTTTTTTATTCCTATTTGTCTCCCCTTATCTCCTCCCTATCTATATCCCTCTCCCTCTTTATCTCCCTCTACCTCTCTCTATATATCACTTTTTTCTCTCTTTGTTTTTCCCTCTTTCTATCTCTATTTATTCATGTCCCTCTTCTCCCTTTACATCTCTCTTTCTCTCTTCCTTTATATTAATCCCTATCTCCATCTCTATCTTCCTCTCTATTTCTCTCCCTTATTGCTATCTCCTTACCTCTTCTTGCATCTCTCACTTCCCCCCCTCTCTCTCTATATATATGTATGTATGTATGTATGCATATATATCTATATATATGTAAATATGTATATATGTATATATATGTGTGTGTGTGTATGTGTATATATACATACATGCATATATATATATATAAGTATATACATACATACATACATATATATATATATATATCCCTCTCTATCTCTATCTCCCCCCTCTACCTCTCTCCCTCTCTATCACTCCCTCTTTCTATATCTCTATAATTTTCTCTATTTCTCTCCCCATATCTCCTTCCATCACTCCTCTATCCCCTATCTATCTCTTTATTTCTACCTCTCTCTTCCTTTACCTTCCCATATATCTCTATATCTCTCTCTCTCTATCTCCCCCTATTTATCTCTCCCTCTCTTTGTCTCTATTTTTCTACCTCTACTTCTCTCTAGTTTGCTCTCTCTATATATCATATCTCTATCTCTCTATCTCTATCTCACCATCTATATGCATCTATCTCTCCCTCTCCCCCCCTCTCTCTCTCTCTCTCTCTCTCTCTCTCTCTCTCTCTCTCTCTTCCTCTCCCTCTCTCTATCTCTCCATTTATTTGTCCCCATCCTCTCTTTCTTTATCCTCATCTCTACCTATATTTTCCTTTCTCCTCTTATATCTCTAGACATGTGTATCCCTCTCTCTCCCACTTTCCCTCTTCCTAGGCCTCTATATCTATATCTTTTTTCCTATCTATATCCATCTCTCCATATTTATTCTTCCATCTCCATCTATATTTATCTTTTTATCTCTCCATCTCTCTCTGCCCCTGTATCTCCCCCTCTCTCTACTTATCTCTATATATCAAGTCTGGGTCATCCCACAAAACTGGTTTACAATTTTCGGGAGATTCTAATTTTTGGTGAAATCACATATTTTTAGAAAATATAATGATTTAAGCCTTAAAAAGTTTCATTTAAAGCATTCCAATTGAAGAGGGTTTTATCAAACTACCTTAGATCAAACCCTCTTGGATAGAACCCCGCTAGTTTTAAACCATACCTATAATGGTGTCTCCTTTACACCTATCAAAATGTTGATAAAAAACCACTTTTGATTTACCTTTTGGGGGATCAAATGAATTCATTTAAAATTTATTTTTTGTAAGCATGTAGTCCTTATTATAATCTTCCCAAAAAGTATAATTTTAAATAAATTTAACTTTATTACTATATTTATTTTTTATTTCTTATGAATGTAGGTTTCTCACCGAAAATCAAGCTCTTTGTTCTGTCCATGTGGAAAAATAGAAGATTATCAAAAAAAAAATTGAAAAATATGAGTTCACCAAATATTGAAGTCCTTGATCCAACCAAAAAAAAATTGAATTTCAATACATACAAAAAAAAGTTACGTGTTATACGGTCCACCTATGTTTGAATTGTAATTGGTTTGACTTCAAAACTTGATTAAGGAAAAAATATTCAATAAAACACTATCTAACCAAGTGGAAACACTAGATACTAGAGTTACAAATCTAAATTTGAAAGAATTAGAATTTTATCCTTCATGGCTAGTTGTGTTCTACGGTGAGCATCACTCCTTAAAAAATGTTGTTTTATGAAAAATCTAGTTTCTGAGGGAGATGGAAAAAGAGGTGCAATCTGATTCCAATTTTTTTAAAAAATATATATTTAGAATCTACAAACAAAATGTCACAAAACTCTAGTTTGCATCATCTTCAAATTTCTCATGGTTTAGCCACTATAGGTGTCTGAAAGTGAAGATTTTGTTAGAAAAAATATTTTAGTGTCCAGTTTGGCCAAAAATTGTAAACCACTACTATGGGATCACCCCACTTCATATCTCTATATTTATCTTTTTATCTCTCCCCATCTCCCTATCTATATATAGATGTGTCTCTTTCATCTCTATCTATCCCTCTTTCCTCTCTCTCTTTATCTATATATATCTCTCTCCATCTCTCCATACCCCTCCCATTCTCCATATTCATCTCGAGTAAGTGCAGGAAGATGGGGGGAAAAAAGGGGTCTTAAGTAGCCACTTTTTTTTTCCTGAAATCAGGAAATACTAACCTTGGATGAGAAATAGAGCATAGTTGCACTCAAAATTTTAAGATGCGGCAAAAAAAATGTTTGTAGTGCTCTAAATTTACTTTCTAAACTATTATTTTTTTGAAAATGGTATAGATTAAGGGGTTCAAAAATAAGAGCCACAGAAATTGGCGTCGTTTCTATCAAAAAACATAGCAGAGCATGTTTTGTGGCTCCCTCAAAAGGTTAACTTTTTTTTTGTAATTTTAAAATCGCTTCAGTGAGAAATTAGATAACAACATGTAGTTTATGCCTAATTTTTATGATAAATTTTTAATGAATATTTTATTTTTTACTAATTTTAAAAGTGGACACATCCTGAAAAGTAGAATTTTGGTTGTGCTACCCCTATAAATTTTGAAAACTAATTTAAAATCAAGTTATTTATTTTTAATATATGGATAATAGAGTGTAGTTTATAAAAATGTAATTTATTTAAAATGTCAATGAATGGTTAAATTATAAAGTAAAAAATACTAAACACTAGTTTTTTCCTAAAAACAGATGCACAAACAAAATAAAATTAAAGATGAAAGGCTTAACATTGTCAAAATGTGAAAAAAATTACATTGTTAAATAGCTAAGAGAAAGCCTAACATTACCCAGGCATTTGATTTGTTCAACCTTGAAACATGTGAAAACTTGATGGTTAGCACAAACAAGATTATGTGAAATCTTGTAGAATATGCAAAAACACATATTTGGACATTGAGAAGTCACTCCAAGCCTTTGGGTTGGAAATCCAAAGCAAATCCAAAGCCTAAGTCTTGGGGATTCCCAAAGCTACATATAGCATGAGCGCGTTATAACTCACTCACATTATAACACGATGCATTATGTTTTGTTGTGCATTTTTTCTTTTTTGAAAAAGTTTTTTGCATATTTTTTGAAAGTTTAATGTATGTTTATTGAAAGTTTTACATAACGCAAGCGCGTTATACCGTACTCACATTGTCTTTCTTGGAATGTTTTATGTTCAAGTTTGTTAAGTATGTTTGATGTATGTATTTTTGTATATATATTTGTATTTATGTGTGTGTATATATGCTTGATTGGATGTAAGTTTGTATGTATGTAGTATGTATGCATGTATGTATGTATGTATGTATGTAGTATGCCTATATGTATGTATGTATGTATGTATGTATGTATGTATGTATGTATGTATGTATGTATGCTTGTATGTATGTTTGTATGGTTGTATGTATATATGTATGTATGTATGCTTATATGTATGTATATACATATGTATGTATATAGGTATGCTTGTATGTATGTATGTATGCTTGTATGTATGTATGTAAGGGTTTTGGGTTTAGGGTATATAAGGACCCGAGGGTATAGTTTTTAGGGTAGAGAGTAGAGGGTAGAGGGTAGAGGGTAGAGGGTTACAGTTGAGGGATAATATTTAGCTTGTTGAGTGTATAATATTAAGTGTGTAAGGTATAGAGATTATGGTTTAGGATATTTGGTTTAGGGTTTACAATATGGATTGAGGGTATATAAGGCAAAGGGTGACTTGGGTTGAGAGTGTATGGATTAGGTTTTAAGTATAGGGTTGAGGTATAATATTTAGGGTTTAGGGTATAAGGATGAGGTTATAGGGTATAGGTATGAGGGTTTTTGGGTGTAGGTTTTAGGGTTTAAGGTATAGGGTTGAGGATTGATGGATTAGGGCTTAAGTATATGGTTGAGGGTATAGGGTAGAGGTTTGATAGTTTACAGTTGAGGGATAATGTTCAAGGTTGAGTTTCTAAGATATAGGGTTCAAGGTTTAAGGTTAAGGGTATAAGGCATATGGATGAGGGTCAAGGGTTTAGGGAATACGTATAGGGTATAGGGTATAGGGTATAGGATATAGGGTAGAGGTATGAAGGTTGAGGGATAATGTTTAAGGTTGAGTGTCCAAGGTTAAGTTTATAGGGTATAGGGTTTAAGGGTTTAAGGGTGTCTAGGGGTTGAGAGCTAAGGGTTTAAGGGTTTAAGGTTTGAGGTCTTAAGGGTTTAATGGTTGAGGGATTAGGGCTTTAGGTATAGTGTCAAGGGTAGAATGTTTAGGGTTTAAGTTTTAAGGGTTGAGGCTTTAGGGATAGGGTTAAGGAATTAGGGTTTAAGGGTTGAAGGTTTAAGGATTTAAGGTTAAAGGGTCAAGGGTTTAGAGTTTAAGGGTTGAGGGCTTGAGGTAATATAGTTTAAGGGTTGAGCATTAAGAGATTAGTGTTTAAGTTATAGGGTTGATGTATTAGGGTTAAGGGTTTAATGTATATAGTAGAGGGGTTGAGGGTTGAGGGTTTAATGGTTGAGGGTTCAATGGTTGAGATTTTAAGGATTGATGGTTAAAGGATTAGGGTTGAGGGTTGAGGGTTGAGGGTTGAGGGTTGAGGGTTGAGGGTTGAGGATTGAGGGTTGAGGGTTGAGTGTTGAGGGTTGATGGTTTAACATATAGGCTTAAAGGATTAAGGTTGAGGGTTAAGGGTTAAGGATTTATGGTATAGGGTTAAGGGATTAGGGTAGAGGGTTGAGAGTTTATAGTTGATGGATAATGTTCAAGGTTGAGTGTCTAAGATATAGGGTTCAAGGTTTAAGGCTGATGGTATAAGGCATATGGATGAGGTTTGAGGGTTTGGGGGATAAGTATAGGGTTGAGGGTGTAGGGTATAGGGTAGAGGTTTGAAGGTTGAGTGTCTAAGGTTAAGTGTATAGGATTAGGGTTTAAGGGTATTGAGGGGTTGAGAGTTTAGGGTTTAAGAGTTTAAGGTTTGAGGGATTAAGGGTTTAAGAATTGAGGGTTTAAGGGTTGAGAGATTAGGGTTTAAGGTATAGTGTTGAGGGTAGAGGGTTTATGGATAGGGTTTAGGGTTTAAGGTTTAAGGGTTCAAGGTTGAGGCTCTATGTATGGGGTTTAGGTTTGATAGTTAAGGGATTAGAGTTTACGGGTTGAGGGTTTAAGGCTTTAAGGTTAAAGGGTGAAGGGTTTATGGTTTAAGGGTTGAGCATTAAGAGATTGGGGTTTAAGGTATAGGTTTGATGTATTAGGGTTAATATTTTAATGTATATGGTATAGGGGTTGAGGGTTGAGGGTTGAGGGTTTAAGGTATACGGTTGAGGGATTAGGGTTGAGGGTTGAGGGTTTAGGATTTAAGGTATAGGGTTGAGGGATTAGGGTTGAGGGTTGATATTTTATAGTTGAGGGATAATGTTCAAGGTTGACTAACATATAGGGTTTAGGGTTTAGGGTTGAAGATATAATGCATATGGATGATGGTTGAGAGTTTAGGGCATAAGTATAGGGTTGAGGGTATATGGTATAGGGTAGAGGCTTGAAGGTTGAAAAATAATGTTCAAGGTTGAGTTTCCAAGGTTAAGTGTATAGGGTATAGGGTTGATGCAGAGCCTCATACCAAACCCCTCAACACCATCATTTATTCAAGGGATTTCAATCCCAAACAAAATCAGGAGAAGATCAAATATACAAACTTCAAGAATACATTTAACTTTCACCAAAACTCAACTATCATCACAACAAAATTCATCAAATTCTTTAACTCAACAAACCACATCATAGTATATCAATATACTCATTCTTCAAGGCAACAAAACACTTATTCAATTCATTAATCATATTCCAATCCAACTCGTCTTTAATCTCAAAATGTCTATATCAAAACAATAACTAGACTTAAATCATTGAAAACAGTCCATAATCTTCTACTAGCACCAATTCACTCACCTTAGCAACTTACTTTACAAGGAAAAATAACAACAATCCAATCCTTCTTGCTATAACTAGTTATCAATCCTTCAAGACACCAATTTCATCTTGTTTTGATTGAACCATTCAATAATAACATCAGGTCTACCTACACTGCAGTCAAGACACCACTCATGCATATAAGGAATACCTTGCTCAAAAACACCAAAACCATCATACCTGTCTTTTATACCTTACCCCAGCTTAGAAACATCCTTAATACCATAAATAGAGCATTGTTCACCCTTTTATAATCACTCTTTCACTGTTTCATTATAAAACTCAATTTCTCACATATAGGTTCCAGTATCCTACTAGCACATCCAGAACCTTAAAGCAGGTATACTAAGCAACTCAGAATGAATCTCTAGACACCGTCTACTATTCTAAGGACCCATTAGAGCCAACATTAACACGTCACAAAAGAAAGTATGCTTGTTTTGGAAAATTATTAAAAACCAATGGACTATTCACTTGAAAAGCACCAAATTAGGTCACAAATACAAAGAAACTACCCTTATTGCACCACCAAATCATCAAAGAACAATAAAAAACCTTTAGTTACACTTCCAAACTCAGGATTCTTCATTTTTTAAGGTTTAAAAGGCTTGAATACATACTGATCCATCAAACCCTTGGTTATAGGGTGAAAACACAACAAACAGTAAGGGTTTCAAAAAAATGAACCTTGCAAACCTTTAATTAACCTTTTTAGAAATGACTGAAAATGCTCAAGAAACCTTCACCAACCTCCTACAACTACCATTCCTTCATATCCATGACTGTAGCAGCAACTCTTGGTTGAAAAACCCTTCAAAAACACTATAGAAACAACTCCAACGTTGTATCCTTGATTCCTCTACACAAACCAAGTTAACCAAAAAAATAAAAAACCTAATCTAACCCTACCCCATTGATCTACAAGCCTAATTTAGTGGATTAGGTTTTAATTTCCTTATCAGATTCTCAAAACCACTGTGAAAAACAACTCTGCCCAAGGCACGAGAAGTTTCCTTTTATTCTTTTGTTTCTTAAAAATTGACCTCCAAAATCTTCGAAATGGAAACTAACTTCTTCCTAATAGATATCACACAAAATTCTATTTTTTTAGAATTCTTAACTATCAATACAAAGATAGAAACTATGTAGGAATGTTTCAACCCAAAAAAACAAGGGGTTTTATTTCAAAATCTGAATGCAAGAATACAAAAATTCTCTTCCTCCATGCCTTACAATGATTTTTTACAGATGTTTCCAACTTAGTAACTAATTCTTCAACTCCTCCATCGGTGTAAATTACCTTTTAACTCTTAATATGCTTGATTTTCTTGACACATCATTTGGACTTGAGCATTACAAATTTAACAATTTTAGCCTTTTGAAGGCATTAAATGATCTGGGTGCTCTTGCACCATACAACCAACCAACTGAACCTTTCCAAGTCCCTTAGAAACATGTTGCATCATCTTCACTTGTACCTGCAAAACAAAAATCAAATCTACCTTTTTCTTATTCCTTCTTCATCTTCATTTGTCTTCACTTTATCCTTGCTTTCTTTTGTCATCTTGTTTTCTTCATCTGTACCTTCTCTTTTCCTTTTTACCTTTCACATTCTTCCTCATTAGGTTCACAAACTATTTCCTCTTTCAAAAGGACACAGGACTATCCTTTACATCTTCTCACCAACTCTTTGCTCAACCAAGGACACAAGACTATCCCTGCACACTTTCAACCAAGGAAACAAGATTGTCCTTGCATACTCTTCTTGACCTTCTCAATCACCTTTCATCTTCATCTTCCACTACTCCCATCAGTGGAGTATCCTTCATCAGGGCTGCAACTCTTCAGTGCTTCTTCAGACAGGAATCCATTAGGTTCTAACTAAAACACAACTTAGCTTGCCTCACCTAGGTTTCTTTGCTTACTCTCCCTATTCTCTTGGACTTTCTCAATGCAGCTTAGATGGATAAGCACCCACAACCAACCAACAATCTCAACCTACTATCAGCAACAACTTAACCATAAACAACTTTCCCAGAGCATCTTCAGGCTCTAATACCAATTTGATGTAGAGCATCATACCAAACCCCTCAACACCATCATTTATTCAAGGGATTTCAATCCCAAAATAGAATCAGGAGAAGATAAAATATATAAACTTCAAGAATTCACTTAACTTTCACCAAAACTCAACTATCATCTCAACAAAATTCATCAAATTCTTTAACTCAGCAAAAAACATCATAGTATATCAATATACTCATTCTTCAAGGCAACAAAATACTTATTCAATTCATTAATCAAATTCCAATCCAACTCATCCAACCTCAAAATGTTCGTATCAAAACAATAACCAGATTTAAATCACTGAAAATAGTCCATACTCTTCTACTAGCACCAATTCACTCACAACTTACTTTACAAGGAAAACTAACAACAATCCAATCCTTATTGCTATAACCAGTTATCAATCATTCAAGACACCAATTGCATCTTGTTTTGATTGAACCATTCAATAATAACATCAGGTCTACCTACACTGCAGTCAAGACACCACTCATGCATATAAGGAATACCTTGCTCAAAAACACCAAAACCATCATACATATCTTTTATACCTTACCCCAACTTAGAAACATCCTTAATACCATAAATAGAGCAATATTCACCCTTTTATAATCACTCTTTCATTGTTTCATTAGAAAACTCAGTTTCTCACATGTAGGTTCCAATATCCTACTAGCACATCCATACCCTTAAAGCAAGTATACTAAGCAACTCAGACTGAATCTCCACACACCCTCTACTATTCTAAGGACCCATTAGAGCCAACATTAACATGTCACAAAAGAAATTATGCTTGTTTTGGAAAATTCTTAAAAACTAATGGACTATCTGCTTGAAAAGCACCAAATTAGGTCACAAATACAAAGCAACTACCCTTATTGCACCACCAAATCTTCAAAGAACAATAAACAGTCTTTAGTTACACTTCCAAACTCAGGATTCTTCATTTTATAAGGTTTAAAAGGCTTGAATACATACTGATCCATCAAACCCTTGGTTATAAGGTGAAAACACAAAAAATAGTGAGGGTTTCAAAAAATGAACCATGCAAACCTTTAATTCATCAGCCATTTTTTGTACATAACACATTTAGAAATGACTGAAAAATGTTCAAGGAACCTTCACCAACCCCCTACAACTACCATTCTTTCATATCCATGACTGTAGCAGCAACTCTTGGTTGAAAAACCCTTCAAAAACATTATAGTAGCAACTCCAACATTGTATCCTTGATTCCTCTGCAAAAACCAAGTTAACCACAACAATAAACAACATAATCTAACCCTACTCCACTGATCTAGAAGCCTAATTTGGTGGAGTAGGTTTTAATTTCCTTATTAGACTCTCAAAACCACTATGAAAAACAACTTTGCTCGAGGCACAAGAAGTTTTCTTTTATACTTTTCTTTCTTAAAAAATGACCTCCAAACTCTTTGAAATGGAAACTAACTTCTTCCTAACAAATATCACACAAAAGTGTTTTTTAGAATTCTTAAGTATTAATATAAAGATAGAAACTATGTAAGAATGTTGCAACCCAGAAAAACAAGTGTTTTGTTTCAAAATATGAATACAAGAATACAAAAATTCTCTTCCTTCATGCCTTACAATGTTTTTTTATATATTTTTCCAACTTAGTAATTGATTCTTCAACTCCTCCATCGGTGTAAACTACCTTTTCACTCTTAATATGCCTGATTTTATTGCTTTTTGTCAATGTAACAACTTTCAACAATATTGCAATAATGCAAGTTTTGCATTTTTCCTACCTTGACCTCCTAATGACTCATTACATGACTTGAATACATTAAAATCGGCCTTTACATGGCCTTGAAACATCATTTGGTCTTGAACATTACAAATTTAACAATTTTAGCCTTTTAAAGGCATTACATGATCTGGGTGCTCCTGGACCAAGTGTTTATAGGTTTTAAGGGTATCTAGGGGTTGAGAGTTTAGGGTTTAAGGGTTTAAGTTTTAAAGGTTTAATGGTTTAAGGATTGAGGGTTTAATGGTTGAGTGTAAAAGGTTGAGGGATATGTTTTAGGGTTGAAGTTTTAAGGATTGAGGCTTTAGGGTTGAGGTTTGAGGGATTAGGGTTTAAGGGTTGAGGGTTGAAGGATTAGGGTTGAGGTTTGAGGGTTGACGTTTTATGGTTGAGGGTTTAACGTATATGGTTGAGGTATTAGGGTTGAGGGATTATGGGGTTGAGAGTTTACAATTGAGTTATAATGTTCCAGGTTGAGTTTCTAAGATATAGGGTTTAGGATTTACAGTTGAGGGTATAAGGCATATGGATGAGGGTTGAGGGTATAGGATATAGGGTAGAAGTTTGAAGGTTTAGGGATAATGTTCAAGGTTGAGTGTCAAATGTTAACTCTATAGGGTATGGGATAAGGGCTTAAGGGTATCTATGGTTTGAGAGTTTAGGGTTTAAGGGTTTAAGGTTTGAGGGATTAAGGGTTTAAGGATATAGGGTTTAAGGGTTAATGGATTAGGTTTTAAGGCATAGTGTTGAGGGTACAATATTTAGGTATAGGGTTTGAGGGTTTGAACTGTAGATTTTTGGCTCCTATGGACAACTCTTGTACTTCTAGGGTTTTTCACCTAAAAGGAGAGAGATAGGAGAAAAAATGCTAATGGTTCATTCAATTAATGTTATGTGTAATATTGTCTAACCTAAATGAAGTTAAATAAATGAAATTGACTAATTTGAATGAATTAAAATGAATGCAAAAGTGAAATTAAAGTTATGTTTGAAAACACATTATGTAATGCAATAATGAACTAAATGAAAATATGTAGAATAGAAAGGAATGAGTTAAATTAGAGTGCACCTGGGTAAAATCTAGTGAATCTGGAATGTTGTGGATGCTGGTTGAAATCATTGATTTTTCATAGTGGGACTCATTCGCCTAGGGTGGTGAATCAATCCTCCTCCTGGTGAAAAACTATCGAAAATAAGTTTATGTCTGTCGGGATCTGGAATCTGAAAAAAATCATATTTTCAGTCCTAAGATGTGACTCATTCACCATAGGTGGTGAATTAGTCCTCTCCCAATTTTTTGAAAAATCAGGAGACAACTCTGCAACACCAAATTTGGAAATCACTACTTGTTGGGTTGTCAAAGTCAATTATGTAGGAAATAGACAAAAAACCTTCTCAAAGCTTGAAATATACTTAAGTTGACTTGAAGCACCTAGTTGAATTGTAAACCAATCTTCAACACCAAAAATCTTGTCAAATCTGCATACCTAGGTCTACAAACAAACATGCAATAATGGAAAATGGTTTAAGGTTAGTGAATAGGGGTTTACCTTGGTCAAACCCCACTTTTGGTAATCAAACCTTTAATAAAATAATGAAATGAAAAGGAATGATAAACTAACAACATGCAATTGCTATTAACTTACCAAACCCTTGATGATGCAAATCTGAAGTAATTTCAATGGCTGCTTCAAAGTGCTTGAATAGTGCTTGAAAGGATGTTGTAAAGAGGTGATTTTTAAGTGAATTGTAATTAATAGAGTCTAGAAAAATGTAGAAATGTCTTACAACACTTCACAACACCTTCACAAGACATCGTTATTTCAGTTTGAGTACCTAAATATACATGTTCAAGCCATGTTACAACATAAAATCATAGCAACATAGTTCCAACACCATGAAACAAGACCTAAAAGGCCATGAAAATGACAAGGGGCCATTTTTCTATGACACATTTAGCCCCCACTTTAGTGAGAGGATGAACCTACTTCAAACTCAAACTAAAGTAGCCATGAACATCGAGAGGAGGGTTCAAATGCACTTGCATTAGCAAGATGGAATGACAACGATCAAGAGATATGATCAAGCCCCCAGGATGAAGAACCCATGGAAAACTAAACATAAGAACAAAAGAACACACAAGTGTTGAGAATGAATTGGATGAAGCTTCGATCGTCAATCCAACTAGTTGTGGATTACATCTAGGTTGATTATTTGAAAAATATAATGTGTACTCACTCTAGGGCAACAAAACATAGGACAATCCATTGGGTGAGAAGGCCCAAATGTACTCACTCTGGGGCCATAAAACTAGTTGTTCACGAGGTGAGAAATCCCAAAAAGGTAAGATACATACACTGGTTGGTATGCACTCACAAACACAAAAGTGGCTATGGGGAAAAGTCATGCCACTAGGTGGGATTCTAGCTCAACCATATTAAATTTATACCCGTTGATAACTTTACCAAGGCACCACAAAGAAAAAAATGTTCATGAACAAAAAGAGAAAGGTACCACAGTCATGCAAGTTGCGTTATGCAAAATGGAAAAAATGTAAAATGCAAAAAAAAATATGAAAGTGTAAAAGATGTTCAAAGGAGTCTTGTTTAGTTCATGCAAGGTCAGCCACTTAGGGAACATTGTGTCTAATGTCTCCAAGAGAGGACCAATCAAAGAATAGTATATTTACAACTTAGGGGATGTAGTGCGTCACATCAGGCCACCAAGAGGAATGTAATATGATGAGATAGATCACACTTATGAAGGACATCACACCCAATGCCATCCATAAAGTGACAAACACATCATGTAAATGGCAAGGCTGCACTAGGCACCCAAAATGAAAATGAATCATGGTGATGTATGCCCCCCACTTTAAAGGAATTGCTACACATCATTCTATGAGAAATTACTTTAAAGTAGAGAAAAAAATAAAAAGAAAAAGGAAAAGGAAAACAAGGCATGAGAGCCAATATTGTTAAGCCCTATGACAAGTCATATGTTTTGAAGTTAGGTTGCATCATGTCAAGATAAAACACAAGTTATGTTTTGAAGGGAATTGCCCCCCAGAAAATAAAACACACCAAACACATAAGGGATCTATGGATTTGGGGTCAGTATGTTCGTTGATGCAATGTGTTAATGAAAGAGCATGAAACTATCATCATTCCCCAAATCACAGAGAACTAGAAGAATGACACAAAGAGAGTGAAAATAAAAGAAAATGAAAGTCCATTTTGGGTCAACATGTAAGAGACATTGCGGTCTCGATGCCTTGCATCGTCCCCAAAAGGAAAACACAAGTGAAATGAAAAAAGAAAAGGTGAAAGAAAATGAAAAATCTTTTGGGTCAACATGAAGGAGACATTTCGGTCTCAATGCCTTGCATCATCCCCGAAGAGGAGAAAAAAACAAAAATAGAAAAAGACAAGGACCTTGTGGGTCAACATGGAAGAGACATAGGGTGTATCTACGCTTTGTATAATCCCCAAAAGGAAAAAAACAAAAAAAAATGAAAAAGACAAGGACCTTTTGGGTCAACATGGAAGAGACATAGGGCATCTCCATGCTTTGCATCATCCCCAAAAGGAAAAAAAAAACAAAATAAAAAAGGACAATGTACAACATATAGAAGAAGAGAGATATGAATAGAAGAAGTGTACAAAGGGAACATCAAATGCACATTACAGGGGAACACGATACACACATGAAAATGCAAAAAGGACAAAGGGAAAAGTAATGCAAATTTAAGTCAACCATTAACTAAGTTATACATTTCTCAATCTTAAATGGATAAGTGGAAAAGGAATGACATAGTTAAGAGGCAAAGACAAATGCATTACAAGGACAAGTCTAGTAGCTTCTTGCTTTCCACAAAGTGTAAAGACAAGAATGAGCTGAGGTGGGTGATGTGAAAGAATCATGCAATAGTGAGAATAGGGAATTATACAACTATGAAATGACAAAGGGTTTTATATTGTTTTAATGTATGACATGGAAGGAATCGATATCAATGAAGTGATACTTACCTAGTATTTCCTTCAATGTCTGACATTCTTCTGTTTGATGTCCAAAAATACGATGATATTTGAAATATGGTATGTGGAGAATGGTATATTAGGGAGAATAACCAACCTATTGGAAGGTGGTAATAGTATAATACCTTTGTTTAAAATCAATTGAAGTCTCCTTTCATATTTAGGAGGAGGATGTGTAGGAAACTTGATCTTTTTGAGTTTGTAAGGTCATTTGTGCTTGCTAGATTCGCCTTGTTCATGAATAGGAGGAAGAGGACCCATAGGGATCCTAGCACCCTTGTCATTAGAAGAGGATAATAATTGTTCACGTGGAAGGAGAATGTTTAAGTTAGGAGGAGCATTCAAGATCATTATTCTAGCTTCCTGAAGTCTCCTAGGTTGAAGAGGATGTTTATCAGGATGAGAAGGATCTTATTATCCTAGTCCTGTTGTGTGTACTTCAGTTGATTATTGTTCAAGAAGTTGATGGATGTCATGTTCATGTTTTGTGTCTCAACCTTGTTTACTTAAGATAGTGAATCATTTACCATATGTCTCTTCAAGGTTAATAGAATTGTTTGTGACTTTGTGATCATAAAAGGGGTGTGAGTGCACTTGGTTAAGGGAACTAGATCCACTTGAAGGAGGAATCATAGGTTCATCATTGATTTCAGGATGTAAATATTCAAAATGATCAGGAGGTGCAACAGTAGGAATATCTTGTGACTTCATGGAGGGATAAAAGGTTGCATTGGCTTCTAAATTAACAAGGCAGACATTGTAGAACTTGTTCATGCTAGCATCATCTTCTCTAATGATGTCTACTTCACATGGAGGACAATCATGAGGTTGTTCAAGGTCATTAGGGTCAAATCCAAAGGCACAATTAGATATGTCTACCAATGACTTTAATGAATTCCAAAAATTATTGAAAGAAAATTCCATGATGCAAATAAACTAGGATGCAATAAAAGATTAAAAACAAAGAATCTAGAAATTAAAATAGAATGCAGGAACAGTAAACTGTAATGCAGAAAAATTCTAGAAAGATGTTTGAAATGTTGTTTGAAAAGTACACAGGGATTGATTCACCCTGGGTGGCGAATGAGTCCCAGTATGATGTTTTTGTTTTTTTTCAGAATTTTAATGTTATTTTAATGTTCTACATAATGCATATTTTTAATTTTTTTCAATGAGATGCAATGCAAAAATAAAATCTAAATGAAGCTTTCACTAATGCAAGATAAAATGTCCTAAAATGCAAAAACAAAACAATGTACTAATTGAATGTTAATGAAAATGTAAACCAGGATGCAATATGTAAATGAAATCAGAAATGCAAATTTCTCAAAAGTTAGGATCACCAAAATGAACTGTTGATTTTTGGCTCCTATGGACAACTCTTGCACTTCTAGGGATTTTCACCTAAAAAGAGAGAGATAGGAGCAAAAATGCTAATGGTTCATTCAATTAATGTTATGTGTAATGTTATCTAACTTAAATGAAGTTGAATGAATGCAATTAACTAATCTAAATGAATGAAAATGAATGCAAAAGTGAAATTAGAGCTATGTTTGAAAACACATTGTGTAATGCAATAATGAACTAAATGAACAAAATATGCAAAACAAAAAGGAATGAGTTAAATAATAGTGCACTCGAGAAAAATATAATGAATCTAGAATGTTGTGGATGCTAGTTGAAATCACTGATTTTTCACAATGGGACTCATTCGCCCGGGGTGGTGAATCAGTCCTCCTCTTGGTGAAAAACTATCGGAAACAAGTTTCTGTCTGTCGGGATCTAGAATTTGACAAAATTTAGATTTTCAATTGTAAGGTGGGACTCATTCACCACAAGTGGCGAATCATTCCTCTCCCAAATTTCTAAAAATTTAGGAGATAACTCTACAACACCAGATCTGGAAATCACTACTTGTCAGGTTGCTGAAGTCAATTTTGCGGGAAATGGACAAAAAACCTTCTCCAAGCTTGAAATAGACTTAAGTTGACTTGAAGCACCTAGTTAACTTGTAAACCAATCTTCAACACCAAAAATCTTGTCAAATATACATACCTAGGTCTGCAAACAAAAATGCAATAAGGGAAAATGGTTTAAGGTTAGTGAATAGGGGTTTGCCTTGGTCAATCCCCACATTTTGTAATCAAACCTTTAATAAAATAATGAAATGCAAAGGAATGATAAAACAACAACATGCAATTTAAATTAACTTACCAAACCCTTGATGATGCAAATATGAAGTAATGTCAATGGCTGCTTCAAAGTGCTTGAAAGGATGTTGTAAAAAGGTGATTTTTAGGTGAATTGTAATGAATAGAGTCTAGAAGAATGTAGAAATTTCTTACAACACTTCTCAACACCTTCACAAGATGTTGCTCTTTCAATTTTAGTACCTAAATATGCATGTCCAAGCCATGTTACAACATAAAATTAGAGCAACATAGTTCTAACACCATGAAACAAGACCTAAAAGGCCATGAAAATGACAAGGGGCCATTTTTCTACGACACGAGGTTTAAGGTTTGAAGGTCTAAGGGTTGAGAGTTTAATGGTTGGGTGTTGGAAGATTAGAGTTGAGAGTTGAGGGTTGAGGGTTTTACATATAGGGTTGAGGTATTATGATTCAAGGTTGATGGTTGAGGATTTAAGGTATAGGGTTGAGGGATTAGGGTAGAGGGTTGATAGTTTAAAGTTGAGGGATAATGTTCAAGGTTGAGTTTCAAGATATAGGGTTCAAGGATTAAGGTTGAGGGTATAAGGAATATGGATGATAGCTGAGGGTTTAGGGCATACGTATAGGGTTGAGGGTATGGGTATAGGGTAGAGGTTTTAAGGTTGATGGATAATGTTCAAGGTTAAGTGTATAGGGTATGGGTTTAAGGGTTTGAGGGTTTAAGGGTTGAAGGTTCAAGGGTTGAAGGATTAGGGTTTAAGGTATAGTGTTGAGGGTAGAGGGTTTAGGGATAGGGTTTAGGGTTTAAGGTTAAAATGTTGATGATTGAGGCTTTAGGGTTGAGGGTTAAGGGATTAGGGTATAAGGATTGAGGGCTTAAGGGATTAGGGTTTAAGGGTTGAGGATTAAGATATTAGGGTTTAAGCTTTAGGGTTGATTTATTAGGGTTGAGGGTTTAAGGTTTGAGAGTTTAAGGGTTGAGGGTTGAGGGTTGAGGGTTGAGGGTTAAGGTTTGATGGTTTAACATATAGGGTTGATGGATTAGGGTTGAGGGTTGAGGATTTAAGGTATAATGTTGATGGATTAGGGTAGAGGGTTGAGATTTTATAGTTGAGGGATAATTTCAAGGTTGAGTGTTTGAGATATAGAGTTCAGGGTGTAAGGTTCATGGTATAAGGAATATTGATGAGGGTTGAGGGTATAGGGTATAGGGTATAGGTTTGAAGGTTGAGGGATAGTGTTCAAGGTTGATTGTCCAAGGTTTAGTTTAGAGGGTATAGAGTTTAAGGGTATTTAGGGGTTGGAATTTTAGGGTTTAAGGGTTTAAGGTTTGAGGGATTAAGGATTGAAGGGTTGAGGTTTTAAGGGTTGATGGATTAGGGTTTAAGGCATAGAATAAGGGTAGAGGGTTTAGGGTTTAAGGTTTAAGAGTTGAGGGTTGAGGGATTAGGGTTGATGGTTTAGGGTTTATGGTTTAGGGTTAAGGGATTAGGGTTTAAGGGTTCAGAGTTTGAGGTTTGAGGGTTCAAGGTTCAGGGTTCAGGGTTCAAGGTTTAGGGTTTAGGGTTCAGGTTGAAACATATAGGGTTGAGGGATTAGGCTTGAGGGTTGAGGGTTAAGGGATTAGGGTAGAGGGTTGAGGCTTCGGGGATAGCATTTAGGGTTAAGGGTTAAGGTATTAGGGTTTAAGGGTTGAGGGTTTAATGCTTTAAGGTTAAAGGGTCAAGGGTTTAGGGTTTAAGGGTTGAGGGATTAAGGGAATAGTGTTTAAGGGTTGAGCATTCAAAGATTATGGTTTAAGGTATAGAGTTTATGCATTAGGGTTAATTTTAATGTATAGGGTAGAGGGTAGATGGTTTAAGGATTGATGGTTTAAGGGTTGAAAGTTTAATGGTTGAGGGTTGAGGGTTTAACATACATAGTTGAGGGATTAGGGTTTAGGGTTAAGGGATTAGGGTTGAGTGTATAATTTATAGGGTAGAGGGTCGAAAGTTGAGGGTTGAGGATTAAGGGATTAATGGTTTAAGGTATAAGGTCAAGGAATTAGGTTTGAAAATTTAATGTTTAGGGTAGAGGGTTGAGGGTTGAGGTTTAAGGTGTTAAGGGTTTAAGGTATATGGTTAAGGTATTATGGTTGTGGGTTTAATGTTTTAAAGGTTTAAAGGTTGAGGGTAGATAGGTGAAGGGAGAGATAGAATAAAATGATATGGATAAGGAGAGATGGAGAGGTAGAAAAGAAGTGACTAAGAGACCTAAAGAGGAGATAGGTAGAGAGGTGAGGGGGAGAGAGAGGTGAGAGATAGAGAGGTGAGGGGAGAGATAGAATAAAATGGGAGAGTTATATTCACAACTTTAGAGAAATATGGGTAAGGAGGAAGGAGAGAGGTGTAGAGGGAAGGAGATAACTAGAGATCTCTGAGAGATATAGAGGTGATATACCTACATCATATGGAGAGAGGGGTGAGAGACAGGGGAGATATAGGAGTGAGAGAGATAGAGGGGGAGAGGGGTGGGTAATGAGACAAGGAGTGAGAGACCTAGATGGCTAAGGAGGGATGGCGAGCTAGACAAAGAGTGATTGAGAGACCTATAGAGGGGAGAGGTAGAGAGGTGATGGGGAGAGAGGTGAGGGGAGAGAGAAAAATGGGAGAGAGAAGTTCACAACTTGAGGGAAAGAGGGGTAAGGAGGAGGGATAGAGGTTGAGAGGGAGGGAAATATCTAGAGATCACTAAGAGATATACAAGTGAGAGACTTACAACCTATGGAGAGAGGGGTGAGAGAGATAGGGGAGAGATGGAGGTGATGGAGATAAGGGAGGAGATGGGTGGATAATGGTTGAGGGTTTAAGGATTTAGGGTTTAATGGTTTAATGGTTGAGGGTTTAAGGTTTGTGGTGTTAAGGGTTTAAGGGTTGATGGATTAGGGTTGATGGTTGAGGGATTAGGGTTTAAGGTATAGTGTCAAGGGTTGAGGGTTTAGGGTTAAGGGTTAAGGGATTAGGGTTTAAGGTATAGTGTCGAGGGTTGAGGGTTTAGGGATAGGGTTTATGATTTAATGTTTAAGGGTTGAGGGTTTGAGGGATTAGGGTCTACAAGTTGAGGTTTTAATGGATTAGGGTTTAAGGATTGAGGGTTTAAGGGATAGGGTTGAGGGTTAATGTACATTATTGAGCTTATAGGGAATTTGGGTGAAACTATATATTGCACACAAAACAAGACATACATAACACTTAGAAGATGTCATAATTGGTCAAAGAAAGGTCTCATTGATGTACACCAACCTAATCCCATGTTGACACATGATAAGAGTTAGGAAACCTTTACAAAATCAAATTTTCCATAACATGAGCGCATTTTGGAGAATTTGAAATATGGTCTTTTTGTAGAGCAAGATAAAACATGCTTGCATTATAACACGAGCATGTTTCGGCTTGCTCTAAAATTGGTAAAATAGATATGACACCCATGATCCATACCCACATGATCTATTATTATCTTAGTTATATGTGGTATCTAACAAAAAAATGCATTTTGACTCTATTAGGAAGTGCACATACAAGTTTTACACATTCTACCACCTTTGCATCAACATTCCACCATCTTTTCTAGTTTGCCAACTTAGGAAGGATGAAATAACAATTTTTTCACATCGAATTTGATATATCAATTCAAGTTTCATTGTTTGTAGTTTTTCAATGTTAATTGTGATTGAATGGTAGGAATTTAACATTATACATTGGTTAATTGTATAGTTTTTAGTAATTCTATTAGAGTTATATATAATTGATCATTGAAAAGGAAGCAAATTTGTGAAAAGATCAAATTGTTGAGGAGTTTGATACAAGAAGAAGAAAATACTACACATAATTTGGTTGTTACTCCATTTGAATATCTATTTTTAAGGTATGCCAAGTCCTTATACATGCTCTTTACATTTTCCTTCATTCTAGATTATGTTTCTTTATCATCCCTTATCATACATGCTTAATAAAATGCTTTGATTTTGTTATTATGTTGATTTTGGGATTAGATTTTTCTAAGCATTATCAATTATGAGTGCTCAACATACATAGCCTTAATCAAATGCATTAGATTTTGCTAAGGGATTAGATTATAATTTGTTAAAATGCACATTCCATGTTCATCATTGTTTTTTTTAATTTTTTACATATGTGAGCATTCAAGGGGGGTTCCTTTGAAAATTATCATTATAAAACATGATTTGAATTGCTGCAATATCCACATATATTATTCCTTTCTTCCCTTCTCTAAGGAATTATTTCATATAGTTTGTGTACCTTTTATGTGGTTCCACATTTTGCATACATGTCTACTAGGGTAGTTGCAAGTATAACATATGAAAAAAATCCCCCTTCCATTATGGTTTGATGGATGCCTGTACCTTGTTCCAAAGCTCCCATTTTGACATAGATAGGGAGGATGTTGGAAAAATTCCTGAAATTTATCTTTTCATCTACAAATTTCATTTACTTGAAATTTTATAATACCTAAAGTTCAAAAAAATCATTTTATTCATATTATACAATCATGGTATTCCATGAGACCACATTTCTTTGAGCAATTATATGTCAAATAGTTCATGTCCTTTGTCTATGCTTCCACATTTTTCATACATGTATAATAGGGAATTTACAACTATAAAATTTGAAAAAAATCCCCCTTTCAGTATGCTTTGAGGGATGCCCATACCTTGTTTGAAATAGCCCATTTTGGAAAATTTAGAGGGATGCTATCAAAGGTTGTCAATTTTTTCTTTACACCTTCCAATTGCTTTATCTTAAAATATTCTAAAAACTTTTTAACAAATCCATTTTGTGCATAATCTACAATCATTATGCTCCATCTGACTATGTCTCTTTGAGGAATTTTTCCAAAAAATCCACATCTTGTCTATGCTTCCACATTTTTTTACACATATACTAGGGTAAGGTATAACTATAAATTAAAAAAATTCCTCTATCCTTAATGCTTCGATGGATGCCCATATCCTATTCCAAGGATCCTTTCTTGGCATGGGTAGGGAGGATATTGACAAAGGTTGTAGAATTTGGCTTGACACTCACTAATTGCATATGCTAGGAGTTTCCAAAACCTTTTCAACAAATCCATTTTGTGCATATCCCTCAATCATTGCAATACATGGCATATCTCTTTGATGTATTTTTTCAAACAATTCACATTCCTTGTCCATGCTTCCACATTTATCATGCATTTCTATGAAGGGAGATGTAATTATAACATTTGATAAAAATCCCCCTTTCTTTCAATGATTTTATTGATGCCCATGTACCTTGTTCCAAAGGTAGGATGTTGACAAAAGTTGTGGAATTTGGATTTATACTCAAGCCAATTGTATTTTCTTGAAAGTTTGTAATGTCTTTTAAAAAATCCATTTTGTGTATATCTTGCAATCATGGCATTCCATGAGACCACATTTCTTTAAGGCATTCCATCAAAAAATTCATGTGCTTTGTCTATGCTACCACATTTTTCATACATGTCTATTTATGAAAATTATATTGGCAGGCCATACATTAGAAAATGGCTAGAGAAAAGTCACATGATAAATTATTGCAAGGTAGAGATAATTCAAAAAAAAATTCTTTCCATTTTCCTTGTGTTCTTAGTGCACTTGTTTATTCATCATGGTTGAGTGACATTTACTCTTCTCGATAATGATTTTATGTATTTTGTATGAAGGGTTGAATGACATATATTTCATTTATTTGTATGGATTCATTTTTTAGGAAATAATATTTATCTCTTTATCATGCTGCATATAAAACTCTTTTTGATTCTAAGGAAACGATCAAGGTGTAATGCCCCACCTTGTATGCAACTAATACAACCCTAATGTACTATGTGTATTCTATTGATTACTAGTGAATCGCATCGAAGATGATGAATGAAGTGTATTATTATTAATGTATTATATTAGCAAACCTATTTGGACTCTCTAATACATCAAAACAAGAACATGTTTATATAACAAAATAGAATTTTTAGATTTTGAATTGTTTCAAGAAGGGGAATAATTGACCCTTGTATCATATATTGTGTTTTATAAGTAAGCATTGCTATCTAGGTTAAATGATTATACTTTGAATCTCTAGCTTCTTAAATTTTCATCTTATAGAATTATGATGATTTATTTAGCAATATGTAAATTGAAAAATGAACATCTAGTCTAACTAGGGTTAATGTGTTATGGTGGGGATGATTATGTTTTACAAATAAAATTGCAATGAACTAGTTGATTTAATACGAAGCTAGGAGGGATATTGGAGTTAGATCTTACTTGGAAAATACTAATGAGTTTTATGTATCCTAAGGTGGATACTAGTAGTGAGCATGACCAAAAGATTTATGGCTTGCATATGATGGAACACAAAGGTTGGTTGACTACAACTCGATATGCATGGATGAAACATCGATTAAGTATGGTAAGATCACAAGCACGTGGTAGAGGTGAGTAAAATATATTCTATATTTAATTGAGTTGTAGTCAACAATTATGAATAAATTAAATTAAATTAAATTAAGTGGAGAGATGAATGATTCTTTCTAATTGTAGTATTTAACTGATTTAAGACAAATTTCTAGTTGGATATAAATGGTGTGAGTTAATGTGTAGGTATAAGAATTATGTCAAGGATAAAGGGAGGGCCATATAGACCTAAGTAAAGGACCCTTGTAATAAAAAAGGAAAGAAGTGTTAGTATTTAATGTTGAAGTGATTGTGTTTTAGGGTTTAATGGTTGGGATTATGTATTAAGATGTCTTGAGAGGGTGAGTAAGAAATTAGGGGTTGCAAACACTCAATTGGAGTTAAAACTCGGATGCATTCTTTGTGATGGTTTTAAAAGGGGGTAAAAAACATATTTTTAAGTGGTTACATATTTTTTAAGGTCCTAGGATAGGTACCTAAGGGTTGGGGGATTAATTATAGCCATATCTTGGACCATATCCAAGATATGACCCTCATTTATTGCTCTTTTTGAAAAGTGGCGGATTTGGGGAAAAAGGAAAGGTTTTGGTCTCACAAAAACTAAGTATGAGATGTGACATGAGAGGGAGTAACCAAGTACTCCATCCCCTCTTAATAAAGATGGATACTTTTGAGATGGAGTGGAGTACACTCCTCCTCTTCCCATCAGTATAATTGACCCTCGTATCATATATTGTGTTTTATAAGTAAGCATTGCTATCTAGGTTAAATGATTATACTTTGAATCTCTAGCTTCTTAAATTTTCATCTTATAGAATTATGATGATTTATTTAGCAATATGTAAATTGAAAAATGAACATCTAGTCTAACTAGGGTGAATGTGTTATGGTGGGGATGATTATGTTTTACAAATAAAATTGCAATGAACTAGTTGATTTAATACGAAGCTAGGAGGGATATTGGAGTTAGATCTTACTTGGAAAATACTAATGAGTTTTATGTATCCTAAGGTGGATACTAGTAGTGAGCATGACCAAAAGATTTATGGCTTGCATATGATGGAACACAAAGGTTGGTTGACTACAACTCGATATGCATGGATGAAACATCGATTAAGTATGGTAAGATCACAAGCACGTGGTAGAGGTGAGTAAAATATATTCTATATTTAATTGAGTTGTAGTCAACAATTATGAATAAATTAAATAAAATTAAATTAAGTGGAGAGATGAATGATTCTTTCTAATTGTAGTATTTAACTGATTTAAGACAAATTTTTACTTGGATATAAATGGTGTGAGTTAATGTGTAGGTATAAGAATTATGTCAAGGATAAAGGGAGGGCCATATAGACCTAAGTAAAGGACCCTTGTAATAAAAAAGGAAAGAAGTGTTAGTATTTAATGTTGAGTGATTGTGTTTTAGGGTTTAATGGTTGGGATTATGTATTAAGATGTCTTGAGAGGGTGAGTAAGAAATTAGGGGTTGCAAACACTCAATTGGAGTTAAAACTCGGATGCATTCTTTGTGATGGTTTTAAAAGGGGGTAAAAAACATATTTTTAAGTGGTTACATATTTTTTAAGGTCCTAGGATAGGTACCTAAGGGTTGGGGGCTTAATTATAGCCATATCTTGGACCATATCCAAGATATGACCCTCATTTATTGCTCTTTTTGAAAAGTGGCGGATTTGGGGAAAAGGGAAAGGTTTTGGTCTCACAAAAACTAAGTATGAGATGTGACATGAGAGGGAGTAACCAAGTACTCCATCCCCTCTTAATAAAGATGGATACTTTTGAGATGGAGTGGAGTACACTCCTCCTCTTCCCATCTCCCCAAATTTTCTCACACATGTGTGAGCACTTGTGGGAGGCCATGCTTAAAGATTGAATGAGAGAGTAACAAGTGTCACTCCCTGATTCAAAGAGATTCAAGTTTAATTTCTTATATATCTTCTTGGTGAAGAGGGAAATAGTGTTACCCACTTCTCCTTTTGGAGAACTCTTGTGTTTATGGAGTGGAAAAGAAAAGAAAAGAAAGGATGGTGAGAAGGAAAGAGCTCACATATGATGGAGGTGTTCAAAAAGCATAGTTGTGAAGATAAGTCATTCATTTCCTTGTTATCAAGTTAGTATGAGATATTTTGTTATTCTTTGAAAAAAAAAAGAGTTCAAATTTGTGAATATGTGTATTGAGAGTATGTTGGGTGAAATGGGTAGTATTTTGTTTAGTTTTCATACCAAAATCATTTGGTTGATATCTTCTTGCTCAAGGGAATGGCTAGAGCCCTATAAGGCTTCATGATGCCATTTATGGTAGGATGGAGAGCAAGCCTTGTTCGTTTGCTTGTATTATTCATTGTATTCTTAAAAATTGTTTGTAATATTGATAGCTAATATTTTGTTGTAAGTGAAAAATATGGAAAAGAGAAAGCCTTACTCATTTGTGTGTCATTTGTTATATTATTAAACATTGTATTATTGAAGGATAGTATTTAGTTGAAAAATGGAAGGATGAAAAAAGCAAGTTTGTATTCTTAGGCATGTAAATTATTTGTTTTCTCATTATTATGATAATAATGAAAGTTAGTAATTTGTTGTAAATGGAGACAAAAAGAAAAAAAACCTATGGCATGTAATTGAAATAAATATGGTACTTGTTCATCACATAAAAAGATACTCTTGCATTAGACTTTCAAGAAAAATATTGTAATGTGTTCACAAGGGAAAATGTAATGGATCCATGCAAATAATAATGGAATCTTATAATGATAAGGCAAGTTGCATATGGATTTTAATTTAACTTCATTTTGTTATAAAAGGAAAATGAAATATATATATATGTTAGGCCAAGATTTGAATAAGAAGAAAGTTGTGCATTGTGAAATGAAAAATGTTATGAGAAGAATAGATGAATATTAGACTTTGTTTTGAAAAAAGAAAATAAACAATTAATTATTTCAATTTTAGAAGATTTGATAATGTATATGAAAAATGTACATATATGTATAGATAGATGGATAGTAAAGAATAGTTAAAAAAGGAGAGAGATTAAATATATGACTTGTCAAAATGAAAACACTACTTATATATTATATGTTAAATAAATATACCTTTCCACCATAAAATAAATATAATATGTTAACAAAAAAATATATATACATACAACCTTTTATATGCTACAGTTCTTTCTATTATTTAGAGAAAAGAGAGAAGATTAAAAGTAGCCTCCAACAAAAGAATATATAAATAAATAAAATATGTTTGTGCCAGTATTAAATTTTTTTTTAAAAATAAGTGCTTACGGCAAGGACGGGAAATTGGATAGAACTAGCTCCCTCTCACTTTATTAATATAAATACATTTGGAAATCTGAACAACACTCTCACTTTCTTAATATAAATACGTTTGGAAATTTGAACAACATAAAATAAAATAACACAACAATCCTTTTATTAATAAAACAAAAGAAATATTTTCCAGACTTTGCATTTTTAACAGCACACTGATAGTTACAGTAAAAACAAATAAGTTAAATAGAATTGAGAGTGAGATTACAGATTGGGCATTTTTAAATGCAAATCTCTATCGATTTGTAATTTGCAACCTTTGAACAAAATGCCCTGTACTCATTGCCTGTATCATGGATTAACCCTTACTTGTGCCAAAATAAAATGAATAATGCAAGAGATTCATAAATAAATTTTTATGCTAAGGAATCAAAACAATAGTAGATCCATCTTTGTACATGCTCCCTCTTCGGGCTGCTACACAGCCACTATGTGCCTCCTCTGTGCCTGAATCTATTTTTGCCATTGCCGCCTCCTTATTCTTCAGGGTCATTTTAGTTGTAGTGTAACGATGTTAGGGCTAAAAATTACTCATAGTTATCAATTTTATGACATCTTATTCACACATTAGTTTCAAAAAGAAATATTATACAATGCCTACCAATTAATTAATTGATATGGTAGTAATTGTTTATCCTAAGGAAATTAATTATGCAGCCAAATAAATCAATGCTCCTGTCTTTTAAAATTTAAATGACATGTTAGGTTAGGTGTTACATCAGTTATAAGTGAAATCTCTCTAGGTTGTGTATTTAAAAAAAAATAAAAATTAGTTTGCAGCATAATCACCAAATATTCTAGGGCGAACATCAATGACTTTATTATTATCATCAAATAAAATAATGAACAACATGCCCAGTTCTTATTTGGCAGCAAAAAAAAAAGGGATTTGAATCCCATTTAATGGATGATTTTAACCAGCTAAGGTAAGTCCTTATTACCTCATATGTAAATTAGGATTCACAATTACTTTTGAGGACTTTTTACTTAAAGATAAAAGTAAATTAATTTTAGTAAGAATGGGTGATAGTTATATATATATAGAAAATAATAACAAGTGAAAAAATAAATAAAAAGAATTAAAAAAAAAAAACATAAATATGGTTACAATATGTTTAATGAGGAATTATTTTATTCAAAACTTTATAATAGCGAAGGGTTACATTTTGAATATAATAATAGTAATCATATTACCCATGTTTATATAGTTGGTACTATTAATAGCTAAGTGTCCATTCTTATAATAATATTAATAATTTTAAAATTATTCTTAAACAACAATATAATTATGGGTAAGGTGAAATTGTAAACTATGGCATTGATTATATTATTGTTATTCACATTTAGTTGCATCTCTAATGGTTTGATTTTGGAGCAAATAATGTATTAATAAATGAATAAGAACAATATTATTAAGATGAAATATTATTTAAGTAATAATGTTAATATTGGAGTGAATTAGATAGGAACAATATTGTTACCAATATTGAATAAGAATTGATTTATTTAAATAACAATATTGCTATGTTTAAGAGTTTAAAGTGTCAATTAAATAATGTAAATAATAGCATTGTTTAAAATTGACTAGACAATAATGTTGCCTCTTATAACGATTAAGTGTTGGAATTGTCATATCTTCATTGTAAGGTCAAATTGTCACTATTGAGATTTTGATAAATATATTTTTTAAAAATTTCTCATTTTTACAAATTAATATTTAAAAAGTTCTTCCTTTTTAAAATGAATCTTAATTATTAAAGGTATGGGAATTGCCCAATCATAGGTGGAGTCCACTAGTAAACTCATGGATAAATTTCTTGGTAAACTCATTGAGCTAATTAGGCAATATATATATATATATACATAAACAAGGAAATTGGTGAATTAAACTTAATTTTATCAAATTAATTTTGTCAAATAATTTTTTACCTTCATTAAGCCCAAGGGAAGCTAAGGTGTGTTTTGGAACTATAGCAAGTTGACCCTCAATACTAAACCCTAGGAGGGTATAATTAATTAATTGCATAGTTATCTTTGCATTTGAATTAATAAGAGACTTCACTGAGGTGTTCATCTCATACCATGTTTAGTGTATCACTATGAAAACTTAGAGTGTTAATTAGCCTCATTATGGGATAAAAAAAAAATAGGCAGGTTTTTTCTAGGATAAATTTTTGGGCATGACACTTGGTATCAGAGCCCTAGGTTGCAACTCAAGGGAACTCTGGGAAGAAATTGGGCTTTAAGTATTGTGTGTGTGAATAAATTTGCAAACCACTTTATGTTGTTAACATAAAATTTTGGTAAGGAAAATTCTAGAGGACTTACATGGTATAATAAACAATAACCTAGTGGTAGTTATCTAACCCAATAAGGTTGTAAAGTACTGAATTATCAAGAATTCACTATTATAGATTGGTCAAGCAAGTATTTAATTAATAACATTTAACTTTTAGAAGAAAATCAAACTAAACATGGTGGCTTGATTTAAGTAAATAAGGTGAATGACTTGAGCCACATATTAGTTTAATTAACAAGGGTTATGGTGTTAATCTAACCTTTTGATATTAATTTTTCTTAAACATTTGGAAGGGTATAATAGAGTTCTGAAGTATGGCCCTTTTATAAAAGGTGTGGATAGTGTAATAGGGCATCATGATGTATATTATTAAAGAAACATTACTTTTATTTTTTATTTTTTATTTATTTATTAACCTCTTAAGACCATAATTCTTAAATAAAATAATAATGTAACATCTTAAAGTTATGGGTGTTTTGGGAGTAGCATGTTTCCTTCTAGAACCTTATATGAATAAAGGATGGAACATCATAACTATATTTAGAAACATGTAATTAGTCAAAAGGAAATGACTATATGACCCACAAAATGGATTAATGTGTTAAAAGTTGTAATTAAACAAGTTTAAATCTCTAAACCCTTAAATTGATTAAATAAAATTAACAACAAGGGGAAACAATAGAAAACCTCTTGAATTTGTATTATGTGCAAATTTGAGCACCCCATATATATTTTGGATTTAAAATATTGTTAAAGGATTAAAATTAAACCTTAAGGTGTAGATTGTTGGACCTAAGTCTAAGGAATTGTTCATGGATTGGTAATAGATTCAAGATACTTTTGAACTACTACTTTATGCTCCTTAGACCATGGTGTATCTAGGTCTTTCCTGTTACTCAAGATCTTAATTTACTTTAGTGTAAAAGGACATAATTTGTGTTCTTGAAAAGAAACGAAAGAATCACCTTATGATTGGTAGGAGAAATTTCACATATGATGACATCAACTAAGGACCGAAGCCTTACAATGCATAGTAAATTCAAATTTTCAAAAGTGGTCAAAACCATATTTCACCTTGAATTTAATGGTGAAACTTTAAAGTAATTAAGCACTTTTGCAAGTAAACGGTGACCTAGTAAACTTAATAGAACTATAACAACTAGCAAACCCTTGTGCTCTATTGTTTTAAGATTAAATAGTTATCAAAATGACATGATTTTTAGGATTCAAATCAAAGGTGAATGCATAGAAGGAAAAATTAAGATAGGAGTGTTGAGGATCAATAGGTGTGGTGTTTAAATTATTCCCTTATAATAATCTCTGAAGAGACCATATCGAAATCTGAATTTGAATTTAAAGTGTTATCTAGAGCACACACTATTATTACTTTTCGTACAAATAAGCTAAGAACTAAAGACTTGTTGGTTCCAAAACTAGAAAGGATACATGTCATATAGGAAGTAATAATGTATTCAATTGGGTGTTGACGTTGAAAGTTGTGGATGTAAAAAAATAAAAAAATAAATAAAAATTAAAAATTAAAAAAAATGAATAATCAATTATTGAATTTATGAAGTTGAGTAATGGACTATGTGTGATTCATGTTGTTTTAAGTTATTGTAAAGTTTACTATATGGATAAGAAACACTAAAGTAGTCATGTAAAACTTTCAACTAATGTTATGCATTCTATACCATTGACTATATGTACACCTTGGGAGAAAAAAAAAACATAAAGGAGAAAACTTAAAAGTAGATAAAACCTTCAAAACTTTTACTCATTGTGCATTGTTATGAGGTTAAATGGAACCGTGATTTTCAAAATGATAATTATAACATGTGAAAAAATGGTTCAACCATAGACAAAAAAATGCAAGATTTGTAAAAAGATATTAATAAGTTGATTAGAATTATTATTCCATGATTTATCATCTGCTTTATGCATTGAGTGTTCTTTTCTTCTCATATTGCAATGTTTCAAACAAAAATGATTGATTATCTTCCATATTAAGTATGAAACCTTCTTTAGCATGTTGTGAAAATTATAGTGAAATTACCCATATTGATATGTTAGTGAAAATAACAAACATAGTTGAATGAAAGAGGAAGGTTGATATGAATAAATATAGAAAACCAATCTTCACCATATATGTGATGTCAAACACTAATTCAATAATATGGGAAGAGTGGTGTACCATGTATTATTAAATTTTAGGGAAATGGAGTAATATATATATAAGCTACATTTTTGCATCATCTAGTGATTTCTTTTACACGTGTAAAGTGAGTAGATGTTTACAAAAATTGAGAAGCAAAGTGAATATTGTTTAAAGAAAATGGAGTGTATGTAAGTGAATTGATTTTGTTCTATAATATGGTGAATTTCATAGTGTATTATGTTATGTCATGTGAAGTGAAACTAGTAAATGTGTTGTGCTCCAAGTACATGATACAGGGTATCAGACTTGGAATAAGGGTGGTGGACGTCTAGTACGATCCCTTATGTGTACCCTTTGTGATGACGTTTATGTAAGCTAGCTAGTTGTGAGTTTATGTAAACGTGTTAAGTGTGCAAGTGAAATGTGATGGATTCCTTTGTGAGTCTTATTTGTATGTTAAATGTGTACCCCTAGTGTATGGTTCCCCCCTTATAGGAGTGAGATGCCAACTAGTGTAAATAGGGGTTGAGAGGCACATGTTCACCCATTGGGAAATTACGAGCTCAGGGTGTTGTCCCTAATCCTGATAAAGGATCTATGAAGAGATGTTGTAATCCTTCCATGGACGTTGACTGTGACCTACTCCCCCACATATGAGAGCCACACTTGTTGGTTCATAGTGCTAGCCTCTTCCTTGATGTTTATGACCCATGGGTAAAGGATGGAATTACATGGACCATATTGATGGGGATGTTGATCCCATTTTATAATTATAGATTTTGGATACTTCAGTGATATAGGATATTGGTACTAAGTGGAAAAGTCCACCATGATATTGTGTGCTATCATATTTATGTGGTCAAGGACCACCAGTTATTACATGCTATTATACTTATGTGGTTAGAGAACCACCATTCCCCTCCTCCCCTTAGGTGGCTTATCAAAGCTACATGGTGCTCGTAATGTGTAAATTTTATTGTTGAAGTATGACTTATTGGTGATCCTTGATTGATGTTTTACTTTATTATGTGCCAGCAATGTAGAATTCTACATTTATTTTATTAGGCTATTTAGCCATTTGAAGTTTTTTTTTTATAGTCTGAATTGCCTCAAGGACTTGTTTAATTTCATTTTTGAATTAAGATTGGAATGTTGGAATGTAGCTAAAATTGATCTTTATTTTATTTGTCTTGATTCTATAAATTGTTGTTTTATTGGAACATTGGGTTATGACTTTAAGTTATTCGGTTTGAGGCTTTCTTATTGTTTGCAAACTACTGGAAATTGTGGTGTAATGTGACATTTGTAAAACTGCCATATCCCAAGGGATTCCTTGGAAGGTTGTATAGGGGAGTAGATGTGTTGGGGAATTATGAATTATTTTACAAGGGTGGAAAATGGGACCGGTATGGGACGGTCATTAATCCATTCTTCTCCTAGTTCTATGATTGATCTTGGTATACCTTCCTTTGGAGGCTAACCCCTTAAACAAACAAAGGGAAGGTACTAGGAAATGTATGGAGGGCTCCTTAGAGAAGGGCCTTCAGACCATCTTTCCTAATGGTTATGGTATCCAAGAATATCCATCCTTTTAAACCCCATCATGTGAACCTTGTGTTGTAAATTATGTGGTTTAATGAGGAGAGTCTCACCAAAATTGGGAAGAGCGTCCTTTATATGAGGATAGGTGCACCCAATTGGAAGAGCATCCTTGCTATTGTTATGTGTACATGTGGAATTGTAAATAAATGTGATGTGATATACCCGTGAACTATGTGAGAAAGAAAGTAACAATTAATGCAAGATAATATTCTTTGGGACATGGTATGAGTGCCATGATTATAAGGTAAAATGTTTTATTAAGGACATATTTAGAAAAAAATATGAAGCTAATAATTTTGAGACATGATTGGCTATTGAAACAGTAATATTTTCTAATATCATGAGTGATATTTATGGTGCAAGGATATTTTGTGGTGTACTAAAGGATTCTAACTTGATTGGTATATTCTTGTGTAATGAGAGTTGGTTACAATGTCAATGATTTGTAACTACATGGATAGCTATTAGCATTGTTGCATTAAGAGTATATTGGATAAATGTCACACAACACATCATTACATTGACAATAGTAAGTAATCAAATGAGGAAATCCCATCTCATTAGAAAGACAATTCAAGCATTGAGAAATAATAGAAAAAAATTATCAAGATCCATTGGAAGGCGCCAAAGAATCGGGGACACCAATGCCAATGAATTATGGGCATTGTTGGGGAGACTACCACGAAAAGGTAAATCAATTGTTAAAGCATTGAGATCACTAATTGAATACTTTTGGAAGAATTACATAAGGGTATCTCTAAATAAAAGGGATGTGGTAAGGAGAATCGATAGTCGAAACTGTGAGCCACATTCAAAGCATTTTTTGGATACAACTCAAACACATTTTTTTGTTAATTTTCTTGAGATGTATTCTCAAATTAAAAAATTTTAAAGATATTTTTAAATTTTAAAACCTTTCTATGTCAAAATAAATCACACATTCACTACTTGTTGTAGATTACATATTGAATTTTATAACCATTTTGATGTTTATTGGTCTATATGTTTATATTTGCATGCTAAAAATGTTTTGCATGATTGTGGCATACATCCCCTACCAATATCTTCAAGATAATTCATATCAACAATTTTATGTGAAAGAGAGGAATGTCAAATATTCTACAGGAAATTATGCTCGGATGGCACATTTTAGCATTGTAGTGGCTTGCAACATATGGAAAAAACCACATGCAATTTGAAACGAACTAATAGAGTTGGACAAGTATAAAATAGTGGACTACAATACAAAATATGGTAAGGAAGAAAAAAGGTGTGATTTGGTTATTCAAAAGATTCCAGTGTATCAGTTTATGTCTACATTTCATGACAATATAGTGTATAAGTATGCAAGGAATACCCATAGATCTTGATGGTTGGAATTACAATTCAAGCTATGCAAGGACACATTTCCACTTGGTATCATTCTTTTAGTTGTCAACTTTGCAGAGAACTACAATCTATAGCCAAAATATGAGGTGTAATCACAATATTACAACTCCACATAGGTTTCTATATTTGTGCACATTGCATTCATTCATGTGAATTATAGTTAAGAGGATGGAAAAAATATCATAAGGGAGTATCATTTTTATTTTAGTGATGATCACACACATTCTTCAAAGCTTGTACAAGGTTGCTTTTAGGTGTTCTATAATGTTTTGGCTAGAAAGGGCTTACCATTTAGTCAATACATCATATGGCTAGATAATTGTGCATCAAAATTCAAGCATGCATGTATTTTCTATTGGTTGAGCATGATGGTGTAGGAGAATGTATCAAAAGAGCCATAACATGAGAAGAGTTCAAGTATAAAGAAAATGAAAATTTGACATATGTAAAATCAATTATCGAGTGGTGTAATGCTTTTATGGGTCCAGGTAATGAAGGTAAGTCTTTAGTTCGTATATATTTTTGGATTATAGATGATACTAACATTGCACCTTATGGGGATTATTGTATGCTAATAGGATCAAGTGAGCTACACTCTTTTAGAATCTCAAATGTAGGTTCATGGAGTATCAATACACAAAAGATGGCATGCTTGTATTATTCATGTATAATTCAATTCTAGAATGAGTGTGAGTCAAAGGAGTGGGTTGACGAATGGTGGTTAAGCTATCTTATCCCACTTGACATGTATCGGCCCTTGACGACATTGGAATTGACATAGATGGAATCATCGGTTTACTTTGACCACATATTAGATCTAGTTCAAATAGGAAATATATCTACTTGCATAGTTTTTGAAATTCCTAATGTTACCTTACTTTGTAGTGTTTTTGTAATGGTGACTAATTTCATCTAGTTTACTACACATATCAATGTAGGGTATGTTATGCAGTTATTGTAGATGAAGACAATGAAGAGGGAAAAAATTATTACTTGTGTCATTTTTTTTAGGCCAAAAACAAATTTGAGGCCCCAGTTATAGATGGAGAAAACATCAAATACCCTATAGGCTCGGTGGTTGTTACTGGAACATGGCTTAGAAGGTACCCACATAA
The DNA here is from genome assembly GCA_007258455.2 of Sequoia sempervirens. NCBI lineage: Eukaryota > Viridiplantae > Streptophyta > Pinopsida > Cupressales > Cupressaceae > Sequoia > Sequoia sempervirens. Next base: position 87,228,432 of record VDFB02000003.1, read on the forward strand.
GAGTGTTAATGTTTGGCTATTTCAATACTTTGACATGCATCAGAAGATTCTTCATTACTTGAACCTTATCATGGAATCCAATGTTCATGTGATACAATATTGGGGTAGACCTTTGAACAAGACCTTGTGGAAGGTTTGTGAGTCTGACCATGAGGTAATACTTGACACAATAAAAAGTAGAGCAAACTCAGATGGTTTGTTGGATTAATTTGTATGTATGCACATTAATTTTTTAAAGTCATGTTATTGATATTAATGTATTGTAGTTGATAGTTAGACCTTTCATTTCTATATTTCAAGTTTACATATGTTTTGGTTCCAAGTTTACATATGTTTGTATTTTTTTGTTGCTACATTTTTACACATATACAGTGAATATTTGGTAGATTATATGCATATTTATGGTTTCACCATTTAACCATACAAAGACCTCAATTTGCAAACTTGACCTTTGTATCCATAGATCATACTTGGGTGACCCTTCCTCAACCATCATTTCACTTGAAACATCAACCATTTCCATCATATCCATCCAAAATATATCATATTTCCCTCATCTTAGCATTTTTATCCATTATCATAAGCTATTCATGACAACCATCATCCTTAGACCTTGGTCCTTTCGACCATTAGCCTACCCTTATCATCTTATCATTTTCATCATCATTTCTTTCATTATTCATCATCTTGATCTTCCTATCCAATATATATCCTATCATATCATATACAATCTTTATCATCTTTTATCCTATCTCATCACCCAATCATAATCCATATCATATCTTATCAAAATCAATCTTGTCAAGAGTCTATATAGATCCTAATCCTTGTTATCAAAATCCCCATTTCTCCCTCTTATCAATATGAACACATATCATTCTCACAACCTCCCATATCCAAATATCAATAACCACCCTTCATAACTGGGAAATGGGAAAATGAAAATGCATAACAAGAGAAACAAGTAGTAGAATGCATGAAATGAAAAAGGAATCTGGTCTTGAGAAGTTGAGGAAGGTCTGTGTGCAGTATGTGCAATGGGAAAATTATAATGCAAAACTAGAGGTAGCAAGTACTAGAATGCATGAAATAAAAAAAGGATTTTTCTCTAAAAATACTTGAAAAGAAGTAGACCAAAGTGAATGAGCTAGATAATTTATTGAATGAAGAGATTCTTCTTACTCTCAAGAAGTTTGAAGGAAGGTGCCTGTGTTGTATGTGGAATGGGAAAATGGAAATGAATAAGTGGAAAAACTCAAGGGGTTTTGTATTTGGTAAGAATTTGTGCAAGCAAAGAAAGTGAGAGATGATGCTATAGGTGGATTTGAATAAATGAAGTCAAATATTCTTCAACTTAAGACTTTCATGGAGCAAATACAACTAGAAATAGATGATAAGGAAGAAGAAATATCAAATGTAAGTGCAAAAAAAGAGAATTGGTGCAGTGGACACATGAAAGTATTCAAGACATTGAAAATTCTATCAAACAAAGGGATGTTTTTTTTCTAAGCATTGATGATAGAGCAGTTGATCTAAAGCTCAAAGTAAAAGATATGAAAAAGAAGATAGAAGATCATAAAAAGGAATACCATGGGGTGTTAACAGGTAATAGTAGTAGAGATGAGGAAAAATGTGTGGATGGTCAAGTTATAGATGCAAAAGCAATAATTGGAAGTATTGAAATTGAAGCAAAACAATTGAAGACTAAAATTAACCACTTAGAAAAAGAATTAAAAGAAAAGTAAAAAAAATTATCGTCAATGAAAAGGAGGTTAGTCTACTCTAAAAAACTTGTAAAAGAAGTAGACCAAAATTAATAAGATATATAATGTATTCAATGAAGAGATTCTTCCTGCTCTTGAGAAGTTGAGGAGGGTGCATGTGTAGATTCTTCTCTATTCATCATGTGACCAAAATGACAGTCCCAACATATCTAGATGAGTAGGTTTATGCTAGGGAATGTCTTGTTTTGCACCCAAACACATTAAAACAGTTCAAGCTATATTGTATCAACAAAGTCTCTTAAGAGACCAAAGTACAAAAGGAAACAATATTTGAGGAGCTATTACTCAGAAATTGTGTCACTTAGTAAAAAAAATTATAAGGGTATGAGATCATGTAGGGCCCCTCTACAATAACCTCTCTCTATTTTTGATATCTCTGAGGTGTTTTCCTATGGTATCAAGTTTTCAGTTGATGGAAAAAGCTTTAGGTGCATGCAGTGTAAAATTGCAAGGTAGTGTAACTTTCATTTTTCTCCTCATGTGACCAAACCAATGGCTCCAAAACATTTGGATGGATGCATTTAGGCTAGGCTTGGTCTTGTTTCACACCCGAACATACTGAAACAATCTGAGCTACATTGTACTAATGATATCCCTTAAGAGTCCAAAGTGTAAAAAGGAAACAATCTTTGATGAGTTGTTACTTGAAAACCATGTCACTTAGAAACATTCCATCTAATGCTACAAGATCATGTAGGGCCCATCTACAATAACTTATATCAATTTTTGATATCCCTAAGGCATTTTCTTGTGGTGTCAAGTTTTCAATTAATGGAAAAAACATCATATGCATGCAATGTAAAGTTGCAAAGGGGTGTAACTTTCATTTTGCTCCTTGTGTGACTAAACCAATAGTTCCAACACATTTGGATGAGTATGTTTAGGCTAGGCATGGTCTTGTTTCACACCAAAAGATGTTGAAATTGTCTGAGCTACATTGTACTAACGATATCCCAGTAAGAGTCCACAATGCAAAAAGGAAACAATCTTTGACAAGCTATTACTGAGAAACTGTGTCACTTAAAAATATTTCATCTAAGGCTATGTGATCATGTAGGTCCCCTCTACAATAACCTCTCATTTTTTGATATCTCTGAGGTGTTTTCCCATGGTTTTGAGTTTTCAATTGATGAAAAAGTGTCAAACTCATGCAGTGTAAAGTTGCAAAGGGGTGTAACTTTGGTTTTGCTCCTCATGTGATCAAACCGACAATTGCAACATGTCTACATGGGTATTTTTAGGCTAGGTATGGTCTTTTTTTTCACCCAAACATGTTGAAACGGTCTGAGCTACATTGTACCAATGAAATCCCTTAAGAGTCCAAAGTGAAAAAAGGAAGCAATCTTTGATGAGTTGTTACTCAAAAACTGTGTCACTTAGATACATTACATCTGAGGCTATGGGATCATGTAGGTACCCTCTACAATAACCTCTATTTTTTTATATCTCTGAGGCATTTTCCTGTGGTGCCCAACTTTTAGTTGATGGAAAAAGTGTCAAATGCATGCAGTGTGAAGTTGCAAAGGGGTATAACTTTCATTTTGTTTTTCATGCGAACAAAATGATAGTTCCAAAATTTCTAGATGGGTATGTTTAGGCTAGGCATGGTCCTATTTTGCACCCAAAAATGTTGAAATAGTTTGAGATACATTGTACCAGTGATATCCCCTAAGAGTCTAGAGTGCAAAAAGGCAACAATATTTGACGAGCTATTACTCAAAAACCATGTCACTTAGAAATATTTTGTCTAAGGCTATAGGATCATGTAGGGATCCTCTACAATAACCTCTCTTGTTTTTTAATATGTTTGAGGCGTTTTCTCGTGGTTTCTAGTTTTTAGTTGATGGAAAAAGTGTCAAATGCATGCAATGTAAAGTTGTAAAGGGATGTAACTTTTGTTCTGTTCATTGTGTGACCAAACCAAAAATTCCAACATGTTCAGATGGGTATGTTTAGGCTAGGTATGGTCCTCTTTTGCACCCAAACATGCCAAAATAATTTGAGCTGCATTGTACTAGTGATATCCCTTAAGATTCCAAAGTGCAAAAAGGAAACAATCTTTGACAAGTTGTTACTCAAAAATTGTGTCACTTAGAAACATCTCATTTGAGGCTCTAAATCATGTAGGGCCCCTCTACAATAACCTCTCTTGTTATTTGATATATCTGAGTAATTTTCCCATGGTGTTGAGTTTTTAGTTGATGGAAAATAGGTCAAATGTGTGCAATGTAAAGTTGCAAGGTGGTGTAACTTTTGTTTTGTTCATTGTACAACCAAACTGACAATTCCAATATGTTTGGATTAGTGGTTTTATGCTAGGAAATGCCCTATTTTGCACCCAAACATGTTGAAATAGTCTGAGATACATTGTACTGGTGAAGTCTCTTAAGAGACCAAAGTGCAAAAAAGAAGAAATCTTTGAGGATCTATTACTCGGAAACTATGTCACTTAGAAACAATCCATCTAAGGCTATGGGATTGCATAGGGCCCCTGTGCAATAACCTCTCTCGATTTTTGATATCTTTAAGGTGTTTTCTCATGGTGAAATTTTTTCTGATGCTCCAAAAACTGTTAGATGCATATAGTGTAAAGTTGCAAGGTATGCTACTTTGTGTTTTGTTCTTTGTGGGGCCAAACCATTAGCGCCAACACATCCAGTTGGGCACATCTACGCTAGGTAGGGTCATAGTCTTTCCTATTCGAAGGGTCACAACTTTTCACCTTTGAAATATCACAACCTAAATCATATCATCACTATTCGTGAGAACCTAAATTATTATTTTTGCAATATTTCCTAAGGTTGTATTCTTAATTGAATTCTTCAAGAATGTTATGGATGTCTTTCTCAACAATAAATTTCTCTCCCTTTTATGTTAGTTCTTATCAACCTAGAAATCATTTTGACAAACAACTTTTTTAATACACATGGAGTAATCTTGTTGAATATACATCTAATCATGAAGCAAACAAATAGATATATGTAATACACGAAGTATGAGGCATACGTGTGAATACATGTAATACATGAATTATACACAAGAAACATGAATCATACATGTGAATACATGTAATACATGAAATCTACACAAGAAGCATGAAGCATACATGTGGAATGGTAGATGTCTTCCAAGAATTATATGACAAAATTCTAGAGGTATGAGGTCACATGTAATAATGTCTTGCTCATTTTTAGTTGCATACTTCAAAGTGCATTGTATAATTAAATGAATTTCCTTACCATGCTACAATGATCCTAGAGATTATAGGCTTAGATGTGTAGTGGTAGAGAGACCTAGGTGTTAGATTGCATCATGTATTATTATATTCATATGATTGATATAATTTTCAATAATCTTAGAGGAGAATAATGTTCAAACTTTATATGTTTACAAATATATAAAGGAAGAGTGCATGTAAGACAATTGGACTTTAAATATTTGAAGTAAACCATCTAAAAATATCCATTGAAGTGTGGATTTATAATGCAAATATGGGCACCATCAACAAAAAAATGTGTGTATTAACCAAATAGATAGATAGGAATACATCAATATATGTCAATATAAGTATAAGATATATACAAAATAGTCATATAGACTTACAAGAATGCCATATAGGAATACAATGTCAACTATATGCAATACAAAATATATGTCCACAAATGCCATATAGGAACACAATAAAGAAACCCAATAAAATTCATTCCCCTCTAGGTGAAGAAAATATTTTACAATTGACCTTTTATCTTCAAGGGTATGAAGAGGCATATGAGAGTGGTCTACTTCGGATCTCAGGGATACTCATCTATTTAGTTCATCATAGAGCCTTAGCTATACAATAAAAATTATAGACATTAATATAGAAATTTCATTATAAAAATGAAATATTTAACAAAATAATCACTCACTACCTCTAAATGATCTCTCTCCTCACTTTCCATAGCAACAGGATTAGGTTGTTCCATTCTAATGTCCTATAGAAACCATCCAAATAGAAATTAAACTACAAATCAATAATCATTTCTTTTTTTCATTAATAAACAACTATATCAACAAATGTAATTTGAAATTTACTAATCTACCTCATACCCCCATCAAAGGAATGAAGCTACCAATTGTGGAAGACACACCATGCTCCATTTCCATATGAACATTAGGAGGTGTCTCCACCTGCATCATCTAAAAATAAAACAACATTATTCAATCACAAAAACTAGAAGAGTGATGTAGGTCATGGCTTATAATGTATGAGATAGTCATAAAAAAATTGAGTACTTTGCTAGACGTGTATGAGAAATATGGTAGCATAGACAAGGAAGTGAATTGTTTGAAAAAAAATGAGTGTACTTTGATAAAATTCTTTGGTAGACATGTATGGAAAATGTGGTAGCATAGACAAGGCATTGAGTTGTTTCAAAGAAGCCTCAAAGAAATGTGGTCTCATGGTGATGTCATCATGAGACGACATTTCTTTGAGGCATTTTTTTCAAATAGCTCATTTCCTTGTCTATGATATTGCTTACTATTATGCTTTGATATTTTTTTTTGAGCATCCATAGTTTGTTTGAAAGCACCTATTTCATGCTTTTAGTCATAGCATCAAGGAAGCAAACTGTTTGATAAAATTATTTGGTAGACTTCTATGGAAAATGTGGTAGCATAGACAAGGCAGTGAGTTATTTGAAAAAAATCTTCAAATAGATGTGGTCATCTATTTGAAGATTTTTTTCAAACAGCTCACTGCCTTGTCTATGCAATTTCTTACTATTATTATTTGATAGATTTTTTCCAAGCATCCATAGTTTGTTTGAAATCACCTACTTTAGGATTTTATCCATAGAAACAAGGAAGTGAACTGTTTGATAAAATTCTTTGGAAGAAATGTATGGAAATATGATAGCATAGACAAGGCAGTGAGCTATTTGAAAAAATGCCTCACATTCAAAGCATAATAGTAAGCAATAGCATAGACAATGCAATGAGTTGTTTGAAAAAAATAGCCTCAAAGAAATGTGGTCTCATGGTGATGGACATCACCATGAGACCACATTTCTTTGAGGCATTTTTTCAAATAGCTCACTTCCTTGTCTATGTTACCACATTTTCCATACATTTCTACCAAATCATTTTATCAAACAATTCACTTCCTTGTTGCCATGGCTAAAAGCCTAAAACATGTGCTTCCAAAAATACTATAGATGCTTGGAAAAAATCTATCAAAGAATAATAGTAAGCAATAACATAGACAAGGCAATGACCTGTTTGAAAAATCAAAGAAATGTGGTCTCACCATGAGACCACATTTCTTTGAGGAATTTTTTCAAACAACTCACTACCTTGTCTATGCTACCACATTTTTCATACATGTATACCAAATAATTTTATCAAATAATTCACTTCCTTGCTTCTATGGCCAAAATCCTAAAATAGGTGCTTTTGAACAAACTATGAATGCTTGGAAAAAATCTATCAAAGCATAATAGTAAGCAATAACAAAGACAAGGAAATGAGCTATTTGAACAAATGCATCAAAGAAATGTGGTCTCATGGTGATGGACATCACTACGAGAACACATTTCTTTGAGGAATTTTATCAAACAGTTCACTTCCTTGCTACTATGGCTAAAATCATAAAATAGGCACTTTTGAACAAACTATGGATGCTTGGAAAAAATATATCAAACCATAATAGTAAGAAATAGCATAGACAAGGCGATGAGCTGTTTAAAAAAATGCTTCAAAGAAATGTGGTCTCATGGTGATGTCCATCACCATGAGACCACATTTGTTTGAGGAATTTTTTTAAACAACTCACTACCTTGTATATGCTACCACATTTTCCATATATCTCTACCAAATCATTTTATCAAACAATTCACTTCCTTACTGCTATGACTAAAAGCCTAAAACAAGTTCTTTCAAATAAACTATGGATGCTTGGAAAAAATATATCAAAGGATAATAGTAAGCAATAGCATAGATAAGGCAGTGAGTTGTTTGAAAAAATGCCTCAAAGAAATGTGGTCCATCACCAGGAGACCACATTTATTTGAGGCATTTTTTCAAACAACTCACTGGCTTATCTATTCTATTGCTTACTATTATTCTTTGATTAATTTTTTCCAAGCATCCATAGTTTATTTGAAAGAACCTATTTTAGGATTTTAGTCATAGCAGTAAGGAAGTGAATTGTTTGATAAAATGATTTGGTAGAGATATATGGAAAATGTGGTAGCATATACAAGGTAGTGAGTTGTTTAAAAAAATTCCTCAAAGAAATGTGGTCTCATGGTGATGTCCATCACCATGAGACCACATTTCTTTGAGGAATTTTTTTAAACAACTCATCGCCTTGTTTATGCTATTTCATACATTATGGTTTGATATATTTTTTCCAAGCATCCATAGTTTCTTCAAAAGAACATATTTTATGATTTTAGCCATAGTAGCATGGAAGTGAACTGTTTGATAAAAAAATTTGGTAGAAATGTATGGAAAATGTGGTAGCATAGACAAGAAAGTGAGTTGTTTGAAAAAAATCCTCAAATAAATGTGGTCTTGTGGTGATTTCCATCACCATGAGACCACATTTCTTTGATGCATTTTTTCAAATAGCTCATTGCCTTGTCTATGTTATTGCTTACTATTATGCTTTGATAGATTTTTTCCAAGCATTCAAAGTTTGTTCAAAAGCACCTATTTTAGCCTTTTGGCCATAGAAGCAAGGAAGTGAATTATTTGATAAAATTCTTTGGTAGACATGTATGAAAAATGTGGTAGTATAGACAAGGTAGTGAGTTTTTTGAAAAAATTCCTCAAAGAAATGTGGTCTCATGGTGAGACCACATTTCTTTGATTTTTCAAACAGCTCATTGCCTTTTCTATGTTATTGCTTACTATTATTCTTTGATAGATTTTTTCCAAGCATCTATAGTTTGTTTGGAAGCACATGTTTTAGGATTTTAGCCATGGCAACAAGGAAGTGAATTGTTTGATAAAATGATTTGGTAGAAATGTATGGAAAATGTGGTAACATAGAAAAGGAAGTGAGCTATTTGAAAAAATGCCTCAAAGAAATGTGGTCTCATGGTGATGTCCATCACCATGAGACCACATTTCTTTGAGGCTTTTTGTGTCAAAAAACTCATTGCATTGTCTATGCTATTGCTTACTATTATGCTTTGATAGATTTTTTCCAAGCATCCATAATTTGTTTGAAAGCACCTATTTAAGGCTTTTAGCCATAGCAGCAAGGAAGTGAACTATCTGATAAAATTCTTTGGTAGATGTTACCTAATTTTCACCCGCAGGCTCAATCAGGCAGGATAATCATGTGATAGATATTTGAGAGGCCAAATGGAACATTCACAACAAGGGAAAAAATCCTACATCTAGTGCTAGGTCACAGGGAACTCAGTTGGAGAGCTTTCCCTAGGAAAGTTCAGCATGAAAATCCTCTAAGGAGAAAGTCACCAAGACGTCATGATGTCTTGCCGACCAACAAGGGGCCTCGCCGAATGGAGGCATCATCACCAACATGTCTTACCGATGGGGTGTGGTCTCACTCAAATGAGGTGGCATCGGCAAAGCAAGCGAGCTTCGCTGTAGGGTCTCGCCGAAGTCAAAAGGTCTCCCCGACTCTAAAGGCTCTCGGCGCAGGAGATTGAGTTCGCTAAGATGTCTCGGTGATAAAAAAAAGTCATGCTGACTGAAATAAACCCTCACCAAAGCAAAGCGCCTTCAGTATTATGTCTCACCGACTACTTTTGGTCTCACCGACAGCAAAAGGAGCTTGCAATAGGATGGGGAATTCAGCATAAGGTCTCAGCAATGTCGAGGGTCCTACCAACTGGGGGATGTCTTTGATGTAACATTGTGAGGTCGAGGTGAGGTCTTGCCAACTCGGTAAGGTCTCATCGAAAGCAAGCTGAGCTCGCCAAGAGTTGAAGACTTTGCCCTGAGGTCCTGCCAACAGATAGAAGTTTCACCAAAAAGATCACACACCTGGTACAAGATTATGCCTTCTTCGAGGTGGTCTGAGCTTGTCGGGAGATTGAGGCTTTTGCCATGAGGTCCTAGCAACTTTTTGAAGTCTTGCCGAAGTGGATTGACTTCGGTATAATGTTGTGTATTCGCTAAGAGGTCTCACCGACTAGCAGAAGGTCTCCCCAACATAAATGACATCGGTGTAGCACTCGACTGTTGGAGTGATGTCTTACTGACATGGTTTGGTCTCAGCGATGGAAAGCAATATCGGCATGACTAATGAAGCCACTATGATCTCTTGCCGAAGCAAAACAAAATGATCTCTCGCTGGAGCAAGGAGGCCTCGCTGAGAGTCTTGCCGACCCAATAGGGTCTCAAAGAAGGCCTAGAGCTCAGGTAGAGAAAATGTGTCGGGGTGACATCAACAGACCCTTGCTGATATGGTTTGTAATATTAAGTTTGAGGAGACTCTGGGAGGAGGTTTCACACTCGGTATGATGTCTTACTGACAAGTTGGGGTCTTGGTGACATCTTGTGCATCGGTATGACCCCTGAGAGCTTGCCATGAAGTCTTCCCGACTTTTCGATGTCTCGCCGAAAGACATGTGGAGCTCGGTGGAGTGGAGTGCATTCAGGGTGACATCAATATACTTTTGTTGATAGAAGATGAGAAGAGTTTTCCATGTTGTCTAGCCGAATGCAATTATCTTGGTGACCACAGAGGCGATATCGGTATGAATTTTGGGCTCGATAGGAGCTCTCATCAATGGTTTCAAGCTATGTCGATAACCACAGGAAGATTTAATCACATCGGGGAGACACGATTAGTGTCTCACCGACATGCGATTCTATAGGAGGAGCTTTTGACCGCTCGAAGAATCTACATGGAGTATACCTGACCAATCAGAGAGATCTGAAAGCAAGTCATGGCAGTCTGACCAAGATGAAGAACATCAATGGAATGAAAAGAAATGTGTATCTGTTCTAAGCTCAGAAGCATTCAAAATGCTTGGCCGAAGAGGTTCAAGGAGGACACGAGGATCAGAAATGAATGTGGTAGCTGTGAAGGATCTGAAGGCTTCTCTGAGGAATGACTCTTCACCAACATGGAAACGCAAGGTGCAGCATTAAATTCAATCAAAAGATCTAAGGAGAGATCTATCCCGAGGACTGATATTTTGTAAACCCTAGGGGGCCAACACATTTTGATATATAAGGCATTTTTTTCCTTTTTGTAGATAGTTCAGACTGTGCATTTTGGGGAGTTAGTGATTTTTGAAAATCCTCTCTCTGCTGATGTATGCTTTGTAGCTTAACTAAGAATCTAGAATAAAACACAGAGTTTACCTCGGAAGCCAATGTTAATGTGTGTATTACTCTCAGTTCTGTATTTCTTTTAGATTATGTAAGTTCTCAACTATTTTTTTCTAAAATCTATATTCATACCTTAAAGTTGTGAATTCATCTTTCCTTCTTAAGATATGTATGTAGAGCAAGCCTTTTAAGAATAGTGCATAAGTCCAAAGGGGTCATGTTGAATAAGTAAACTACTAACTATTAGCTTCTCAGTGTATGTTCACCTTGTTTCATTTCATAATTTCTTACAAATTCAGTGTATCACCTTAGTTGTTAGTTTTATTTACATGTACTCCTTCTCCCTTTCCCCTTACAGAATTGATAGTTTAGGTGACACCAAAGGAAGACGGCCTTCTCCGGAGGTTCATTTCAACTTTAGGTGACCCATAGCCTTGAAATTATCCCATGTTTCTCTAGAAAGCTCAGTTTTCATAACTTTGCTTAGGGTGCATTTCTGGGAGATAACAGTTTCTGGCAGGCCCAGTGGGATAGAAATTAGATTGAATTATTGGCTTAGTATGCAACCAGTGAGTCCCAAACTTTATAAAATTCATTTGGCATACTTGGCGACTCCATAAAGAGGAGGAACTCCAGAAATCAGCACCTTCTATTCTAGAATAACAAAAAGGTGAGGAATATCAATTATTTATTCTAGAATAACTCAATCCACTCCTCCATTTGTGGGATCACACATTGCTGTCCCATCTTTGGTTTCATCTAGAGTGTTAGTAAATCCTCCTCAGCCACCTCCAATGGCCACTCCAAGGAATCAACCCTTTGTTGTTTTTAATGGAGGGAGCCCCTTGAATTTGGCACAGCACAATGACATTCCAATGGCAGCCTTGAAGAGTCTGCCAACTTTCATAAAGGAAGACCAAACTACCTTGATTGAACACATGCGAGATGTGGCTTCTTTATGCAGAGTCCATCACATAACCCAAGAGGATGTTGCAGTGAGACTGCTAGCTGCTTCATTGAAAGGAAGAGCTATGCAATGGTATAGGAGCTTAGTAGTCAGATCAATTGCAACTTGGGATGAATTTGGAGACAAGTTGCATAAACAATTTTAGGACAGGTCTGATAACTTGTCTCTATTGGAACAATTAACTACAATTAAGAGGGCTCCACAAGAGCAGATGAATGATTTAAATTTCATATTTCAAAGAACCTAGAATAGAATCCCTGCAATGGTGAGGCCACCTCTAGAGTATGCATTTTTGTACTTTTTGAGGGCTCTTAACAGTGATATAGCTGTTATGATACAATCAATGGGAGGGGTTTCTCTACTAGATGCTTTTGAAATAGCAATTAGAGCTAAAAAAAACCTAATACAGGCTGGTAAACTAGCTCCTAGGCCACCAATGCCTATATTCCCAGAGATCCATGCAAATATTCCTCTGTAGATACCACCCTTTTCACCTCCGCCACCTGTTCTAGTTGCTGTAACACAAGAAAATGTTGCTTCAGGTTCTCCAAATGAGTTACAGGAAATCAAAAGTCTATTGTAGTCTTTTGGTAACAAGCTTGTAAGCTTAGAGAAGCAGTAATCATATAGTAGGACTTATCAACAGCAGAATCCAGGCCAGCAACAAGCATATCAAGGTAGTAGATAGGCTTACTAGGGAAATTACCAGGGCCCAAGACAGAATGTGAACACAAGACCTTTTCAGGCCTATGCTCTAGCACCTGTTAGTGTAGTCAAGGACCTAGTTCCTATTCAAAATAAATTAGTAGCCAATTAAGAGTGATGCTACCCTTTCAACCAGCCCCACAATTAGGCCACCTGCTCAAATGGACTCATCAATTAGGCACTTATGGTACAGAATGCCTCAAGTTCACAATAGAGTGCATTCAATGATGCATCTCCACAATACCAAGATTAGCTTATCAATGATGCTACCTTACTTAATTGGCAAGGTGAAGAATTATGTGGATTGAATGTAGATAATTTCTTAGTTGCAGCTAACACTAGGGCAAAGAAAAGAGCTTTCGAGCTTGATCATGCAGCTGATAGAGGAAAGGCGGCAACTGTGGAACCATCTACATCTCAAGCGACCTGTGGTTTGTAAAGAGATCAACAACTCCCGATCAAGGAGTAGCCACACTTGCAAGCTAATCACACTGGAATGAAGGTACATTATAAAGTAACCCCAGCTATACCCTATAATATTCTTGATAGCATGAAAAAGATGAATGTTACAATGTCTATGTGGGACTCATTAGCTATCCCAGGTCAAAAAGACATATTATAGTCAGCCTTGTCAAGTTTGAAAATGTCTGATAAAGTTGAGTCTCCAATAGGCCAAGTTAGAGTTGTGTTAACAAATAATCCTTAGGGAAATGATCAACAGTCTAGCAAAGAGACAGGAAAAGGATTTAAGCCACCTCCATTTTACATGTCAGTGATCATAGGTGACAAGTTAGTTCATAACAATATGGTAGACAGTGGAGCTAGTAGCTCTGTGATGCCAAAGCAGATTGCGGACAAGCTTGGGCTAAAGTATCAGCCTTTAGAGAAAGGAGTAATCCAATTGGATGGTACCTCTGATAATACACTGGGCATCATTAAAGCTTTGAGTCTTACCCTTCATGCTTGTCCTAATTTTTCAGTTCCCAAAGACATTTGTGTCATAGACCTTCCACCTTTCTTTTCCTTGTGCTTATCAAGAGACTTTACAGCCAAGATAGGTGGTTATGTGTCAGCTGATTGGTCACATATGCTATTTAGAACAAGATATGGAACCAAGGTTACCATTAAATCAGAAAAGTTGGCTAAAGATCATATTGAGCCGTATAACCCAAGTCTCGTTAATATTGCTCCTATTGCTGCAAACACAAATTGTGTCATTTTCACTGACAGTGAACTGGCTGCTGCTCAAGAACTTCAAGCAGAAGCTATTCTTGACATGCTTCTACATGAATGGGTAGTTGAAAATGTGTTAGACAGTCTGAAAGACCTTATTCAAGATGTTGGTATGGGTAACTATGTCATACTTGAGCCTGACACAAAGATTCCAAATCTTGAGAAGGATCCAAATCAGTTGTTGCAACAACAAGGTGGACTTTGGGAGATGTTCTTTGATGGTTCGAGGAGCAAGAATGGGGTAGGTGGAGGTGCAATATTGATTTCTCCACAAGGCGATAAGTACTTTTCAGCCTTCCGTTTTGCTTTTGCATGTTCTAACAATAGTGTTGAGTATGAAGGACTTATCCAAGGCCTTGAATGGGCAAGGAAAAGAGGAATTGACTATTTGAGAGTCTATGGAGATAGTGAATTGATAGTCAATCAAGTCAGGGGGGTCAATGTTGCTAAAAATGACACACTAAAGTCTTATAGAAATAGAGTGTGGAATATGATTGAGGAATTTAATGCCTTTAACTTAGTATCTATCCCAAGGAATTAGAACCAACATGCTGACAGACTTGCAACAATTGGAGCACATTTTGATATCCTAGGTGATATTAAAAAGGATAAAATACAACAATATGTCAAGGTGGTTATCAGGCCGTCAATTCCTAATAACAACATTAACTGGCAGGTTTTTGAAAGTGATGAACAGATAGTGACCTTTATGCTCCAAGAGGATCAATTTTCTGTAGTAAACTAGGAAAAAGTCAAACAACAGTATGATGATCAAGTGATATAGCTGAAGACCAATAAACTTCCCAAAGGGCTGGTTACTTTGGAATCCATATTCAATTCTGATGATCAGCTTAAGAAGAATAAAGTTATCATTCAAGTCAAGGAAGATCATTATGAGGAAGTTGAAATCTTTAAAGGTAAGCTCCTCAAATTAGGTAAAAAAATTTCAGCTGAAGATAAGAGAGCTTTCATTGTTTTATGCCAAGAATATCATGATATTTTTGCTTGGCAATATTTTGATTTAAGAGGGTTTGATCCTCATATTGCACAACATACAATTGAGTTAGAACCTAGTGTCAAGCCTATTAGACAGAAACAAAGGCCCTTGAATCCTAAGCTTGAGCCCTTAATGATTAAAGATTTGACCAAACTAGTTGAGGGGGGTATCATCTTTCCTATTAAGCATACTTCATGGGTTTCTAACCTTGTTCCGGTTAGAAAAAAGAGCGGTGAGATAAGACTATGTGTAGATTTTAGAGATCTTAAGTAATAGAGCATCTCTAAAGGATCATTATCCCTTACCATTTATGGAACAAATTCTCCAAGTTGTTGCTGGTTCAGAAATATTTTCTCTTCTAGATGGGTATTCTAGTTATAACCAAATTCTTGTCAAAGAGGAGGATTAGTATAAAACAACATTTACAACAAAATGGGGCACTATGGCCTACAAGAGAATGCCTTTTGGTTTATCTAACGCTGGTGCCACCTTTCAGTGTGCCATGGACATGGCATTTCAGAGTTTAACCAGAAAATTTTGCTGGTTTATTTAGATGATATAACCATATATTCAAAAACTGTAGATGAACATTTGTCACATCTCAAGCAAGTTTTTGAGAAATGTAGGGAGTTTGGGATATCCCTCAATGCTACAAAAAGTATTTTTGCAGTTCATGAAGGTAGACTGTTAGGCCATATATATCAAAGGATGGAGTTACCATTGATCCAGAAAGAGTCAAAGCTATACTTGAACTGCCATTACCCAATCACAAGAAAGAATTGCAAAGCTTTTTAGGGAGAATCAACTTTCTAAGAAGATTTATTCCTAATGTTACAAATTTACTATAGCCTTTGATTGCCATGCAAAAAGAACACAATTTTTAGTTGGACAAAAGAGGCAAAGTGTAGTTTTGAAGAAATCAAGGAGGCTTTAGCATCTACTCTGACACTAGTAAATCCATATTTCTCCAAAGACTTCTTTTTGTATGCTTTTGGTAGCAGTAGTTCAATCTCTGCCATGTTGGTTCAGAAAAATAGTGATAACTTAGAACCCATAGCTTTCTTTAGCTAAGTACTTATTGATTATGAAGAGAGGTCTACTTTTGTTGAGAAACATGTTCTCGCTGTGATCAAAATCCTAAAGAATTTTAAGCCTCTAGTGTCAAACAATAAGATTCATATTCTAGTGGCGCACTCAAGTGTGAAGGAGTTTCTGTTGAACAAAGATTTGAATGAAAAAAGAGCAGGGTGGGTCACTAAGGTCATGGAATATGATGTGGATATCAAGATCGCCAAATTGGTTAGAGGTAAAGGTCTCTATGAAAAGCTTGCTATAGGGTCAATCAATGAAAATAAATTAGAAAAGGATGCTATTTTTGCTAATACAAATGAGTCTCAGGTTTCTCAAGATGATGTACTTGTGGGAACAATTAATTGGGCTCAAGACATGACTCAATTTTTACAAACTGGTGAGTGTCCATTAGATTTGAATAGAGCCAAAAGAAGATACTTTAGGCTGCAATCCATACCATATGTGCTGGTAAATAATGTTCTTTTTAAAAAGGATCTAAATGGTGTTCTGTTAAGGTGTATTCATAGTGATCAAATTGAAAAGGTACTTCATGAGTTTCACGATGGAGCTACGGGGGGTCATTTTTCTCCAAGGACAACTACTTGGAAGATCATGAGAGCTGGTTACTACTAGCCCAACTTATTTATGGATACATATGCTTGGTCAAGAAAGTGTATCAAATGTGCCTTGTTTGCAGGAAAAGAAAAACTGCCCACTATGCCTCTACATCCAATTCAAGTGGAGAAACCCTTCATGAGATGGGGCATCGACTTTATTGGGCCGATTAGTCCACCATCCAGTACTGGTCACAAGTGGGTGCTCACTGCCACAGACTATTTCACACGATGGACATAAGCAATAGCTTTGAAAGAAGCAAGGGAGTCTTCAGTTTTGAGCTTCTATGAGGATATAGTCACCAGATTTGGAGTTCCTGACTCTATCATATCTAATAATGCTCTTGCATTTGTGGGATTAAGATTAACTAATTGGGTTGTTAAGCATGACATTCATTTAAATACATCCTCAAATTATTACCCTCAGGGTAATGGTTTAGCTGAAAGCATAAATAAGAATCTCATCAGGATTATCAAAAGAACAATGGAGGATAATCAAAGGACCTGACACATTAGATTAAAGTATGCACTTTGGGTAGACATAGTGACTCCTAAGAGATCTATTGGTAATTCACTATACATGTTAGTCTATGGCAAGGAGGCCAAGTTACCTCTATCCATAGAGCTTCCAACTCTAGACATTATTCACTAGTTGGAGATGTTTGAGGAACAGGACCCAATGTCCATGAGATATGCATAGCTCATGGAGCTCGAAGAATCAAGGGACAAAGCAATGAGGGTTTTGGAGTATCATCAACTCCAAACAAAGAAGACATTTGACAAGAAGGCTCAAAAAAGGTTTTCAAGGTGGGAGATCTCGTACTGAAATGGGACATTTTGAAAAGTAGGTCAGGCCATCACACCAAGTTTGATAACATGTGGACAGGTCCGTTTATTATTAGAGATTGTAAGGAGCATAATGCTTACCAACTGGCCACAACAGAAGGGGAAGTGCTTCCTATCCCAATTAATGGGATACACCTCAAGCCTTGTTTTCAAGTCTAATGGAGTTCCTCTATTGTACATATTAGTTTAGGCATATTTTTTCAATAAGTGCTTCTGCACTTCAGTGTAGATGTTTTTCCTTTTCCTAAGTGGTGTTTTAGTACAGTAAATATTTCCTTTTTGGTTTCTCATGTTTCTTGAGGTTTGGAAAATTTGTTATGACCTATAAGTTATAGACATGTTTGAGCTATGTGCAAGGTTGATGTTTTTATTTTTCTAAGCTTCCTAATGACTCCATGCCCAATGGACAAGTTTTGGCTACTAGTTTTCCATGTTTAGCAGGCAAACAGCCAGCAAAGGTCACTAGAAATGTTACCTAATTTTCACCCGTAGGCTCAATCAGGTAGGATAATCATGTGATAGATCTTCAAGAGGCCAAATGGAACATTCATAACAAGGGAAAAAATCCTACATCTGGTGCTAGGTCACAGGGAACTCAGTTGGAGAGCCTGCCCTAGGAAAGTTTGGCATGAAAATCCTCTAAGGAGAAAGTTACCAAGACCGTCATGATGTCTCGCCAACCAACAAGGGGCCTCACTGAATGGAGGCAACATCGCTAACATGTCTTACCGATAGGGTGTGGTCTCACTCAAAGGAGGCAGTGTCGGTAAAGCAAGCAAGCTTCGCTATAGGGTCTCACCGAAGTCAAAAGGTCTCCCCAACTCTAAAGGCTCTCGACGCAGGAGATTGAGTTTGCTAAGATGTCTCAGCGATAAAGAAAAGTCATGCCAACTGAAATAAACCCTCGCCAAAGCAAAGCGCCTTCGGTATGATGTCTCACTGACTGCTTTTGGTCTCTCTGACAATAAAAGGAGCTCACGGTAGGATGGGGAATTCGGCATAAGGTCTCAGTGATACCGAGGGTCCTGCCGACTGGGGGGATGTCTTCGATGTAACATTTTGAGGTCAGGGTGAGGTCTTGCCGACCCAGTAAGGTCTCACCAAAAGCAAGCTGAGCTTGCCAAGAGTTGAAGACTTTTCCTTGAGGTCCTGCCGACAAACAAAAGTCTCACCAAAAAGATCACGTGCCCGGTACAAGATTATTCCTTCGTCGAGGTGGTCCGAGCTCACCGGGAGATTGAGGCTTTCGCCATGAGGTCCTAGTGACTTTTTGAAGTCTTGCCAAAGTGGATTGACTTTGGTATAATGTTGTGTATTCACTAAGAGGTCTCATTGACTAGCGAAAGGTCTCCTCAACATAAATGACATTGGTGTAGCGCCCGACCATCAGAGTGATGTCTTACCGACATGGTGTGGTCTCAACAATGGAAAGTGATATCGGCATGACTAATGAACCCGCTATGACCTCTTGCCGATGAATGTTTCTCTTGCCGAAGAAAAATGAAATGAGCTCTCGTCGAAGCAAGGAGGCCTCGCTGAGAGTCTTGCCAACCTGATAGGGTCTCAATGAAGGACTGGAGCTCGGGTAGAGCAAAATGCATCGAGGTGACATCAGCAGACTCTTGCCGATATGGTTTGTAATATTAAGTTTGAGGAGACTCTGGGAGGAGGTTTTACACTTGGTATGATGTCTTACCGACAAGTTGGGGTCTCGAAACATCTTGTGCATCAGTATGACCCCTGAGAGCTCACCATGAAGTCTTCTTGACTTGCCGATGTCTCGTCAAAAGACATGTGGAGCTCAGTGGAGTGGAGTGTGTTTGGGGTGACATCAATATACTTTCATCGATAGAAGATGAGAAGAGTTCACCATGTTGTCTGGGCAAACGCGATTGTCTTGGCGACCACAAAGGCGATATTGGTATGACTTTTGGGCTCGATAGGAGCTCTCATCAATGGTTTCAAGCTATGCTGATAACCACAGGAAGATTTAATCACATCGGGGAGACACGATTAGTGTCTCATTGACATGTGATTCTATAGGAGGAGCTTTTGACTGCCCAAAGAATCTACGTGGAGTATACCTAACCAATCACAAAGATTTGAAAGTGAGCTGTGGCGGTCTGACCAGGATGAAGAACATCAACAAAATGAAAAGCAATGTGTATCTGTTCTGAGCTTAGGAGCATTCAAAGCGCTCAGCCGAAGAGGTTCAAGGAGGACACGAGGATCAGAAATGAATGCGGTAGCTGCGAAGGATCTAAAGGCTTCTTCGGGGAATGACTCTTTACTGACATGGACACGTAGGGTGCAACATTAAATTCAATCAAAAGATCTAAGGAGAGATCTATCCCGAGGACTGATATTTTGTAAACCCTAGGGGGCCAACACATTTTGATATATAAGGCATTTTTTCCTTTTTTGTAGATAGTTGATACTATGCATTTTGGGGAGTTAGTGATTTTTGACAATCCTCTCTCTACTGATGTATGCTTTGTAGCTCAACTAAGAATATGGAATAAAACATAGAGTTTACCTCAGAAGCTAGTGTTAATGTTTGTATTACTCTCAGTTCTATATTTCTTTTAGATTATGCAAGTTCTCAACTATGTTTTTCTAAAATCTATATTCATACCTTAAAGTTGTGAATTCATCTTTCCTTCTTAAGATATGTATGTAGAGCAATCCTTTTAAGAATAGTGCATAAGTCTAAAGGGGTCATGCTGAATAAGTAAAATACTAACTATTAGCATCTTAGTGTATGTTCACCTTGTTTCATTTCATAATTTCTTACAATTCGGTGTATCACCTTAGTTGTTAGTTTTATTTACATGTACTCCTTCTCCCTTTCCCCTTACAGAATTGATAGTTTAGGTGACACCAAAGGAAGATGGCCTTCTCTGGAGGTTCATTTCAACTTCAGGTGACCCACAGCCTTGAAATGATCCCATGTTTCTCCAGAAAGCTCAATTTTCATAACTTTGCTTAGGGTGCATTTCTGGGAGATAACAGTAGACATCTATGGAAAATTAAGGTAGCATAGACAAGGTGGTGAGTTGTTTGAAAAAATGCATCAAAGAAATGTGGTCTCATGGTGATGGACATCACCATTAGACCACATTTCTTTGAGGATTTTTTTCAAACAACTCATTGCCTTGTCTATGCTATTGATAACTATTATTCTTTGATATATTTTTTCCAAGCATCCATAGCATATACAAGATAGTGAATTGTTTGAAAAAATGTGTCAATAAAATGTGGTCTCATAGAATTCCATGACAAGCAGATGCAATTGGTAGCTACTCCTAGTTATTAGTTATACAATGTGAAGTAAGTGCATAACTGCTTATGTTGAATTTCTAAAAAACTATAATGTAATTGAAATTTTGTCATCTATCAACATCTAGTTATTATTTATGCAATGTGGAGTAATACTTTTAGTTTAAAATATGTGCAATGCAATGTAATCAATATATGAATATAAACTAGAAAAATATATTAAGTACAATTCATTATTTAAAATATTTATTTTATTACCTAAGTGAAGCTTCACACTCCACCTCCATTGGGAGGTGTTGCCATGAAATCAACAAGATTAACCTATTCAACATCCAAAATCAAATATTAGAATACCATTCATATAACAATACTATTCACATGAAATATTTATAATTGTTTACTAGTTACATACCTTGGTAGTACATGACGTAGCTTAATACATAGGTGGAGAACCACTGAAAACTTAATGAACACTATGACCTTGAAATTTCATTACAATAATTAAACTAAATTAGTTAATCATGCATTTCAAAAATGAAATTTAATAAACCAAATTCAATGAACTTGCTAACATTTACCTAAGTATCAAGGCTGAAAGCCTCATTCAAGGGGGCATCTATCATCACCAACTGTTCAGCTGCAAACATAGCCTGTGCACTTGTGTCCTGACTATCTATGGGGCCATAACCATAGGGTGACCCGCAAGCCTAAAAAATATGGGGTGCAACCCTACTCCTTGAAGTCTACACCGGCTCACATTATGTCATAGGATTGGCATTCTCTATGATGCTCTGGGTCAAGGAACTAATGGACTATAGTGTCTCCACCTTAGCACTCTCCTTCACAATGGAAGGGATAGCCACATGCTCATAGGCTAGTTTTGCGAGTGCTCATCTTGTTGGCCACTATGGGTCAATGCGTTCCCTTGTTCTATCCTATTCAACTACCCACCTCTACCCTAGAAGTCCCACATATCAAAATAGTTCGGGACTTTATTGAGGAAAAACTTGCAGTAGATTTTCCTCAAAAATATTATAGGATCTCATTATTGTTGCATGGAGGATGGTCAAAAACTATCCACCACCTATGCAAAAAATGGTTATTTATTCCTTGTTGGTTGCACTAATGGATAAAGAACCTCTTTCTTGTAAGGTGTAAATGTTGATTTGTTTGTGGGTTTGTGAAAAATAACACAAGTCAAATTTTGTATTTTTTTTCATTTTTGACTTGTTTATAAGATAACTTATCTACATAGAATTGTCTAAACTCTCTCCTCATATCTGACCAAGTAGATATTTGGTTGCTAATTAAATCTACATTTGATAACATAGATTCAAGAGATTGAGCAAGTGTGGCTCTATGTGAGGTTGAACTTGCAGGATCTTTCAACCTTGCAATTATGTCAAATATTTTTTGTTATTTTCAATTTGTGCCCCATTATTTTTTCTTGTGTTCCAAGGGAATATTGAGGAATTACTATAGATGTTTATTGTTGGGGTTATTCTCCAGCAGGTATTTTAGGTTGAGGTGAAGGAGGATTTTGAGGATTAGGATTTTTTTTATCATTTCCTATAAATTAAATAAATTTACATCAAAAACCTATTAAATCTACCTATTTAGAAACAAATTCACACAAAAAATAAACAAAACTTACTTCTCTGACCTCCCTGACATTGTGGCGACATTTTTGATGAAGAATTTGGTCTTCAATAATGTGAGCACTTTCTTGAGGGTTTGAAGGCCATAGGTTTGGAGGAAAACATTGAAAACAGAAATGAGAAATGTCATTGTTTTTGTTATAGAGTTATAATGTGCTCACATTATGACTTAAAAAAAAAAAAGAATTTTGGCCACTTTTTGGCCCCCCATCTTTTTGCATCCACCCTCTCCACAACCATATCTATCTCTATCTCTATCTCCTTACCCCCTCTCTCTCACACACTCTTCCTCTCTCTATATCTCCCTCTTTCTATCCATATATCTCCCTCCCTCTGCCTATTGTAAAATATGA
This sequence comes from Sequoia sempervirens, assembly GCA_007258455.2. Lineage (NCBI taxonomy): Eukaryota > Viridiplantae > Streptophyta > Pinopsida > Cupressales > Cupressaceae > Sequoia > Sequoia sempervirens. Next base: position 87,251,239 of record VDFB02000003.1, read on the forward strand.
CATGACTATTTTGGTGATGAAGCATGATTATCTTCCCACTTTAGAGGTTTTATTTTAATCATGTTTGGATCCTTGTAAGTGGATGCATACTTGATTTGAAGCTATCACCTCTCCATTGAGACCTTTGTTGCACAAACAATACCATTTTCTAAATGGCCTACCAATTGAGCTCACATATTGTGCAAATGTATGCACAAAAGAGACCAATTTTTTTCCTAATTGACATTCCACACTTTTTGGTGTACCCATGCACACCAAGGTGTAGTTGCTATTTTTTTTTATGGAGGATTTTATATCATCTATAAGATTATTTTCTATCTGATATGGAAGCATCAACCTTGGGTTGAAAGTCGCTTGGGGCATGATCCTAACCTCATTCCTTATTGTATTGGAGCTTCCCACTCAACAAGACTTGATTCTTGGTGGGCTCATTTAGAACCATTCAACTTCATCGATATACCAAGGACCTATTGAGATTCAATCCACAATAATAATTTAATTTTTACAATTGTGAGTGATTTTGCATATAATTTTGTTTTTTTTTTTAATATAATTAGACTTTATGACTCATTATTTTAATGAAGAGAAAAAATAAAAAAAGGAAAATATGTGTAGATTATTATAGGAAATATTAATGTGTGGTTATTTTATTCTATATATTTTTAAGAAATAATACAAGTAATCTTAACCATTTTAAGAATAACTTAATAATATGTAAATATTTTTGTTTTCTTTAATTAAAAACTTATTAATATGTAAATATTTATATAATTGAAATGATTAAAAAATTAGTTAATTTGAGAGTAGATGACTTGATAAATTCAAATCTAGAAATAATAATAGTCGAAAAAAGAAGGTGCAAATGTTAGTGTTTGATCATTAATGATCTTATCATCATTGGCTTGTACACAATGATGAGTTGAATTATGGTTAAGATTTAAATAATTAAATTAAAAGGTTATTTGGTAACTTGAAATGTTTACCTTTATCTTTACAGATGGAAGACACTTATTATCTCTTGTCAAATTGTGTGCTCCTCCCAAAGAATAAATAGACCCCTTTACATTGAGTTAAGACACTCATGGAGATGTATGAAAACCTATTGCAAGTAATGAAGAATTATACTCATTTGTGTGATATAATGCATAGAACTCCACTTGAAATTGCATAGTTAAGTCTTAGAGTTGGTTGTTACCTCAAAATGACACTCCTAGCTATGGATGCCAAATAAATGTTGACTTGAGGGACAAACAGTCTTGGATTTCTACATGGACTACTTCAAACATGTGAATAAACTCAAGAGAATGATGGATTCTTAGATCTAATCTAAAAATTCATCAAATTCTTTTAGATAAATGGGATAGATGGAGACATAAGGTTATAAGGAGATAAGGGTGGCGAGGAAAAATTAATAGGGATGATGAACCAAAAATAGTGATGAATTGGTTCTTCCTTCAACAGTCAACCAACTATTAATCATAAAAATATCAAAGTTTATAGCTAGGGCTGACTAATATCATTTCCATGAGAGAGCCATAAGAAATTACAATCACACAAAATCATGAAAATAAGCTAGAGAAAAACCTCAATGTCAATTATGATAATCAAGACCAAAAAACACTTCCCTTTATCAAGAGCTCTAAAAGATACTTACAAATGAGGAAATACTATACTTATATATTTTTAAAAATGGAAAGGAAATATTTATAAGGAAGGTAAGGTAGCGCAACAACTTCCTACACTAATCTTGAGAGGAGGGTTTTGGAAAAAAAATCAAATTTGAACAGTTATAGAAACTTAAGCAAAAATAAACATAAATAATATTCATACCACATCACAATGATTTACATGGGGAAAAAAAAATTGAGAGAAAAACCCCACACTCTAAAAGTTGCCCAATATATTATTAAGAAATAAAAAAGGTTACAATATACTTGTAGAGAAATATTTCTCACAAGAGTATCACCAACCAAATATTCAAAGGTAGTGTAAGTGCACCAAGTTGTGACACAAAAAGGTGTCATTTTTTATTTTTTACCCAAAAAGACCATTTGGCGAGTGCCAAATTTGGTGCTCATAAATCACTTGGATGACGGAGCCTAAGGCTCAATATTTAAAAATGCAAATAATTTAGTGAGCACCAAACTTTGCACTCACCAAATGATGTGTATCATTCGACAAGTGTCAAATTTGGCACTAGCCAAATGAAGTGCTCCATTTAGCTAGCACCCAATTTGGCACTCACCAAATGTGAAGCATGAGTTTTTGCAATACATAAATTGTGAAATCTTTCTTTTTCTATTTCATTTATATAGTTTCAGGATGCTTGAGAGTGTTTTCAGATCTCTTGGAGTTATAATGCAAATTCTAGTCGGTTATAAGTTTTTAGACTTAGTCAAATTTCAGTAATCAACATATCAAAATTGAGTAATCAAGAGGTCAAATTTAAGTATTCAACAAGTTGTATCATCTTTCTCTCTCACTCTCTCCTTCCCTCTCTACTCTCTATCTCTCCTCTCCTCCCTCTCTCTCTCTCCCTTCCTCCCTCTCTCCCTCTCTCTCTCTCTCACCCCTCTATCTCCTCCTTTTCTCTCCCTCCCTCCCTCCCCTCTCTACTTCTCTCTATCTCTCCTCTCTCTATACGTCTCCTTCTATCTCTAATTATATTTATCTCCCCTCTCCCTCTCTTTACCTACCTCTCCCTCCATCACTATGTATCTCACCTATGTCTCCCTCCATACATGTTTCCCTCTCTCTGCATTTGTCTCTCTCTATCTCTCTTTGTCTCTCTTTGTCTCTCTTTGTCTCTCTATCTCTCTATCTCTCTGTCTCTTTATTTCTCTGTCTTTGTATCTTTATGTCTATCTCTCTCTCTCTCACACACACACACCTATATCTCCCTCCCTATCTTTCCCTCGCACCCTCCCCTCTCTACTCTCAATCCCTTCTCTCTCTCTCTCCTTCCCTCTCTACTTATCCTTATCTCCCCTCTCCCTCTCTATACCTACCTCTCCCTCCATCACTCTCTATCTCCATCCCTACCTTTTTCCCTCTATACTCTCTATCTCTCCTCTCCTTCCCTCTACCTACCTCTCTTTATTTGTATCCCCCCTCTTTTTCTCTCACTCTCTGCTCTCTATCTCACCATTCTCTCTCTCCCTCCCTCTCCCTCTCTCCTCTCTATATCACCATTCTCTCTCCCACTTTCCCTCATTCCCTCTCTATATCATCTATCCCTTTCTATGTCTCCCTCTCTCCAACCTCCCTCCCTCTATCTTTATCATTCTCTCTCTCTCTTTCTCTCTCCCCTTACCTCTCTACTTATATTTATCCCCCATCTCCCTATCTATACATACCTCTCCCTCCATTACTCTCTCTCTCCATCCCTCTCTATCTCACCTATGTCTCTCTCCCTACCTCTTCCCCTCTCTAATCTCCATCTCTCCTCTCCCTCCCTCTACCTACCTCTCTCTCTTGTCTATCCCTCCCCCCTCTTTGTCTCTCACTCTCTCCTCTTTATCTCACCATTCTCTCTCTCTCCCTCCCTCTCACTCTCTCCTCTCTATATCACCATTCTCTCGCTCCCTCCTTCCCTCTCTATATCACCTATCCCTTTCTACCTCTCCCTCCCTCCAACCTCTCTCTCTATCATTCTCTCCTTACCTCTCTAATTCTCTATATCTCACCACTCTCTCTCTCTCATCTCACTCTCCCTTTGTACCTCTCTCCCTCCTATCCCTCCCTCTCCCCTTCCCTCTCTCTACCTACTTCTCCCTCCACTCCCTATCACACTCTCTCTCTACCTCTCTCTCCCTCCCCCCTCCCCCTCTCTCTCTCACACACACACACACACCCCTCTATCTCCCTCCCTAACTCTCCCTCCCTCCATCACTCTCTCTCTCTCTTCATCCCCATCTCTCACCTATTTCTCTCTCCTTACCTCATTCCCTCTCTATTATCTATCTCTCATCTCTCTCCTTCCCCACTCTTTCTCACTCTCTCCTTTGTATCTCACCATTCTCTCTCCCACTTTCCCTCCTTCACTCTCTCTATCTCAACTTTCCCTTTCTACCTCTCCCTCCGTCCAACATCCCTCCCTCTTTCTATCATTCTCATTCTCTCCTTACCTCTCTACTTCTCTTTATCTCACTACTATCTCTCTCCATCTCACTCTCCCTCCCTCCCTCTCTCCTTCCCTCTTTGTACCTACCTCTCCCTCCACTCCCTACTACTCTCTCTCTATATGTCTCTCTCCCTCCCCCTATTTCTCTCTTACTCTATCCTCCCCTTTCTCTCTCTTACACACACACACTCACCTCTATCTCCTCCCTACCTCTCCCTCCCTCCCTCCCCTCTCTACTTATCTCTTTCTCTCCTCTCTTTCTACTTATCTTTATCTCCCCTCTCCCTATCTCTACCTACCTCTCCCTACATCACTCTCTCTATCTCACCTATGTCTCCCTCCCTACCTCTTTCCCTCTCTATTCTCTATCTCTCCTTTCCCTCCCTCTCTTCCCCCCTCTTTCTCTCCCTTGAACTCAAGAACCACCTCTATTTCTATCCACATATATATATATCTCCCTCTCCCTCTATCTCCCTTATTTCTCTCCCACTCTCTCCTTCCATCTCTACTTATCTCTATATCACCATTCTCTCTCTCTCTCTCCCCTTCCCTCTCTACTTCTCTCTATCTCACCATTCTCTCTCTCTCCCTCCCTCCCTATCTACTTATATATAACTCACCTCTCTTTCCCTCCCTCTCTCCCTTCCTCTCTACTCTCTATCTCACCTCTCTTTCCATCCTTCTCTCCTTCCCTCTCTATATATCTCTTTCTTGCTTCCATTCACCTTCCCTCTCTACTTTCTATCTAACATATCCTTTGACACCTCTTTCTCTCCCCCTCCCTTATTCCCTCTCTCAATCTCCACATTCCTCCTTCCCTCTCTACTTCTCTATATCACATCTCTCTCACGTATCACTCCCTCTCTCTCCTTCCCTATATACTCTCTCCCTCTTCTTCTTCATGTTACACCCTCTCTTAGTTACTGAGTTACTTTTAACTTGTAGGTAAATAACATAATAAATGTTTATTAGAAATTTAATATTTTCAATAGGTGAATGAAATAATAAATATGCATTAAGATGATATTTCTTTTGAAGGAATGAATATATTTTAATACTGATGAAAATGTGATGTATGAATATGTATTCTAATATGAATACTTTAATGCTTTGATGGCACAAATATATTCCATATGAATGGCTAAATATTGCTATGATGTGCTAAGCTAAATGAAGGAACATGTTTGAACCTCTAGAAGAGAGGGGGAGTATCACTCAGGAGAGGAGCTTGGTTTGGTAACCCTTTATGTGTCTAACTAAGCATTCACACACACCTTAGTTGGTCTAGTCGAGTTAGTTCATGAAATCAGGTAGGTAACCTTTGGTTATGGTTTAGGGATGATTTATTGTGGTATGTGGATTTAGTCTTTAAATGTTCTTGATTGGGGTTATGATAGAATCTTTATGTCAAATCAAAGTTCTTTTTCTTTATGTATCCGTACTTATTAAGAAATAAGTAAATATGATATACATATATATGTATACATTGATTTACATATATTGGTTAATGTGATTGAAAATTATTAGCTTGATATATATATATATATATATATATATATATATATATCATATTATATATTTTATTGATTAGAAAAATGAACTTATCATCCCTTGAGAATAAATATATATATTAATAATATATATTGTTTTATAAATAATAAAGTACCTTGAAATTATTGCACTACCATGTGAAATGACTAAGTATGAGGTTGCACATATAAAGTGAAAGAGAATGTAAAAACAATGCATAATTTATGAGTAAGGTCGTGCAAATGAGAAAGTGAGGTTAAAACAATGTATATATATAGCATAATATGAATGGAGGTTGTGCATAGTATAGGAAATAGTTTTGAATGCATATAGAATATAAATCACGTAGAAGGATTTTAGTGTTGTTCATTTATGAGTTATTGTTGCACCATACTAAGCATAAGTTATGAGTAAATGCCAACACATGAAATGAGTTTATAAAGCTAGTCAAATAAGGAATATATGCAATTCTTAAGGTATGTTTGAGGCCAATACATAAAGCAATAATAGAACAAGTCAACCAAAGTTTAGAGGCATGTATAGATTTGTAACTATTGTGTATATGTTGAAATATGAAGTAAATGCAATTTTAACAATGTGGAAGTAGTCAAACCTATGCTATCTCAAAGGGTGTTAGCTTTTGAAATGTGGTGCCAATGCTATAGTAAATGGAATGCATAAGAAGTATGTTTTTTGTGCATAAGCCTGATAATCCAATATCTTAGCCTTGAGACTTAGTCAAGTGTAAAATTAGCAGCACTATAAGAAGGAACTCAATTTAGGGAACTTTCTTTTGTGCTTTATGTTCATTTGACTCAATAAAAAATTGTTGTAGTACCTTATAACAAATCGACTCAACCATTTGAAAGGTGAGGACTGTAATGTGTTGTAAACTTGTAAGTTAGCTTGATGAGTCATTGAATGAGGATAGAAAGGTGGTAGAAATATTAACCTTTTTTGTAGCCTTTGGTTGCTCACAGTTTTGTATAAATAGAGGTGCTCATTCTAGAAATTTTGACACTTCTCATTCTAGTTACTCTCTGTTGTTATTCTACTATATTTTTTGTGATAGTGAGTTGAGAGCTCAAGATTTAGAGAGTTGCTTTGCTATTTTTCATTTTTCATTATTGAGAGGTTTGGTGAGAGGTTAGAAGAAAAAATTAAGTTGATCTTGGAGGAAGTATCGAGCAAGCTTGAGGATTTGAACTAGGAGGGGAGTTTAATCAATTGGACCTTTTATCAGGCACGCTAGTTTCATACCTTTGTATTTTATGTTGGAAAGGTTAAATATTTTTATTACTATGTTGGAAAGGAATGGTTTTGAGTATGTTGTGATGCTTGTTTATGCTTGCATGTTCTTGGTGGTTTTTTTCTTTGGTGGAACCTATCTATTAGTTTCATACTTTTATATACCCTATATGGGAATTTATATGATGGTGTTTCTATTTAGACTATACATAGTTATTATATACTATAAGTATGAAAAAATAAATGTGAAATGAGGAATATATTGATGTATTGAGGAAACTTGACATTGCTAATCTATTATGCTAGGTAAACCCGTGTGAATAATGAGGTTAGAAATACAATAGTAATGGTGGTATGATAGACATATTTTCATAGATAGGAAGTGACGTCATGCAAACCATATTGATAATCTATACTTGATTGATCACTTGATTGTTACTTTACTTTTGAATGAAACCATAGGTTGATAATAATCTAATAGTTTGGGATGTTTACCTGATTATTGATTAAAGAATATAGAATGGGATTAACCTATATAATCAGATTGATTATTTGATTGATGACTTTATACTTTTGATAGAAGTCATTTATTATTGAAGGTGTTGCAAGTATGAAGGAATTACAATGAAGGTGTTGTCATTGATGTCAAATGGTTAATTGGTTCTCAGCTAGTTGTTGTTCTCATTGATATCATGCATAATGGTTATTGGTTGTATATGTTGAAGATATTGAGAAAATTGTAATGAAGAAAGGTTACAAGTGTTTAGTTGTTGCTCTAGTGATGCAGAGGGTCAGGGACTTTGAAAGAAACACCAAGTTACAAGACTAACAATGATTCACTCTCAACCTTTCAACTAGGCACCAACATGGATATAAGGCCTCAACTTTGCATTCATGATTTATTTGCCTTCTTTATGGACCCAAACCCTAGGAACACTCTTAAGAGACCCAAACAAACTTGTTTTAAATTATTTCAAAGCCCAACCCTCTAACTTAGACACAAAACCAATTTTTCACCTTAACTAGGCTACTAGCCCAACTAGGCCTCCTGCAGTGATTTTTTTGACTTTGCACTCAAACTTTCCAAAGGAACCCCAAATATAATGACTGTTTCAAGTGTGGTTTGTGATTAAAAACAACATATCCAAATCTTGGTATCACTTGTTTTAGACAAACCCTTCCAAAATCTGCAGTCTCCTCAAAAACTAGGCCTAATTAGCCCACTTTTACAAAGCAACCCCTCTTTAAATTTGTCCCCTGACCATGAAACTTTCAGAAGTCTCCTAAAATGACTCAAAACCAAGGAATACAAGTTTTTATATCTCTAGGACACATATAACATCCTCCAGCACAAACCCCTCCTCAACTTGCCTCAAAAACTAGGGCTTCTTGAAAACTGACCTTCCAATAACTTCCAGAACTTTCTCATTGACTCTACACCATTAGGAAAACATATTTAGTTGATCCAAACTCAAAAACATTCCCCTCATTAAGGCAGATCTTCTGCTGCTACACCCTAGCCTCCATCTTCAAGCACTTTTCCCTTTGACAACTTGGTGTACACCCTGATATTCTTCCTTCCTGCACATTATTTGGTTAAATCTGTATGATACATGTTAGGAATGATCCATTTCACAGGTCACAGCAGCATTCTACCTTGAAATGGATCAATCATCCATGAAAATCACCAAAATTAGTGAAAAATCTGCACTTTTTTTAGGACAGTCAGCAAAAACGTGCAAGAATTGATCTATTTCCTTTATCAGAGCGTGTGATTGGTGTTAAAACATCTAAATACAAATTACCAAAGCATCCAAATGCAGAAAACTTCAATAAGATTCAATGGTTCATCAAAAAACACAGAAAATTGCAAGAAAACAGAATTTTTTTTGTATTTTCTGAGAACAGTCCGTACAATGCCTTCACCAACCACCTAACCTCCGTACAAATGATTATTTTAGGGTTATAAACCCATTCCCCAACTGATCCAACTGATTTGTATTAATTGCATTGCTTAATTTACTCTAAAACTCTCAAAACCCCTTTTCCCGCCTAAACTAAAATTCAAAAATTTGAAATTGCAAACTTACATTTATTAAAATCTATCACCTAAAAACTATTGGATATTCACTATCCAAGTTTATTTGACCTATTTAAGCATAATATCATTAATCAAAACCCCTAGAACCTAATTTTCCCTTACATTGCATTTTTTAATCCAAATTCCTTATCAGGAACCTTGAAACTTTTAACACCTTTAGCACACTCATTCAATTCAAATGCCATTATAGGCTTCAACACATTATAATTAATGCTTTGACATGCTTGGAAGGTCCTCCTAACCCTTGCTCTCTCCTGATTCTTGGAGTGTTCCCTGAAGGTCCTGGGTGCTCCTGCACCATTCTCCCCAGGAAAGAAAGAACTCTTGCCCCAAGAAGTGTCCCATGTGTTGCCACAAAAAGACCTTTTGCTCTCATGTGTTTTCATCTTCCAATGAGCAGGTATGTAGTCCCCCAAAGTCACTGTCTTTCTCTTCTGCCAATCTGCATTCTTGACATTCATCATGTGAGAGCCAAAAATCTGTTTTCTTTGTCCTTTTTGCTGCTTGAACTCAGTCTGATTTTGTGCCCTATTTTTGCCTCTATTCCCCTGATTTCCTTGTGAAAAGATACCATCACTATCATGCTCAATTATAGGGCATTCAATGCCTCCAACCTTGATACTGTCCAAATCCCACAAATTCTGATTTTTAGGACTATCTTCTTCACAACCCTGCTGCAACTTGTCTTTTTTCAACCTACCAATGTCTTCCCCTGTTTTACCCTGATCATTTACCTGCAAATGCTTCTCAAAACAGATCATAAAACTTTCATTTGACTGCTCCAAAGGTAAAGGCACTAACTTGTATCTAACTGTATCCTTATGCACCAAATATGTGTTATGAAAACCATCATGCAATGTCCTTCTAGCATACTGCCATGGTCTCCCCAAGATGATATGACCACAAGTCATTGGAATGACATCACAAAGCACCCTATCATGATATGAACCAATTGAGAAATCAACAAAAGCTCTCTTACCAATCTCCACATGATGTCCTTGAGTTACCCAAGTGGCCTTGTAGGGAGTAGGATGATCAAATGTTTCAATCCCTAGCTTGGTTACCATATCAACTGAAACTAAATTGCTATGTGACCCTGAATCTATAAGCAATCTACATATCTTACCACGACTGAGACAATTTGTTTCGAAAATGGTTACCTTTGGTTCTTGATGAAGCCTTTCTCCTTGCTTGATCATGAGAAACTCACCATCAGTCACAGGGTCTGCCATGAGTGTTCTTGGTTCCTCCTTCTTATCTTCTTCTTCTTGCACCAAGGTAGCTCTCCTTTCTCTGCCTTTATCAGCTTGTTCCCACTTAGGACATTTGAAGGAAGGATGCCCTGGTTCATTGCAATTAAAACATCTACCTGTGAATGGTCCTCTACCTTGTCCAAATCTGCCTCCTCCTCTTGGAGTGTACCCACCTCTTTGATCAGAAAATATCTCCTTACCCTTATCATTGCTGCTTTTATCATTACTGCCTTGTCCTTGCTCTCTATTACCTCTGCCCCTGTTTGAACTACCTCCTCTTCCACCATTGTTTGATCTTTATTGCTTCCTTTTCACCTTTTCTTCTGCTCTAATGGCCAACTGAAAACATTCTCCCAATGTTCTTGGCAATTGCAAACCAATCTCATCTTGCAGATTGTACCTTAAGCCATTGATGTACCTGGCTATCTTCTCATCCTCTTCCTCATAACCTCCTCTGATACTAAGCTTGTGAAATTGCTCAGTATAGGACATCACATCCATGTCCTTTTGCTTTAAATTCTGCCTCATCCTTTTCACATGAATGGTATAATCAGATGGTAGAAATTGCTCCTTGACCAAACTCTTCATCCTTGCCCATGTAGAGACCTTTGCCAATCCTCTAGCCATCCTATCATTCTGGAAACTTGTCCACCATGTCAATGCTGTGCCTCTCAACTTGGTTTTAGCAAACTTGACTTTCCTCTCTTCATCCATCTCCTCAAATTCAAAGTAGTTTTCCATGGCATCAAGCCATCCCAATACCTCTTCACTATCCATCTTCCCTTGATAGATAGGTAATTCTATGTGACTCTTCCCTCCATGACCCTGTACTGCCTTCAATAACCTCACTAACCACCTTTCCTCAAGGTCCTCTGTATCATCAGCTTGTTGTTCCTGATTTACCCTCACATGCTCTTCATCCTCTTCATTTTTTTCTTGGTCTTCTTGGTCTTCTCTCCTCCTACTCCTCTCAAGGTTATTGATCCTTGCCTGCATAGTGTCTCTCTCTCTTCTCCATTGTCTTTCTTCTCTTGCTCTTGCTGCTTCTTGTTCCCTTCTTTCTCTTCTCTCCCTCTCCAAGATCTCCTTCAACTCTTCCAACTCTCTTGCCAATTGGTTTTTTGGTGCCATTGCTACTTCTCCAATCCCTAAAGGACCTACTCACTGCTCTGATACCACTCTGATGCAGAGGGTCAGGGACTTTGAAAGAAACACCAAGTTACAAGACTAACAATGATTCACTCTCAACCTTTCAACTAGGCACCAACATGGATATAAGGCCTCAACTTTGCATTCATGATTTATTTGCCTTCTTTATGGACCCAAACCCTAGGAACACTCTTAAGAGACCCAAACAAACTTGTTTTAAATGATTTCAAAGCCCAACCCTCTGACTTAGACACAAAACCAATTTTTCACCTTAACTAGGCTACTAGCCCAACTAGGCCTCCTGCAGTGATTTTTTTGACTTTGCACTCAAACTTTCCAAAGGAACCCCAAATCTAATGACTGTTTCAAGTGTGGTTTGTGATTAAAAACAACATATCCAAACCTTGGTATCACTTGTTTTAGACAAACCCTTCCAAAATCTGCTGTCTCCTCAAAAACTAGGCCTAATTAGCCCACTTTTACAAAGCAACCCCTCTTTAAATTTGTCCCCTGACCATGAAACTTTCAGCAGTCTCCTAAAATGACTCAAAACCAAGGAATACAAGTTTTTATATCTCTAGGACACATATAACATCCTCCAGCACAAACCCCTCCTCAACTTGCCTCAAAAACTAGGGCTTCTTGAAAACTAACCTTCCAATCACTTCCAGAACTTGCTCATTGACTCTACACCATTAGGACAACATATTTAGTTGATCCAAACTCAAAAACATGCCCCTCATTAAGGCAGATCTTCTGCTGCTACACCCTAGCCTCCATCTTCAAGCACTTTTCCCTTTGACAACTTGGTGTACACCCTGATATTCTTCCTTCCTGCACATTATTTGGTTAAATCTGTATGATACATGTTAGGAATGATCCATTTCACAGGTCACAGCAGCATTCTACCTTGAAATGGATCAATCATCCATGAAAATCACCAAAATTAGTGAAAAATCTGCACTTTTTTTAGGACAGTCAGCAAAAACGTGCAAGAATTGATCTATTTCCTTTATCAGAGCGTGTGATTGGTGTTAAAACATCTAAATACAAATTACCAAAGCATCCAAATGCAGAAAACTTCAATAAGATTCAATGGTTCATCAAAAAACACAGAAAATTGCAAGAAAACAGAATTTTTTTTGTATTTTCTGAGAACAGTCCGTACAATGCCTTCACCAACCACCTAACCTCCGTAAAAATGATTATTTTAGGGTTATAAACCCATTCCCCAACTGATCCAACTGATTTGGATTAATTACATTGCTTAATTTACTCTAAAACTCTCAAAACCCCTTTTCCCGCCTAAACTAAAATTCAAAAATTTGAAATTGCAAACTTACATTTTATTAAAATCTATCACCTAAAAACTATTGGATATTCACTATCCAAGTTTATTTGACCTATTTAAGCATAATATCATTAATCAAAACCCCTAGAACCTAATTTTCCCTTACATTGCATTTTTTAATCCAAATTCCTTATCAGGAACCTTGAAACTTTTAACACCTTTAGCACACTCATTCAATTCAAATGCCATTATAGGCTTCAACACATTATAATTAATGCTTTGACATGCTTGGAAGGTCCTCCTAACCCCTGCTCTCTCCTGATTCTTGGAGTGTTCCCTGAAGGTCCTGGGTGCTCCTGCACCATCTAGATTTTTCTCTTAGATTTTCTCCTATGTTTTCATTCTTAAGATATGTTGATCATGGTTGTTGGAAGTTGCTATATCCAATATTTGGGCTTTTGGATCATTGTAAAGTATGAGTTATGTTCACCAATTGTCAAATGTGCTTTTTAGGGTATGTGGCTAAGGTCCAAGAGAAATGTAGTTGCTTCATATTTCTTCTTGTTCTATTCTTATGACTTGCAGTTCTAGAGTTAAGGTGATATGATCATGTTGAAGATAATTTTGTTATCTAGAAGGATTGGATCATGCTAAAGATGTGTGTGCTTAATTGATTTATATGTTTAACACTAGTTTGTATGACCTTGTGTTTAACACTACTTTCAAAGCTTATGGAAGCATGTTGAAGCATGTGATTGGGTCACCCTAGTTCTAATTCCACCTTAGAATGTTTTGGTGTCGACCTAATTTGAATTTATAAATACAAATGGTGTATGGAGGACTTTGGATATATTTCAAAGCTGAAGATGGTATAAATACATAATGGGATATTGGTGAAAAATGTGCAAATAAATAGAGCAAGTTAGATGTGAGATAAATGCAAATTAGTATTATGTAATGAGTGTTGGTGCGAATTAGTGCAAAGTCTAATTGTTGAGTTTCTAGAAGTAGTGAGCTGAAGGTCTATCATACAAGCATGTATGTAAGTGTTTGAGAAAATTATGGTGGAAATCTCTATTGCATTGAGATTGTCTTCTTTGTGTAACAATCTCTTCTATCTTGTTTGTATATGTGTGGTAGTGAGCCCTCTGGGTGGTTAACCCTTGTTTGGAAAGTGAGTCCTGATCTAGATAGTGAATCCTAGTTTGGCAGTAAGCCTTCTCTAGTACTGAGCCTTTGTAATCAGTTTTGATATTCTCTATATTATGAGCTAATCCTCACCATGATTTTTTCCTTATTGGATTTTCCACATAAATCTAGTGTTATTGTGTACATGTGATGTTTTTCAATTTTTTCCTTTCCACTTAATGATTAATCAGATTAGTAGAATAAAGTATTTGTGATTGATTTATTTTTTGGTGAAAATTTTTAAAGGTTAAAGTTTGTTACAACTGATTCACCCCCTCTCTCAATTTTCTTGTTCAAGAATTGGTATAAGAGCTTGGTTCCTTGGAGAAAAGCTTTGTAAGGAATGTTGAGTGTAGAATCACCTTCCTAATGACAATTCTTAGAAGATAAATGTAGATATGTCATCCAAGTTCATGTTATAGTTCATTAAGATGCACATTAATAGAATAATAGAATAGACAATTAAACAACACACAAAATTGAACACCAGTTTTATGTGGGAAAACCCTTTATGGGAGAAAAACCAACACACCAAGAAAAGTCACTTTGTATTACTGTAAAAATAACATTTACATAAAAAATTATAGAATTGTGCTTCTAGAGGTTAATTCACACTGTCAATTATAGCAATAATTTCCCTGATCAACCTCATTCACTGAACGAACCATTCAATGTTATAGAATGTTACAATTCCATATAGCACCCATTCAATTCCATAACACATTCATTCTGAATTCCAACCAAAACCATTTGATTTGTATTCCATATGCAAATGGTCTCAAACCGTCTAACTACCAATACCCGTCGAACTATTGATGGGACTCAATTTAGTCTCTCATTGAAACTACCAAGTCTCTTCCATGTCCACATTGGTTTCCAAGCCATCCGATCAAAATTCTTAGTCAATCCCACTCTCCTTCCAATTATTTCACCAATACATCATAGGATAGCAAGTTACAACACTCAACACACCAAATTCCCACCACATAACCGCCAAAGGCTCCAAATCATATCGCAGTAAGGTGATATGAATACCACACTACTACAAGCCATTTTGAACACTATTGTGGGCTAGTGGGATGGCCTACACACTTGCCAACTATATCACAGACCACTACAGGGTGGTGGTTACACTACACCACTACTAGTAATCCAAGAGGCTTCACACGGGGCAGTGGTAGAACCGCATTACCACGCAATTCATTGACCAAGGCATGTAAACATCTACAAGATGGCAGTAAATGCAAATACACTCAACTTAGTGTGATCTAAACATGATGTTGACCATGAATGGAACACACCAGTGAGTTTGAGGCACATAATTCCAACAAGCTTAACCACTTATTGAAGGTTCAGGATGGTGAGCAAGATCACTTTTGAATGCCCTGGGTTTGATGGAACAAATTATGTTATCTGGAAAATACAGATGGAAGGATATCTAGAGTATTGTGGATATAATGTTGAAACAACTTAGAAGAAAAATTACACTCCTCTGACTAATGGCTTGAGTAAAATTGAAGAAATCAAGGCACATGAAGCAAACAACAAGGTGAAGTTCATTCTAAAGAATAGTCTTTCACATTTTGAGTTGATTAAAGTCTAGAATCTGAAGACTACCAAAGAGGTCTAGGATGTTTTAGAAAAGATGCATGAAGGAGATGGAAAGGTTAAAGAAGAAAAGTTGAAAACTTTAGAAGCACAATTTGAGGTCCTGCATATGTCTAAAGATGAGAACATTAAATATTATGTACTAAGATTGGATGAGTTGGTAGCTAAAATGCGAGGACTTGGTGCTACAGTAGATGAACCCAGGATTGTGAAGAAGATTCTTGAAACTCTTCCTAATGCATACAGTGAAAAGGTATCTACTATTGAAGAATATGTGGAATACAAGACCTATACTAAAGACCAATTATTGGGAACTCTAACATCTTATGAGATGAGAAAACCAAATTTAAGAAATTGATGCAAATCGAAAACTTCTTTCAAGGATACAAGAGTTGAAGATCCGGATGAGGAGAACTTTTATGAAGTATAAGCTAACTTTGTGAGAAGTATGAGGAAAGGTTCCAACAGTTTGAAGGTAAGTTACCCTTTAAATGTTTAAGTTCTGGAGGAATAGGTCACTATGCTTTGAGATGTCTCGAAAGACCTAATAGGAACAAAAAATGATTTGATAAAGAAAACAAATGAAAAAAGATCAAAACATATTGTGTGAATGACAATGCTAGTATTTCTAATGAAGAATTGGATTATGGAGATTTTGATGAATATGAATGCTTGTTCTTGGCTATAAAAGATGAACCTACTTCTACTAAATCTGAAAGACAGGTAAAGGAATGTCCTCCAGAGAAAGAGAAAGAAGAAGATATTGTAATCTCTACCCTACATGATAAACAAGAAAAGAACTATTGGGTTTTTTTATAATGGTTGTCTACATCACATGACTGATGATAAGAGTAAGTTTGTTAAAATAGAGAAATATTATGGAGGCTTAGTTATGTTTGGATATGATACTGGTGCTGAAATTTGTGGGATAGGTTCAGTAAGTTTTGATGGCAAGCATAATATTGATGATGTCTACTATGTTAAGGGTTTAAGGAATAATCTCTTAAGTTTTGGATAGATGTGTAGTAAATGATATAATATTTTATTTGAGGATGAGAGATGTGAGATTACGAAAGGATCAGGAATAGTGATTGTTGTATGAAAGAATTATAAAGGAAATATATATTAGATTAAGGGTGTTGGTGGATGTTGCTTTATGACTCAGATTAATGATAGTTGGTTATGGCATCAGAGAATGTGTTACATGAATTTTGATAACTTGGAAAGAAGTAGTGCAATTCAATTTTTAAGATATTTACCAAGGATTACAAATCTTGTTAATGCTATTTGCAAGAATTGTTAGTTTGGAAATCAAACAAAAAACAACTTTAGATTAAAGGAAAAATATACCACCGTACTACTGGATTTGATTCATACATATCTCTATGGTCCTACAAGAGTGAGAATTATAAAAGGTGAAAGGTACTTTATGCTTTTGATTGATGATTACTCTAGGTATACATGGGTTACTTTTCTTAGAGAGAAATCTCATGCATTAGATAGATTCAAGACATTCAAAGATATGGTAGAGAATGAAGTGAATTTAAGACTAAAATGCTTGAGGTCTAACAGAGGTGGTGAATTCACATCCCATGAGTTTAATATGTTTTGTGAATTTCATGGAATAAAAGACAATTATTTTCTCCTAGAAATCCTTAGCAGAATGAAGTTGTTGAAATAAAGAATAGAACAATTCAAAAATCTTCTAGATCAATGATTACTGAAGCTAGTTTACCATAATTTTACTAGAGAGAAGCTATTCACACTATTGTTTATGTGTTCAATTGAGTTCAAGAAAGAGCTAATAGTACTAAGACCCCCTTTGAGCTATGGTGTGGAAGAATTCCTCCTATTAAGTATTTCAAGGTATTTGGAAGCAAATGCTATATCAGACGGGATGAAGAAAATTTAGGGAAGTTTTTTTCTAGAAGTGAAGTTATTTTCCTTGGATATTATTCTAAGAAAATATTACAAATGTTTTAATAAAATACTGAGAAACATTATAGAAAGCACAAATTTCAAGGTTGATGAAGCAATGAAGAATTCAATTGAAGTTGATGGATATGTATCTATTGAACTTGATTGTGTAATATTTGAAGAAGTTGTGGAAGAAAAAGAGAAGCAAACTGAAGAAGAAGAAGAAGCTCCAGTGGTGTCCCCTAAGACACCTAGATATGTGCAAAAGAATCATTCAAAAAATCAAATCATTGTAGACAAAATGAAAGGAGTATTGACAAGAACTAGAGCTATTGCTACTGGTGAGATAAATCTAGGTTTACTTTCTAAGATTGAGCCAAAGATCATAAGTGAAACATGTAAAGATGAGTATTGGATGGAAGCTATTAGAGAGGAACTCATGTAGATTGAGAAGAATCAAACATGGGAATTGGTCCCTAGACCAACAAACAAAAATATAATTGGATCAAAATGGATATTTAGAAACAAGTTGAATGAGAATGGAGTAGTTAGAAATAACGCAAGGATTGTGTGTAAAGGCTAATCACAAGTAGAAGGTATATATTTTTGAGAGACTTTTGCTCCGGTTTCAAGAATGGAAGCTATAAAAATGCTTTTAGCATTTTCTACTCATAAATATTTCAAGGTCTATCAGATGGATATTAAATTTTCATTCTTGAATGGTCAGTTAGAAGAAGAAGTCTACATGGAACAACCAGAAGGATTCCAGTTGTTAGGTCAACCAGATATGGTTTGTAGATTGAAGAAGGATTTATATGGATTGAAGCAAGCTCCTAGAGCTTGGTATGCAAGGCTAGACAAATATTTGATTCAACAAGGTCTCAACAAAGGTACAAAAGGTAGTAATCTTTATTTTAAATTTGAAAATGATAAGATCTTGATAGTGGTTGTATACATTGATGACACACTATTTGGAAGAAATGAAACAATGTGCAAGATGTTTGTTGAACAAATACAAAAAGAATTTGAGATGTCAATGTTTGGTGAGATGAATTTCTTTCTTGGGCTACAAATTAATAAAATAGAGAAAGGGATCTTTATTTCATAGTCAAAGTATGTATGAGAAATGTTGAATAAGTTTGGGATGGATGGTCCCAAATCGATATGCACTCCTATGGTGACTAGTCACAAATTGAGTAAAGATGATGATTCAGCTAAGACTGATCAGAGCATATATAGATCTATGATAGGAGGTTTGTTGTATTTGACTGCTACTAGATTAGATATCATGCATGCAATTTTTTTTGTGGCTAGATTTCAAGAAGACCCTAAAGAAACACATGTTGTTAAGAGGATATTTAGATATTTGAATGGAACTCTGAATTATGGGTTATGGTATCCTAAGGATACTAATTTTACACTAAATGCTTAAATAGATGTAAATTGGGCTGGTTGTGTAGATGACAGAAAGAGTACAAGTGGTGGTGCATTATTTCTTGGTTATAGATTGGTGGCTTGGTTGAGTAAAAAGAAATATTTAGTTTCTTTATCTACTACTAAAGCTAAGTATATTGCTACTACATCTTGTTGTACACAAGTTTTGTAGATGAGACAAACATTGAAAGGAATTAGATTAATGTATGATGATCATATTTCTATCTTCTATAATAATAATAGTGCAATTAACATTTCAAAGAATCAAGTGATGCACTCAAGGACAAAGCATATATCTATCATTTATCACTTTTTGAGAGAGAAGATTGTGGAGAATGAAGTAAAACTTGAGTATGTGCCAATGAAGGATCAAGTGGCTAACATATTTAGAAGGCTCTTCCTAAAGATACTTTTGAGTATCTCTAGGAGAAGTTAGGGTTTATTTCCCCTCCTTTCTTGAACTAGATGCATATGGAGATGTAGTAGACTGGTGGATCTATGGATCTATCTTTCTTATGGATTGGTGTTTTGGTGGCTACCTTTGAGGGGGAGTAGGTAGTGTTATGTGTTGTCATTTTAAGAGTATTTTATTCTTGATTTCAAAGGGGAAATCAATGTAAGAAATCCTATGTATTTTCCATTGATGTCAAAGGGGGAGATAAAGATGTGAAAAAGAAGAAAAAAAAGAATAAGAGAGAAAAATGTGAAAAGAGTATCTACTAAGGGCCCGGAGAAAGTAGAATCATGTGGAAGTGTGTTGCCTTTGATGGTTTCTCACATCATATGTTGCCACCAATGAAAAAGGGGGAGATTGTTGCAAGTATGAAGGAAGTATGATGAAGGTGTTGTCATTGATTTCAAATAGTTAACTAGTTCTTAACTATTTTTTGTTGTCATTGATGTCATGGATAATGGTTATTAGTTGTATATGTTGAATATATTAAGAAAAATGCAATGAAGAAATGTTGCAAGTGTTTATTTGTTGCTCTGAGTTTTGCTTCAGGATTTACTCCTATGTTCATACAGTTTGAATATGTTGATCATGGTTGTTGGAAGTTGCTATATCCAAGATTTGGGCTTCTGGACCATTGTACAGTATGAGTTATGTTCACCTATTGTGAACTGTACTTTTTAGGGTATCTGGTTGTGGTCCAAGAGAAATGTAATTGCTCTAGATTTCTTCTTGTTTGAGTCTTGTGACTTATAGTTCTGGAGTGAAGGTGATATGATCATGTTGAAGATAATTTTTTTATCTAGAAGGATTGGATCGTGCTAAGGATATGTGTGCTTAATTGATATATGGGTTTAACATTTGTTTGGACGACCTTGTGTTTAACACTACCTTCAAAGCTTATGGAAGCATGTTGAAGCATGTGATTGGGTTTCCCTCATTCTAATTCCACCCTAGAATGTTTTGGCGCTGACCTAATTTGAATTAGTAAATACAAATGGTGTATGGCTGACTTTGGATATGTTTCAAAGTTGATGGTATAAATACAAGATGAGATATTGGTGAAAAATGTGCAAAGAAATAGAGCAAGCTAGATGCAAGATAAATAAAAATTAGTATGTATGTAATGATTGTTTGTGCATATCAGTGAAAAGTTTAATTGTTGAGTTTTTGGAAGTAGTGAGTTGAAGGTGTACTCTATCATAAAAGCATGTCTACAAGTGTTTGAGAAAACTGTGGTGGAAATCTCTATTCCATTGAGATTTTCTTCTCTCTATAACATATCTCTTCTATCTTATTTGTATTTGTGTGGTAGTGAGCCCTCCGGGTGTTTAACCCTTATTTGGATAGTGAGTCTTGATCTAGACAGTGAGTCCTATTTTGGTGGTAATCCTTCTTTGGCAGTGAGCCTTTGTAATTAGTTTTGATATTCTCTATATTGTGAGCTAATCCTCACTGTGATTTTTCCCTTATTGGGTTTTCCACATAAATTTGGTGTTATTTTGTATGTGTGATGTTTCTCGGTTTCCACCTTTGCTCTTAATGATTAATTGGATTAGTAGAATAAAGGATTTGTGATTGATTTAATTTCAAGTGAAAATTTTTAAAGGTTAAAGTTTGTTACAACTGATTCACCACCCCTCTCAGTTGTCTTGTTCAACATAAGGTTATACTTTTGGTAGAAGTCATTTATTATTGAAGTTTATACTTTTGAATGAGGTCATTTATTGATGAGAT